>OU612047.1:94376517-94976517 GCA_914767935.1 Coremacera marginata | reverse complement strand
GTTGCTTCTGATATGTCCATTGAGATTTTCAATAGCTCTATGATTATTTGCTTCAATTACCTTTAAATGATCTTCTACCTCTTGTCTATTGTTGTCATCCATGGTTCCAAACAACCATTTTTGTGTTGTACCAACAAAGTTGGGTAGTCCCCGTTTATATCGATGTGGTATGAGTGTTTTTGTTTTTCCGCTGATTACTTCCAGTCGTTGATGATGTTTAATATTTCTGTTGGGTTTACCATATGTATCATATGTCTCTGCGAAATTGTTATTTTTGATGGTAATTTCAAAAAATCCGTTGGTTGGTATGACTAGTTATCAAAAATAGTAGTATCAAATAAATCTGCAAATTTCGGAGCCCTTTTAATATTTATAGGGTGGATATTATCGAGTTTCATTTTCCTATACCTAGGTTAATTTTTATGCCTAACTGCTAAATAGTTTTTTACATAACCTTCCTGCCTATTGTTATTAAATATTTCCCTATTTTTATTTAATTTATCAATTAGATGAATTTTTGTATTTGTTGTTTGCTTGTATATTTTATCTTTGCTGACTTTTCCTTCCATGATACCTATTGGTCTTGCCTTTATGATCGAATGAATTGCGTTATTATACCATTCGATGCTTTGGAAAACCTTTTCCTGAATTGGCATATGAGGTTTCTCAATTTCTAGTACTCTAATTCTATTTCCGCATTACCGGTATGGCTATTAGGTTTTGTAAAATGAATATTTATCCCCTTTTCCATCAAAAAATTCTTAACATTAATTGAATTGAATTTGTTATCAAGATTTATAAGCTTCGGTTGACCTCTTATTGAAATATACTGCCTTAACTTTTCTACAATTGTCATACTATTTCTGTCTTCAAGGATAAAAGCTATTGCATGTTGGTAAAACCGATCAATAAATGCAATAAAACTGTGATTTTTGTTTGTATAAATATCAACATGTACTATTTGATTCATGTCTTTTGGTGTTTCGATTAAATTAAATATAGGTTTCAAAGGTTTTCTTCCGTACTTTGCCCGATTACACACACCAGAATTGTTAGTATGCTTTTGTACAATTACTTTTAACTGTGGGAAATAAATAAGTTTCTTTAGTTCGCCGTAACGTCCATTAATTCCTGTATGGCCTGTTTCGTATATATGTATTTCATTAAGAGTTTCATCTTCACTATTCATATCTTTTGCACGATAAGAACATTTCACAAATTTTATATTTTCTCGTTGACTAAAAATGTCGACAATTTTTAATTGCAATAAATTGTATTGATGATCATTTAATTCTGAATAAACTCCTACCTTTCCCGATTAAACATGTCTTCTTAGGATATCCGGGAGCCTTTCTCAAAAAACACATGGACTTAACAGTTCGTTCAAAAAGTCCATAGGATGATACATAGGATGTCTATAGGATGGCGTTACTAGATTTTTTCCATATGATTTTTATTTAGTACCAACCTTCAAACGGTACGTATAAAAATTTGACAACAATCTGACAATTGATTCGTGAGTTATAGCATTTTGTGTGCAACTATTGTTATTGAAAAAAAAAAAAATGGAAAAAAGTGAATTTCGACTTTTGATAAAGCATTGCTTTTTGATAAAAGAAAATACAGTGGAAACCAAATAATGGCTTGATAAACATTATCCGGATTCTGCTCCATCGAGACAAATGGTAGAAAAATGAATTGCTGGATTTAAGCGTGGTCGTACCAGCACATATGATGCAGTGCAGTAGACGCCAAATAAGACTGTTATTCCACAAAAGATCAAAAAAATCCACAAATTGGTTATGAACGATCGCAAATTGAAGGTGCACGAACCAGCTGACATTGTGAAGATATCAGGTGGTAGTGTTTTCACCATTTTACACGAACATTTGGTATACTAAAGTGGGTGTCGCGTGAGCTCACAGTCGACCAAAAACAACAATGAATTGATGCTTCAGTAGAGTGTTTGGCGCTGTTAAACCACAATAAAATCGAATTCTATTGTCGATATGTGACAATGGATGAAACATAGCTTCACTATTACACACCAAAATCCAAAAGACAGTCAGCTGAGTGGACAGAAGTCGACGAACCGAATCCAAAGCGAGCAAAGAACCAACAGTCGGCTTGTAAAGTGGTGGCGTCTGTATTTTGGGATGCGAAAGGAATAATATTCATCGACTATCTCCAAAAAGGAACCACCATCAACAGCGACTATTACTGTGCACTTTTGGATCGATTGAAGGCTGAAATCGCCAAGAAACGGCCACACCGTGTCACAAATCGATGAAAACGATGGCAAAATTGAATGAATTGGGCTTCGAATTGCTTACCAACCCACCGTATTCTCCAGATTTAGCCCCCAGTGACTTTTTCCTGTTTTCAGATCTCAAGAGAATGCTTGCTGGAAAGAAATGCAAGTCCAATGATGAAGTAATCGCTGAAACTGAGGCCTATCTTGACGAGAAAGTGAAATCGTAAAGTGGTATTGGAAAAGTTTGAAAATCGCTATACTCGTTGTATCGCTCTCGAAGGCAGCTATGTTGAGTTTTATCAAAATTTTGTTTTTTCTTACTTATCCTACGGACTCACTGAATGACCTGTTACATATACAATTTTTCTACCAAACTTAACTTTGAATTTCGTTACCTTATTTCCTGTCAAAATTATTTGAGTTTTAAAACTATTGACTATTATATCGAGTATGAATACATTATTATTAAAACTTTCTCTTTGCGAATGTACAGTATCAAGACTTTCTTCATCTATGTTGTTTTGTAGAGACGCAATACTTTGTTCGTCTATATTGTTTTGCAAAGACCAATCACTTTCTGTATCCATATTTTCTTCACTCTCGATTGCATTTATTTCATTAGTATCAGTATTTATGCGACTTAAAAAATCTGCTACTTTATTTTCCTTACCTTGAGTGTATTGAATGTTCAAATCGTATTCCCCTAGTTTTAATATCCACCTTTGCAATCTTGGATTTATATCTTTGCATTGTGATTTTGCATGAGCCCCTAAAGTGGTTGGTGATTAGTTTGTAAATCGAACTGTACACCGTATAAATAAGGACGAAAATAATTCGATTGCTAAAAGCTCTTTCTTGGTAGTTGAGTAATTCCTTTCATGATCATTTAAGGTTCGGCTAGAATTGCAGGCAGGATGATTATCCTGTTGAAGTGCGGCACCGACTGCAAAATTGCTTGCATCTGTTATCAACTTGAACTTTCTACTAGTCAGGATGTTTTAATACTGGTGCCTCTGTGAGTAATTTTTTCAATTCCTCAAATGAATTAATATAGTTGGGATCATTAATATTTACTTTTTTATCTTTTTTTAAGTAATAGGACATGGGTTGCGCTACTTTAGTATAATCCCGCATAAATTTTCTATAATACCCAGTCGCACCTAGAAAAGATTTTATCTGTTTTTGCGTCTTAGGTTATTTTAATTTCATAGTATTCTTAACTTTTTCAGGATTTGCCTTAACACCTTCGGGTGTAAGTACATGATCTAAGATATCTGTTTGCTTACAGCAGAAATTACATGTATCCATTTGTATTTTCAGATTATTTTCTCTAATTCGTTAAAAATTTTCTTCATATTTTCCACATGCTCTTGCAGTGATATACTGAAAACTAAAATATTGTCCATATATTCTACACATACATTGTTGATGAATTCCTTCAGGACGAACTCATAATGTCCATATCGAGTTGGTAATGCTGTTCTAGCCCGGTCTTCCTTTTTCACGAGGATTTGGTGAAAACCTTTTGCCTAATACAATGTCGTAAAATATTGTGCTTTACCTAACTTATCTAAAATATTTTCTATATTTGGGATTGGGAATTTATTAACGGTCGTAGTTTGATTTAACGATAGAAAATCAATCACCACCCTCCACTTCCTCTTTCCAGAATTATCAGATTTCTTGGGGACGACCCAACCAGGACTATTATATGGTGAACAAATTTCCCTAATTATTCCTTGCTTAAGCATATCTTCTATTTGTGTATTTATTTCTTGTTCATGTACCTGTGGATATCTGTATATTTTTAAGAAAACCGGATTATTTGTTTTTGTTATAATTTCATGTTGATTGATTTTAGTAGCTGATAACACATCGCCATCATGGTAAAAAAGATTATCAGATGATTTTTTAATTAAATTCGAAATAATCTTTCCTTTTATTTCTTTTTAAGTTTTTTAGAAAATTTCCAACTTCATTTCTATTTAGTTCATAACATTCGAATGTACGAATATCATCATTAGCATATGGAAAGGCATTAATGAACTTAAATGTTTTGCCGTTTGTTGTGACAGTGTCGTTTTACATATTTATGATTGCTTGAAGGGGTTTTACAATATTTTGTCTTAATTTCATACTATTCATCAGCGATATTGAAGAGCCTGAGTCAATAGACATTTAATTTTTTCGTTATTAATTGTTAGCAATACTATTACATAGGTAAATGTTTCGACTGCTGGCCGAGTGAAAGTTTACCTCTTCAATATGATTGATGCCCATGTATTCTGGATTATTCTGTTTTGGTTTGGATTCACTCTTTCTGTCCTTAGTTTATATGTATTATTAGTTTGTCTTGAATGCTGTTCGAATTTTCTTGTCCGCACTGAATTGTAATTATTTTGCCCATTATTGTTCTGTCCATTGTTTCTATAACTATTCCTTTCATTATTATTTTGTACATTATTTCTGTAACTATTTCTTTCATTATTCGTTTGTACATTATTTCTATAACTATTTCTTTCATCATTGTTTTGTACATTATTTTTATAACTATTTCTTTCATTATTGTTTTGTCTATAAAAGCTGCGTTGTCTTTCTTTAATAAAATTATTGTTATTATTATATGAACTTTGCCTAATTAGTCCCTGACTTTCTAATAAAATAAATTCTTTTCGCAAACTTGTAACTTGATCATTAATTATAACTGATGCTAAATTGCCTTCAATACCATTTAGAAAAGTTCTTGAAATTATTTTTGCGTTATTTATAGGTCTACATTCTATTGGTTTTAGTGTATCGTACTCAAATTTTTTATTTAACTTATTTAAAATATTTCTTAATATAACAAAATATTCTCTTACATTAGTGTTTTTTACTGCAAATGCTTTTTGATGTAATTGATGGTAGTCCTCCTTAACACCAATGTTTTCTATTAACGCCGCTTTCATGTGTAATGAACCCTTCAGTTCGTTTGGAATTGCTGGGGTAGGCTCAGCGAGTAAACCAAGGGTTCAGCAGTTTAATCAAGGGTTCAAAAAAATGTATACCTCGGTAGTTTTAGTTTTTAAATTTACAAGATTTCTTTATTGGGCATTTCTTTCATCTATTTAATACTATTACTTCAATAGGATTAGATTTTAAATATAATCATTAAAAATATTAATATTATATTTTATATATGATAAAATAAAACATTATTAAAAATATTAATTAGTTTTGTAATTATTATTGTTTAGTAATATTCTTTACCATAAAATTAATTAATTATATTATTATTTTGACATCGTGTATTTACTTAAATGAAGTGGAACAACCTGAGCTAGAAGGGTGTGAACGCCTTCACTATTTAGAATAACCTGCGCTCAAAGGATGTAAACGCCTTTGCTATTAAAAACCTGAGCTTAAAGGGTGTGAACGCCTTTACTATGAAAACCTGAGCTTAAAGGGTGTGAACGCCTTTACTATGAATACCCTGTGCTTAAATGGTGTAAACGCCTTTACTATGAAAACCTGAGCTTAAAGGATGTAAGCGCCTTTACTATGAAAACCTGAGCTTAAAGGGTGTGAACGCCTTTACTATGAAAACCCTGTGCTTAAAGGGTGTGAACGCCTTTACTATGAATACCCTGTGCTTAAAGGGTGTAAACGCCTTTACTATGAAAACCTGAGCTTAAAGGATGTAAACGCCTTTACTATGAAAACCTCAGCTTAAAGGGTGTGAACGCCTTTACTATGAAAACTTGAGCTTAAAGGATATAAACGCCTTTACTATGAAAACCTGAGCTTAAAGGGTGTGAACGCCTTTACTATGAAAACCTGAGCTTAAAGGGTGCTAACGCCTTTACTATGAATACCCTGTGCTTAAAGGGTGTAAACGCCTTTACTATGAAAACCTGAGCTTAGAGGGTGTGAACGCCTTTACTATGAAAACCTGAGCTTAAAGGGTGTAAACGCCTTTACTAAGAATACCTGAGCTTAAAGGGTATGAACGCCTTTACTATGAATACCCTGTGCTTAAAGGGTGTAAGCGCCTTTACTATGAAAACGTGAGCTTAAAGGGTGTAAGCGCCTTTGCTATGAAAACCTGAGCTTAAAGGGTGTGAACGCCTTTACTATGAAAACCTGAGCTTAAAGGGTGTAAACGCCTTTACTATGAAAACTTGAGCTTAAAGGGTGTGAACGCCTTTACTATGAATACCCTGTGCTTAAAGGGTGTAAACGCCTTTACTTTGAAAACCTGAGCTTAAAGGATGTAAACGCCTTTACAATGAAAACCTGAGCTTAAAGGGTGTAAACGCCTTTACTATGAAAACCTGAGCTTAAAGGGTGTGAACGCCTTTACTATGAATACCCTGTGCTTAAAGGGTGTAAACGCCTTTACTATGAAAACCTGAGCTTAAAGGATGTAAACGCCTTTACTATGAAAACCTGAGCTTAAAGGGTGTAAACGCCTTTACTATGAAAACCTGAGCTTAAAGGGTGTGAACGCCTTTACTATGAATACGCTGTGCTTAAAGGGTGTGAACGCCTTTACTATGAAAACCTGAGCTTAAAGGGTGTGAACGCCTTTACTATGAAAACTTGAGCTTAAAGGGTGTGAACGCCTTTACTATGAATACCCTGTGCTTAAAGGGTGTAAACGCCTTTACTATGAAAACCTGAGCTTAAAGGGTGTAAACGCCTTTACTATGAAAACCTGAGCTTAAAGGGTGTGAACGCCTTTACTATGAAAACCTGAGCTTAAAGGGTGTGAACGCCTTTACTATGAATACCCTGTGCTTAAAGGGTGTAAACGCCTTTACTATGAAAACCTGAGCTGAGAGGGTGTGAACGCCTTTACTATGAAAACCTGAGCTTAAAGGGTGTAAACGCCTTTACTAAGAATACCTGAGCTTAAAGGGTATGAACGCCTTTACTATGAATACCCTGTGCTTAAAGGGTGTAAACGCCTTTACTATGAAAACCTGAGCTTAAAGGATGTAAACGCCTTTACTATGAAAACCTGAGCTTAAAGGGTGTAAACGCCTTTACTATGAAAACCTGAGCTTAAAGGGTGTGAGCGCCTTTACTATGAATACCCTGTGCTTAAAGGGTGTGAACGCCTTTACTATGAATACCCTGTGCTTAAAGGATGTAAACGCCTTTACTATGAAAACCTCAGCTTAAAGGGTGTGAACGCCTTTACTATGAAAACTTGAGCTTAAAGGATATAAACGCCTTTACTATGAAAACCTGAGCTTAAAGGGTGTGAACGCCTTTACTATGAAAACCTGAGCTTAAAGGGTGTGAACGCCTTTACTATGAATACCCTGTGCTTAAAGGGTGTAAACGCCTTTACTTTGAAAACCTGAGCTTAAAGGATGTAAACGCCTTTACAATGAAAACCTGAGCTTAAAGGGTGTAAACGCCTTTACTATGAAAACCTGAGCTTAAAGGGTGTGAACGCCTTTACTATGAATACCCTGTGCTTAAAGGGTGTAAACGCCTTTACTATGAAAACCTGAGCTTAAAGGATGTAAACGCCTTTACTATGAAAACCTGAGCTTAAAGGGTGTAAACGCCTTTACTATGAAAACCTGAGCTTAAAGGGTGTGAACGCCTTTACTATGAATACGCTGTGCTTAAAGGGTGTGAACGCCTTTACTATGAAAACCTGAGCTTAAAGGGTGTGAACGCCTTTACTATGAAAACTTGAGCTTAAAGGGTGTGAACGCCTTTACTATGAATACCCTGTGCTTAAAGGGTGTAAACGACTTTACTATGAAAACCTGAGCTTAAAGGGTGTAAACGCCTTTACTATGAAAACCTGAGCTTAAAGGGTGTGAACGCCTTTACTATGAAAACCTGAGCTTAAAGGGTGTGAACGCCTTTACTATGAATACTCTGTGCTTAAAGGGTGTAAACGCCTTTACTATGAAAACCTGAGCTGAGAGGGTGTGAACGCCTTTACTATGAAAACCTGAGCTTAAAGGGTGTAAACGCCTTTACTAAGAATACCTGAGCTTAAAGGGTATGAACGCCTTTACTATGAATACCCTGTGCTTAAAGGGTGTAAACGCCTTTACTATGAAAACCTGAGCTTAAAGGATGTAAACGCCTTTACTATGAAAACCTGAGCTTAAAGGGTGTAAACGCCTTTACTATGAAAACCTGAGCTTAAAGGGTGTGAGCGCCTTTACTATGAATACCCTGTGCTTAAAGGGTGTGAACGCCTTTACTATGAATACCCTGTGCTTAAAGGGTGTAAACGCCTTTACTATGAAAACCTGAGCTTAAAGGGTGTGAACGCCTTTACTATGAAAACCTGAGCTTAAAGGATGTAAACGCCTTTTCTTTGAAAACCTGAGCTTAAAGGGTGTGAACACCTGAGCTTTAAGGGTGTGAACACCTTCACTATGAGAACCTGAGCTAAACTGACCTAAGTCTTTGCACATGTGCACGCGACTGTGCTCTGTTCAAGACTGACTTTCCTACGCTAGCGCGCCGCTTTTTATTTGTTTGCGCTGTTTTTCTGTTTCACTGTTCGGTTGTTTTGCTTACATGCATGTGTATGCATGTATGCGTGTATGTGTATATTTTTTTGTTTTTAAATGTTATTTTAACAACAGTTGGCTATATAATACAAAGTGTATATTGTTAATAATATTTATAATATAATTTATATATATTTTAATTAATAATTTAATAATATTTTATATACATTATTTATATGTTATTTGTGGGACAGAACTTGGTACATAATTTCTTGTCCTCACACATGATGTCCCATGTTGAGTTATTTCTTATTTCACTTTTAGTTTATTTATTTATGATGGCCTTTCTTCAGGATAGGATAACAACTTTAATGTTTGATTTTTTCACTTTTAGTCTTGAGACTTATTTCTTGCAGATTCCTTAAGGATAGGTTCGTTTAATCTTTGTCTTCAGACAAAATTCCGCGACTGCGCCAGTTTTGTAAACGTTTCAAAATTAAAAACACGTCTTTCAAGTTTCGAGTATGCTTTATTTTTATCTCTTAAAAATTTGTACTTAACATACAGAAGTAATTCTTAATTTTTATGTTTAATTTTTAATTTGACATACAGAAGAAACTCTTAATGTTTACGTTAAATGAACTTTGTTGCAATGTGCTAATACTGTTGCCGAGTAAGCATAAATATAAGTCAATAAACTGAAATAAGATTTTGTGTAATTCGATAGAAGGCAACAAACTGAAATGAACTTTGTTGCAGAGTTTACAGTATTGCTTAATACTGTTGCCAAGTAAACATAATTCGTTAAAAAATGTTTTTAAAAAATATAAAAATTTATAATTACAATATGTTGCTGTAGGTGAAGTCTGTGACGTATTTTTATTATTATGTATTATGGTGTACAATAAGACTGAGTCCTTTTTAGTATTACATTAGACATGAACATTGAAAAAGTAACTTAAAGTATCTTAAAACTAAAATTACATCGAAATTATGATTTTCAATTAACAATAAGATATTATAAAAATTAATTAAAAGTAAAATAAAGTAAATATTTGATTACAATTATAAGGCAAATAGACATGGGTAAATTTTAAGAGAGAGAGACAGTAAGATTTGAGCAAAGATGAGGTTAGAAAACTAGCAGAGAAAATAGTAACATAGTTTTATTGATTTAAAGTTTTGTAATAATTGAAAATGGCATATTTGAAGCTGGTTCGAGAATATATTTGTTTTAGAGAGTTGGGTAGTGCATCCCATAGCCTATTGGTGCTGATAAAGAAAAATCTGGTACTATTAAGGTAGTTACGCCTAGGAACAATAAGATTAGTTGAACGTTCCGACTGGAAGAACTGTAGTTTAACAAATAGATAATCTGGGCTTTGGGTATGTATAATGTTGTGTAAGAATATAGTGTAGCGAGCTTTCAAGTAATCAAATAAACCACAGCCAAGAATATCTTTACTTCTTAATAAAATGTGATCATAGCGATTGACCCCATACACATACCTAGCCGCGTTATTGAATGCCACAGGAAGTTTATGCTGCGATTGCGAATCAAGCTGACTATATACGACGTCAAAGAAAGTAATGTGAGTAATGTGAAGAAAGTAATGTTTTTAGTTGAACAACTAGTCTGCGACGAATTTCAAGAGGAGTGAAGTTTGAAGAAGTGCGTAAGTAACGTAAAGTCCCGTAAATTTTTCCTATGGTGATGTTTATGTGGTCGGTCAAGAGTTGATAATAAATCCTAGGTTTTTCGCTTTTAACACAAATTCAAGTTGCTGAGTTCCAATAAACAAGGGAAGGATATCAATGAAGCATGAGTCATTCCTAGCAATGGGCAGAACTTTAGATTTTAAGGGGTTAATGAGGAGCAAATTTGTGGTAGCCCACTTACTGAAAGAGGTCAAGTCATAGTTCAGTCGATAGGTCAAGTCCTCTAAGAGTCCGGTAGGTCGAGAGAGATATAGTTGAATGTCGTCGGCGTAAGCATGGACAGAAGCATATTTACAAACAGAGAAAATATCGTTGATAAATACAGAGAAGAGAAGTGGGCCCAGGATAGACCCTTGAGGAACTCCAATTTCAACTGCTCTAAGACACGAATATACGTTTCCTACTTTAACCCTTTGAACTCTACCTTTCAAATAGTTTGATATGAGATTAACAGAGCTAGAACCAAACTTAAAGTAGTTACTGAGCTTATTACAAAGGAGTGAATGATTGACGGAATCGAAGGCTTTGGAGAAGTCAACAAGGCAGAGCAGAGTTAAAAAATTCTGATCATAAGAAATTCTGATATCATCAAAAATTTTAACTGCAGCAGTAGCACAACTGTGTCCAGTCCTGAAACCTGACTGCAACGGTGATAAGGTATTTGATGTTAGGTATTCAGAAATTTGGTTGACCACAATACGTTCAAAGACTTTTCCCATAGCAGGCAATATATTTAGTTTAGTTTATTTTAGTTTTAGTTTATTTTGGAAGTCTTTAAATACAAAAATTCTTACAGACTATATTAGTTAAGAGAAAAATTAAAGTTAAAATTTATAGTAAAAATATAATCTTAAAACTAGGTTAAGTAAATACTATTTACAAAATTCTTAAATTTTTGTTTTGGAGCAAAGAGATCAAAGTCGTTAGATTCACTCAGCTCATTGAATAGTAACAAAGCTCTTGTAATTGGCTCATTTAAGGCATAGTTAGTTATACAATATTTTACATAGAATAATTTGGAATTTCTTAGATTTCTTGATGGAATATGAAAAGGTATAAGCTCCAAGAGAGATTGACAGTCAATTAATCCAGAGATAATATCATGTATAAACATCAGTGATGCAATTTTCCGCCTGGAATCAAGCGATTTAAGACCCAAGAGCATTAAACGAGAGTTATAAGGTGGCAAAGGGTCACAAAAGTTAATTGACCGCAGGGCAAACCTCGTGAAGTTTTTTTTGTATTTTTTCCAGTCTAAAAGAGGTAGACATATAGAAAGGGCTCCAAACAATGGACGCGTACTCCAATCTAGACCTCACAAACGCATTAAATAGCATTATTAGAGTGTGTGGATCAGAAAAGTCTTTGCAATTTCTTCGGATAAACGCTAGTAGTGAGTAGGCCTTAGGAATTAAGTAGTTGACATGGTCAAGAAACGAAAACTTAACTTAGAATCAAAAATAACACCGAGGTCTCGAAAAGAAGACACAGTTTGAATCTTTGAGTCAGAAAGAAAATAAGAGTTACACAAGGTATTAAGTGATAGTTTGGATGGAGTAAGATGAAAGCATTTAGAAAAGTTTAAAGGAAGGCCATTAGAAACACTCCAAGCCAAAAGCCTGTTAACGTCATCTTGCAAATTAACAATGTCTAAAGAAGATGATATTTTTTTAAATAACTTAAGATCATCTGCATAAAGAAGAAAGTGAGAATTTAAAATATGTTTAGATATATCATTCATGAAAAGAATGAAGAGCAAAGGTCCAAGGATACTACCTTGAGGGACACCCGAGGAAGCAACAAATTCGTAGGACTTATTATTATTTAGGCAAACAAAAGAGGTTCTATCCGAAAGATAAGACTTAATCCAGCTCAAAAAAGTCGAATGAATTCCCATAAGCGATAGTTTACAAAGTAGTAAACTATGAGACACTCTATCAAATGCTTTAGAGAAATCTGTGTATATCACATCTACTTGATATCCCTGCACAAAAGAAGATACAACATATTCAGAAAAAAGAGCTAAATTTGAAAGGGTAGAGCGCCCAGCTATAAAACCATGTTGTTCAAGGCAAATATAGCGTTTTATCAAAAAGCTAAGCTTCACTTTTATAATACTTTCAAAGAGTTTTGAAGTATTGGATAGTTTTGAGATTGGCCTGTAATTCGCGACATTATTTTTAGCACCCGATTTAAAAACAGGAGTAATGGACGCAATTTTCCAACATTTTAAAAATGTTCCTTCAGAAAGAGACTTATTAAAAATAGCACACAGAGGAGCGGCTAACGTATGTGAGCATTTTGTAAAAATAATTGATGCAAACCCATCAATATCTTCTTTAAAAGAAGTTTTCATATCCAAAATGGATTCCCTAACCTCGTTAACTGATACTGATAAAGACCCAATATCAGTAAAGACATCAACAGTGTTCAAAGCATTAACTGATAAATCATCTTCAACAATGAAGTTGGACTTAAAAAAGTCAGCAAACATGTTAACTGTATCAGAAATATTCACCGAGAGCTTTTCATTATAATACATTGAAGTAGGTATCTGCGAGCCACCTCTTTTAGACTGTATAAAATTCCAAAAAGATTTTGGGTTTGATTTGATATTAGTTTCATATCGCAAGATATATTGTTTATATAAAAATTTATTGAGGAAATTAAACTCACGCATATAATGCAAATAGTTTACTTTATAAATAGGCTCATTAGTGGCCTTAAACAGTGTTAAGAACTTATTACGCTGATTTTTAAGCTTTTTAAGACCCTTAGTGTACCAGGGAAGTTTATGACTGATTATAGTTGAACGCGGAACACAAGAATTGCACATAGTTAAGACTTTAGTCTTAAAAAGATTAAAACTTATCTCTGCATTATTGCCACAAAATAAATCAATCCAATTAATATTAGAAAACAAACAATTTAAATCATTAAAGTTACAATTATTAAAATTATACCTTTTTCTTTCTTGATTACTATCATAAAATTCGTAAAATTCAATATTAACTAAGAGTGCTTTATGGTGCATACTAGAATTAGATATAGGATAGAAACATTCAGATATTTCATGTTTAATATTAGAAGATATGTAAATAAGATCCAGCAATTTATTTAAAGTATTGAAAATATTATTAATTTGATGCAAACCAATACTACAAAGGCTATCAATAAAATGTATTTCAAATGTCTGGTTAACATAAGTTGGGGTTAATTCGCCTGCAATATAAGTCCAGTTAATTTTAGAAAGGTTGAAATCACCCATGACACAAAGATGAGAGTTATGATCCATTGAAGAGCTTATGTTCGTAATATTATCGATATGTGCCAGGTATATTAAATCATCACTATTTGGTGGAATGTATGATGCGCAGATATAAAGAGAACCAGTTCTAGTAACCAATCGAACACAGATTTGGTCGAGCAGAGAATTGGAATCAATAAGCGGCTGAAGAGAAGAGCAATGAATCCTCTTAATGGCAATGAGAACACCACCACCACGAGTTAGCCCAGTTTTAATTGGATCTCTATCCTTCCGGTAGACATTAAATATATTTAAATCAAAAAATTCACCATCGAAAAACTCGGAGTTTAACCAAGTCTCAATTAAGACATAGATATCAAAATCTTCGTGAGATGTAAAATTATGTATAGATTCAGACTTAGTTCTGATTCCAGACATATTCTGGAAATAGCATTTTAAATTTTTATAAAACGTGCGCACTGATTGGATTGTGCGAGTTACTTCACTGGTTTTTTTAATCTGGTTCTCTGAAAATTTGTAAACATTGACACCTTGATATTCTCCTGCCAGAGCGATGGATCAAAAATTTCGTCAATGTACTGCTCAACGACTCCGAGTTTAAAAGTGACTCTTTTTAAATTTTCAATGAGAGCATCTTTTTTTATTAGTTTAATACAGCTTAAGTCTTTTTTCTCAATAGGTGAGTGTCTTACAACGTAGTCGATTATATCTTGTTCAGACACATTTGGATTAAAGGCACCAATATGCACATACGCCATTTTTGGGATAACATTTAGTTCATAGCTAACATTCTTACCAACGACATATTTAGCACGCTGAGAAGATTTTTTATTCTGTACTAAATGCCATTCATCATGATTACATTGTTGAGAGTTACCAGCAACAACATCAGAAAATGATTTTGAATTAATGGAAGCAGAAACCAAAGAAGATTTCGGAGCACCAACACCAACAACATCAGCAGCATCAATATCCACACAAACACCTTGCTTAGAGAGCTCAGAATTAACAGTGGGAGTATTTTCAGCAGGCACAGAAATAACATTAGCAACAGCATCAGCAGAATTTCTTGAAGCAGCAATCAAAGAAGATTTAGGCGATACAACACCAACAACATCAGCAGCCTGCATATCCGCAGAATCCGCATTCGCAGAGAGCGCAGAGATGGTAGTAGCCAAAGCCCTTGTGGGTGAAATTTCAGCAGAAACAACAACAACATCAGCATCATCGACAACATCAACAACAATACCCGGAGAGACAGCCAAAGAGACACCAGAAGAGTCGTTCATAGTATTCACTGGCAATGCACTCCCAGCAATTCGCTGGGCACTCCCAGCAATTCACTCCCTATCGTTGCGCAAAATTTTAAAGCCATTTATTTTGTAGTGTGAGTCTCGGGAAATTCGCTCTTAAACCAAGTTTCTGCTACACAAATTACATCCACAGACAAGTTCTCAAAGATATATCTAAAATTGTCAAACTTTACACCATTAAGGCTCTAGCATTAAAATAAACCACATTTAACCCAGTGCGCTGCTTACACAGAACATTGATGAGTCTCATGATTATCAACAGCACCATTAGATAAGGTATTAGAATATAGCACAATAAACATTCAACGAACCAACTAAAACCATTATATAGCTTAATAAAATAGAATAGATTAGTTTAAAAAAATACAGATATTGAGAGAGAGAAAAAAACAAATTTTAGCTAGAAAATAAAAATAAATAAAGACAAAATAAGGCGAAGTATAAAAACAGATGATACACATTATTGCAAACACTTTTAAAATAAACAATTATGGCAATTTAACTTATGGATCCAGCGACGCAGTCAACGCATTCTTTGCTGTTTACTAATTTTGCCTCACCATCTCTAGTTGCTCGCACAAATACTCGCCCGCGTAAGGTAAAAACAGCAACAAGTTTATTAGCTCTCCTTAACTGACCAGCATAGTGCATTATCATTCGATTTGTTTTCGTCAAACTTTCGATTATATAAAATCGTTCACTACCTCCACATCCGATGTCACTGAGTATGAGGTGCCGCTTGCTAGTTTTGCGAAATGCAGCAATAGCTTTGAACAGACAACCTCGCTCATAAGCCGACGCCAGCCTAGCGATGATAACAGAATTTTTGTTGTTGTGATTGCTATGCACTCTAAATATATTGCGTTAACATTTAATACATACATTTAATTAGTGGACAAACTTTGGTAAAAATGCCGCTTAGGTTTTCTTCAGTAACAGAGGGGATTCCGTTGATGACGACATCAGTAGAGACAGCATCACTCTCGTAAGTTTTCAGTTGCGCCTTCAGCTCTCTTACCTCACCTTCCAGAATGGTTGCGTGCGGAGTTGTTGTCGCCGCATATACTTTGCCGTTTTCTATTCCTTTATGTTTTTTATGTTCTCTTTCAACGAGCCAATCTCAGCATATGCGGCTTCAATAGTAGAAACTCTTTCTCCCAAATTGAGTAAGATGGTTCTCATGTTGAAAAGCTCAGCTGATACTTCGCCAATCCTCTGCATCACCCTCTCTTCTGACGCTACTATCGCTCCAGTAAGCTGATCAACGATGCTCTCCGTATGCTGCTTAGCTGTGAACTCCAATATGCATCCGACATCATAGTTGGTATTGTGGCTGGTGAGTCATGGAATCTGCCGACTGGCGTTATCGATGCAGAATTTTGTAGTGGCTGCTTGTAGTGCTTCGTGTGTTTTTTGTTGTGGCCATAGTTTTATTGAATTTAGTTTGATTTATACGCGCAAATATGACTTTTTTTTATTATTTTTTGCGACACTAATCGGAAGATAATTACTTTTATAGTGGCAGGTGACCAAAATTAAATTTGAATAATCAAAATATCAACAAAATCGCATTGAACTAGCTGGACCCAAAAAAAACACGTCTCCTCGTTGCACATAATATTTAAATTTGAACTCGAGCACATAAAAAGTAGACAATTTTGTATGTATAATATAAAATTTTTTTATTTTCACGAATTATTCGACATCAGATTCGAAGTCAGCGACCCCTTAGCACTGTTAAATGATGTTTAAAACTCTTAAAAATACATTTTAGTAGGCGGCAACACTGAAAAAAAATACACAAATTTGAAATTCTGGCAACGGATTCGGATTCAGCGACCCATTTTTACCTAGTGTTTGATCCAGCACTGAATTCGTAAAATTAAAAAAAAATTTTAGGTGGCAACACATAAACCATCTCAATTTTAAAATTCTAATATCAGATTCAAAATCAGCGACCTATTGAGGGTACCTTTATCCAAAAAATAAAATTTTCAGGAGTAACATTTTTTTTCCATAAAAATCTTCAATTATGTTTGAAGCATGTGTAAAAATATGTTTTTAAAATATTTGAACCAGAAATTCTTTTATAAGCTTATCTAGAGAGCGCCGTCGAGCACCTGGCTTCATCAATTTGATTAGAGTTTTAATCTCTCGCAGGGATCCTCCTTTTTTCATTTGTATCGGTTTCTATTGTATATATTATATATATAATGTATATATATATATATAAGGTATGCTTCATATATATAACGCCACTTCGAAATTTGAAATATTTTTGTAACGGCCGGTTTAAAAAAAAAATAATGTGTGTGAATTTGGTTACCTATGCACAACAACAATTGTGAGCAAAAGTGAAGTCTTACATTGGTACATTGTTTATTGCTTAATATCACTTTTGATGCTGTTTCATATTTATAGCGACATTTCAAAATTTTGAATGAAAAACTATTTTTATTGAATTTAAAAAAAAACTATCAAATTACTGTTCAATTGGCTCCAATAATATTGTAAATGCGATTTGGCACACTTGCAATTAATTTTTTTAATATATTTGAATTAATTTTTATTAATTTATTTAAATTATTTTTAATTTAAACGTTGAATTAAACGTTGACATATTGTGTTTTAATTTTAAACACCTGGCGTATAAGAACTCCCCACAAATTCTCGATGGGATTACAATCTGAAGAGTCCACTCCAATAAATCAATGTTATTGGCCTGAAAACATCTCGATTTACGTGATTTGCTGCATTATCTTGCTGGAAAACTAGTTGTGTCTGTCCGTTTTTTTCCAAAAGTAGAGCCAAACTGCTCACCAGCACACGAGTGTAGTCACAGCGCTTTTTATGCTTGAACTTTCAATTTCAGAAAATGCACTTCTTTTTGAAAACGGAAGTGGTTCGCGGCGTAAGTCGTACTAATAATGCCAAAATCCATCCAGGCCATCAAGATTCCATTTTTTCTCATCGTTAAAAATTGCATGTAAATAATAACTCTCAACGTGGGACTCTTTTTTTTAAAACATTATTCAAAAGCTGACTGGTGGTCAATTTGTTCCTATGTTCTTTCTTGTAAATTCCAAGCTCGTTCTCTTATGTTTGCTTGTAAGAGCAGGAACACACTTCATAAGCTCACTGCGGATATGTTTACACTGCCACTCCCCATACCGGTTTTCGGGAAACTTCTTCAGCAACAACACTCCGCAAATCTTTTAAACTGTGTGTAGTGTTGTTCGCAGCTCGGATTATTTTCCGCTGATCGCGGTTACAGAGGATTTTTTTTGGCCCGAACATTTTGTATTGCCGTAATTTCGACGATTGTCAAAAAAAATTTTAGATCACTCTGTGACT
Organism: Coremacera marginata; assembly: GCA_914767935.1. Taxonomy (NCBI): domain Eukaryota; kingdom Metazoa; phylum Arthropoda; class Insecta; order Diptera; family Sciomyzidae; genus Coremacera; species Coremacera marginata. Next base: position 94,958,136 of record OU612047.1, on the reverse strand, counting down.
GCGATTAGTTCTACGCCCGATTTCTTGAATTCCATAGCTTTCTTCTTTAAGAATTTTTATTTTTCCCATTTTTTCGCAAGTAAGTTGGGTTGCACGACGCATTTCGGTTTAAATTTTATTCTATTGTTTTATTCTATTGTAATTGCAAGTGGCGTTATAAATATGAAACAGCATTGCAAGTAGTGTTTAGCAATAAACAATGTACCGTTATTAGAATAGACCTCGCTCTTGCTCACTATTGTTGTTGTGCATAGATGACCAAATTCGCAAATTATTCTCTTTTGTTTAAACTGGCCGCTACAAAAATATTTCAAATTTCGAAGTGGCATTCATTCAAACAGGATGCTGCTGAGCTGCAAGTAGAATATGAGGCTCTGCAGGGGTTATTATATGAACCTGGATGTGATGTAGATTGGTTAGTTGCAACAATTCGATCAATTTTACTCATTTTTTTAAAAAATATGATTTTCTCCTTTACATACACTTTTTTAAAAAACGCTTGTAAACTCAGTTTACGATTTTTATTAAATCAAACAAATATTTTAAGAGCTTCGATTTCTTTTATTTAAAGTAAATTCAATTTTGCGAGAGTTTTAAAAATTATTTGTAGACTTGCCGCGCGTACAGTTCAAATCGCACTGCCGACTAAGAAAAATGTTAACATTTTGCAGCAGATAAAAATACAGTTAAGTAAATAATTAAAATTATAAGAGTTAAATGATATGATGATACATATATGTATGTTAAAATGTGTTATGTTTTTTATAATATGTTTTCAAATTCATTTACATGTTAGTGGCATGATTTTAAGCAGTTATTTTTAAACCTTTAAGTGGAAACTTTACTTTACAATAAAAACGGCGGTAACATTTCCCCCCCTTGTAAGCGAGTATTGTTGCGACGAGCTTGCATTAAGTATTTTTACCGACGTCCAAGACAGCTACCTTTGATGTGGGCCGCTGCATTACACCACGCTGTGTTTGTACGGTGACCCTTCGAACTTGTCCATCTTTGGCCACCACAGTATCGATAACTCTCCCCTTTGGCCAGCAATTTCTTGGTAAATTGTCATCCAATATTATCACAACGTCGCCTATAGACAAAGGTGGTATTTTGTCCCGCCACTTACTTCTCCTTGCTAGAGTTGGCACGTACTCCCTAAGCCATCTTTGCCAGAATCGATCTGCGAACAACTGACTCTGTCGCCAACGTTTGCGTAGATCTGCCCCGTCATTGCAGACGGTTTTGTAGCCGCCTGACGATCCTAAAAGCAGATGATTTGGGGTAATGGCTTCGTCGTCGCTCGACTCTATGGATACAAAAGTGAGCGGGCGAGAATTGATGATAAACTCAACTTCACATAAGGCGCTCCTTAAAGTCTCGTCATTAAAATTCATTGAGCAGTTGATACTCTTCAACGCTGTCTTCACTGACCTTACAAGCCTCTCCCAGGCGCCACCCATGTGAGGAGCTGCTGGAGGGTTAAATTTCCATTTTATGTCTTCAAACGCCGAGCAAATTTTTGGTAAATCATAATTTTTAGACTCTTTCGTAAATAACTTTGCTGTTGCTTTAAAATTGGTTCCGTTGTCCGTATAGATTTCTTTCGACGATCCCCTTCTGGACGTAAAGTTGCGAATGCACATTACACAGGAGCCGGTATCCAGACTGTGAGCTACTTCTATGTGTATGGCACGTACAGTTAAGCACGTGAATAGCACACCCCATCTTTTTTCCTTTCTTCTGCCAACAGCTACATAAAGAGGTCCGAAATAATCTATACCAACGAATGTAAAGGGACGTTCGAAGCTAGCCAACCTTGCCGTTGGTAATGGTGCCATTTGGGGTACTTGCGGTATGACAGAATTGTTCTTACATCGTTGACAAAGACGGCGTATTGTCTTGTATAGTACCCGTAATCGAGGAATATAATAGTGACTTCTAATCTTATTAATGGTGGTTTCGTGTGATTGGTGGTGAAAGCTCTCATGGAAGAAGCGAACAAGCAGAAACGTTACGTGGTGTTTATTAGGCAGTATTATTGGATCTTCGATATTCAAGTACTCTGCTCTTCCGCGAGAGCTCAGTATATCGTTCTCATCTACATAAACATTTAAAGATATAAGTTTGCTGTTCTTTTCTATGAGCATACTATTTTTAATGCTGCATATTTCATCAAAAAACTCGCTTTGTTGTGACTTCCTTATCAATATCCGTTTTGCTCTCTGAAGCAGTTCAAATGATAATTCGTTAGGGAACGGAGCCTTTTTGGTTACTGCTTTCAGTTTATCTAGGTAAAAAAGGAATGTGGCTACAGCACGATACAACTGCTTCCAGTCAGAAAAATGCTCGAGGTTCATTGAAACGTTAACGTAAGCGCCTTTTGCGATGTGTAGTACGTGTTTCCTAAGTTCGGTGGTATCCGCTTCGCCAACATCTTCGCATCTCGGCCACTCGCTGACGTCATTGAGCAAGAACGCTGGTCCTGTGAACCACATGTCAGCATTGCAATTTGTACGTACCTTAGTGGCAAGATCAGCGGCATTATTTTTTGATGGTACCCATTTCCACTGTGTGATGTGTGTGCTTTCCAGAATTTCACCCACACGATGCATAACAAACGGTTGAAAATTCCTTGGATCCATTCGAAGCCATTGCAGCACTGTCTTTGAGTCTGTCCAGTAGAATTGAGAGTTTACAGCTATTAGTTGAACATTTAGGATTTTATTTGCTAGCCTGACACCAACAACAGCAGCTTGCAGTTCGAGCCGAGGGATAGAGAGTGGCTTAAGAGGGGCTACCTTTGGTTTTCCTGCAACAATGGTGACTACGATTCGATCAGCGTATAGAGCACGCAAGTAGCACACGGCAGCATAAGCGAACTCTCCCGCATCAACGAATGTATGGAGCTGGATATCCACAGCATTCTTAAGAGAAGGTGCGTAACAACGTGGGATTTCGATTGATGATATATGCGGTAGTACAGCTTTCTAATGACTCCATTTGTAACAAAGAGCTTCTGTCAGTTCGTCATCCCAATCGATGCCAGACCGCCAAATCTCCTGTAGAAGAATTTTTAGGCCCGTTGTAAAGCACGAGAGAAAGCCTAAGGGGTCAAATATTGACATGAGCACCTGGAGCGCTTCTCGCTTTGTTGGTTTTGTGCCCTCTGCAAATACGTCGCGTCGAAGCCTAGCAAATCTGCAAATATATTTGGAAACATCGCTGTTTGGGTCTTAATACATTCCAAGAATTTTTTCGGTGTGGCCCAATTCGACAGGAGCTTGGTGACTGGAAGTGTCTTCGAGTAGCTTCAAAAGTACGGATTTAGAGTTTGAGGCCCAGTTGCGAATGCTAAAACCTGCAGCAGCATGAATTTTTTTCACCTGCAGAGCCAACTCAAGCGCCTCCTGTTCGTTATCAACGCTATCAATGAAATCATCCACATAATGATTCTGCTGTATGGCTTCAACGGCCCTCGGATACTGCGCTTTGAATTGCTGTGCGTTTTTGTCACGGACAAAGTGCGCAATGCACGGAGCGCAGCAAATTCCGAACGTTAAGGAGCTCATCACGTAAACACTGGGCTTATACTGTTCATCGTTAATGTCCCACCAGAGGAATCTTTGTGCATGAATATCGCTTTCTTTTACTTTAATTTGGTGAAACATTTCGGCGATATCGCCGCAAATTGCCACCTGGCCACATCGAAATCCCAAAAGAACATCGTTAAGTGAGCTGAGTAGGTCTGGTCCGGGCACTATAAAATCGTTCAAAGCAGCGCCATTAGATTTGGCAGACGCGTCCCAAACCAGACGTACTTTTTCTGGTTTGTTTGGGTTAACTGTTATAAATATTGGCAGATACCACGTCAAATCAGTCTCTTTAGCAACTTCTTCAGTGGTAAGCTTCCGGGCATATCCCTTTAATAGCAAGTTATCAATTTGTTTTTGGAGACATATCTTTAACATAGGGTCCTTGCTACATCTCTTTTGAAGGCACATAGAACGTTTATACGCAGTTGAATAACTTTCTGGTAGTTTTATATCAGAATTTTTCCAGAGAAGACCGACTTCAAAGCGCCCGTTGATCTTTTTACAAGTTGAATTTAAAATATTTAAAGCCTTCGTGTCGTCTTCGGATGCTAAAGATTTATAAGTCACTGCTTCTAGAGTAAAAAACTCCTTAACAGTCTTGTGAAGTTCTTCGTACTTTTTGGTACATTCACACGTATGTACATTGAGTTGATATGCCTGCGCTCCATCTGAGCTGCATCCTTGTATAGTCCAGCCTAAGCGAGACTTTGATGCGATAGGCTGGTTTCGCGATCCTTCTCGAATTTTTAGTGGTACGGCCAGCTGCCAATTATCAGCGCCGATTAAAATTGATGGTTTCGCATTTTTATAGGACTGGATGGGTATGCCTGCCAAGTATGGATATCTTTCTGCAATTTTTTCAATATTTACCGTTTGTGTTGGTAAACCAAGATTCTCAACCGAGTGAACTCCTTCAAGCGTAAATCTTTTGCCATTTTGTGTATTGAGAATATCCAGCGAAGTTCTTACTGATGTTTCTTCCGTTCGCGTCGTATCGCCAGTCCAGCGCAGGCAGAGCGGTTCCTCAATGGCCTTCACCCCAAGGTGGTCTAGTATATGACTTTCTACAAGAGTTACAGAAGAGCCTTCGCCTAGAAAAGCAAACGTGTCAATAATTTTATTAAAAGATTGAATTCGTATTGGCAAAATTCGAAAAAATGTCTTTTCCAACCCTTGAGCGTCGCTATGTTAGTTTAAAGATGCATTCCATGCTTGGCCAAAATTTGAATTAGTACTCACGGTTTGATTTCCTTGGCTTGTCGCTACGTGATCTACATGCGCGTCATATCTGTGGAGCAGAGAGTGGTGTTTTGACTTACAGTTGTTGATTCCGCATTCTTTATTTATAAAGCATTTGCGCCGGTGGACGTTGAGGCATTGGCGGCACAGTTTATTCTCTTTAACGACATCCCATCTACATTCTAATGTAAGCTTTTTAAATTCATCACACTCGGGCACTTTGTGGGAGACATTTGAACATATCGCACACTTTATCTTGGTAGGAAACCTGTCTACTCGTGTATGTGAATTCACCATCACATTTTTTGTATTATATATAGCTGGTACAACCGAGCTTGCAGCTTCCGCAATTTGAAACAACCAGTCACTGAATGACCTGACAATGGGAACGCTTTCATCTTTTAAATGCATGGCCCAATTCAGTTTGTACTGGTTGGGCAACTTGTCAACCAATTCTTTCACCAGCATGGGGTTGTTAAGGTGTGCATCTAATTTGCACGCTTCCATTGTAGAACAGATGTTCCTAACACACAGCGAAAATTCAATGATCGCCTCTAGTTTTTCCTTTGGTGGTGGGAACTTTCGTGCCTTGTCTACCACGCGCTCAATAATGTGTTCAGGCCTTCCGAAGCACATCCGTAATGTTCGCATTATTTCCGGCACCATTGCCGGTAGCATCAGTTTGTTCTTCACCGTATCACGGGCTCTTCCTTTGAGGCATATTTGAAGACGAGCAAGGTTCTCAGCATTTGAATAGCCGGCCACGGAGGTGCTATTTTCAAAGCTACTGACGAATAGTGGCCACTCCTCCGGGTCGCCGTTGAAGTGAAGGAGCTCCTTTGGAATCGCCTGTCTCGCTGCAAGTTGTGCTGCAGTTGGTTGTACGGTGAACGATGCCTGGTGTCCTGCTGCTGCCGTTGGTTGTACGTTGAACGATGCCTGGTGTCCTGCTGCTGCTACTGGAGCACCATAAGGAGACGATGTTGCGCACTCAAGTTGTGTTAAAATTTTGTATTTCCTTTTCAAATATTGCTGCTGAATTTTACGTTCTTCCTCCAACATTTCCAATTGTAAATCACGCTGTCGTATCTCGCTTGTCATTTGCGTTTCTTGATTATTAAATTTAGCAAGTTGAACAGCTGATTGCGCTGCGGCGCTCTCACCACTTACGGCCGATGTTGCCATTCGAGCTAAATTTGATATTGGAAATGAGAGCGGGTCGGCGTAATTTGAATACGTGTTGCCGGAACATGTTGCGAAAGAAATTGGCTGAGACTGCGTATACAATGTGGATGGAATTGTTCCATAGTTCGACGCTGCCGTTTTTGTTGAAACTAATTGTGGGCCCGTAGCCATTGCTGTATTTGTATAAAGATTTTGATGTACATACTTTTCAAGTTGCATACGCCGAGTTGATATGGGCTGGGAATCAAAAATATCCTCTGTTGAAGGCATAAAAGTCGAAGTAGCTATCACATTCGCCTTTGCGAAGTTTTCTGACGATGGTCTAGGCACATCTGTCGGAAAAAATAGTTGTTTTGATGAAATTAAGTTTGGCTTTTGTCTTGCATGTAATGCCGCAACGTTGAGCTTTTCGGATACAGGAGACGACGACGCTTGTGGCAGCGTTAATGATTTCGATAAAGCTTCATTAGGCCGCTCTGCCATTGGAGGAGCTGCAGCGCTCGCAGTGGAATGTGCTAACTGAATTTGGATACAGACTTCACAATTCCAGCTTATGTTGGCAATTTCACTGCCTACTCCAACGCAGTCATAGTGAAACCAAGAATCACATGTGTCGCACTGGACCATGCGATCGTTATCTTCTGTTTCACACTTTTTGCAATTATATTCGCGAGCCAAAGTTTCATTTTCGGACATATTGCGTTTTATAAAATAATTTTTAAAGAATTGTAAACTCAGTTTACGATTTTTATTAAATCAAACAAATATTTTAAGAGCTTCGATTTCTTTTATTTAAAGTAAATTCAATTTTGCGAGAGCTTTTAAAATTATTTGTAGACTTGCCGCGCGTACAGTTTAAATCGCACTTAGAAAAATGTTAACATTTTGCAGCAGATAAAAATACAGTTAAGTAAATAATTAAAATTATGAGAGTTAAATAATATGATGATACATATATGTATGTTAAAATGTGTTATGTTTTTTATAATATGTTTTCAAATTCATTTACCTGTTAGTGGCATGATTTTAAGCAGTTATTTTTAAACCTTTAAGTGGAAACTTTACTTTACAATAAAAACGGCGGTAACAACGCTTTTTTTAAGTTTCTAAACTTAATTTCATGATAAGAATTTGATGGATTTTAACTCTTTTTTTTAGTTTCTAGTGTATTTTTAGTAATATTATTAATAAATAACAATATTTTATAAATTTTCTAATAATAAAAAAAAGTCCCCAGATAACTCAAAATCTATTGCACAGATGACGTGAAAATTTATATGGGCATTTCCGCCGAAAAGTCCACCGTGACACGAAAATGAAAAGTTATTAAAAACTTATTATTTAATGATATTTTCTTAAAGAAAAATTTTTATTTCATTGCTTTAAGCAATTTAAACATAAATTCATTTACCATGATGATCAAATCGTCTGCACTGTTTCACAAATGTAATTTTTCTTTTTAGTTAATGTTTTGTAAGTGTTTCGTTAACGTTTTTGTTTTAATAAAAATGGAAGGAATTTGACAAAAATTATGAAAAATGGTTGAGGCAAGCAGAGGCAGAATATATTAAATTTATTTTTTAATAACTAAATCACATAATTACTTAATTACCCAATTACTTAATTACCCACGTGAATTACAATGGAAAAAATGTCACGTAATGCAGTGTCACGTAACGTTTCATACTGAGCCCAATAAAAAAAAACGAGTAAAGGTTTTTAAATTTGATTACTTTGACAATAAACTTATACTATTTCAAATCCTTCTAAAAAAAAGTTTACACAAAAACTCTTGCCAATTTACAGAATTTTACTAATTTTGTGATCCAAGTCAAAAACCACTTCTATGTTTTCTCACGTAACTTATCATTTTTTCTATCTAAGAGCCGAACTTTTGACAACTCTTACGTTTTACACCTTGTATAGTGTGCTTAGTAAGCTATTGGAAAAGCAAAATAAGGAAAGTGTAAGTAAAATTATTCATTCTTTTTTCACTCATTAAAGTCGTACGATCGTCACGTGCGCCACCACGGAAATGCCCATATGCATATTTTTTAAGCAATTTCTGGTGGATTGACATGTTCTTTTTTTAAAATGAGCCTGAAAATAAATTTACAGCTCGTTATGTACTCAAATTTACACCCATTTCTTAAACAATTAACTTAAAAGACACCTTATTTTTTTAAAAACATTTTGTGTTTACTTTACAAATATATTTTTTTTTCAGATAGTTGCAGATATTTTTATTTGGGAAGCAAAATTGTCCTACTCTTCTCGCATTGCTTCATGAAAACGTCACGTACACGCAAATGACGTTAGAAACCAAAACAAAAAGACTTTTTTTATGTACTTTAATAATTTTATATTACATAAAGGTACCCTTAACACTGTTAAATGATGTTTAAAACTCTTAATAAATACATTTTGAAACTCTGTCAACGGATTCGGATTCAGCGACCCATTTTATCTAGTGGTTGCTCCAGCACCGAACGCGTGAAAATAAAAAATTTTAGGTGGCAACACTATTAACCATTTTCAATTTTAAAATTCTGACATCAGATTCGAAGTCACGACTCAACACTGTTATATGATGTTTAAAATTCTTAATAATACATTTTAGTAGATGGCAACACTGTTTTAAAAAATTTTACAATTTCGATATTATAGCAACGGATTCGGATTCAGCGACCCATTTTTACCTAGTATTCGCTCCAGCACCAAATTCGTAAAAATAAAAAATTTTTGGTGGCAAAACTATTGACCATTTTGAATTTTAAAATTCTGATATCTGATTCGAAGCCAGCGACCCTTTTACACTGATAATTGATGCGTAAGACTCTAATTAATACATTTTATTACATGGCAATACTGTGGTAAAAATTTAGGTGGCAACGCTATCCTCCATCTTAAATTTTTAAGCTTTGTCAGAATTTCAAAATTACACGAATTCGCAAAAATACAACAAAATGTAGGTGGCAATACTTTCCGCCATCTTTAAATTTAAATTCTGGCATCAACTCCGAAATCACCTACGCCCTTAAACTTCCAATCACGAAGTCCAGATAACCCTAAAAAGTCCTAATTCGCTTAAGCTTTTCCTACACAAGCTCATTGTATGTTTTGGATACTTGATTTAAATTCAATTAATTGGATACTTGCGAGCTTACAAGCTTTTGCCGATAGTTTCAAGCTTTTCAACTTTCTTACCCGACAAAGTAAGCCTCAACAAGCCAAGCCAACGAGAAAGCAGGGATGTGGCTTGTACTGTTTGGAATTTTTGTAAGCAGGCTAAAGCTTGCTTTTTTAGGTTTGGATACATGCTTGAATTTCAGTTCTTGAAAAAGCTTGAACTTCAAGTAGGCTTGCGCAGTTCTCTGGTATATACATGGATCTACCGCGTGCTTTAATTTAAGCAAGTATGCTCTGAACCACCCGTGGCCACTTAAAATCCTTGTCAGATAAAATTTCACTGAGCCGTGACTTCTTTTGTACCACTCGGCTATGTTTGGGATGAGCTGGCGCGTCCACCGACTCTTCGAAGACCAACGGCCTTGCCACTTCGACATGCTTCCTTCTCCATCAACTTTCTTACAAACAGACGCGTTATTATTAGTGTTCAGAAGCGTCTCTTAAACGAGGAGGTCGATGGGTATCGAGCTTGCTAGGACTACACAGATTCAACAACACGTCGGTATGTGTATATGAGCTGGTCCTATTTTTTGCCCCTCAACATTTCTTTTGAACAGACCCACCCCCTATCCACTCTTTTTTGGGTCCCAATACAAAAAACATAAAAACTGTCGAAAATAGTTTATATTTCCCGCAACTGGACTGTTAGAGGGGTCAAATATATGAGCTGGTCCTATTACTTTTTCCCCTCAACATTTCTTCCGAACACACCGACCCTAGAGTGTCCCTAAAATTTAAGTTTTTTTTTTATGGCTTACCCTCTTAATTTCATTGTCAAAAAAGCTGTACATAACACAACATTTAATACAATTTAACACAATAAATAAATATAGAATACATATTAAACGAAAAAAAAAAATGAGAACAATAAAGCAAATTTGGTGCTAAAGTGCATTGCTTTTCACATAAAAAGTGAGAAAAAAAAAAAAAAACAAAAAAAAAAAAACAAATAGATATATAGAAGATAAGAGGAGCTTGTTTATACCTACTTCGTCGAATTCGCACTCAAACTAAAAAAAAAAAAATTGTTTAACATGTCGACTAGAGCTAAAACTTTGAATGCAAAAAATGTTCTCTCAACGCCTACGCAAAATTGCTCTCCGGCCTCTGCTAACTCCAAAGACTCCAACATCACTCTACAACAATTAGATGATCGACTTGCTAAACAAAGCGAGTTGCTTATAACTAATATTAATACGGAGCTAAGTAAATTACGAGAGGAGTTTAACATGAAAATTGATGCGATGGAAAGAAAGTGGACAAAGAAGGTCGATGAAGTTAATGTTATTCTCAGCAGTGTTATTGAGCGCGTTCAAAAAATCGAAACTGAGACGACTGGAGTGGAGATAAATGAACTAAAAGAAGCAGTTTATGGATTAAACATGGAGATTGAGAAGCTTGAGCGGCGAGAAGTAGCCTTAGACGCTGTGCTGCTTGGAGTTCCAGAGATCAAAGATGAGAACCTCTCTGTAATATACAACAAACTGTGTTTTACCATCGGATGCAGACCTCCCGCACTAAAGAGCATTTTTCGAGTGAAAGCAAACATGCGTAAAAGAGAAGGGATACATGCACCGATCATTTTAAAGTTTTTAAGCTCCTATGAGAGAGACGTCGTTCTTCGGTCTGCAGCTGTGTTTCGTAGGATTAACCGGAGAAATCTGTTGCTGAACGATGTTGGCATAGAATCTACATCCAGTTGTTACCTGAATGAGAGCGTTACAAAGCGCGGCCGTCACCTCTTGCAGAACGCTGTTAAACTGAAGCGGAGTAAAAAATTAGTCTCCGTGTATGTTAAGCGAGGTTTCATCTATGTTAAAAGGCATGAGCATGGTGAGAGTGTACTTATTGAAAATGAACTCACTAATTTCGTGTCAGCTGAGATAAATGATGACTATGCGGGGAGCTTTCGCGAAACTTAAGAGTTGCCATCCAGTCATATATTTAAGTATTCTTTATATTAATTATATACTTCTATCTATAACTCTTTTTGCTATTTCCTTTTCCTATCCCTATCGATATAATTATATTTTCTATCTTAATCTACATAAATCTTTTTTCTTATTAATTTACAATGAAAAGAATTGTTTACATAAAAATAATGTAGTAAAAGTATGCTGGAGTAAAGTGTCATGTTTGTGCGTTTGTTTCCGACTATTCGTTTATGTCTATTTCAAATAATTATTGCAATGGCGTTAATAACAAAATACTTGTTGAAGTTCTTTGTAAAAGACATAAGGGATTAAAGGTTGTTCATTTTAATGCTAGAAGCCTTAATTCTGCTAAGTTAGACTATGTTAGATATGTTTTTGAGGACTCGTCAGTTGATGTTATATGTGTGTCTGAAACTTGGTTTTGTAGTGATGTCATTGATTCAGTGCTTTGCCTTAAAAATTTTACATTATTTAGAAATGATAGGGTTGATAGAAGGGGAGGCGGGGTTGCCATTTACTGTCGCAATAACTTGAGTGCTAAATTTGTCAGCAAATCCAATGGTGAAAGTGTAGAATATTTAAGCATCTGTATAGCTGATAATATGACAAAAATATTTCTGTCATGCGTTTATAATGCAAGTAAATCAAATAGTTTAAACTCCTTTTTCTCCAATTTATCCGACTTGTCAATGGACTTTAACTATTTTATTATATGTGGTGATTTTAACGTCAACCTGCTATGCAACGATAGTCTTGCAAAATCAATGTATGACAATGTTTCAACTGTCGGTCTGTCAATTGTTAACGATACCATGCCCACACGCTTCTCGCATAATGATAGTCCCAGTCTTCTTGATTACTTTGTAGTGTCTGATGTGTCTAATGTATTACTGTTTGATCAAATATACTTTTTGTCTGATCATGACTTAATTTTTTGTACATTTAATATAAACTTGTCGCGATCAGCTACATCTAATGTGTTTACTTACTATGATTTTAAGTCTATCAATTCACAAGCTCTTCTTCGTGATCTACTATTAACACCCTGGAATGATCTCTGGTTCTTCTCAAGTGTTGAAGACAAACTATATTTGTTAAATAACCAAATAAATACAATTTTTAGGAAGTACGTCCCTGTTAAGACTGTCACCGTCAAAAATACATCTTGTCCTTGGTTTACAAGTAGGGTTGAAATTGCATTAAAAAAACGAAATAGGTTACGCACAATCTGGAAAAAGAACCCTTCACCAGAGAAATGGGAGAGTTATAGGTGCGCAAGAAATGCTTCTATTCTTATAATAAGGCAATCTAAGATAAAATATTGTTTTAATAAACTCAAAACATCTCTTCCGTCTAAGATTTTGTGGAATAATTTAAAAAAATTTAGCATCGGTGGTAAACAAACTGCTGCTTGTCAATTAGATCCCGAAATTCTTAACGACTATTTCTTGTCTAACACCCACCTATCTCAAAGTATTTCGTCTAGTTCCTTTGAATTTTCAGACATTCTCTTTCAGCCAACATTTCAATTTTCCACGGTTACGGAAGATCAAGTAGCAAAGAAAGTAATGAGAATTAAATCCAATGCTGTTGGTGAAGACGGTGTAAATATGAAATTCATAAAAATTATATTAGCCCATATCCTTAGCTCTGTAACACACATAATTAATCACTGCTTTACTACGTCTTCCTTTCCTGAATCATGGAAAAATGCCTTAGTTATCCCAATTGCAAAAAAAACTACAGCTTGTGAGGCCAAGGACTTCAGGCCTGTTAGCATTTTGCCGTGTTTGTCTAAAGTTTGTGAAGCTCTTATGGCAGATCAAATCTCTACTTTTCTTACATCTTATCAACTTTTGTCCCCGCTTCAGTCTGGTTTTCGTGCTGGCCATAGTTGCACGACTGCTTCTGTAAAAGTATTGGATGATATAAGAGGATCTTATGATGAAGGAAAATTAACGCTGCTCTGCTTACTGGATTTTTCAAAGGCATTTGATACTGTCAGTCATACTCTTCTCTGTCATAAACTAAAATATTTTTACGGTTTTTGTGAAAATGCAATTCATCTTCTTAGTAGTTACCTTAAGGATAGAGTGCAAAGGGTAAAGGTTGGAAATAATTTTTCGCAGTGTAAGATTATAAGTAGTGGTGTGCCCCAAGGTTCGGTGCTTGGCCCACTGCTTTTTTCAATATTTGTTAATGACATTTTTCAGTGCTGCAAATACTCTTCAATGCATGCGTATGCCGATGACGTTCAAGTCTATCAAACAGGTAGAGAAAATTTAATGGAAGATTTAGCGTTCAAATTGAATGAAGACTTAAATTCTATTTGTCAATGGGCCATAAAAAACAAACTACAATTAAATGCTCAGAAGACCTTTATATTACCTATTTCTAAAAACAGAATATTTCTTGAGGATATTCCAGACTTATGTCTAAATGATATGAAGCTTCCGCTTGTAAGCAAGGTGAAAAGTTTAGGGTTCATCATCAATTACTCCTTGACGTGTACGGACCATATTAATGATGTAATTCGTAAAATATATTTTATTCTACGTAATCTAAGATTATCAGCTGAGTTTACACCAATTGCTACGAGACGTAAATTAGTAATTCAACTTATTCTACCTGTGATCACTTATTCCGAAGTTGTATACAGTAAGCTTGACTCGAGGTCCCAACTTAAATTACAAATTGCATTTAATCACGCTACAAGATATGTATATGGCTTACGCAAGTTTGATCACTTGGCTGAGTTGAAGAATTGTATACTTGGTTGTGACATATTTAGTTACCTTAATGCTCGGAATTGCATATTTCTTCACAAACTTATAAAAAAGAAAACGCCAACATATCTTTATGAAAAATTGCAATTTGGTCAGTCGCAAAGAAGTCAAATGCTTTTAGTACCTCATTTTAACTTTTTAAACTCAACAAGATTGTTTTTTTTAACGCCATTAGATTGTGGAATGCTTTACCATCCAACCTTAAATCGATAGTCGGAGAGGCAAGCTTCAAACAGGCCATCCTAAAGCACTACTCCTAAACACAATAAAAACAATTTTCACAGTTCACAGCTTATTAAAGTAATCAGTTCTTTTCCCCCTCTCTAATCTACTTCCTTCTTTACTTTCTCTCATTTATGTCTCAACTCAACTCACTGTTTATAAGCTATAAACAATATGTTTTTGTATCTAATTTAGTATAGTATTTAAATAATAATCATTTATGTATTCAATATGTGAAATCTTCCACCTTTGTACCTTAAAAGAATCTAGTTCTTAGTGTACTCACATTAATTAAGAAATTAAATTAAATTAAATTACATTAAAATTAAATTAAATTACATTTTTATAGCTTGGATATTTGAGAATATCGTCCTAAAAGGGTTTTTTGAAATTCGAAATACTTTAGAAGACATGGCCTTTTTTGTCCAGCAATGTTTTCGCCAAAATGCGATTTGCTTAATTTGGCTACTTTTTGAATGCAACGGTTTGAAGCAACCACCGTATTTCGTTCAACCCGTTCTTTATTAGGTAATAACTTGTTTGTATACGCATTTTAAAAAGAAATTAATACACATTTAAGAGCTTAGGTATTCGAATGTTTTCAGCGTTTAGTTCACTTTGAATTGAGTTATACACGAGTTATACGGACGCGCATACAGTTTTGATAAAAATTTTTGTTTGTGCTAAAGACAGTGGATAGAAAAAGTAATAGAAATAAAAACAAAAGAAACACTGGTAGCAATCGAAAAACTCGTCCCTTGAAACGCCATTTTCGTGGTAACCAACACGAAAGAGATGAGGACACCGAATTCACAAGCACATCGGCAAAAATCTTTAAAAATAATGAAAACGAAGACATAAGCATTGACAACAAAACGGAAAATTGCATTTTGGAGTTTTATACAGTTTTCTCAAAAAACGTTTGAAAAGGTCCGAAGCCAGAGCTCTGGCCGCATCAAAAGAAAATAGAACTGCCCGAAGAGCACAAAGAGCCGCTGAGTCGTAATTTTTTGAAGAAGAGGAAGGTGTTATTTATGGGGCTGGCATTGCAGATTGATATATGTAAGTATTTCACAAAAAAAAAAATGTTTTATTGCCTAAAATTTTCTTTGAGTTTTTTCAAAATCACGTTTTTGAACTTCGAAGTCAGTTTTCTCCGGTTCTACTGAACCCATTTTGATAAACCAAGTGCAATCGACGCAGCATTGTCATCATTTTGGTTTCTACCTCAATTACAATTTTAAACAATTTTTTACTATTTTTTTTACACACATTGGATAGTTAATTTGGTTCGAAGTGATTTGTCGTGTTTTTTTTCGCTCTTTAATAATCTGCAAGTAAAAGCATATTTATTCTGCAAACAATTGAACTAAAGCTTAAACATTAACAACGAATGCATTGTGAGCAATCCTATTGCATTTTTTAATATAAACTCCACTTCGGCAAATAGAACTTAAAGCTGAATTATAAACAAAGTTTGTGCTACGAATTATAAACGCGCAAAAAAAAAAAAAAAAAAAAACCAAAACAATATTCGAACGACCGATCAATAATCACTCAATCACTGGTGTTCTTTTCTCGGTCTTTACCCTGACTGCAAGAACATATCGGGAGCACCGCTATTATATCTTTGTGTTGTGTGCGCTTTCTCTTGTTCTCTGTTCTCGCTATACATATTGTGCTCTGCTGCCTACCTACATCTCTACTTTCCTCCTTACGATCTTCTCTTGGGCTGATGTCTCCCTCCCCAATACTAACGCGTCAACAGCGTGAGCAACTCGCTCTTCGAGTCACAACGAAAGCAGATGGTACGCTGAAACCAAGCACCGAAAATACACTCAGCGCGCAACTAAGCGCACTTGAAGAACGTCTAAAGGCGAACACGAGAGAAGAACTTAGACTCTCTGAGGAACGTCTGAGGCAGCACACAGACATTCTCTTTAACCCTCTCTACTGATTTTTAACAACAACTTCGGTAAGTTAAAGAGTGAAGTTGCAACTATCTGTGCAAAATTCATCGAGTGTGTACTCACCACTCGCTACAACGATCTAGCTGACCTTATAAAAAAAATCAATATCAGCAATAACAACAACAATAACAACAACAACATCAACAGCAACACCATTGATCATAGCTCAGACGCTATTTTGTTTGGAGTGCCTTTCACTCAGGGAGAAAACTTGAAGAGCATATTAATCTTATATGCCGTTCGATTGATTTTCTCTCGCCGCAGCTTAAAGATATATTTCGCATAAGAGCCAAGAATAATACCTCAAATCCTCTGGTTGTAGTTAAATTCTATACCACATACGACGGAAACCGCGCCTTAAAAGCTTTTGGGGATTATCGCAGGCGCTCGAAACAGGCGGTTAATCTTCGTAACGCGGGGCTGGACTCTGACAATAATGTTTTTATACATGAAAGCCTTACTGCTGAGTCAAGAAAACTTCTCCAAGCTGCGAATGCCTGCAAGCGAACTAAAGAAATCTTCAACGCCTTTTCTCTACGGGGCTCAATTTTTATCAGGCTGCAGAAAGAAGGAGATAAAATTAAAATCTGCAGTATTGAGGAGCTGCAAAGTTACTCAACTAATGTCATCAAGGAAGAAGTATCTGATATATTGCCTTATTGAAAATATTTTTTATGATGTATATAATTTTGTATTCTTCTCTATCTCTATCTTTTTTCACTTTCAATTCTTTTGTTTTAATTCTTCTTATTTAAACGCTTTTAGTGCTTGCGTTGGTTCTGTTATTTATGGTGGTAGGGAATAACTTTGTCTACAGCGCTGATAAAAATTATAAAACAGTGATTGAAGTCTTGTGCAAGCAACGCTCTGGCCTGAAAATCGTTCATTTTAACGCAAGAAGTCTTAATGAATTTAAGATGGACTGCACTAAATATGTATTCGAAAATTCTTCCGTGGATGTAATTTGCGTGTCTGAAACCTGGTTTCACGAAGACGTTGACAACTCTTTTTTACATATAAATAATTTTAATTTGTTTCGACATGACAGGTTAAACAAAAAAGGCGGTGGTGTTGCAATATATTGTAAGAAATCTTTGAATGTTAAAGTGCTCAATAAATCAAGTGGTTCCGGTATTGAATATCTCAATGTTGAAATTTTTAATAATAGAACTAAAGTCTTTCTCTCGTGCGTGTACAACCCTAATCGTAACTGTAGCTTAGAACCTCTTCTTAAAGACATCTCTTGCTACGTCATAGACTATCAGCACCTCATTTTGTGTGGTGATTTCAATGTAAACATTCTTTCAAACGACAATATCTGTTTAAATTTAATGGATAATTTTGCACAAGTGGGACTCAATATAGTCAATTCAACTTCTCCAACAAGGTTTGCTAACAATGTTTCTCCAAGTTTATTGGATATTTTTGTTGTTTCTGATCTGACGTCAGTATTGCTTTTTGACCAATTGTCATTTATTTCGGATCACGACTTAATATTTTGCACTCTGGATATTGATCTTTCTTCATATGTTACTGATACCACTTTTACTTTTCGAAATTTTAAGCATATTGATTATGGAACACTGTTTGATAGCTTATCTCTTATTAATTGGACTGACTGTTGGTTTCTGAGCTCAGTTGATGAAAAAATAAACTTTTTTATTGAAAAGATATCTGATCTTTTCGAAACTCATGTGCCACTTTGTACACGTCGAGTCACAAATACGTCTTGCCCCTGGTTTACTTCTTCTGTCAAAATGGCTCTAAAAAGCGCAGCAAAACCTATAGCAGGTGGAAACGTATCCCAACTGATTTCAACTGGGAAGCATTCAAAATATCAAGGAATGAAGCTTCCTCAGCCGTTAAGTTGTCCAAAAAACAATTCTATCTATCCAAGCTCAGTCCCACGTTACCATCTAAAAAGTTGTGGAATAATTTAAAAAGTATTGGAATTTGCAATAATAAGATCGAATCTTGTCCAATTGATCTGAATCTACTCAATAATTTTTTCACTGCAAGCTCGATAACAGAAGAATCTCTAGAACCCTTAAATCATAGCAATTTTGCCCACGACTTTCCTACACAGTTTGATTTTAACGCTATAAACGAAGTGGATATCTCTCGCTGCATAACTAAAATCAAGTCAAATGCCTCCGGTGAAGATGGGATCTCCCTGAAGTTTGTTAAACTTATACTGCTCTATGTGCTCAGTTCGCTTGCGCACATTATCAATCACATCTTCACAACCTCGTGCTTTCCCACTATCTGGAAGGTGGCAACTGTTATTCCAATTGCAAAAAAAATTAACGCGCGTGATCCTTGCGACTTTCGACCTATTAGCGTGTTGTCTTCAATTTCAAAGGTCTGTGAATCTCTTATGGCTGAGCAGATTTCAAACCACATTTATACTCTCGGTCTAATGTCGGATCTTCAATCTGGGTTCCGCCGCGGACATAGCTGCTCCTCCGCTATCGTTAAAGTCATGGATGATATAAGAATACCCTTTGATATGGGACACTTGACGTTACTCTGCCTACTGGACTTTTCCAAAGCCTTCGACACAGTGAACTATGAAATTTTGTGCAATAAACTCAAGTTCAATTTTGGTTTCTCTGATACTTCAGTTCGTCTTTTAAATTCTTATTTAGGTGGAAGGACGCAGAGAGTGAAAATAGGAAATATTTTTTCTACATTTAAGAACACTACTACTGGAGTACCGCAAGGCTCGGTTTTAGGCCCTCTTCTGTTTTCCATGTTCATCAATGACATTTTCGATAAATGCAATAATGTTGCAATGCATGCGTACGCTGATGACCTGCAATTATATTTGTCAAGACCTATTGGACTCATTGAAGATCACCATTCACAAAGCTGAACTTTCCGCCAATTCTACTCAACGGCGTAGACCTAAAAGTTGTTAGTAAGGCATCCAATCTTGGGTTTCAAATAAATAGTTCCCTGTCCTGTGAGGACCACATCAATTCCTGCGTCAGCAAAATCTACTATCTTCTAAGAAATCTGAGAATGACTGCAGCGTTTGTTCCCATTGAAACGAGACGTAAACTTGTCTTACGTTGATGCCAATTATCACTTATTCGGAAGTCGTTTATTGTAATCTTGATTCGCGATCATCCCACAAATTGCTAGTTGCTCTGAATAATGCTTCCCGTTATGTATATGCCTTGAGGAAATACGACCATGTATCGTTCTTTCGCACTAAGCTACTTGGACGATGCCTATTTCGTTATCTTGAAGCAAGAATTTGCATATTTTTACACAAAGTAATCTACTCACGTTGTCCTCACTACCTGTATGAAAAACTTCAGATCTGTAGATCGCATAGAAGTATGAACCTCTTGATTCCGAGCTACTACTATAAAAATTCTAGCAGGCTCTTTTTTGTCAGCGCTATTAGACTGTGGAATTCTTTGCCAAATAACATAAAGGTCACTTCCAACCAAAGAGCCTTTAAGCGTTTAATCTTCGAATATTTCTCATAGTTCTCTTCTTTTCTCCATTTCTACTACATCTTTTCTTTATTATGTGCATATTGTTAAATTATGGTATGATTTTGTGAGATTGCTTTTATCTTTTAATATTAAATTTAAAATTTTTTGTATTGTTATCTCTAAGTTGCAATGAATTAATTTTTTCTTACAATTGTTGTATATTATTTTAACCTTAATTCTTTCTTAAATAAGAAGTCATCTTAGTTTTATAAGTTAATAATTTAATGTTGTAATTTAATGTTTAATTTAATGTTTAATATCTCTTAATAATTTTATTGTTATTCAACTTTTTTGTGCAGCATGCAAAAGAAATATTATTCTTATATGCTAACGTATTCTGCTTAATAAATTGAAATTGAAAATTAAACTACAAAAAAAAAGGCCCAAAATCGGTTTTTCATTTTTCAATGACCGCCATTTTGTAAAAAATAATCGCAAAATTATGATTGAAGTAGGAACCAGAATTACATCTGTACTGAATCTAATGTCGTTTACTTTTTCCATTTCAGATGATCCGAAGTCGAGTTATCCGGGCCGCAAGCAGCATACCTTTTTTTCGACGCCCAACTTTGAAGGCCGACAACTTTTAGAACAGCCCTCGTACAAAGAAAAAAAAAATTTTTATTTAATTTAATATGTTCTTCATACAATAAAAAAACAGAATTTAAATAACTCTGCGTTTTCAAATGAGAAGTTTTCCAAAAAGGGTCCAAAAAGCCTTCCAACCAGAAATACTCCGTTAAGTTGAATAACTTAGTCATTATGAATTTGCTAGAAGTGTACTTATTTGAAAATTTCGAGTTTGAGTATTTTCACAAAAAAATCCCTAAAAATCCAAAAATACAAAACTGAAAGAAACAATATTTTAATAGTTAGATAGTTTAAGCATACTCTTAGCTATTTTTTGCAAAAAAAAAAACCGAAAAAAAGTTATAACTGTTGAAACTTGCCTTTTTCCAAAAATACTTCAAGTGCCCGTTTCTAGCATTCTAGCACAACTCTGAAACCAAGTGATGTACAGAAACCATAGACTACTTTTTGTAAACGCCACGATATGCTTATAACACACTCAGTACACTGAAATATATTCTATCTATTACTTACATTTTTTTTTTCTGAGGAGATTTTCGAATATCCGAAAACGGTAATTTTTGCCAGGTTCTTTATAAAATTTTTCTAGGTTCTAAGACTCTTTAAAGTCTAATTTTACCCATATCATAAAGCTTATGATATTAAGTTAATATACAATAAACATTAGATTTTTAAAATTTTTCCATCCTTTTTCAAGGGGTTTTCGGCCCCAACCCCTTATTTTTTGCGAATGTTCTATGTACGTTATTATGCAATAACACAGCTACCACACTAATATTCAATATTTTATTGTAGTGCAAATTAATTCTAATGAAAATATAAATTTTTCAATCCATCCCCCCATCCCCTACTCATCCCTTTCTAAAAAATTGCTGTTCATATATTTTTGAACCTTTAACTATAGGTGATTGCTACTCTTTAATTCTAACAAAAATATTATTTAACTAAAAAGTACTGAACGAAACAATAAGTACACTAACAACAGAAGCAGAAAAATATTGCCTTACAAGGAAAGGTCCCCAGATGTCACTCACCGATTTGAATAATTTTTGGATATGTGATAGAGGACAAAAATCTAAGGTCGACGTATTTTTTTATACGTGCTCAATCGATAGTTTACGGTTTCAAAATAACATTTTAAAATCAGCGAAAATTTCGTTTTTCTTGCCACAATTTCACTATTTTCCATAGAAATATATACAAATTTCGTATCAAACGAAAGGTATTTTAAAGCCACACATGATGGCATCCATTTTGGAGAAATAAATTTCATTGTAATTTTGGTGTTCTAATTTTTAACAGTATTTAGTCGATATCATAAGGAGCGCATTTTTGAAATTGTTTCATTTTCATTTATGTTTGATTTAAGAGAATTCTAAAAGTTACCTTTTTTGTTTTTTTAAATTTTTAAGTTTTAATATTAAAATTTTCCTTATTAAAATATGCATTTATTTTCTTAAAAATAATTTTTTTAGAGATGAAGACCACAATATGGGTGTCAGAAATTTTGTTTTTTCTCCAAATTTCCATATGTGTAAATATTTGATCGGAAAATTTTATATTTAACAGGGCTCCTATACAACTTTGTGCTTTTAACTTGTTAGCCCAAAGGAATGAGAAAAAACCATCGGAAATTTAAAAATATGACTTTCTATGTAAATATCTCCGTTAGTTTTCAACATATCACAAATTTTTTTTTTGTTATAAAGATTAATAAAAGTACTTGCCAAAAAATATTTTAACAGTACCAATTACTGTACATTTGTATTTTTAATAATTTTTTAAAAAAAAACCCAAAATATTCAATGTTTCCTCAAAAAATTACGTAAAATTTGTTTTTGTTGTAAAAATAATTTAAATTAAAAATTGCATTGTAAACTCCCTTTCACATGGCATGACATTTATTAGCAAAAATGGATTCAGCTTTAAACAAAAATTTATTAACTATTTCTATCATAAAAAAACAAAACAAACAATAAAAAAACAAATACATATATCACTTTCGATTTTATTGATGAAATTAATTTTTTTAAAAATGTTGTTTTTATATTTTTTATAAAGGAGTATAGCTTCAAAAATAATTTATTTGAAAAAATTATCCCAATATTCTCTTCCAATCAAAAGTTATTACTAAAAACCTATTTTCATACCATGTGGATCTGTATTAACAAAATTCCTTTTCTAGCTGGAAAAATGCTAGCTGGAATACCCGACGTTGCTAGTGGGTGGTTTGGCATTCAAGGTGTTTCTCAACCGATTTTGGTGATTTTTTTTTTTTAATGAATCAGAGTAGGGAGAAGGAGTGCGCCGAAGAGTTTTTAAACAAAAATGCTAGCGAAAAGGTCGAATTTCACTGGCGAAACCACTGGCGTACTCTAGTACAAAAAAATCATTGACCTATATTTTTTCGATCGGCAATAAAAATTATTTTTTCATCGTTATTTTCTAGATCAGAAATAAAAAAATCATTGGTCGATATTTTTTCAATGAGATTACAAATATTGATTTTTGATCGTAATTATATCGATATAAAAAACATGTGTATGTACATTAGAGTGTTCCTTATTTTTTTTTTTCGAAAGTAACGAATTATGCACCGGGATTTTGTTTTAACATGACAGAGGTAACCTGTGAAATTTTCAGGGTAAAATATTGATATTTAAACGTGCCTCAAGCGACCTCTATATCGAAAATAGTGCTGTTTCCCCAAAAATCCCAATTACATTTTTATAAGCTCAAATTTTCAAAAAGATGGTACGCACTTCTTTTTTAATTTAATTTTTCTTTAAAATGAGTCATCAAACATAAAAATCGGATTTCAATTACCAGAGTAACGATTTGATTTTATACTTTTGGAAAAAAATCTTATTTTTTCTTGTTCTATTAAAAAAATCGCAAAAAAACTAAATTAAAAAAAAAAATCAGTGATATGTCATGGATATTTTTTCTAAAACTATACCTATTACAGATACAAAAAAATTGACCGATTACGTTTAATAATTTGTTCGTTACAAAATTTTTTGCTAGAAGTACGCCTTTTTGGAAATTTCGAATTTGAATATTTTTAAGAAAAATTCCTTAAAATCCAAAAATAAAAATTTTAAAAAATGCAAACAAGTAATGAACTAAAAATAGTTTTGAGCTATTTTGTCCAAGCAAATAAAAAACCGAAAATCGGAAAAAAGTTATAGCTGTTGAAACAACTCTCTTTTTTCAAAAATCCTTAAAGTGCCCTTTTCTGGCATATGGAACACAAAATAATATCATAAAAAATCAAAAACCATAGATTTCTGATTTGAAGTGACTTCAATATTTCAAAATATATCTGATTTTCTTTCGAAAAATTTTGAAATTCTAGGGTTGCCGAAATATATTTAGAAAAATTGGGTTGTCCTGGTTTAACAGTAAAAAATAATAAAAAAAACACCTCAAAAATCCACTTTTTCAGATACTTACGAATTCTCTCTGTATTGGTTTGAAAAATTTTATATCAAGCATACAAATGAAATTAATGCTGTTTATTTTTTATTTTTGATACATTTCCAAACGTGAGCAATTTTAAAAAGTTTCAAAATCACAAATATTGGAAATACTTGCATTTAATATTTACCTTTAGTTGTAATTCTGGAATAATGTGTCTTCATAAATGAAGATAATGCAAACTTATAATAAAAAAAAAAAAACGAAATGGCCATTTCAGCACTTGAAAGGACTTTGACCGAGCTTCTTAGGATCAATTGTGTTTGCGAGTGTTGTGAAATGTTTGAACACATACCTTGTTTACGCTTCAAGTCGATTTGATCACAATCGCTTTGAGTCAGAACAATTTTATGCCTTGTGTTTATTCGCAAGTGTTTTAAAAATTTTAATTTTTTTTTCTTAAATAACAATGGAAACAATAATAATTTCAAATGATTTCTTTCTTTTTTAATCAATTCTATCAAAACAAGAAGAATTTTGCATATAAAACAGCTTTAAACTGCTTAACCAAAGCCAAATCATATGATGTCCCGAACGTTTTAAAAGAACATCATGTTTATGCTCTATTTTATACCATCTTGAAAAACAAGAACCGAATTAAAATGAGGTCTTATTAAATCGGCTTAAAATTTTGGAAACGGTTTGAAATTCGATTTATGCAAAGGTTTTAGCCAAAACGATTTCGAACCGATCGTTTAAAAACGGTCGAAGGCTTAGTCGAACCGATTTAAAGCGTCGGATAAACAAGGTAACAAATGACCGAGAACTGGACCTACAAGTTTTATGACGACTCCGAACGGCTTATGTTCTCAAGAAGAGAAGCTTTCCATGACAGTTTTTACCCTCTGAGGTTTGCCATTGTCTGCAGAGAGGTGATAGTCTCTCAGAAAACCAGAAAAATTAATTCAATGGAAAAAACTTTCTGTGTCAGGTAGGAATCGAACCAAGGTTCTCTGGCGTATGGGCCACACACTCTACCCACTACGCTACGGCCGCCACTATGAAAATATAACTATGAAAGTTAAAAATTAATGAACATACTTCTATCAAAAAATTTCGTAAGGAACAAATTATTTAACGTAATTGCACCATTTTCTGTATGTGTATTAGATATAGTTTTAGAAAATTTTTCCATGAAATTTCAATAATTTTTTTTTAAATTTGGAACTTTGCGATTTTTTTTTATACAACAACAAAAACAATTAGATTTTATTCCAAAAGTAAAAATCATAAGTCTGGTAATTTAACTCCGATTTTCATGTTTGATGTTCCATTTAAAAGAAAAATGAAATGGAAAACGAAATGCGTCGTTTTTTGCTTATAAAACTGCTATTGGGATTTTTTTTAGAAAACAGCGCTATTTTTCCATATAAATCAGATTTTCAATATAGAGGTCGCTTGAGGCACGTTTAAACACCAATATTTTTTTCCTGAAAATTTCAGAGTTTACCTCTGTCATGTTAAGGAACAAAACTCTGGTGCGTAATTAAAGATCAGAAAAAAAATGTTGGCTCCATACAACCAAGGACCACTCTAATTTACATGTCGGTGGACGTTATTAAAAAGTCTTTTTTTAACTGAAATTTCTTTTAACTGTCACATTTTTCTTCTGCTATTTCTAATTCTACTAATATATCCTACTACTTTTTTAAATTACTGTATTCTATTCAGGGTCTTTTATTTTGTCCGACTATTTTCCTCCACTATTTTCTACTATTATTTTCTGTTACAATTTCTGCTTTCATATCTACTGCTTTTTAATGCTACTATTTTCAACTACTACTATTATTTGCTACATTTTCTTTATTCAAATCCTTGTCCTTATTCAAATTCTTATCCAAATTCTTGCCCAAATCCTTATCCAAATACTTGTCCTAGGCCTTGACAAAATCCTTGTTCAAATACTTTTCCAAATTTATGTCTGCAATCGTATCCTTACTCTTGCCAAAATCATTGTTCAAATCCTTGCTCAAGACGACTTGCTTTTATGATAGTAGGCGTGGATTGGAAGGGTCAATAACCTTTAAAGGGTAACAGTTTTAAACAGTTTTAAATTGATTTGAATTAAATTTTTATCAATATTATTTCAACCAAGAAATAATTTTTTTTAATCTGATCGAAAAAAATAGGGATTAATAATTGGTTTTTATTTCTGATCTAAAAAATATCGATCATTTTAAGTAACTTAGTCACCCACGGGCAGTTTCTAGATCCACCACTGAGAGTAGTGCTAACGTTGTTGCGCAAAAGAAAAAAACTTGCGGCTACACTCAAAATATCGATTAAAAAATAACTTTAAAATAAATAAAGTTATAAATAACATTAAAAAGTAACCTTACTTCTGATCGGAAATATGACGACCAAATAATAACTTTTATTTTTGATCGGATATGATTATTTTTATTTCTGATCGAGAAATTATCGAGCAAGAAATAACTTTTATTCGATTGAGAAAATAACGATCACAAAATGATTTTTATTTCTGAACGAAAAAAACCATAAAAAATGTTTATATCTGATTGAAAAAATAACTCTAAAAAAAATATATATATAGTGAACTTCGCTTTGACAGCTATAGACGCAAGTTTCCATCAATGTGTTAATTATAAGAAAAAATGTTTTGAGTTTATTAATTTAATGATAAAATTTTTATTTTTCTAATGTTCAGAGGGGGAAACTGCCCTCTGCCCTCTGCCCTACGCTCGCTACGTCCATGTGCATAATCATATAGTGAACTTTCAAAAAATAATATGCTGACTATCTTCGTATATCTTATTACTGATGCAAGCACCTTATTTTACAAAAAATTATTTTTTATCGAATTACTTGGTATGCTGTTTTTTTCAATATATCGCACACTAAATACAAAACAGTCACAACTGAAAATTGTCAACTTTTTACTTTTTAGTGTAAAACTATTCGTAGTGATCAAATACATTGACTGTAACACATCAAATACATTTTGTACACAAAATCTTTCTCTATAGTTACAAAAAAAGTTTTTCTTATTGCTTTTTTTACATTTACTATTTTTAAAAAAAATTGTTTTTTGCTTCACCTAGAAATTTAAAAATTTTGAGTTGTGTCTGTTTTGTATTTAGTGTGCGATATGTATACGATAGAAAATATATTTTTCATAAAAATTCGCTGCCTTCACGCAATATTTATATCCGCAACATAATTTCATTATGGTAACTTAGTCACCCACGGGCAGTTTCTAGATCCACCACTGAGAGTAGTGCTAACGTTGTTGCGCAAAAGAAAAAAACACTCAAGTTGATGGAATCGATCTTATAGTAATATACTCTAGAAATATGACAAGGCAAAACGCGAAATAGTCTCAAAGACAACACGCAAGAAATACCGAGATTTTGTCATTATAGAGGCTTTATGTAAAAGATTATTTCTTTAAATTATGTCACAAAAAAGGAAAAAATAATATAATGTTTGTAGAGTAGCTTAGTTCAAAAAATACCTACATTTTTTAAATAAAACGCAAAAAAGCCAGCTACGTTTTCATAGCAGCTTAATCGTTTTATGAGATGTTTCTTGCATCAAAACTTAGCATATGCTCTCTATTGCTTTTCAATATTATGATCACATTGTCGCTTACTTATCTCTCGCTCTCAAAAGCTTTAAATCGTTCGCTCGCTGACTCTCTCAAAGCTCTTAAGTGGATTTATCATAAATCCACATTCGAATTTTACTGTGCCACTCACTTGTATGGCGGCATGGCAGAATAATAAGGTAGGGCCGACTCGGAGAGGAATGAAGTAGAAAGCAGAATAAAAAAAGTCAAAATCAGCTGTTCATCGCAAATTTCTTTATGATCACGTTTCGCAGTTGTTTTTAGTTAAAACTGTTACAGGTTTTTTTGCAATTTTAAAACTTCTTTCACTATTTATAGTTTTTATTACACTTTTTTTATAATATTTTCACTCAAATTATCACAAATTTAACACACGCGACCGCACTGTTTGCAACTTGGAAACAAAATATTTTCTTCATTTGCAATTTCTACGAAATTCGTCGTTTTGACAACTAACCAACCTTTTCAATATCCACCCTTCGTTGACGCGTGAGTGCACTAAGCGAAGCGGCCCTACCTTAAATTTCTGCCATGGTATAGCGGTGGCACATCTTTATATTATATGATCTTTGCTACAAGTGTTTTTGTTATGTTGTTGCTTTTTTTAATAGAAATGCATTCAGATGCATAAGGTTATTGCACTCTGCGTATGTTTAAATTTTTCGAAAATTAGCTGTTTACTTAATTGTTGTTGTTTTTTAAACAAAGGTTTTTGGTAATTAGCAAAAATTTGTCTATGATTATTTCTTCTGTGGAATGAATGAAATGAATACTAAAAAAGTGGTTTTATCTCGATATGAGTTTTTGTAGTGTGTTGCATTGTTTCTAAAAGTGAAAGATTGGATAAATTGGTGCAGCATATTTGTAACAAATCCAATAATGCTGTGGAAGCTATTAACATAGTCAAAATTTTAAGAAGAAGACTTTCTAAATCTGTTTGTTTTGAATGATAAATTTTATTAAGCCGAAAATTGTAAGGATAGGTATGACTTATATGATTTACTTATTTTAATTTTTGATTATGGTCAAATGTAATGTATGTTTTTTACAGGTTTATAAAAAATTGCAAAACCTGGTTTCAATTGAATGATATTATAATTATATTAGAAGAGAGTGATGATGAGCAGATTTAATATGAGCAACGTACATGTTCCAAAAGAGGAAGACCAGGGATTTTGAAAACTGTGCGGACCGAACAAAACGTTGCAAAGCGCAAGAGCTTATTATATACTTCTGAAGAGTTAAGCTATGCTGCTCAATTGTCTCAACGCGCAGCTGGTAATCGGTTAAATGCAGATATCATAAAAATTGTTTCTAAATCCACTGAAGTGGCAAAGAGATGCAGGCAACATGTACAAAAAGAGGAAAATAAACGAATGTTAACACACGAAGAATCTCTTGCTTCATACGTTGATACTAAAATAACTACTCGTATTTATGTACATTTTCGAAAAGATGCATTGAAAGTTGGTCATGCCTTATATCCATCAACATATTTGCTGAAGAAAGCTAAAAAAGAGTGTTTTCCAGATGAAATCGCAATCTTTGCAAATGAGATTAGTGCTGCAGTGAGAGTGCAAGATATTGTTGATATCACAATAGATCAATTGCTTACTACACTATCATCGTTTATACCGAACCATGTTGCTGACGATAGCACATTGACTCTCAATTGCAAATGGGTTGGAGAAGGAAGCTTGTATAGCAGATATAAACAACGATTTCAAAATGAATCCAGAAAACGACTCAAAACAAATTGTTTGGCAAAATCCTAGCCCATCATCTACTCAATTATGTCGCCCAGTCAAACTAATTTTAGCATAAGAGACTGAGGGCCTATCCGTAAAAGAATTTAAGGATATAGAAAGTCAAATCGTTGGTATGAAATTGCTAACTACATCAGTGGATTCAAAGAATGTTACGGTAAAAACAAACTTCATTCTAACAATTATTAACGGAAAAATTGCTAATTATTTCACTTCTGCAAAGTCAACGCAATCCTGCTACATACGCGAAGCTAAGCCGAGTGAGATGAATAACGCTACGCTATGGTTTGTCATTGTTGCATGCCTGGATTAAAACGTTTCAATGCCTCTTGCACATAGCATATCTTTTGGATATTAGAAAATGGGCAATTAGAGCACCTGCGGATAAATTGGTTATCGAAAAAAAAATATTTAAACACCTTTTAGAAAAGAAGTGGGTATATCAATGGAAGTATGCAAACAAGGCTACGGAACTACCCATGATGACAATACAGCAAGAACATTTTTTAAAAATCACAACAAATCAGCTGATATAACGGGAATTGACGCAACGTAATAAAGAACTTTAATATTATACTTATCTGTATATCGTCAGGAAATGAAATTAATATTGCAGTCTTCCAGACTTTTCTAGATGAGACCCGTAAATTATATTTAAATTTATACGGCTGGTATAGCATGCTAATTAGTGTCCACAAAATTTTTTGTCATGGCTCAGAAATTATTAAGCAATGTGTTGTGGCTATTAGGCAACTTTCAGATGAGGCTCAGGAAGCCCGTAATAAAGATTGCAGACGTTTTCGCACGTGCAATACGCGGAAACCATACAGGGCTCATACAAACAGAGATCTTTTAAATATGTTGTTGCAAAAAGCCATTAAGAAAACATACATTTTTTACCCCAGAGATGCAAACAGTTTTTGCGCAGCAAGAGGAAAACAGTTCATCTTCTGATATATCTTCAGATTACGACTCAGAATAGTTGGATTTATAGTTGTTGCATTTTAGGTTTTAATATTGTATATAAATTTGAAATGGATATATTTTGATTGCGTTTCAATAAAGAATGGGAGGAAAGACGAGAATAGATTGATAATTTTTTTATGAAATTTTAAGAGGAATCATAATTTTGAACAAAATTGAAAAAAATTTAAATTTAGTAAGTACTTTATAAATAAATTCACTTCAAACCTAAAAGTTGTGCACTTTTTCCAAAAACTTGGTGATTTGGCCGCAAAAAAATCTTTTCTTAACATAAATTTTTAGTTACATTGGATATTGCTGGAAAGGTCTTGAATTTTAGCTTTCCAAAACGGTGTTCCAAAGAGTTCCACATCAAAAAGTTTCGATGTAAGAGCGTTTTGAGTGAAACAACCTCCGGAAAACAATAAAAACCCATAACTCCCCAGGGGGTCAAAATAGACCCTATCGTTTAAAATCATAAAATAATTTCTGACGTCTAACTTGTATGGGACGCCACACTGTGCGCTGTGCTCCAAATAAGCCAACTGTCAACATCAAGAGAGGCTGAAAGCGACTGCGAATCAACGCAGTCATAATATACCACAATTTGAGAAATATTTCAAGAACTACCCAATAGGGTTGAGGAGGGAAAAGTCAAAAATATCCTGACGTTCTTAAAATACACAAGGTTGTACCGATACCGAAAATAAACAGACCAGTTGTCGTAGACACATTTAGACAAATTAGGTTGTTGTCGATTGTCGATGAAACTTTTGAAAGAATAATTTTATTGTTTAATTGTTTAGTTATCAGTTTGGTTTCAAAAAAGGTTCTGGCACGGAAGAGGCTGTTTTAAATGAGTTGATTTTATATGTGATGGATTAAATCAAGGATTTTGCAGGCACGTTTTATGACTTTACAAAAGCGTTTGATCTTGTGGATCATGAAATATTGTTGCGCAAACTTGAGTTTGCTGGTATAACTGGCTATGAAAAATGCATTTTGAGTAGTTATCTAACAAATCGGCAGCAGTATGTTCAAGTTGGCTCTGAGAGCAGTACCTTACTGCCTATTACGAGGGCTTTTTACAGTTTATTTAAATGACATTCGGAATTTAAATCTTAGTGGTAAATTGTTCATGTTTGCAGATGACATATGCTTGTTTTATCCATATAAGCATACAGCAGTTGTCAATGTAGAAAATAGAAAATGATGAATGACAGTGCAAATAGAAAATGATGCCTTGATGATTGCTGAACATGCCAAGATAAATAAATTATCATAGTATTAAACGAAAATAAAACAGAATTGATACGGCTTAGACCTCATGTATCTGAAACTGATGATAGCCTAAGTGTTTTTATAAATGGTGCTCTAATACATGAATCCAAAGCTGTGAAATACTTGGGTGTTAACTTTCCCCACAATCTCTCTTGGCATAAACATATGCAGCTTTTAAAATCCAAGATATCATCAGCCATTGGAATTTTGTACCAATTAAAGAATAAACTGAACCAAAAAATAAAACTTTTAATATATCAATCGCTTGTGCACAGTCATCTGAATTAATTGCCTATTGCTTATGCCCATAAGCCTACCACAGAGCTTAAAAGTCTACAGTCAGCACAAAATCGAGCTCTAAAAATTGTTTTTGATTTGCCTATACGACATGCAACACTTAACCTCTACAAAGAATTTTCAAAAACAATTTTGCCAATTTTTGGGCTTTACAAAAAACAACTACTGACATATGTTTTTAAAAATTTACACAACATTGGCTATCATGTCTTAAGTTTTCAACGCAATCAAACATGTCATATCACAAGACGTGAAACAGATTTAAAAATAATTAGATGCAGGCTTGAAACAACGAAGCAACGAATGCAGTACTCTGGTCCACATGAGTATAATTTGTTGCCGAATGATTTGAAAGGCCTGGCGAGAATATCGACTTTTAAATTACATTTAAAAAATTTCTTAAATTTTGTGTTAAATTTTGAAAATTTAATTTGAAAAAATAAAAATATATATGTACACTCTAAAAAATAAATACAAATTTACTATAAATATAATAGTAATTTTTTGTTTAAAATTCAACTGGAATGTAATTTAACAAGTTTCGGTGTAAATTTTCAATGTTTAAAATTATATACAAGTTTTAGTAAAATTAAGCAAAACATATTGAATTTTGTTGCAATATCAATATTAAACATTTTTTTATCATGTATTTTATTGACAATTTACATATGTGTGCTGAATTTTCAACATCAATTCGTATATTTGCACCATATTTTCATTCAAGTTTGATTGTGAGTAAGTAAGCAGCTTGTTATTCAGTTCTCCGGTATTCGCTTCTCTAATGACAAAAATTGTGTTAAATACGTGTTTTAAATTTATGCTAAGATTTGTAAATATTTTTTGTCGTGTAAAATACACAATATTTATATTTAAATGTGAATGCGAGAAGTGTTTATAAACCTTTAATATTGAATTTAGAAATGCTCTGTTTTATTTTAATAACTCTAAAGACAAATTGATAAATTTTCTTGGTGCAATTGACTTGAACGTTTTTTGTTTTTTTTTTATTCAGATTTGTCTGTTTTATTATTCTTGTGTAAAATTAAATCAATCATAAAATGTTATTACTGATATTAAAGTAGTAGTAATTTTTATAATACTACATTATTGTAGTTAAACTAAACAAAAGTTGTTGAATGTTATTCATATAAAGGTTGTAATGTTGCAATAGTAACACAAAAATGATAGCAACATTAAGCAACTAATGTTTAAGTTTACTACAATATCTATATTAAAGCTTAAATATTACCCTATATATTTAGCAAAATTAAACACCAATTGTTAAATTTTTTCTACGTACCAATAGTAAACAACACATGTTGAATTGAATAAAGGTGTGTAGTAAATTTACTACAGTTATAGTAGCTTAGCTGTTGCCTACAACTATTGTAGTAAATTTCAACAAAAACTTTTAAGAGTGTACCTATTAATACGTTAATATTGTACTTGCTTGTCAGCTAGCCTCTACAAAGCCTTTAAGGCGCTGAGGCAAATTAATCTATTATAGCGTTATAATGAATAAAAACCATTTAAAAAAAAAAAAAAACACCTTTAGTGTTTTGCTAAATTGCTGAACTAAAGTGTGAATTCTTACTCTAAAGCAGTCATCGAAAAAAGTTATTATAACTTCACGTTCAAAGTGAACATCAAAGAGTAATAAAAAAACGAAAACAAACATAACAATTTTACACAATTGTCGCATATCCAAGTTATAATGTATAACGTTGGTGTTCTTGTTAACGTCAGAAAAGCTTCAATTTGTGTTTAGCTCTGTTCACATGGTCAAATTTTTCATAAAATTGTTGGTCAAATATAATAGAACAACGTGAAATTTCCATGTTATTTACATTGTAATAAAATTTATAATAAATATAACGCGTTTTATGCTTTTTTCATAGCAAACTGCTAAATTATAAAAAAAAAAACTCAAAAAATGTAAAAAAGTAAAAGTGTGTCTTGGAATCGTTGGGGGGGGGGGGGAGGGTAAAGACTTTGTGACAAAGTGAGACATAGGGGTAGAAGGGGTCAAAATTGGCCAAAAACATTTGACATAATTTATGAACAGCCCCTAAGCAAGCCCCCTTCTGTTTGATAAAAGAATGGATATTCGTCAAGCAGCTTTAAGAAACATAGTTCATATTAGATAGAATTTGTGGAATTCATACAAAGTTAGACCGTATAAAAAACCAATTATCAATTTTAATTGCAAAGATTATTTCGATATGATTAATTTGAATTATGGCAGCATTTTATTTGGTCCTCCATTTATAGCACATATTCCATACGAGCATTTGATACAGTGGCTTTCCAGATCCACCGTTTCTTGACTCCGATATTGCTTGCCATATACAAGCAATATAACGACATGTTTAGCTTTTAAGTAGTGTTTCACGACATGTTACCAACAAAAATCGCGAAGGGGTTATGGCATCGATATTAGAAAGTCGATGTAAAGTAAGAAGAAACGAATTTTCCGGCAGATCGATATTGACTTCAGACCAATGGTTTCTAGGGCAAAGTTTTTTTGAATATCCCGTAGATTTCTTTTTTGCTATACTCTTTGTTGCCAAAAAATTTGACCCGGCTGATTGGACACATAGCTGATCTTTGCAACATGAAAATCAGAGACAAAAAAGAAAACCAAAATGTGAGATTCACATTAAAAAGCGTTCACATACAATAAAACATCAAAAATACAGTCAATAGAAAAGAAGATCGACGTCTTAGCACGACATTAGCACGGTCTACTACATCGCTCTTAAGTAGATGACTCATTTGAAATTTTTGTTTTGTTTGCTTGTACCTTGAACCCTGTTTAATATATATATGTTCATGTTATATACCAATTTGTCTAAGCATTAATGTTATATGAGAAAATTTGTAAATTTATGTTATTGTTGAGTACTTGTAACTTACTTCCAGTCAGACGCTCTGATGAAGCGAACAAAAAATCCGCGAAACGTCAGCAATTTTTTATAAAAATTTTTAAAAAAAATGTGTATTTAAAAAACTTAAATAAAAACTTTTTAAAAATTAATAAAAAAGTCAAAATTAAAAAAAAAAATCATTGTTTTAATTTCAAAAAATCGATCGCTAAAAAAGCCTTTGTAATCTCTGTTTTTTTATGGCTTACCCTCTTAATTTCTTCGTATGATGTTAAAATAAATGTAAATAAAATTTTGTGTACCTAAGAACACGAGAACCGCGTGCCGACATACATCGGTACATGTCAGTACTTGGTGATATGGAAAAAGGTCTAATTTTTTCAAAAAACCCAAATAACTTTTGTACAAGTGTAAATATTCAAAAAGGTGTTTCACAGCTCGTTTTCAAACATGAAAATTGTATAAAAGTCTCCAGACAAGTCAACTGTCAACATTTAGAGAGGTTGAAAGCGTTCTCGAATCAACGCTGTCATAAAATACCATATGACAATATACCAAAATACCATTAAATAGAAATATTTCACAAATAAATACAGGGTAATATAACTCCACCAGGTTTCGACCTGCATGTCCCAAGCCAGGAAAAAGGAGGAGGGTTAGGTAGTAAGACACAATTTTGAACGCAATGTTTTCCCAACATGGATAAGCCTTATCTTGCCTCGTAAAACCTTCCCAAGACAAAGTGTCTGGATCAGTTCCGAGGGCTGAATGGTGCAGAGAATTAAACATGTGCATCGCGAGCATAAATCCCTATGAGATACCGGGCGCCCTGTCATAGTAACAGTCTTGGTACGTGGGCACAGGGATCTGCATGTATTCGACCCCATTTCCCTAAGTAAAAAAACGTTTGTGGATCAAATAAATACGAAACCAAAACCAATCACAGAGTCAGAAGAGAAATCTCTACTCAGTTCCCCGGATAGCACCGGAACGAATATTGGGCAGATGCTTACGGCCACTCAATATCCAAACTTCACCAAAGAGGAGGGACAGTATGTCATCTCAGGGTCTATCAAAACCAAGCAATGATGTAGCTGTCGATGCAGACCCGGGCCGAAGCACTCAGAAACCTTTGGCTTCTAGTGTAACAGGCACCGTAGAACAACAGCAGAGGGACGAGTACTTTACTGGTGCTCGAAAGAGGCGGTCAGATATGGCGTAGAACGCGAAGTCACCAAGCAATTGGAAATACAGCGATTGTCATTGTCTTAGAAAAACGCGCTGCAGAGGAGGGCGCAGCTGATCCAAATACGAACAAGCGGCAAAGATCAGCAAAGATCAGAATTCTCCAACCGAACCAGAACAGTCGAATAAAAGACACAAACATCGGGAAAGCCAAGGTCAGAAGCAACCCGCCCCACTTCCATGGCCATATGTAAGGTTGCTATCATGCAAAGTATGCATCCAAGCAAAATCCTGGGACCCTACTCTCTATTGCGATGCTACAAAAACAATTCGCAAAATTGATTTGATTGTACGGATTTGCGTATGCATCGCATTGATTGACGCATCGCAATACAGAGTAGAGCCCCTGACTGATGAGCAGATTACACTCACCAAAAGAAGTTTGCTGATAGAGAACGACAAAACCGGGAACATGCCTGCATATTTAGGATTTATCACCAGCCAATCCAGGGATGGGTGGCTCTCTCTAACGTGTTACAATAAATAGACACGTGATTGGATCATGATTGTGACAGAGAGAATTAAATCATTCCCCGATGCCAGCTTAAAGTTGACTGAGGGCAATGACATACCCAAGCTGTTCACCAGCATCACCTATATTCCTCCCGAGGATGTCATGCCTGCAAACTCCCTCATGGTCCGACTAGCCAGACAAAGTATGGGACTCACAACATCTGGCAAAACCCCACCCTAAGCGAAAGGCTGAATCCGATGAGAAAAGCGAGGACAAGCCCCATTCAAGACCAGCAGCCAAGCGAATGGCGGTAACCAGCGCTTGTTCAACGAACAGCAGAGACTCCCAGACTCAATCTCCTCAGAGAACTCAACAGCCACGGCCACCACCAAAAATGGCGGTAACCAACGTAAGCTCGACGAGCATCAGAGGCTCTGTCTCAATCGACTCAGAGAGCACAACTTCTATGGCCACCATTTTTTTATCCCGTCATGCTAGCCACTCAGTTTCTCCAAGATCGTCAAGCGGAAGGGAGCCCAAATGGAAGAGGGCTAGAATTAGGCCCGGTCGACCAAAAAAGTAAAATGGATCTAAGGTGTATCCACGTAAATCTCCAACATGCTAAGGCTGCCTCGGCAGTCTTAGCACAGTGCTTCTTCTACCGGGATCACCTTGATGTTGCCTTTATCCAGAAATTGTATATATACAAAAACCAGATAAAGGCTCTCACAGGTGAATGAAGGAAGATCTAGAGCATGTTTATTAGTCAGACGTGATATTAATACGTGGAGATAGCCTCTGAGGCAGGTAAGACAGAAATCATAACTTATTCAGCTTACCTGCCTGGCGACTCTAGCGATCTCCAATTTCTAGCGGTAGAGACTGGTGGTACATTGTTCCAGGACCAACAAGCAGTTGTTATTGGGTTGTAATGCTAACGCTCACCACACAAATTGGGGAAGAACTGATATTAACAACAGAGGTGAGTGCCTTTTAGAATTTATAAATAAGTATAATTTAGAAATTCTGAATGTAGGGAACCGTCGCACTTATATAAATAGAATAAGAGAAGAAGTGCTTGACCTCACGCTTTCAATCCCATTTATAAAGAACTTCATCGTAAACTGGAAAGTCTCATTGGAAACGTCCATGTCTGACCACCAACAAATTCGTTTCGATATTGAGATAGGCACCAATTTAAAAAACACCTGCAGGCAACTAAGATTCACAGATTGGGAGTTATATTATAAACTCCTCATGGAAAACTTAAATCGTTGCTATAGGAAAGTAAGAAACATTAATGACCTTGAAATAGCAAAAGACGACGTTATCACAGTGACAACCTTATCCTACCATCAAGCCTGCCTAAAGACCACAAAATCTGGAAATAGGCACACTCCTTGGTGGAACAAGAAATTGGCTGAATTTATGACCGTAACTAGGAAACTATTTAATAGAGCCAAATCAACTTATAATTTGGACAGCTATAGAGAAACCCTCACCAACTATAATAAAGATACTCTTAGAAAAGCAAAGAGGAACTCATGGAAATCTTACTGTGAAAGTCTCAAAGACACCACCACTAGTACAAAAATCCACAGAGTCCTATCTAAAACTCGCACTAATTACATCGTCCTGCTAAGGACACTGAATGGCACATTTACAAATGATCGCCTTTAGAGTTTAAAGCTCCTTGTCGATACCCATTTCCCGGGTTCTACTCAGTGATGTGATTCAGACCTTGTGAAAAATCCCGAATGTGTAAGCAAAAATCTCACTTTATCCCGACAGAGGTACCTTAAAATCCCACCAAATAAGTATTAGTAAAAGTACGTAAAATTTGTTTTCCAACAAAAAAGCTTATATATTTATTACACTCGTATATAAAAAAGAAATATAATATAGCATTAAAAATCTGACAAAACAATTCATTTTGAAAAAAAATTTTAATAATAAATGGAACTTGTTTAGTTTTTAACAAATATCACAAAAAACAAAAATTTAATTTTATAGTTTTAAATGTTTTTCGCTACATTTAAATAAAGTCGCATCTATTTGATGGTTCCTTTATGAAGATTTTATAATACAAACAGTGCTTTAAGTACCTTCTCCAAGTCTGTTTCGATTTTTGTTTTTATATCCGTTACTATTGATAATATCCTCAACGCATCGGCGTTATAGTCCGGTAATGACAGGACAAAAGTTGACAGTATTATTAAATTTGGAAGCAACCAAAGGGTTTTATGGAGGCCACCTCTTTCCAAAAATTCGAAACACTATAGGCACTGAGATCATTAGACAAAAATGGGAAATAATTCCATTTTTTTTATTTGCCTCCACGTTATCTAACATTGAGCGAAGATGCGTAGAATAAACTCTCAATATCCAATGCAATTTTTGGGTCCGATTTTAGGGCAATGCTGCCACATAAGATTTTTTTTTTATTTTGACAGGTATAAAATCCAAGGGGCCAAAAATCCCGGAAAGTGGACGAATTCCCTTCAAATCACGTCACTGGCTCTACTACATTGGGTGGAACTCCAACGAGTCTATTACAGATGGGACCAAGAAGACCAAACATTATAGATTGGAGATTATCCAGACCAATCTTTAACGGGGTCAGGATAAAATGGGCTCTCAGCACATTCCAACCATACAAGGCAGCTGGAGCAGATGGCATCTTTCCCGCACTCTTGCAAAATAGACTAGTGCCACTAATGCCTTTCCTAATCGCTATTTTTAGGACGAGCTTTAGGACGAGAGGTTATTGTTAGATTTATTCCAAAAACGGGCAGAAGACCTTCTGTTCTACCGAAATCTGATAGACCAATAAGCCTCGCCTCCTTTCTCTTAAAAACTATGTAGAAAATTGTTGATCGGCATATCAGTGAGGGTTGTCTTATAGATCACCATCTGCATTCTCAACAATATGCATATCAACCAGATAAATCAACGACTCATGCTTTTCAGATCCTTACAAACAAGATTGAAAAATCACTGGGGAACATGCAATCGGGTGCTCTAGGAAGCATTGAAGGTGCTTTTGATAACACCGAATAAGCTCATATAAGCGAATGCATCCAGCGCAAAGGTGTTGATAGAACAACAAGTACTTGGGTGCATAACGTGCTGAAAGTAGGGAATATGAAATCAAGTTTGGGCACGGCAGTACTAAGAGTACTCGCCAAAAAAGGTTGTTCACAAGGAGGAGTTCTCTCTCCAATACTGTGGTCCATTGTAGTTGATGAACTCTTAGAAATTCTTAGCTCAAATGGCTTCGATGTGCAGGTTACGCTGATGACATCGTGATCCTTATCAGAGGAAAATACGAGAATACATTATCGTATCTCCTCCAGAGAGCACTCAACATAGTAGCTAAATGGTGCAGGCAAGCAGGGCCTGTCAACCCTAAGAAAACCAACATCATCGTTTTCACCAGGAAAAGAGTCAGAGAAAATCTAACTGCACCTACTCTTTTCGGTGAAACTATAAACTTCTCAAAAGAAGCACACTTTAACAACACCATAAACAAAGCAAGAGCCTTATTATGGGTCAGCAGAAGCTTTATAGGTAAAACTGGGGCCTAAGTCTTAAACTAGCCATGTGGATATATACTTGCACCAATATGGTGGAGTAAAACGATCCAAAAAACAGCTCAAGCCAAGCTCAACAAGTTGCAACGACTAGCTTATGTATGCAACACACGAGCGATGCGTACTGCTACAACTGCTGCTTTGGAGACTTTGCTTGGTATACCACCATTACAAATTCTTGTCAAGAAAGAGGCTATGATCTTCACAGTCAGGCTCATCATTGACAATAATTTGATTATACCAAGTAACACTTACTCAGCGCTATTAGACGAAATAACTAAGGACGAGATTCTAAGGTTATTACCCTAAGAGCTCTGACTTCCAAAATACAACTTCTGCAGAATCTTCCAAGTCTCCTTCCCAAACAGAATCACATGGGAAATAGAGAGGCCACGGTTCACTGATGACTTTCAAGCCTGCTATACTGGCGTTTTTGGCTTAAGGCAGGGAAAATCTATACATGCTAGCATGGGCACAAGTAACTCAGTGTTCCAAGCTGAAGTCCATGCCATTGAGATCTGCCTAAGAGAGTATTTAAACAAAATCACGTCCAAACTCGTATGGGATTGCCTACAACTGCTTATCAAAGTATCTACCCATAACAGAGTCCACCTCATTTGGGTACCAGGCCAAAGCGGCTATTTAGGAAACGAGATTGCGGACGAACTAGCCAGGAAAAGTTCCTTCATAGGACCACAACCATTGTGGGGTTGGGGCACTATGCGCCACAACATTAAAATGTGGCTAAACAGAAAGGCCATTCATTACGGGAGGGAAACTGAAGGTAACAGACAGGCAAAAACATTCATGCCAACCACTTCGCTCCAAAGAACGAATTAATTCCTGACTCTAAGTGAAAGTTCTATCAGACACAGGTGTCCTAACTGGACATTGCAAGGTAAATAAGCAGTTATCAACTATGGGCATAGTCCAGGAAGATCTCTGTAGATTATGTAATGAAGATGAACAGCAGAACACATTTTGTGTCATTGTAACGGTCTAATCAGGACCCGACTTCGTTACTTAGATGCGTTGTACCTAGAACCATACCAAATGGCGGATAGTTCACCCAAGCACATCGCTCTAATCCTAACGAACTTAACGATTAAGGATGAACTATAAATTATAGACGTTTGTTACAATATGTACTTGAGGCCGCAGTAGCTAGGCGACTAGCTCCCTCCTTAGTTAACTATTTATCTATCTAACTTATGTTATATACAAGGCTACAGAAATCTATTATAAGCTGAAGTTGTAGCATGTTATATGAACTACCTTGTAAAGGAATAGTAGCATAAAATTTGTGCTGACATTACATGACTTTTCATAAATTTTTTATAGGAACTACATAAATATTTATTTCACAAAATGTGAATTTAAAAGTGCATTGTGTTTTTTTTATATGTGGAAGGGGAACTTTCAATAGGCGCCACAGTGTAGCGAACCCATATAGCGAGAAGCCAAAAACAGAAGGAGTTGTACTAGAATTATGAAATTTTGTGAAAATGAGTTTACGATAGAGGAATTATCACAAAATTTAGTTAAAATTTAATAATGGCACGCCCACCTCCCATATAACCGAAATCGGTACTATGGTGTTTTTACCCAAAAAATTATACCAGAGTATTAAAATTTGTTTCACATAGTTCTTTTGCAGCTATAAATAGTTTGTGTGTATCGTAGAGGATATACGAAACCTAAAGTAGTTCTAACTGTTCGGCCTAATTTTACACTTTTAACGATGTATTGTATTGTCAAAAATTGAATGTATTGTTTAGCAGTTCCGTAATTTTCAGAAATGGTTCAAGTCAGTTGTAATGTCCGTTAAATATTGGTATGGCCTTAAGGGCTGTTTCTAGATTGAAAGCTGACATGTTGTTTAAGTTGTTGATTTTTTTATTGCTTTACATTCACTCTTTTCTGACTCTGACTCTGAATTTTCACTTATTTTCAATAATTTGTTTAGTGCAATCGCTAATTGGTCAAATGCTTTTAACTCACTAGTAGATAGGATATGGCGATTCTGGATCAGGAGGCTCAGAGGCTCAAGCCGATGACGTCACGCCCGCACCCCAACACCACCAAGTGGTGGCTTTTTTAACTAATCTGCAAGTTTGGGGTATGTCTTTGCTTTAAGCTTTTTATCTTTGGCAAGTTTGGTGTATGTCTTTGCTTTAAACTTTTTAAAATTGGAAAGTTTGGGGTATGTCTTTGCTTTAAGCGTTGGTCATAATTTTATACACTACACTATCGGTAGTGGTAGTCAAGCGAGTTCTTATCAGTGCTTGCATGTTTTGTTTTTTCTTAACCCTCAAATACCTAATAGCAATGACTCAAATCCGGCTGGTTGACTTTAGCTGAAATGATATGACTTGCTATATGAAAATATATATATTAATATGGGTTGAAGCAATTTAGGTACTTAGAAGGTTGAAGGGTTAAAGAAATGTTTATAAATTGATCATAAAGTCGGTAAGTATTAGGTGGGAGTCTTTGTTTTGAGCTTTTAAAAATTGGCAAGTTTGATGTATGTCTTTGCTTTAAACTTTTTAAAATTGACAAGTTTTGGGTATTTCTTTGCTTTAAGCGTTGGTCATAATTTTATACACTACATTATCGGTAGTGGTAGTCAAGCGAGTTCTTATCAGTGTTTGCATGTTTTGTTTTTCTTAACCCTCGCATTAGGTACAGCAAGACTCAAATTTTGCTGGTCAACTTGCTTTGTGAAAATATATATATTTATTTGGAATGAAGCAATTTAGGTACCGCGAAGGTTGAAGAGGTTAAAGAAATGTTTATAAATTTAATAAAGTCGGTAAGTATTAGGTGCGTGTATTAGATTTGTGTAAGTAGTTTGTATATTAGATGACAACCATTAAAAAAACATAGGCGTATATAAATATCAATTCGTCAGTTGGGGGACATCGGGGTAACAAGCCCCCGCGTAATAATCACCGGCCAAGTCACTTACACCCAGCAACTTCTCCGCCTCTGGCTTATATTTTATGTAAATTTAGGAGTCTGTGAAGCTTCGAGATGCAGAAACATCGACATTTTAGAAGTCGACTTATGTCACTGTATGCCGAAGCGAATGGTGTGAGAGAGAGAAAGGGAGAGAGAGAATTTGGTAGTAAGAGAGAGAAAGGGAGATAGCAAATAGCGCGATCCTATACAAATAATACTTCAGAATCAACCTAACCTAAGCCAATGCCAAAAAGAGTCAGGAAGTTTCTAGAAGCTTCGAGATGCAGAAACGTCGAGAACATTTTAGAAGTCGACTTATGTTATTGTATGCCGATGACGTCATCCATACCCATCCTGGTACGGATTTTAATTTTATTTAATTTCAATTTCAATACTAATTTCAAGGTTAAAGTGATAAGAGCCAAGCTTCATAGTAAGCGCACTCATAACCCGCAAGTTCAAGATAAGGCAACAATGTACAAGTTCAAACATGTTTTTTGTGTTACTTCTAAAATAAATAAACAATTTTTGCGGTCAAGTGCAAGGGCAAAAAAAGAAGATAAGAATTTAAAGTTGATATGTCAAAAACTAAGCTAAGCTAACCTAAGCTAATATAAGCTAAGGCTGCGTTCATATACTCTTGTTGTTGTTGTGGTTGTTGTTGTTCATGAGGCTGTTTTACTAATAAAAATAGGCAATCTAAAGTTACTAAATAAATAGCTAAACTTCTTTATTAAAATATTATTTATATTAATTACACTACATTTTGAGCCCAATTTGGTCACATCTGTTGATAACCAAGATAAGCTATGGAAGCTACGTCCAATTACGGACCATCTCAAGTCAAATATGTTGAAGAACTATCACCCAACACAACATTTATCTTACGATGACAATGGACGACACGGTTGCAAGCAGTTTTTTAAAGGTAAACCAATCGGCCAAACGGTTACATGTTAAATTTTGACATATATCAAGGCAAGAACCCACGTTGTACCAATCCATATGATGAACGATTCGGAAAATGTGCAGCACCACTTATAACTATGATCGATGACTTTCAGATGATTTGAAAGGCCTTATTGAATATTTCATTCATATTGAATTATTGTTTGATTGATTATTGTTTGATAATTTTGACATATATCAAGGCAAGAACCCACGTTGTACCAATCCATATGATGAACGATTCGGAAAATGTGCAGCACCACTTATAACTATGATCGATGACTTTCAGATGATTTGAAAGGCCTTATTGAATATTTCATTCATATTGAATTATTGTTTGATTGATTATCGATATTGTGATTGATTGATTGATTATCGATCAGTTTTAGCAGGTAGCTGTTGAACAGTACAGACCAGTTTTAGCAGGTAGCTGTTGAACAGTACAGACCAGTTTTAGCAGTTAGCTGTTGAATAGTACAGACCAGTTTTAGCCGGTAGCTGTTGATCAGTACAGACCAGTTTAGCAGATAACTGCTA
The DNA here is from genome assembly GCA_914767935.1 of Coremacera marginata. Lineage (NCBI taxonomy): Eukaryota > Metazoa > Arthropoda > Insecta > Diptera > Sciomyzidae > Coremacera > Coremacera marginata. The sequence goes on along the minus strand of OU612047.1, from coordinate 94,913,913 downwards.
AAACTGATCTGTACTGATAATATATGTACTGAGTATATGAACGCAGCCTTAGCTTATATTAGCTTAGGTTAGCTTAGCTTAGTTTTTGACATATCAACTTTAAATTCTTATCTTCTTTTTTTGCCCTTGCACTTGACCGCAAAAATTGTTTATTTATTTTAGAAGTAACACAAAAAACATGTTTGAACTTGTACATTGTTGCCTTATCTTGAACTTGCGGGTTATGAGTGCGCTTACTATGAAGCTTGGCTCTTATCACTTTAACCTTGAAATTAGTATTGAAATTGAAATTAAATAAAATTAAAATCCGTACCAGGATGGGTATGGATGACGTCATCGGCATACAATAACATAAGTCGACTTCTAAAATGTTCTCGACGTTTCTGCATCTCGAAGCTTCTAGAAACTTCCTGACTCTTTTTGGCATTGGCTTAGGTTAGGTTGATTCTGAAGTATTATTTGTATAGGATCGCGCTATTTGCTATCTCCCTTTCTCTCTCCAACTACCAAATTCTCTCTCTCCCTTTCTCTCTCTCACACCATTCGCTTCGGCATACAGTGACATAAGTCGACTTCTAAAATGTCGATGTTTCTGCATCTCGAAGCTTCACAGACTCCTAAATTTACATAAAATATAAGCCAGAGGCGGAGAAGTTGCTGGGTGTAAGTGACTTGGCCGGTGATTATTACGCGGGGGCTTGTTACCCCGATGTCCCCCAACTGACGAATTGATATTTATATACGCCTATGTTTTTTTAATGGTTGTCATCTAATATACAAACTACTTACACAAATCTAATACACGCACCTAATACTTACCGACTTTATTAAATTTATAAACATTTCTTTAACCTCTTCAACCTTCGCCGTACCTAAATTGCTTCATTCCAAATAAATATATATATTTTCACAAAGCAAGTTGACCAGCAAAATTTGAGTCTTGCTGTACCTAATGCGAGGGTTAAGAAAAACAAAACATGCAAACACTGATAAGAACTCGCTTGACTACCACTACCGATAATGTAGTGTATAAAATTATGACCAACGCTTAAAGCAAAGAAATACCCCAAACTTGTCAATTTTAAAAAGTTTAAAGCAAAGACATACATCAAACTTCCCAATTTTTAAAAGCTCAAAACAAAGACTCCCACCTAATACTTACCGACTTTATGATCAATTTATAAACATTTCTTTAACCCTTCAACCTTCTAAGTACCTAAATTGCTTCAACCCATATTAATATATATATTTTCATATAGCAAGTCATATCATTTCAGCTAAAGTCAACCAGCCGGATTTGAGTCATTGCTATTAGGTATTTGAGGGTTAAGAAAAAACAAAACATGCAAGCACTGATAAGAACTCGCTTGACTACCACTACCGATAGTGTAGTGTATAAAGTTATGACCAACGCTTAAAGCAAAGACATACCCCAAACTTTCCAATTTTAAAAAGTTTAAAGCAAAGACATACACCAAACTTGCCAAAGATAAAAAGCTTAAAGCAAAGACATACCCCAAACTTGCAGATTAGTTAAAAAAGCCACCACTTGGTGGTGTTGGGGTGCGGGCGTGACGTCATCGGCTTGAGCCTCTGAGCCTCCTGATCCAGAATCGCCATAGCCTATCTACTCTCACTCTTCTTAGTAGAATTCTTTATTAGTGTATATATATTTTAATGGATATGTCCTATTTGGTGCTTTACTCAGTTTGGCTAATATTTTCAGAATGATATCTAATTCCATTTATAAGGAAAATTTATGTTATTATAAAAACCTTTATTTTTTTATTATATAAGCTTTGATTTACATATTTGAAATTTATTTTTACCAATTTTTGTTTTGCACTTTTCGCATCTGAAACATTCGTAGTGAAAAAAGTATCGTTTTTGTATGCTAAATATTTTATTTTACCTATGTCTATAATTTTTCCCTTGCAAGTGGCGCAATATTTTTCAAACAGAATGCCGAAACATCCTTGATAAAAACAAGTTGTAGCTGATTTTGGCATATTAATATTTTATCAAATTTGTGCAATTAATTCTTTTCTTTACACATTCATAATAACTATTGATTTTGTTTTGGAAAAATAAGAATTTTGTATATTTTACATTCAATTTATTTAAGACCGAGTTGTTTATATGACGCAACATCTGTTTGCGTACATAATTTTTATAGTATCTATTTACTATATACAATATTGTTATAATTATAAAAATAACACTTATAACTCCAACAATGTTTAAAAATCCGCTTTCACTGTTGCTGTTTTTATTGTTGACTAGCTGAATACCCGGCTTAACTCGGAGTTGATATAAATAATTTTCTGTTTTATTCGTCGATTTGAAAAAACTTTTCACAAACTTTAGAAGGAGTTTTGTATGCATCTTTCAAACCGGTAACTTTGGCGAAATGAGCAAAATATAGCTTCAACATCTGAAAATGATGAGAAAAAGTTTGGGAAATCGTGCTTTGTGTGTTCGTGCCTCCGATCGCTTGCAAAAATATATTTTCAAGTTTTATATTGTATTCGATAGATTGCACATTTTTGAAAAAAATCAGAGCAAAAACAGAATTTTTGAAAATAAGAAATTGCAATGTCAAAACAACGCCAACTTATGACGCAACTGACTTGCGCATGCGTTGATGAGTACTCAAATACCACAAAATTCGGCATCAGTTGTCCTAATTTGCGAAAAAAAGAAAGTGGAATCTAAATACACATAAAGAAGAAAATAAGATATGTATCACTCTTCGCGCTTTGCTAAGCCTTACTGTATTTTGTAGTACAGCGCCCTTTGGGGTTCAAGATATAGCAAAATACATAGCGCCAAAAGAACCACCGCACCCGAAAACCACTTATAAAAAGCATTATCGGATGAGTTGTTTTGAGTTTTTTGCGGTATTTGTACAACAGCGCCCTCTGGTTTTCGAGATAGAATAAACAAATAACGCCAAAGCCCTTTCCGTACTCGATAATCAAACCCTATATATTCTATATACAAATTTTTATCTAAATCGGATGAGCGGTTTTTGCGTGTTCCACGATTTCTTAAGTGATTTGTACTACAGCACCATCTGGTGTTAAAGATAGCGCTGAAAAAAAAGTCCAAGATACCCACCGTATCCGAAAACTCCTATGTACAAATGTCACTCATATCGGATGTACAGCTAAGAGTTTTTCGAGATTTTTAAAACATTTGTACTGCAGTGCCCTCTGGTGTTCAATATAGAACAAAAAAGATAAGTCATAAAACGGTACGGTAGGTACCCGAAAAGCCCTAAATACAAATTTTCATGTAAATCGGATGAATGGTTTCGGAGACAAACTATAGTAAAAAAATTCGTGGAATTCGATCGCAGCGCCACCTACCGGGACCAATTGCGAATCTGAACCATCCAGGGATCCACTTAAGCACACACAAAAAATTTCATCAAAATCGGTGAAGCCGTTTAGGAACAGTTTAACAACACACATACGTACAAATTGTACAACAGCGCCCACTACTTTTCGATACAGAGCAAAAAAGATAACGCCAAAACAGTTGCCGTACACGAATATCCTTTAGCAAAAATTTTCATCCAACTCGGCTTTTTATTTTTTCACGATTTCTTAAGAGATTTCTACTACAGCGCCCTCTGGTGTTCAATGAAGTACAAAAAAGATAAGTCCAAAACCAAAGTCCAAAAGTCACCATATTAGAAAACCCCTATATACCAATTTTCATGAATATCATATAAACAGCTTAGAAGTTTTTTAAATATTTGTACACAGCGCCCTCTGGTGTTCAAGATAGAACAGAGTAGATAAGTCATAAAAACTCACCATATCCGAAATCCTCTATGTACAAATTTTCATGCAAATCGGATGAACGGTTTTGGAGATAAACTAAAAAAAAGAATGCCTGAACCCCGATCGCAGCGACCCCTACCGGGTCCAACCTTTTTTACTGAATAAAATATATATTGACCGGGGGTATAAGGAACCTAGATGTCAAGTTTCATTTAAATCCATCCAGTGGTTTTCGCGTGATGCTCTAACAGACAGACAGACAGACAAAAATTTTAAAAATGTGATTTTTGGACTCAGCGTCGTTCAAAATTTCTATCGCAAAATTTTTTTTTTACAATTTTATATATATATAGATAGCTTCGCCGAACCAACCCATTTTATTTTCCTCTGCGTGGGCCGTAGTTTTGTTTCTCCTCTTCAATCTGTTTCAGCAAACGCTGTTTTTGGGCCAGATCACGTACTAATGGTAGAGTACTGTAAATTTCTGCTACCCGTTGTCGTGCTATGTCGCGTTTTCCTCCTCTAGTCCTTTTTTTAATCTTTTCTTGCACAGGGGCGTAGTACTGCTTATCGGTCTCTTGTGCAGGCTTTGTCTTTGTCGATATTCTGTTATACTTATTGTCTTCGGTCCAGCTGTCTTAGGTGTCGGTTCGTATACCGGGATTTCGTCCTGTGGCTGTATTGGCTGTGGGACGTATTCAAGGAAACTTGCTGCGTTATTCCAAGCTTTTTCGAATAACTTGTTGAAATCTTTTTCTTCTGCCAAATGATTAGAAAAATCGCTTGATGGCCGGACAGGATCGATGCAAAATCAATTTGACAGGATCAGATTGGCAGGATCTAGTGTCCGCAGGATCAGTTTGGTGCAGGATTCGCAGGATCAGTTTGGCAGGATCGCCATGTGGTGTATGTTGAGCTGTAGGCTATTGTTTTCCCTAGACCGTTCTAAATGGCAGTTCCTGTCAATGGCTTAACGCCGTACTTGTGTTGACAATAAAGGAAAAAATTTATTTAAGCTTATCAAGCTCAGTGCTAAAGAAAACTCTGATCTTTATTTAAATTGTGTTCCCTTATATATAGTAAAAATACCAGTATCTTTATTTCATATGGTTTCTAAAACTCTTCCCTATATTCACACATACCATAGAATTTCTTTACATTAAAATAGTTATTTTTCTTTCTTTCATTCTTACAACTTCAAATAATTACTATTGCTGCGCTTGCAAAAATCAATGCAGTAACATTGTTTGTGTCAGTCGCGATGTAATACAAATCGCTTGACCCAGTGTAGTAATGAATGAAAGAAAATAAAACGAAAATTAGTTAATTAGGTTTAGGTTAATTGTTATGTTATTCAATTATACCGTGGGCTGGCTGTGCTGTCACTACATGTGTAAAAATGAAATAAATCGGCCGATTAGCACGCCCACCTTTATAGATAACCGAAATTGGTAATCTTGTAAGTTTACCCAAAAAATACTATAATAAAAATACTAAAATTTACGCCTTATTAAAAAATGTAGCTTGTGTAGGAAAAGCTTAAGTGTATTTGAACTTTTTAGGGTTCTGTGGACTCCGTGGTTGGCAATTTAAGGGGGTAGCTGATTCCGGAATTGATGTCAAAATTTAAAATTCAAGATGGCTGGTAGGATTGCCACCAATATTTTTTTGTATTTTTGCGAGTTCTTGTAATTTTGAAATTCAGACAACGGATTTGATTTCTAATCTTATGTCACAGTTTTAAAATTTAAGATGGAGGATAGCATTGTCACGTAGATTTTTACGACGGTATTGCCATCTAATAAAATGTATAATTTAGAGTTTTAAACATCAATCAACAGTGTTAGGGGATCGCTGACTCCGAATCTGATGTCAAAGTTTTTAAATTCAAAATGGTTAATAGTGTTGCCACCTAAAATTTGTTTATATTACGAATTCAGGGCTGGAGCAAACACTAGGTAAAAATAGGTCCCTGAATTCGAATGCGTTGCTAAAATTTCAAAATTGTGTAATTTTTATACCCCAACGCGTAATGCGTAAGGGGTATTTTAACTTTGTGATTCCGTTTGTAACGCCAAAGAGGCGTGGTAGGTATAGAAAAATATATATATTTTTGATCAGCATCATCTCCTGAGTCGATTTCCGTATGTCCGTCTGTCTGTCCGTCTGTCGACACGATTACAGCCGCAATTTTAAAGCTATCGCCATGAAATTCAAAACATAAATTTATTTTTAAAAAAGGACGATCAAGTTCAAAAATGGGCCAAATCGGATGAAAACCACGCCTACTTCCCATACATAGTGACTTTATATTAACCGTACAATGTCTTTAAAATCCACAAAAATTAAAGAAATGCCTTGAAATTTGGCAGGTGAGCTTTGCTCTTCAGTCTTGATCCTGGCTATGAAAAAATCGGATGAAAACCACGCCTACCTCCCATACAAAGTGGCTTTATTTTAAAAGTAAAATCTCTTAAAAATCTGCTCAAATTAAAGAAATGTTTTGAAATTTTGATATTATTTTGAGACTAATATATTTGACAAAATCGAATGAAAACCACGCCTACCTCCCATAAAAATTGGCTTTATTTTAAACGTTAAATCTCTTAAAAATCCACAAAAATTAATGAAATTTTCAAAATTTTAGCTTAAGCTTTTAGCTTAAAATTCAAGGTGGTTAATAGTGCTGCCAACTAAAAGCTTATATTTTAACGAATTATTCGACATCAGCAACACTGTTTTAAAAAAATTACACAATTTTGAAATTCAGGCAACGGATTCGAATTCAGCTACCCATTTTTACCTAGTGTTTTTTCCAGCACCGAATTCGTGAAAATTAAAAATTTTAGGTGGCAAGACTATTGACCATCTTGAATTTTTAAATTCCGACATCAGATTCGAAGTCAGCGACGCCTAAGCACTGTTAAATGATTTTTAAAACTCTAAGAAATTCTGGCACGATTGAAATTTAGGTAGCAACGCTATTAACCATCTTGAATTTTAAAATTCCGACATCAGATTCGAAATCAACAATACAACAAAATGTAGGTGGCAATGCTTTCCGCCATCTTTAAGTTTAAATTCTGACATCAAATACGATATCAGCTACACCCCTAAAACTTCCAACCACGGAGTCCAGAGAACCCTAAAAAGTCGTAATTCGCTTAAGCTTTTCCTACACAAGCTTATTGTATTTTTTTGATACTTGTTTTAAATTTAATTAATTGGATACTTGCGAGCTTACAAGCTTTTGCCGATCGTTTCGAGCTTATCAACTTTCTTAGCCGACAAAATAAGTCATAACAAGCCAAGCCAGCGAGAAAGCAGGGATATGGCTTGTATATGTTTGGAATTTTTGTAAGAGGGCTAAAGCTTGAATTTCAGTACTTGAAAAAGCTTGAACTTCAAGTAGACTTGTGGCAGCTGGTGCGTCCATCGACCCTTCGAAGATCCTTTCCAACGGTCTTGCCACTTCGTCATGCTTTCTTCTCTATCAACATTCTTGCAAATAGACGCGTTGTTGTAAGAGGTCAGAAGCGTCTCTTCCACGAGGAGATCGATGGGTATCGAGCTTGCTGAATGCGCCAAGTCTGTACACAGATTCAACACCACGTAGGTATGACTTCATTTTCATTGCTGTGGCCCACACCGTTAACCCATACATCACGATGGATCGCACTACATTAAGGAGTAGTGTCCTGCGCACTTGTTTGGGGCCTCTCGTATTCGACATTATTCTCGATAAAGCCATACATGCGTCGGATGCTTTTTTGTGGACATACTGGAGATGCTGTTTAATTGATAATCGGGAGTCAATCATTACACCAAGGTATTTAATGATTTCCTTTGATTGCACCAGCTCACAGAGGTTTAAAATGCAGCCTTAGCTGGACAAAAGTCAAAAAATTCGTTGCTCAAAATCGAAAAATTTTTACATCATTTTATTGCAAATTAATTGAAAGTTATTTTACCAAATTTGTTGTTCAATCCAAATGAAAACAAAGGATAAGGACCAAATGAAAACAAGGCCGCGAAAGTGGAGGTTATTAAGTGGAAGGTCGTTGAAAACTATGCAAACGAAATTTTACATTGCAAATGAAATTACGGTGTCATTGTAAAATATAATTTTTTTAAAGATTGATGTAAGACACCTTAAAATAAAACGATTATTCTTTTGCAGAATATTTGTACATACAAAATAAAGAGGTTAAGAAATTTGAAGTACATTGAGATTTTTTAAAATTGTCTAAAAAACGAAAAAAAAAAATTTATAAAAACATTAAAATAAAAGTTTGGTTAAGCTTCAAAGTCGGGCAACTCGGCAACATGACAAGCCATTCTTTTTCATTGATATTGACTTACTAACTAAAGATCCTAAGTATAAGTTTCGTCTGTCTTTTTTCCCTTTTTGGCAGATATAAGATTTCTTTCAGTGGACTTTTTTGAGACATAAGGCCGCGTTTATAGTGAACGCTTACAAAACAAATCAAAAATAAAAACTGTGTGAACAGAATCGGATTGATTTGATTTCTATCTCGCTTATTTCAAATTAAGCTAATTTCTATCTCGCTTGTTAATATAGTTTTTTTTTCCATTTTCAGCTTTGACTTAAGCTTAAAGCCTTTTCCAGCTCAAGTCAACGCAAACTCCAACTCCATGTGCAACTCTAGTTGCTAGGCTGTGTATTTATACCGGAACCTTCAAAGTAAGCACCAAGATAACAAAAAAATTGTGCTAGAAAGAAAAAAAATACTCAAGATAAATTTCGCATTAAACTAGGCATGCTACTTGATGTACCGTAACCAGGTAGTGGAACTACAAACGATGGCAGCACTGCTCGACGTTTCTTTAAAAATGCTGAGAAGTCAGAGTCTAATACTAATCTTTCATTAAACAAACTATTTCAAGTGGTTTTTATCTCCTAAAAATTTAGTGATTATTGCAAAAAACTACCAAGTTATATGTAAGCCTTTACTAGTGGTATTATATGCCTGAGTGTATACACCCCGTTCCAAAATAATAAACGCACTAGATTTTTACCAATATCTTTTGTTGTGTGCATGAGAACACCAACGACATTAAGAGAAAATATATACATACGAAAAGTATCGCTGTGCCAAAATTATGAACGCACATGGAATTTTTTAATAAATTAGAAAAAGCAGGTCATTTTCTTTAATCGTTTGCAAAATGCTACGTGGTGGAGAGTTGATAAAGCGTGTAAAAGGACAGCTCAAAGTTTGTTTTTTTCAAAAACGAAGTATTTTCGAGAAAAAAGTCGCTTGATCAGGAAAAGTGATCGAGTAGAGTGAAATTTTGTAAAAGATAAGAAAAATTATTGTTCGAAAAACATTCAATATGGACGCAAAAAAATTCTTGTCAATTATAAAGTACATCGTGTTTTACGAACAGTTAGTAATAGCACAAAAAGTATGCGAGAAAAAAAACAGAATGCGACTTGGATGCTTCTTGAAGTACAATTCGCCAAGCTTTACAGAATTCCGGGAACATATGGTTTTCTAAAATAAAGCCGGCCCCTCGACTAAGCGACAAACATAAAGAGAAGCGTAAACAAGTCGCTCGTAGCATAATGGGACGTAATTAAAACCAGGTCATGTTTTCGTAAAAAGTGTAGTTTTTTGCACATTGATGATTTTTCGAAATTTTTTTTTTAAGATAATATTTTCTGATGAAAAGAAACTTAACTTGGATGGACCAAATGGCTACGATGGATGCCGACGGGATATAGGGCATGAACCCCGATATTTTTCATAGATAACTTTCAGTGGCGGGTCACTTATGGTATGAAGTGCACTTCGTGCCCTTGGAAAGGTGAATCTTTATTTTCCAACCGATCGGATAAGCTCAGATGATAACATTGGTGTGTTAACTGAAAAATTATTGTCCTTTTAGAACGCAAGTGTAGACGAAATTTTTGAATTTCAACAATACAATGCAGCATGCCTCACATCGCGCACCACTTGACTTTGGTTTCGAAGCCATAATATTCCTGTTCTTGAGTGGCCACCACTTTTTACTAATCTCAATATCATGGAAAATTTGTGGGGTGCTTTGGTTCACATTTTTTTTTTTTTTGAGGACATACCCAATGCTCAACGAAAGAAGAGCTGCAACAAGCTATTCTACAAGGCTGGGACGACTTCATCGAGTAACAATTTTAGAATTTATTTGACTCAATAACTAACCAATTTTATGAGGTTATAGAAAACCATGGAAACATAGCCCATTACTAAAGTTAACAATAAAACTAATGGCCGTATTTTGTAAAACGCAAGCGATCACGTCACTTGGGGTTGTTTGTCTGGCATTTTCGTTTTCATATGAAGTGAAACAAGCTCTCTTTATCTCACTGAATTGTCTACTGAATTTTATTGCCAAATAAAAAACCCCGAGAGACGTGATCGCTTGCGTTTTACAAAATACGGCCATTAGTATGCAAAAAAGACTTCTCATGAAGTGCGTTTATAATTTTGGCACAGCGATATTTTTCGTATGTATATATTTTCTCTTTTAATGTTGCTGTTGATGTTATTCGTTATATACAACAATTGGTCGTAACACATTTGTCTAACGTTAAAAATAGAAAAATGTTCTCATGCACACAACAAAAGATATTGATAACAATCTAGTGCATTTATAATTTTGGCACAGGGTGTATAATATGATTAAACAACATTTTGAAACGCAACAACAATATGAATACAAAAAGTGTATTAACGCATAAAACATAATTTTTGGTAAATATTACAAGAATTTTTTGTATATCTAAACAATTTTGTGGCGGCCTTGGCATACTGGTTGAGGTGCATGGCTTGTATGCTATAGAACCTAGGTTCGAGTCCCATCTGACACAGAAGGTTTTCAATTGAATTAATTTTTCTGTTCGGCCGTCACCTCTTTGCAAACAATGGCAATCCTCAGAGAGCCGTTCGGAATCGGCATACAACTTGTAGGTCCAGTTCTCGATCTTTTGTGGTCAAATATTTCACAACACAATTGATCGCAAGAAGTTCTATCAAAGTCCTTTAAGGGTTGAAATGGCGATTTAATTTTTGTTTAAATAATTTTGTTCAACTACTTTCTTTTTTTTTACATCTGCGCATAGATTATGCAGTATACAGTTTTTCTGGATAATTTTTTTTTTTTTAAGAAATTTTTCAAAGTTTCGTGATTTTGATCTCGAAAACCATAAGAGTCTGAAGTCTTTTTTGTACGGATTCGTGTTAAGGGGGTCAAAATAATTTAATAGAAACTACCAAATAATTTTGTCCAGCTAAATCCCTCATTTTGACCAGTGTGCAGAGTCCCGTTAACATTGATGCTTGTAATTTCCATCTTCTTGCGGCTGATTATGAGCACCGCTTCCGTTTTATATTCGGCTAGAAAAAGTCCCACTGACATAAACCAGTTATATATAGTTCCAAACGCCACACTATTGAGTCCCTCGGTTTCTTCAAAGTGTTTTGCAGTTGTCACAACCGCTAGGACGACCGCAAAGCCGACAATCTTAACGCCTGTGGGAACTGCGAGTCTACGAACGTCGTCATACATAACGTTCCACAGTAGGGGCCCTAGAGTCGTTATACAACTTGATTTCCTCGTCTGTTTCGTAGCCTTCCATTGAAATACTTGGCTAATTTTTGCGAGAGCTTTTATTTCGCTTTTATTTCCCAGTTTTCGGAGTTAAGGGCTTATCGCATATTCAGCGTTGCCACGAAGCAATACTGCTTTGCCCGTTCTTCCATCTTGTGCCATCAATAGCTTTAATTGCTACGCTTGCAATCAGTTTTATGGCGTCGGATGTTGAGTGTGACTTCCGGAACCCAATCTGTTTGTTCGAGAGTCCTCCTCTGACTTGTATTGCTTCTAAAAGGCGGTTATACAGGAATTGCTCAAAGATCTTGCCTATCGTGTCGAGCAGACATATAGGTCGGTGGGCTGAGGGATCCTCTAGACAGCCGCTACCTTTTCTACCGTTTTGAATTTCTATGATGCCTCGCTATTCGGGTCTCTGCTCCTTTGGTTGGTTTGCCTTCCCAGTGTGTACACGATTGCTTGGTGGTCGCTTACTTGCCACTGCTCTTGCGTGCACAGATCACTACTGGCAAATGCCAGGTCTACTACTGAGCTGCCATTTACGTTACCGAATGTAAACTGCGTTCCAGTGTTTAAAAGGACAACATCTAACAACGCGAAAACCTCCAGAATACTGAGCCTTTCTGGTTCTCATTTTCTGGCTTCTCCAGTCTACGGCTCACGCGTTAAAAGTCACCAGCTATAACAACTGGTCTGATTCCTCTTACAATGTCAACTATTGCGTCGATGAGTATGAGTACACTTTTTGGTTGAAACTTTCAGAAGGAAAATTCGAACGCAAAGTTCGAAAATATATTACAAAAAAGCTATTCTTACTATTTGCGAGTTTGCTCTACACGCAATAATTAAAAAATCTCGAAAATTTTATTCCCATTTGTTAAATGACTATTAAAAAAAAATCAGTATTTTCGGTGATTTATTTTTTTTTTTTGAATCAAAATTTACAGTAAGAAAGAAATTTTTTTACAGTCGGAAACATAAAAAACCCGTGTTCGTTGATCTAGAGCAGCGTTTCTCAACCTATACTTTCGCGTACTCCTGGGGGTACGCGAATTCTGGTTGGGGGTACGCGAAAAAAATCAGTAATGGCGGCCAAGCAAACTTTAAACATTGCATAGTGTCTACAAATTATTCGTTTACTGGGTTATTTTTGTTCATATAATGGTTTTGTTGTATTTGGAAGCATTGTTTGTTAAAAAATGCAACTGATCAACAGCTGTTTAATTCCGCTGTAAGAAAGTAAATGTAACTTGTAAGCAAAAAAAAATGATAAAGTGGCTACAAACTGGAAAACTGAAATTCTCCAGATAAATTGCCAAGCAGCTCTTCAGGGATATCCTCATCTTTAAAACAGAAAGCGTCGCTTTTAGCCGACGGCCATAAGTTAAAAAAAATAAGGTTCTGTGCGGACTATATCAAGTTTGGATTTTCATTCCTAGGTGACGAGGACTGTCCTCTTCCTCAGTGCGTTGTATGTAGAGGTTTCATCCAACAACAGCATGAAGCCGTCTTTACTTTTGCGGCACTTTAATGCAAAGCATCCTAATTATGCAGGCAAGGATAGTGTTTTTTTTTTCAAAAGCTAGCAAAAGCGCAAAAACTGACTTTATATATGACGTCTGCCAGAACTGGCATAGAAATGGCCACCAAAGCATCATATCGAGTTAGCTATCGAATTGCAAAATCAGGTAAAAGTCATACAGAAGCTGAAACTATAATTTGTCCTTGTCTTAAAGACCTTGTTCCCATTTCTGGCCAAGACAAAAAAAAAAATTTCCCAAAAATGGGTCAAAAATGGTTAAAAAATTTGTTCGCTTTTCCGTTCACATGGGGCAGCAGGGTGCGAAAACGCACCCGTGGCAACTAATATGCGTACAAACTTTATTTGGGATTAATTCAAATTATATGAAAAATCAACATTTTCGTTATAATCATACGTTTATTTAAAAAAAAAAAAAAACAACAAATTAGTTCGAATGTTATGCCAACCGCTAAAACATTAATAAAGCAGAGGCAAATTGCACCAACGAAAAGCTATGATTGAAAAAACAGGTTAAGTGCCACGGGTGCGTTTTCGCACCCAACGAAAGGTAATGCATATATATAACAATTGCATTCCCTTACCGTTATAAAGTAAATCATTTATTATTTTTTGATTTATTTTCATCACATTAAGGTAATTGTAAAACACTTTTCCTTTGTTAAGTATTTATTTCGATTTAATATTTGTATCTGGTAGGTGGGAGAGGGTATTGCAGGGGGAATGCTAAACTCTAACTCGCAAAACGAAAGCTAAAATATCAAACCTTATTTTTATGCATTAACATCAAATAAAACTTACATTTATTGCATATTAAAAAATATCCGAACTTTTGGGTGCGAAAACGCACCCTTTAGCAAGAAATGGGTTAAAGAAAGTAAACATTTTTCCATACAAAGCACTGATGTTTCACATCTTGCTGTTTTGCTTGTTTTTGCTAGATATATGAAAGGTTTTTGATGTCGAAGAAAGCCTTATATTATGTCATTCTCTGACTGTGCGTACAAGAGGCGAAGATATTTTTAACGCTATCAACACTTTTTTCAACAAAACAACATTTTATGGGAAAATTTTTGTGGTGTAAGCACCGATGGAGTCAAATCAATAACGGATTGTTTCAATGGGTTACGAGCTCATATTATCAAAAATGCCCCCAATATTACCTGAAATCACTGCTGCATCCACAGACAAAATCTTGCTTGTAAAAATCTCCCAGTACCGTTCAAAATTGTTTTAGAATTTGTCAAGATAGTCAACTTCATAAAGGCCAAATCTACAAACTCGAGGCTCTTCAAATTACTATGCCAAGATATGGGCAGTCAGTATACCACCCTGCTCTCATACTGAAGACAGATGGTTTTCTAGAGGCACAGTCTTGACCCGATTATTTATACTTACAAATGGAGTTCCACTTTTTTCTGGAGGAGAAATGTTTTCAGCTGGCTCCAAAATTTTTGGACCTGGCTTCAGAGGGTGGCCTACTTAGCTGATATATTCTTTGAAATAAATAAACTTAACATATCACTTCAGAATACCTCAATAACTATCTTCAACGTATCTGACAAAATTGAATCTATGATTAAAAAAATTGATTTTTGGAGCGTGTGCATGCGAATTATTCCACAAGTTTTTATCTGAGAAAAATACAAATCTTTATTTATAATAAATAATGTTAAAGTGGAAAATTTTGAACATATAAAGTGTCTTAATATTTCTTTAGGAAATATTTTCCAAAGTGCGAAACCGGAAATAACTGGATTGCAAATCCATTTAATGAAGAATTTTTTATACGGCAAACTTTTCTACTGCAGAAAAAGTTATTTTATTGGAGTTGTCATGCGATAGAATGCTAAAACCAAAATACAAACGAAAAAACCATCTTGTAAGTTTTTGGACTTATGCAAGAATTAAATACGCAGGGCTGCATGAAGAAGCGGTTAAATTTCAGTTGTGTATATAAAGGGTCCGCCAAATAACTTTTTTTTTTTTTTGAAAATGCAAAAAAAAAAACTACTGAATATTTTCTCAAATTTCTTTTTTTATTTGAATGTACAATCCTTCCGGTTAATAATAGAAAATAATTTCATTCAAATGGCTGCCTCGGCTGGCCATGCAGTAGCCTAGACGATCGGTCCAATTTTTAAGCACATTATCGATTGTGTGCAGCTGTACTTCACCACTGGCTTCACGAATATTGTCCTTTAAAGCGTCAATTGTCTCTGGCTTGTCGGCGTAACACTTATCTTTGAGGGCACCCCACAAATAATAGTCCAACGGTGTCAAATCGCAGCTCCGAGGTGGCCAAACGACATCAGCTCTGCGGCTGATAATGCGATCTTCGAAAACAGGGCGCAAAACATCGAGTGTAGCTTCGACTGTATGGCACGTAGCACCGTCCTGTTGAAACCAAATGTTGCCAATATCCTCCTCTTCAATTTTTGTGAACAAAAATTCATTCAACATGGCCCGATAACGATGGACATTGACTGTAACGGCCAATCCTTGCTCAATTTCGAAGAAAAATGGCCCAATTATACCTCTGGACCAAAATCCGCACCAAACAGTGACTCGTTTTGGGTGCATCGGCTTTTCAATGTATGCGTGCGGGTTTTCTGTGCCCCAAGCACAGAAGCTTCATCTGAAAAGATGATTTTTTTGACAAAATCGGCATCTTCTGTAAGTCGATCGCAGGCAATATTTCCCAGCGTTGTTCAAGCGTATACACAACCATATTCGTTCAGCGGAAGGATACAACTAATAATCTGTCAAATCAGACTTGTGCTAAGTTTTACCATTGACAAAATAAGCACTAGTTGAAAAAAAAACGTAAGATGGCGGACCCTGTACTTGTTATTTATATTTATAGCAATCACAAGCAAACTTCTCAATATGATTTGAGGCACTTTTCAAATTTTTTCACTTCGAACAAAACTTTCTTTGAAGCACATCTTAAATAAAATTTTATCTTTAAATAAAAATTCCACTGCGATAACATTATTACAAAAGGTTATGGGCGATAGCAGAAAAGAATCTTGCAGTTCCATGGACAAAATTTTGATAACTGGAGTTTTCGCGTTCAGCTACATTTGGATGCATTGGATCTCCTTAATGTTCTTAAGGAAGTTCCTCCGGCAGAGCAGAACTTGGCAGTGCAGTTTAGTACAAAGGACATAAAGGCGAAATCAGTCTTGGTCAGCTTAATTTCTGATGAATACCTGGAATATGTTCGAGAGAAGGAAAAATCAAAAGAGATGTGGGCAGCGTTAGAAAGCACCTTTGCGAAAAAGTCTGTTTCAAGCCAGACGTTAGTACGCAAGCAACTAGCAAATTTAAAAATGAAGAAAAATGAAGAATTACGCAAACATTTTTTGATTTTCGATGAGCTTGTATGGAAGCTCAAATCATCCGGAGCAACCATAACCGAAAATGATGTTGTGGCGCAATTATTTGCAACTCTACCCGATGGTTTTGATCCTGTTGTCACGGCTCTTGAAAATATGAGTGAGACAGATCTTACGATGAACCTAGTGAAGCAGCGGCTTTTGGCTGAAGAAGCTAAACAAATAGATCGCGAAAGTGGCCAAACTGAAATTGATAAAGTTGCAGCGCTTTCTGGAGAACATAAGAAGTTCAATGGCATATGCCATAGATGCAAAAGGCGAGGTCATATGAAAAAGGATTGCCGCGTTAAGTTACAGCTAAACAAAGCAAGTGCGGCATCGCGCTTTAAGTCAGTTTGTTTTATGACCTCACTATTATCAAGCAGTGAACATAAAACTTTAAATAATTCAATTATTTTTAAAACTGATTCTGGGGCGACTGACCACATGTGCAACTCTAAATGGTGTTTTTTAATATTAGAGGATTTACAGAATCCTGTCGTCATCAGTGTGTCTAAAGAGAAAGAATGCGTTCATGCAAATTCAATGGGATGCATTAAGGGTTGGTCAAGCGGTGTAAGCGTTGCAATCAAAGATGTGTAATGTGCTCCAAATCTTCGAGACAATTTACTGTCAGTTCCCAAACTCACATCTATGGGAATTACAATAACTTTTTCTGGCGATATGGCATATTTTCAAAAGGAAGGCACAATGATAATGAAAGCATACAAGAATGGATGTCTTTATGAAATGAAGCTTGATTTAAAAAGGATGTCAAATTTGAGCAAAACCGATGAAAGCAACCTGTGGCATAAGAGAATGGGTCATGCAAGTGACAATTCAATTCAAGATCTCGTTCGAAATCAAATGGCTCGTGGTTTAGAAAAATACAATCCCGTTGGTTTCTGCGATGTGTGGATTCAGGGAAAGCAGTGCCGAAATCCATTTAATGGTAATCGTCCCACATCATCACGTTTACTAGAAAGGATTCATTCAGATGTATGTGGTCCATTTGATCAATGACATGGGATGGATACAAATATTTCATTAGCTTCATAGACGACTTCAGTCATTTTACGATTATATATCTAATGAGAAAGAAGCCCGAAGTATATGAAAAGCTGATCGAATATGAAGCTGTAGTCTCATCTATGCATAATCTTCATATTTCGACGATGACTGTTGACCAAGGGCGCGAATATATGTCAAAACAAGAAATGTACTTCTTCAAGCAAAAAGGTATTCAAATACAAAGCACTGTAGCCTATTCACCAAAACAAAATGCAGTTGCGGAGCGTTTCAATAGAACGCTTATGGAGAAAGTAAGGACCATGCAAATTGAAAGTGGTACTTCAAAGTTTCTTTGGGGCGAAGCAGCGCTTACTGCAACTTATATCCTGAATGGAAGTCCTTGCCGAAGTATTAGTTTGAAGAAAACACCAGCTGAATTGTGGTACAATCAGAAGCCTGATATATATTAAAACTAAAAATGTTCGGATGTAAAGCATTTGCATGGGTTCCTCAACAAAAACGGAAGAAACTTGAAGCTAAATCAACGGAGCTAGTTATGATGGGGTATGCTCCAAACGGCTACAGACTTTGTGATAAAAATAAAGAAAAAATCGTTATCGCAAGAGATGTTCGCTGTAACGAATTCATGTATCCATTTAAACTTCAAAACAAACCGTCAAATTGTTTTGAACCGTCAAAACAAGGGCACGAACTTCTTTATGATAGATGTAACATATCAGCAAGAAGGGGAAGAAGACGAAATTCCTACTGGTTCCTGTCCTGCTACAGCTCGTGAAAGCCATGACGAAAACAGTGGTAATCGTGAATCTGAAGACGAAGCTGTATTTTTTGGTTTTGACGAATCATCACATGAAATAGGAACTGGTGGTTCCAATGGTCAAGAAAGGAAATCGCAACCTCGCCGAAGTGAGAGAATTAAAGACAGGCTCATGCAGTATATTTCTTTATACTCAGCTAGTTTGGATGAACCACGTGAGCCGCTTACGTACGCTGATATTGATAAGAGATCAGATAAACAACTGTGGATGAAAGCTATTAATGAAGAACTTAACTCGATGAATGAAAACTGCGTATGGGAGTTAGTTCAACGTCCACCAAATGTTAAGTTACTTAAATCAAAATGGGTTTTTTGTGGGAAAGTAGATGCTGACGGAAATCCAGTACGTTATAAAGCCGTTATATATAAAGCGTTTATATATAATAAAAATTGATTATGAGGACACGTATGCTCCTGTGGCAAAATTGAAAACTGTCCGCATTGTGTTGACAATAAGTGTCCAAAAGGGTTACAATTTACATCACCTAGACGTAAAAACAGCATTTTTGTATGTCACATTAAAAGAAAACATTTTTAAGGAAATTCCCGAAGGACTTGAAGCATCTCAAAGCTTGGTTTGTAAACTTAAAAAATCATTATACGGTCCAAAGCAAAGCCCTAGATGTTGGAACGAGAAATTTAATTCATTTTTGTTGGAATATGGCTTCGAACGTTCTAAACATGACTATTGTTTGTATTTCAAATTTACTACTACACACATATTGGATTTGATTTTGTATGTTGATAACGTTCTTATTTCTGGAAGTAACTTGGATTCAATTGAAAAACTGAAAAAATAACTTGGAAGAATGTTTAAGATGTCTGATTGCGGTCCATTGCGATGCTATCTTGGAACAAAAATTGATTACGATCAACAAAACAGCATTCTCAAGATGGGACAAAGAAGTCACATTAATGGAATTTTGGAAAAATTCGGCATGGAAGATCGTAATCCTGCAAAAACACCAATGGAAAAGGGTTTAAAGATTTCTTTGGGTGATGGAGAATTTACTAAAAAGCCTTATCGTGAACTTTTAGGCAGTTTGATGTATTTGATGTTAAGCGTACGTCCAGACATATGTTATCATGTGGGCTATATGGGGAGATTTCAACAACAACCTAGTGAATACCATTGGATGATATTAAAGCGCATAGTCAGATATCTCAAAGGAACAGAAGACTTAAATTTGGTTTATAAGAAAGATACGTTGGTTTATAAGAAAGAAAAATGCGTCAGATACATTAGATAGAAAATCTGTAAGCGGTTTTGTATTTTTGGTTTATGACTGTCCAGTATCTTGGAGCAGTCGAAAGCAAACAGTGGTTGCAGCATCATCGAGCGAAGCCGAATACATTGCTCTGAGTCAAGCAATTTCAGAAGGCCTGTGGATTCGAGGAGTTTTGATTGACATGAAGATTGTTACAACTAATTCGCCGGTAAAAATGCTTGAAGACAATATGGGCTGCATAGAGATGGCCAAGAATACAGAAAGTAAAAAAAATCAAAGCACATTGACATTAAGCATCATTTCATCCGATGACCATATTGAAAAAGGAGATGTCAAAGTGGAATATATAAATACACGAAATCAACTTGCTGATATATTTACGAAGTCGCTGGATTACATCAGACATAATCAATTATGTAAATGTTTAAAATTATGTGATTGAGAGGGGGTGTTGTGTATATACTTGTTATTTATATTTACAGCAATCACAAACAAACTTCTCAATATGATTTGAGACACTTTTCAAATTTTTTCACTTCGAACAAAACATTCTTTGAAACACATCTTAAATAAAATTTTATCTTTAAATAAAAATTCCACTGCGATAACATTATTACAAAAATTTCTATTACCTTTTACACACACTGAGTTGGCAGAAAGAGCGTTTTCATCGAACGCTTTCATCAAAAACAAGTATAGAAATAGATTAGATGCACGTTTTGATATGATTCTGTATTTTTCATCCATCGAACCAGATTTTAAAAAACTATCATATTCCTTGCAGGCTCAGGGATCTCATTAATATTTCAAGACATTTTTTACAAAAATTATTTTATATTTATCACTTCATAATAGTTGTGTTCCTCAACTTATATTGAAAAACATGATCTCATATACCGTATATGCTTTTAATAAATTTTATTATTTATTTTTGTTTAAAAGATATTCTTACCTATAATAAAATTGACTTAAAAAGTAGTTATAATAACAATTAGAATTAACCGACAATTTAGGTTTATTATAGTGTTAAGAATTGTTATTTTTCATACAAATAAATCTTTTTTAAAAGTAAATATTGAATTCAAATATGACTTCTGTTTAAGGGGACACCATTATCTTAATTAGGTTGCCAAGGGATACGCGGCCGAAAAAAGATTGAGAAACGCTGATCTAGAGCGTGGCTTTATTTTATTCGAAATGCAAAAACAAAAATTAGAACCAGCTCTTTTCCTGGCTCTATTTCTGAACTTAAAATGCTGCCAAGTTTAAAGCACTTTTTTCAAAACAGACATAGTTGGCAAATCTGAATTGCTCTAATTGGAGTTTTCATCTCACTGCTCGCAGTCGTATTTTGGCACTTCATCGCCAGTGGTGTCAAATTGTAATAAAGTTGAACTAAAACTGTTCCACTGAGATTTGATCTGATCCAGTGCCACGGGAATGCAGCTAATAAAAGATGGAGGGCATTCCAAATGTTGTTGATTGTTTTACTACGAATTTTCTTTCAAAATGACTGCTCAAAAAGTAAGACTTAAAATTATTTATTTTTTCCATGGTGACCCTAGAAAAATTTTAAAAAAATGAGACTTTTTTCATTAGATAAAAATGTTATTATGGAGTCGGCTAAGCAGAATAAAATTTTTTAATAAGTAAATTATGTAAGAAAAATAGTAATTTATGTATATTGGCTTTCTGCTAATTAATTGCTTAATATTGCATTCAGGGTCGCAATGGAAAAAAAATGAAGTTGTAGTAAGTCTTCCTTTTAGGGCCGCCATTGTGAGAGAAAAAAAATCGTAGTTAAAGTATTAGCCAGATTTGGAAAATTAAAACACTCCAAAACCTTTAATTGTGTTTCCGGCACTAAGAAAAGACGGTTAAGACTGTTTAAAATCAACAAAAAAACAGAAATTTTTTAATTGCCAATTAAAAATTGAAAATAGAATTTTTCAGATTTTTTAACTATTGCATCCTCAAAAATAGTAGGAATAGGTATTTTATAAAATATTTTCCAGGCTTATCGTTATTTTACTGCTCAACGAATCAAACATTCTGGGCGTTAACAAGTAAAATAAAAGGAATGGTTACAATTGTCAAATTCCTCAAAATAAAATTCCTCAAAAATTACTCACAGCCACTGTAAATTCCTTACGTTTTGAGGAATTCCTCACAAGGTGGTAACACTGGTTCTCGGTGTAAGCTTTGGTGCTTGTAGCTTTGACTGGTGCAACAGTGTGTGTAGGTGTGTAGGAGGATATGCATGTGAATATCTGTGCGCTGCACAGTGCAGTATTTTCCATTCTAGCGTGCCAAAGTCATAACCCAAAAGATATCATAGTTAGAGACATGAAACTTTGCTCATAGCTTAATCAGGCAAAAAAATAATTCCTTCAAAAAATGGGCGTAATTGGTCAACTTCCACGCCTACCACCCATACAACTGGAGCATGAATAATGACCTTACTTGGGTTGTATACATGCTATGACAAAAAAATTTGTTTTTTTTCATATTTTTTGCCACTTGAAACCGTTTGTCAAAAAATGGGCGTAATCGGTATACTGCCACGCCTAAATCACATACAATTGGAGCATATATAACGACCTAGCTTGGGTTGAATACATGCTATAACAATAAAATTCGATTTGTTGATTTTTGTTACAACGATAAAGAATTTGACACAATATGGACAAACAATATATTTATTTATTTTTAAAAAATATTTTTTAACATATGCAAACAAAGATTATGTTTCTATTAACTGTTTCCAACTGTTTCAACTGTTTCCCTACAATATAATTATAAAAATTAAGTTCTTGAGAAAGTCATATTTTAAAAAAATATGTTTTCTTATACTTTTGTCTTGTTCATGATATATTCTTATTCATTATGTAAAAATTTCACTATAAATTTTTAATTTATGTTTTTATTAATATTTTACATATTTTTGGTGCATTTTTGGTGTTAAAATGCTTATATACATATTTTAAATTTTCATCAAAAATGTTTCTAATGGTAAGAGTAAACTTTTAATAAACTTACTAAACTTTAACTTTATATTTAAAATTTTTTGATAAGTCATACTTCAGTTTCTAAGGGTCATATAGAGCTGACTGTAGTTATTTCTGTTTGCATAACTTTGCTCTTAACCATATACCACCTTGTTCAAAAAGAAAGGTTCATTCACACTGTGAACCGGACTTAACTGTACGATTCGAAAATTTTTAGTAGGTTGCCACATGTGTCTATGACAAGGCTGCTTAATATCAGCGTCTCTCGTTGACATTTGGTAAAGTGACAGTGTTTAGTTTCCAACAACTTTTTTCGTGTCTTCGATTTTTACGATGGAAGAAAAAATTGAGCAACGAGTTTATATCAAATTTTGTGTGAAAAACGGTTTCAACTGCGCCGATACGCGTAAAATGTTGGTGAAATGTTACGGTGACTCTGCTCTATCGTATCAGAAGGCAAACAACTGGTTTAACCGATTTGTGAGTGGCCAAGACGAAGTAGAAGACGACCCTCGTACCGGGAGGCCATCGAGTTCGACTACCGAAGAAAACGTTAAAAAAATCAAAGAAATATTGGTCAAAAATAGCAAATTGACGATTAGAGAGATAGCAGACGACGTCGGCATTTCAATTGGATCCGTTCAGAATATTTTGAAGAATGAATTGGGCTTTAGACGTGTCGCTGCGAAGTTGGTACCGAATTAACTCAATTTCATGCAAAAAAGAAACCGAGTTGCTATTGCGAAAGACATGCTCGAAATGGTCGCAAACGACGAATCATTCATCGAATCCATCATTACTGGTGATGAGATATGAGTATACGAGTATGACACGCAAACCAGGCATCAGGCGAGTGAATCAGGCTCAATTTTTTTCTTCCATCGTAAAAATCGAAGACACGAAAAAAGTTGTAAGCAAAACACTGTCACTTTACCAAATGTCAACGGGAGACGCTGATATTTGGCAGCCTTGTCATAGATACGAGTACAAGTGGCAAAACACTAAAAAAAAAATTTTTGAATCGGACAGTTAAGTCCGGTTCACAGTGTGAATGAACCTTTCTTTTTGAACAAGGTGGTATACGTTTTGTTGTGTTAAAGATTTTAGAACAATCAAATTATCCATAGAAAACAAATGTTACATCATAAAAAGTATTTATGATAGAATTATGAAATTTAAAACGCCGATAGATTATATTGTCATAATATGTGTAAAAAATTATTTACTTTTGCTTGCAAGGAAAGGTCCCCAGGTGTCACTCACCGATTTGAATAATTTTTGGATATGTGATAGAGGACAAAAATCTAAGGTCGACGTATTTTTTTATACGTGCTCAATCGATAGTTTACGGTTTCAAATTGACGTTTTAAAATCCAACCAGGTCTGACTGGATCAACCTGGCGTGGCCAGCATTATCCATGTCGAAATCGTCCCAAGTCGGCTCAAACCTTCTTGTGGTGCTTCCTGAGCAACGGCAAACTGGTATCCGTTAGTTTTACGGCTTATTTGAGCGGCGGGTCGCTCCGTGGACCTTAAACATGGAATGTGCGCAGGGTTTGGGTCCCGCCACATTACTACTGCCCAATGAAAACTAAACCAGCCTCGGATTAAAACCCCAATTACGTTGAAGACCACCGCAAACGAAAAATAGACAATAATTTACGGATATGCACCTGGAATGTCCGGACCTTTTATAGGGAAGATGCCATTCTCCAATTGGCGGAAGCCCTCAAAACTATAAAGGCACACATCAATGTCATTCAAGAAATGCGATCGAAAGGGCATGGCTGCTCTATATTATCAAGGACGCTTTCTACGCTAGTTTTGAGGACGTATACGACCACCTTCCGGTCCATGACGTGAAAATAGTCCTCGGCGATTTTAATGCGAAAGTCGCAAGGCATCTTTGGTTCCACTGTCGGTCAGTTAAGTCTTCATGAGACCTCCACGAACCACGGTCTAAGACTGATCGACTTCGCCGCGGCGCGAAACATGGTAGTTAGTAGCACCAGATTTAAGCACCTCGACATCCACAAGGCCACCTGGCAGTCCTCGGATCAAAAAACGCGAAATTAAATTGATCATGTTGTAATCGACGGAAGGTATGCCTCTAGTGTTCTAGATGTGTGTAGATTTTCAACATTGACTCCGACCAGTATCTTATAGCAGCAAAGATCCGCATGCGATTATGCAATGCGAAGAACATACGCACGAAATGCAACGAAAGCTTGACGTCGCTAAGCTACAATTACAACGGACTGCCGAGGCCTACACCCCTCAACTCTCGGTTAAGCTCAACCACCAAACCTCTGGACCCGACGACGCCGGCGGACATTGGGCACATATATCCCACTCCATGCACGCTGCCTTGCACCTTGAAACTAATGGTACGATCAGGACTGTAGCATTGCGACAGCAGTAAAAAACGCCGCTTATAGAAAAACGCTGCAGTGAGCTGCAACGCGAGCCGTGCGAGAAAACTACTGCCAAAAGAGAAAAGAAGAAAGGCACCTTTTCAGACGCAAGATAAGAGAGCAGGAAAAGCGTAAGCGTGAGGAATGAGAGGTATACCAGGGCAAGAAGGAAGCACGAAAATTCTATCAACAAGTTAAGCGCTTAACCCAAGGTTTCAAGCCCGTAGCATCCACTTGTAGAGACATAAATGGACATCTAGTTACATAAACGCATTGTGCGCTGATATTGTGGAGACAGCACTTCTCCAATTTACTTACTGGCCCATGGAGAGCGCATTTCAGTGCCACCAATTAACGATGAAGGAGTGGAAGAACCACCACCTAGCCAAGCACAGGTTCGAGTTGCTATCCAACGACTCAAAAGCAATAAAGCAGCGGGTGCTGACGGCCTGTCAGCTGCAATGTTTAAAACCGGCGGTGATGAATTGATAAGGCGCATGAAAAGAGACCCAAGAAAGGAGACCAACAATTTGCGCCAACAATCGAGGTATCAGTCTTATTTCCATCGTATATAAGGTTCTCTCAAGCGTACTGTGTGAAAGATTAAAGCCGATTACAAAAACACTGATTGGATTTTATCAGTGTGGCTTTCGACCTGGAAAGTCCACCATAGACCAGATTTTCACGCTAAGCCAAATGCTGGAGAAAATCCACGAAAATCAAATTGACACACACCATCTCTTTGGCGATTTTAAAGCTGCGTTCGATAGCCCGAGAAGGAATTGTCTATACGCAACAATGTCTGAGTTCGGTATACCTGCAAAGTTATTAGACTTTGCAGAATGACGTTGAGCAACCCACGCAGCTCCATCAAGGTAGGAAATGACCTCTCCGAAACCTTCAATACCGAAAGAGTTTCAGACAAGGCGATCCACTATCTTGCGATCTCTTCAACATCATCATGGAGGGGATCGTACGAAAGGCCGGTGAGCATCGTAATGGCACCATTTTCTACAAAGGTGCCCAGCTCTTTGCATACGCTGATGATATTGATATTGTCACCGCTATCGAAAAGGAATTAGTCAAAGTGGGTTTGATAATAAATGGTAAAATGGTAGTAGTCAAGGAGTTTGCATACCTTTGCACCGCCATTAATAACAACTTATAATAATAATTGCTAATTGGTGCTACTACGGCCTCAGTAAGCAACTAAGTTCCAGAGACCTCTCTCGATCGACAAAACTAACACTCTACAAGACTCTAGTTCTACCTGTGCTTCTTTATGGCGCTGAGGCATGGGTAGTTTCGCAAAATGACGCAGCTGCTCCGGGGGGGAGCTGCTTATATTAAATTGTTTTATTGTTTGCTTGAAGTTTCAATTTTGACAAATTTGAGAAAAATATACAAACATTATTTTGGAATTAAGTAATCGTTTTTAAATTACATGAATATATTTTTGTCCATTAAAATACCCCTTTTTATCAAATTCAGACTTAAATTTTTGGGACTTTTGGCACGCTAGAATTGATAATACCGCACTGTGCGTTGGTTATGCGTTTTTGCGCTCATTTGATTAAGTATAATTTATTTATGTAGCAGTTTTTGATTTTTTATTTATTTACACGCACGCTCGCACACAAATAAACACACGTCACACACTTCAACACTCAATACTCTGAAGAGTAGATACAAAAAATACTGTTTAAATTATGACGCAATCAATATTTTCGCGATAACAAATTGTACCGGAGCTAAAATAATATCACACTGCACCTGTGAACGTACTATTTTATTTGCCCCCAGCTATGACTGCAGTGTGCTGGTGCTCGGTGCTCCGGGCTTTCTGTTTGCACTTTTCATGTATTTATTGTTGAGTGCACAGCACACCGCATAAAGTTTCGGTGCTGGTGCTTTTCGGTGCGCACTTTCCGAACACTCATACATATACACTCATAATACAATAATCTTTATATTAATACGCCAACAAAAAATTTTGTGGTACACTATTACCTGTGTTAACGTTAACATATGGTATTCACACAAAAATTTTATATTGATGCAAAGGTATTTTCAAATAGATTTACAGAAAATCATTTTTATTCGAATATGTTGTCATTAAGATAGGTAAAACAAAGCAAATGTAAAAACTTTTTCCTCAATGAGACAATGAACATCTCAGGTCTTGTGAATATAGTTGCTGTAGCATACACGAGGAAGAGAAGTGACTCGGAAGAATGAGAGTGACTCAGATAGTTTGGTCCTCAAGTTACAATGTGCATGTTGATTGAATAGAAAGAATCACCTTTATACTTATGAGGATCGTTTAAAACTAATAAAAATTGTGTCTTTAAGTGAGCGAAGGAGCTGCAAGTGTAAACTTTCCTCAATTTCTTTCTTATTAGTGAACCGATTTTTTTTTAAAGTTTGGTTGTATTTTTTATTTATAGAGGTTGTATGATGTTTATAAAATTGGCGTAATCGGACCGCAAGTACGCCTACCTCCCATATAAAGTGATGTACAAAAAATAACTTTGTATAGGAGGTAGGCGTTCTTCCGGTCCGATCTCGCCAGTTTTATACACATCATAAAACCACTATAACCAAACATAAAATTTAAATTTAAAAACGCTTCACTAATAAGGAAGAAAATGAGAAAACCTTTCACTTACAACATACAACTTTACAACACCTTGTGAATTGCGTAATTGGCTCTTTAAGCACACTAATAACCGGTGTATTCGATTCTCTAGAACTTCTTTCTCTCATAAATTTTTACTCTAACCGTAAAAGCAGTAGAAATGCTAACAATATAAATTACTATATTGATTAATTAATACGAATTATTGATTAATAATAGCTACTGCTTCTTTAAGCCGTATGTGTACCTTTAATAACCATTGTAGCGTTTTTGATGTCAAAAGGTCAACTCAAAAGTAGACAAAAAAACAATTGTGTAATAAGATGTATGCAAATGCATGGTTATTTGGTACGTCTTGTATTGTCCTTGAGCCCAACAAATTCTTTGGTGGGCTAATTTGTTTCACAATAACTTTTTTTGGGTCACTGGTATCCATAACATTAATATTTTTCAACTAGCCCGTCCTACGACAGGTTGGAAACGTTAACGCTTAACTGTAAAAATTGTTTGCCATTATTACAGTGCTTTTACTACATACTGTTCTGAAAAATGTTCAGCCTGAAAGTATGCACATACATAAAAGACAAGCATGTTACCAATAAGTATCAAGCCTGTGCATACTTTCAGGCCGAACATTTTTTAGGACAGTACATATTGGGAAGAAACTAATAATCGCAAAAAATCTTAAGAGATAAGAATGATAAATACTTAATTGACGTACCTAATCACACATATATTATCCGATATAGCTCGATTTGCGTAGCATAAAGATGCTAAGGAGCGAATTGCCGGAAGCTGCAAATGTTCATAACTAGAGCATATCATACGAGCAAGTATTGGTATTGTTCCGGCTTGAAAAATAAGCATCTGATCGTTGAACGATTGACATAATGAAACTAATACAGAAGCAACGGATATTTGTGTTTGAATTGAACTCTCAGGTGACGATAAGCCTATAAAATATAGATTATACTTTTATGGTGGGTCATCAAATTCCGTAAAAATTTTTTACTTACTTAAAAGATATGACATTGAGTGTATATCAAAATCAAATTCATGTACAGTGGTGTGTAAGCTCTTGAATATCGTACTTAATGCGTTAAGGCCAAGTTCGATAATCTTTTGGTCATTATTTTGCAAAAAAATTTGCTTTATTAAGACGTCTATAATTTTGTAGTTATTAACCAATATCTTCAGTTGATCTTCTGAGCCTTTCGCTAAGGAACCTAAAAAATAAGAAAATATTATTGACATTAATGAATTATTCAACATATGAAGAGTGGTTAAATTTTAAGAGCCCATGTTGATTTTGAATAAAACACAAATTATTTAGGAAATTATTGTCATTTCTTTTTATTATGATAATATTGGTATGGTTCAATTATGTATGGAACAAAATATAGGCCAAATGGCCGCCGCGACCTCGGCGGCACACCTCCATCCGATGGTTCAAATTTTCGGTCACGCTGAGGCATAAGTGAGGTTCTATGCCGTTAATGTGCTGAATTATCTCATCCTTTAGCTCTTGAATTGTTGCTGGCTTGGCTTATCGACGTACACCTTTTCTTCAAATAACCCCAAAGAAAGAAGTCCAACGGTATCAAATCACATGATCTTGGCGGCCAATTGACATCGCCACCACGTGAGATAACACGGCCATTGAATTTGTCGCGCAAAAGAGCCATTGTTTTGTTAGCTGTGTGGCAAGTGGCACCGTTTTGTTGAAACCACATATCGTCCACATCCATATCTTCCAATTCGGGCAATAAAAAGTTCGTTATCATCTCACGATAGCGAACACCATTCACAGTAACTGCCTGACCGGCCTCATTTTGGAAAAAATACAGCCCGATGATGCCGCCAGCCCATAAACCGCACCAGTCACTCATTCGCATTCGCCCAAATGCGGCAATTCTGCTTATTGACGAGTCCACTGAGGTGAAAATGTGCCTCATCACTGAAGATGATTTTCTTCGAAAATTGATCATCCACTGCTGCCATTTCTTCAAGCGCAACCATTCTGACCATTGACGACGCTTGACGACACCTTGTAAGCGTGTAAATGCAAGTCTTTATGCATAATGTTCATCAACGACTAGCGTGAGAGGTGCAATTGTTGGGCACGACGACGAGTTTAAGTGGACGGCTCTTCAGCCACACTATCGCGAACACCAGCAATATTTTCTGCAGTACGAGCTGTACGAGCATGCACTGGTGTTTTCACATCTCCTATAGACCCAGTTTGCTGAAATTTTTGTACGATTTTTCCGATTGTACGCACATTTGGACGATTAAATTGACCGAAAAAATCACGAAGTGCACGATATGCATTTTGATTTGAACGCCCATTTTCACAATAAGCCTGAATAACTTATTCGCGTTGCTCGATTGTGTATCTTTCCATAGTTCAAATTGAGTTAGTCTGAAATTGAGAAATGTCAAATGAAATGCAGAAAAAAACTTGACGTTTAGGTGTGGTTCACATTCAACATCGGCCCTTAAAATTTAACCACCCTTTAAATTGAATTGATGAGAATAAAAAAGTGATCTTCCCTGGTTGAATTATAAGGTTGCTGCAGGGCTGATCGCACTCTCTTCGCTGTACCCACAATTGTCAAAATCAGCCAATTTTGAGAATGAATACGAAAGAAGAACAAGTAAAAAAGAAAGCGTTTGCAGATTTTCTATGAT
Source organism: Coremacera marginata (assembly GCA_914767935.1). Lineage (NCBI taxonomy): Eukaryota > Metazoa > Arthropoda > Insecta > Diptera > Sciomyzidae > Coremacera > Coremacera marginata. The sequence goes on along the minus strand of OU612047.1, from coordinate 94,883,756 downwards.
CTGTCAACTTCGATTTGACAATTATGGTCACTCGCTCTCTCCCTTGCGACAACCTTATAATTAAACCATGTTACGTTTTCTACTACTTATTTTTTTGTTCAAAAATATATAATGCGTTTTAATAAATGTTTTTTTTTTGGCGTAAAATAACATTATAAAAAGGGATTACTTTTACTTTAGGCCGGAGCCTCTGTTTTTTTTTCAAAATGTGTATTTGGAGCCCCTTAATCCAAAGCTGCAAAAAAGTCGCTCTCAATGGCTTAGGAGATAAAATTCGTGGAAGTTTGAAAGAAATACCATTTCAAGTATATGAAAACATCCAAAGTTTTTATATGTGAAATTTGCGTAAAAGTTATGTTTACTTTTAATTAAAGATTAAAACGATATTTCGAATGAGATATCAATAATAAAAATCGGTTCTGTCCTTCTTGAAATACGAAGGATAAATCGTGACACCAAATGTAAAAAAATACACTGATTATACGAGGTGTTCTGAAAATTGGAATGTTTTTATTTCAGCAGTTATGTAATTGTAGATCTATTATTTGTAATGAGACTTGATACTTGGTGATGGTAGAAAATAAAATTAAGCGCCATTTTAGCAAAGTAGTAGTGGTGTGTGATAATTATTATTGTCGCCGGAGACAAAAAATTGTTATAAATAAACGCAGCGATTTCTAATAAAAATTGTTCTTGTTTTCTAATACGAGTGTTAAGGTTTTTGTATTTTCCTAGGCAATTTCAAACAGTGTTTTTCCTTGTAAATTTGATCATATTCAATTTATCAATCTTCATTATAGCTTCCACGCACACTTAAAAAATTGTACAGAATTTCCAAACTTTGGCGAATTTTGTCTACTTAACCATTCGCGAGAGACAATTTTTTTGCATATCTGGGATAAGGAGGCTCAAATACATTTAACAAAAACAATAAAATAAATATTCGTGTCCAAGCTCTAAAGTAAAATATGCTGTTTTTTTGTATACATAAACAAGTAGCGAAACTTCTTTTTTTTTAAAAAATACACAACAAAACACTGTAGCAAACATTCTTTTCAGTCAAAAATTCTCTTGCCGGTTGTCAAAATATACAAAAAAAAAAACGTGTTTTTATTTTTTTTTTTCTTTAGTATGTCTTTAATGATAGCTTTCTTACTATTTACCAAAAAAGTTTGGCTGCGGCAGCCCAATAATAAAGAAGTTATGAGCAGTTTTCTGGAGTATGTTTTTGCCAAAATGCGTAAATTTGCTTGAGAAAATTGCAAAAATTTCCAAAAGTTTAAGACGCAAAAACAAAAAAAACAGACGTATTTTAAATTTTTGTTATCTTTTAGTATGTGAGCATTCCACAATGACGGGTGTTACATTTGTACGCTTTTAAATATCAATATTTTAGCATACATAAAAGTATTTAAATTTTTTGCAGTCATAAAAAATGGCTGTCATGCTGGCCTATCTTTATGTGGAAAAAACTTTCAAGATCATGGCCAATGTTTATGTAATTTTTATAAAAGTACCTGTGACAGGTGTTACGAGTAGGGGGGAGGAGGGGATTCATTCTCGATACTGCTCACTTAGTCCGCTGGAAGAGCAAGTCAGCCAGTTGATGAAAATGGAAGAAGCTGTGGATGGAATAAGCACAATAGGGGGATTCCCTCCGTTTGCATGCGACATTCGTACGCATTTTGAAAGTTTTAAACACGCTAACTAAAAATTGTGATACTTTAGAAATACGCTATTATTTTTTTTTTAATAATCTAGGACCTCACAAATTTTTAGAAATAAATTAAGACTAATTTTTCTCTTGAGTTCAAGAATGAAAAAATGTCAAATAAAGCGTTACGCACCCGACACTGAATCCACCAGTGTTGAAATCATAGATTTCTTAAAAAAATTCAGCCAAACTTTAGTTGATACAGAAGAAATATTAATTAAAACAAAAGCTCTCATTCAGGAGATAATTATACAAAGCTAAGTTCAGAAGTTGATATACATGTGGTTTTGAAAAAAAAGTAAAAAGTCATCTTGTGATATAGGCTGAGTTCCTAAATGCATTTATGCAAAGCATCAGTGACTTTTTCTTTGAATTAGTGCTAAGTTTATTCACCAAAACTGCGCAACTAGATTATTATTTCTAAGCACGCTTTAGTTGCGCAGTTTTAGTGGATCTTCAAAGCATCAATTCAGAGAAAAAGTCACTGATGCTTTGCATAAATGCATTTAGGAACTCAGCCATATATATAATTTTTGTGTTCGGAATTTTTGTGCTCTCTTTGCAGCTGCACTTTCATCATGCCTCTCCATATTTATTTCTAAAATGTTAAATAATTAATTATCATAAATCAATAAAATTTTTGCATAATTGAAGATGAATGAAAACTCAAATTTTACTTTTTGTTTTTGGTGGATTATATCTAGTAAGACCTTCTGAGTCTGAATCCGGGAAAATTTTAGGCTGGTCTCAAATCGTCAAGTCTCAAGTCGTTATAGGGTCCAAAGTTCCAAAAATTAGCCTTATGGGTATCAAAAAAAGGTTATGATGTTACCTATTCAACGAGCTATTATCTGTGCATCTGTGATTCTGTGTATCTGTGCATCTGTGTAGAGCCCCGCTCTACTCGATTGAGTACAGTAAGAATTAAGCATAAATGCACAAAAACTTACTGTTCTCAAACGAATACAGTGGTGTTAAATTGGCTGATTTTATATTGCATATCTTTGGTACTTTAATGTGAATTGAAAACGACTGGAATAAATTTTCAAGTTTTATTTTTATATAGCAGATATTTGAAAATTTTATTTTCCAAAAAACTGAAATGACTGAATTAACCTTTAAGCTTTATTTTCATATATCAGATATCAGGTAATTTAATATACCTAACTGAAATGACTGAATGTAAGTTTAAGTTTTAAATTTAACATTTTTACATTTAGTTTTATTTTTTGTTACTAATAATAATATTAATATAATGACCACTTTCAGCCCTTGACTTTGACTGGAACTGGACCTACAAGTTTTATGCCGACTCCGAACGTCTTATGTTCTCAAGAAGCTTTTCATGGCACTTTTTACTCTCTGAGGTTTGCAATTGTCTGCAGGGAGGTGACGGCCGAACAGAAAAATTAATTCAATTGAAAAAACGTTCTGTGTAAGGTGGGATTCGAACCAGGGTTCTCTGGCGTATGGGCCACACACTCTACCCAATACGCTACGGCCGAGACTAATAGTTTATTTTAATTATTGCGCAAGTTCCTCAAAATGAATTGATATTTTTGTTTATTTTATACTTTTATTATTTTAAAAAAACATTTTATTTTAATTCAACTTGACATATTATTTTTTATTTGATCTCTTAAAGCGTTTGCTATACTTAAATAATTAGAAGATTCTGAAGTATTATTATAGATATCAGTCGTGTCATATTCATCACATTGTATTTCTTCAGGTTGTTCAACGTTGTATGAAAGAAATATGTTATGACACAACATACATTTAAAATTTGAGATGTTAGTTCTATTATTGACCGAACCTTACAAAATTTTTCATTAAGCCTGTATGTTCTCCAGCATTTCGATATAAGATCAAGATCCACGGTTCGACAGGGTAGCAAAAGTCACCTATAAGAGAAATTTCAAATAATAAATTTAGTTAAAATATTATTCCTAATATATTATCGTGATTTCAGCGGACAGACGCAGGCAAAACAAATATACTCTTTCACCTATCATAGTAGGCTTAAAAAAACTATATTTTGAAAACGTCCATCAATTATAAAACCTAAAAATTATCTAGGATCCAAGTTGACTTGTCTCCACGTTCGAAATTTTTCTTTAGGCACTTCCTTGCTTGTGAAGATTCCAAGCATGTGAATCGTGTGCTGCTCCTCTATATCGCGCATTAACGTAACGGATGAACATTTTGTGATCACTTATCTATAAATTTAAAAATTAACGCTAAATTTTAAATGAAAGCTTAAAATAGCTTCAAAGCCTTACCACCATAGCGTTTATTCTATGCTTTAATTTTCGACTGAAGTATAAATGCTCATTTTAAGAAGGGCGTACCCTCTGGATATGAGTACCAGTCACGAATTCAATCACCCCAGATATGCCTGACTTAGTGCAAAAGTACTTCTTGGTGCTTTCTTTCTCGACATCCGTCATAACGAAATTGATATGTCGTGGGCACAATATTTTTTCGATAGCATTGCAAGCCTCAGAAACACAAGATGACACTGTTCGCTGTGCTAGCCCTAAGAAGCGATCCTGTCTAATTTGATGCTGATATCCGCCCTGTGCCAAGAACTTAAGAGCTGCTGCTAGTTTAACATCAGGACGAACTCGTGTAGACCTTGCTGGTATTGTGAGTTCATCTTTTATATTTTCGAGAACGTAAATGAAGGCGTTTTTGTTCAACCGATAATTTTTGTACAAAGCTTACCTTACCTTAGGTTATTGGGAGACATAGTATCCGAGTGGTCACTTATTATTTTTCGATGAGCTTCATCGTCATCACTGAACCACAACGCCACACACAATCCATTATTTACAAAACAACTATTATATTGAAGTATTAGACTTTTTTATTTTTATTTCTAAACAATTTTATTTATTGTCTTTGTTGCTACACACAGATATTCGCACACTTTTTATTCATATTATCTACCACGTTTAGGAAGTTGTGATGCATACCTTTTTCAACAAAGCGAGGGATTCAAAGCAAGCAGCACTTTTCTTCATACGAAAGAATAACAGAGTACGATTTTTAATTAGCATCGCATTTGACTTTCGGATCGGATCACTGCTCGCATCGCGTTAAAGAGTAACCCCTCTGGATAATCGAATACACCTACTATGAGTTGGTGTAAATATACGATATCTGAAGATTTACTTCGCTCACTTAGACTGCATTTTTAACAGTTTCAAACGATCCTCATAAAGAGGAAGGTCTAATGTGTCAGTTCCACTTAGTAGATGGTTTTTAATTTTGATAATCTTAAAATGTACATTGTAATTTATTGCGTAATTAGAGCTTCTGAATTCCCGGGGAATTTCGATTCCCGGGAGAACGGGAATTTTTTCTTTTCTCGGGAATTCCTGGGATAATATTTCTTACATTCAGTATTGCCATGAAAAAGCTTAGAAGCTTACTTTAATATCGAACATAAGATATACAAAAAAATTCATTTTTTATAAGACATTTTTTATTAAATTATTTTATATAACAGGGGCATTCAGGATTCAGTGCACTTGTCCGTGCAGTTGAGGACTTGGGCCATTTCCAAAAACAAAATACACGTACGTCAAGAATCTGCACACAGTTGTGTACATTTAAAAATTTGACAACATCCTTATGTTTGGTTTATGAAATCTTCTTTTGCAAGCCGACAACAATAACAAAAAATTGATTTTGACAAATAAAAAACATTTCAATAAATTTTTCAATCACGAGTATGTACTCTTCACGAAAACCTATTGGTGTTGGTTTGTTTGGCAAATAAGATATGTACAACTTTGGAGAGCCCGAAAAATACAAATATATAACAACAATCAATTGAAAGTTATTAAACAATACTTATGTAAGGTTAGAGTAAATATCTATATATAGCTAGTAGAGGCTTAATGTATGGAATTTCTTCAGAACTAAAAGATTTGTCATTTATTGTTAAAGTTGCATTATGGTACATTATGGTGAATGTTCCCGTGCGGCTTATTGTTTTCTCATTAATAAATATTGAACCGTTGTATTGACTTAGGAGTATTGATTTAGGAGTATTATTCCTGGGATGATTTCTTCAATGGAGTTCACATGTTGATTGATGATAATTGTGCAATTTGATGGGTGACTTTCCAACAGATTATGGATGCAAGATGTCTTAGTTATTAGGTATTAGATATTCTTCTCGCTAAAAATTAATAGTGAAAATAACGTCTTTAAGTATGTTTTTAAATGGTATCTTACTAATATAGGTTTTTTTTTAACAACTTTTAGCATAATGTTTTGACAAAAATCTTTGTTGGTAGTTGGGAGGTTTATTATATAAATAATTGTTGAATAGTTCGAAGCTATCTTAATATCATTAAATTCTAGAGCCTCTATCATATTAACGTAAGGCATATTTTGTTCATTAATTATTCTTTCTGTAATATGTAATTCGCTTTCGGATAGTATGAAGGCGTTTCCAATTTCGACTTTTGCCCATTGAATTAAGTATTCTACATTTACGAGATCTATTTTTATAATTTTGATCTTCTATTCTAGTGTTGCAACATATTTAAAATACGATTTGTAATGTTATTTGATTAATGTTATTTGATTAATTTTTTCGATTTATTTTCTATTTATTACAAATTGTTGATTACAAATTGTTACTATTATATATTGATTATTATTTACTATTATTGTTGATTATTACTATAAAATATTTTTAATAATAAGATATTACCATCTCTTTGCCGATTTTAAAGCTGCGTTCGATAGCCCGAGAAGGGATACTTGCAAAGTTGATTAGAGCAACGTTGAAAAACACGCAGCTCCGTCAAGGTAGGAAATGACGCCACGGTAGGAAATGACGAAACCTTCAATACCGAAAGATTTTTCAGACAAGGCAATCCACTGTCTTGCGATCTCTTCAACATACTCATGGAGGGGATCGTACGAAAGGCCGGTGTTCATCGTAATGGCACCATTTTCTACAATGGTGTCCAGCTTCTTGCGTACGCTGATGATATTGATATTGTTGGCAGAATCAAGAGAGATGTTACCGCTGCTTTCACCGCTATCGAAATGAAATCAGCCAAAGTGGGTTTGATGATAAATGAGGGTAAATCAAAGTATATGCTGTCAACAAACAAGGGAGCGTGGCTATAACTTTGAGGTAGTCAAGGAGTTCGTATACCTTGGACCGCCATCGATAACAACAACGAAGTCAGCCTGGAGATAAAGCGAAGAACAATAATTTTAATAGGTGCTACTACGGACTCAACTAAGTTCCAGAGCCCTTTCTCGGTCGACAAAACTAACACTCTACAAGACGAGCGTTCTACCTGTGCTTCTTTATGGCGCTGATGCATGGGTAGTTTCGCAAACTGACGCATTTGCTCGGGGGGTGTTCGAGAGAGAAGTTCTTCGCAAAATCTTTGATCCAGTTCGAGTCGCAGATGACAATCGCATCCGAATATACCGCGAGCTGTATAAGCTCTATGAAGACATTGACGTAATTCGGCGTATAACTGTGCAGCCACTATGCTGGCTAAATCATGTCAATAGTATGGACGACGAAGCTCCAGCGAAAAAGGTGCTCGAGGCGAGGGTCGTTGGTCAACGACGACGAGGGAGACCATGCCTCCGATGGATAAGCCAGGCCGAGGAAGCCCTAACCGCACTTGGTGTATCCGATTGGAGAAGGCGCGCGCAAAGCAGAGGCACCTGGCGAGAGCTGAAACCCGAACATGGGTTGTTATGACCACCTAAGTAAGTAAAATATTATTAATTTTTTTTGGATTATTTCAAAATCAGCATGATCCGGAGTACCGGCAACCCATTCCAAGCTGTTCCTATAAAATCAAGCGATTTCTTTAACTTGGAAGAAGGTTTAAGTCTAACAATAATATTTTGTAATTGAGATGTTTCGTGGGAGATAAAGCTGTAAGCGCAATCGTGTTCGTTTAAGTCACGTTCAATTTTTCGTTCAGTTTTTCGTCGATTATTTTTTTTTTTGTAAGGTTCCAGTTCTATTATATGAATTAAATTAAATCATCCTGTTAGAAGTCTAGCTATTCCGACGTCTAAGGTTATTAATTATGAATTAGAATAAACTTTTATTTGCGTATCGTATTTACCCAAAGAAAGGATGGGTCTGAAAATAAAATAAAATTTTTATTTGTTTTTCCGCTAGTTTTCTAGTTTTCCGCTTTCTGTTACGATTGTTGTCTGCATGTCTTCTTTAACTACATCTTTTTTAAATCTTTTGGAAAGTTTGGAGCATATTCTTTTATTTTGTTTAACATAGATTTTATGACCTACTAGGTATTGTTTAATTGGGTGTCTTTTTTTTGTGTCTAGTTATGTCGATGTTCTGTTTTTCCTGTAGTTTCTGTATATTATTTTTTTAAGTTTTTTCAAAATCGTTTGGTCCAAAGGTGGCGGCCGTCAGTGGGTAGAGTGTGTGGCCCATACGCCAGAGTACCCTGGTTCAAATCCCACCTGACACAGAAAGTTTTTTCAATTGAATTAATTTTTTCTGTTCGGCAGTCACCTCTCTGCAAACAATGGCAAGCCTCAGGGAGTTAAAACTGCCATGAAAAGATTCTTGAGAACATAAGCCGTTCGGAGTCGGCATAAAACATGTACAAACACTTCACAACACAATTAATCATAAAAAGCTCGATCAAAGTCCTTTTAAGGGCTGAAATGGCCATATCGTTTTTATTTTTTTTTTTTTTTTTTGGTCCAAAGGTCACGGTGCGTCTGTAATAAAGGTCTACTGGTTTTTTTTGGTTGGTTGTATTCGTTGACTGCGCGTCTGAGGAGTTCCTACTTGTACCATCGCATTTGAAACACCTAATAAATTCAGATAGTGTTGAATGGAAGCGTTCGACTTAACCGTTCGCTTCACTTTTGTAGGATGGTGTTGTGTACACGTCTATTTTTAGTTCATTTTAAGTCATAAATAAGATTGAAGCCGAGTTAAAGGATGCTTCATTATCCATAACTATTGACGTTGGAACACCACAGAAGAAAATTAAGTCTAAGTGGTCTTCTAATATTTTCTATAGATTTTCCTTCAAGTATTTTTTGTCTGTGCGTACTTTGTAAATTTGTCAAGAGCAGTAAGTATCAGTTTAACTTCCGTGTTATAAAAATCGGTAATGGCGTCTCATTAAGCAAAGTTTGATTCGGATGGCGCTCGTATTTATTTTCTTTACAAACAGAGCACAATTTTAAGATTCGGTTGATTTTATTAGCCATGGTTGGGAAATAATAATAGCCATCCCTATGAGCACGGTTATGTGCATGGGCGTAGCCAGGATTTTGTTCAGGGGTAAAAAAAATTAGTTTTTTCATGTGACTGATAAGTAAATAAAAATTCTCCCAGGCATTTTACCATAGCCGATATTCTATCAAGTTCACTTACGTTTCTCGAGTCTACGGTAATTTCTGAGTCACTACTGTTTTGCCTATCATTGCTGGTCATGCGATTCATAACCTGCTGAATTATCTCCTGAATAACTTCACCGTTAATTGGTGGAGGATTTAGTTGAGGATTTGATTGGGGAAGTTGAGTGATCATCTACAATTCCTAATCTTCTAGGATTTCTTCTTCCATTTTGTTTTATTATTTCAGTCTATTTGTAAAAATTTTGTCTTATATATTAATACGCAAACAGAAGTCTTTCCCCCCCCCCCCCCCCGCTTTTTGGCCACTTTATTGACATCAGATTTGGATAAAACTTATATCATTTAAAAGCTCTTCTTTATACCAAGTGCACTATATAGTTTTTATTTAAATATTTTGTCATTAAGATAGGTAAAAATTAAAAATTAAAAACACCTTTTGACCATACAAAAGAAGCAATAACAAAATATGTTTCAAGGCATCGCTGTGCGAGAGTAAAAAAAGACACATGTTTAAACAGAGCTGTGGTTGCTGATAAAACATAAGCTTACTTACTTACTTACTTAGTTGGTCGTAACAACCCGTGTCCGGGTTTCAACCGACCTCATCAGCTCTCGCCAGCCGCCTCTGCTTTGCGCGCGCCTTCTCCAATCGGATACACCAAGTGCGGTTAAGGCTTCCTCAGCCTGGTCCATCCATCGGAGGCATGGTCTCCCTCGTCGTCGTTGACCAGCGACCCTCGCCTCGAGCACCTTTTTCGCTGGAGCTTCGTCGTTCATACGATGGACATGACCCAGCCAGCGTAGTCGCTGCACAGTTATACGCCGAACTACGTCAATGTCATCGTAGAGCTCATACAGCTCGTGGTTCATTCGGATGCGATAGTCATTGCCGACTCGAACAGGACCGAAGATTTTGCGAAGAACTTTTCTCTCGAACACCCCCAGAGCGGCTGCGTCAGTTTGTGAAACTACCCATGCCTCAGCGCCATAAAGCAGCACAGGTAGAACGAGCGTCTTGTAGAGTGTTAGTTTTGTCGATCGAGAGAGGGCTCTGGAACTTAGTTGCTTACTGAGCCCGTAGTAGCACCTATTAGCAATTATTGTTCTTCGCTTTATCTCCAGGCTGATTTCGTTTTTGGTATTAATGGCGGTGCCAAGGTAAACGAACTCCTTGACTACTTCAAAGTTATAGCTGCCGGATGAAACGTGGGAGTCTAAACGCCGAGCTCCCTTTGTAGACAGCATATATTTTGTTTTGCCCTCATTTATCGTCAAGCCCACTTTGGCTGATTCCTTTTCGATAGCGGCGAAAGCAGCGGTAACATCTCTCTTGGTTCTGCCGACAATATCAATATCATCAGCGTACGCAAGGAGCTGGACGCCTTTATAGAAAATGGTGCCATTACGATGCACACCGGCCTTTCGTACGATCCCCTCCATGATGATGTTAAAGGGATCGCAAGACAGTGGATCGCCTTGCCTGAAACCTCTTTCGATATTGAAGGTTTCGGAGAAGTCATTTCCTACCTTGACGGAGCTGCGTGTGTTGCTCAACGTCATTCTGCAAAGTCTGATCAACTTTGCAGGTATACCGAACTCAGACATTGTTGCGTATAGGCAATCCCTTCTCGGGCTATCGAACGCAGCTTTAAAATCGACAAAGAGATGGTGTGTGTCAATTTGATTTTCGTGGGTTTTCTCCAGGATTTGTCGTAGCGTGAAAATCTGGTCTATGGTGGACTTACCAGGTCGAAAGCCACACTGATAAGGTCCAATCAGTGTTTTTGTAATCGGCTTTAATCTTTCACACAGTACGCTTGAGAGAACCTTATATGCGATGGAAATAAGACTGATAACTCTATAACTTGCGCAGATTGTTGGGTCTCCTTTCTTAAGTATAGAGCACAGTACGCTGAGGTTACAATCGTCGGGCATGCTTTCTTCTAGCCATATTTTGCTGATGAGCTGATGCATGCGCCTTATCAATTCATCGCCGCCGGTTTTAAACAATTCAGCTGACAGGCCGTCAGCACCCGCTGCTTTGTTGTTTTTGAGTCGTTGGATAGCAACTCGAACCTCATCATGGCTAGGTGGTGGTACTTCCACTCCGTCATTGGTGATTGGTAGCTCTGAACTGCGCTCTCCATGGGCGGCATTGGTGGAATCGTCGCCAGTAAGTAAATTGGAGAAGTGCCGTCTCCACAATCTCAGCACACACTGTGTATCCGTATTCAGATCTCCATTTTCGTCTCTACAAGTGGATGCTCCGGGCTTGAAACCTTGGGTTAGACGCTTAACCTGTTGATAGAATTTTCGTGCATCCTTCTTGCCCTGGTATACCTCTAGTTCCTCACGCTCACACTTTTCCTGCTCTCTTTTCTTGCGTCTGAAAAGGCGCCTCTCTTCCTTCCTCTTTTCGCGGTAGTTTTCTCGCACGGCTCGCGTTGCAGCTGACTGCAGCGTTTTTCTATATGCGGCGTTTTTTACTGCAGTCGCAATGCGACACTCCTGATCATACCATTGGTTCCGAGGTTGCGGGCGCCGGAAACCAATGACTTCTTCAGCGGCAGCGCGCATGGAGTGGGATATATGCGCCCAAAGTCCGCCGGCGTCGTCGGGTTCAGAGGTTGGTTGGTTGAGCTTAACCGAGAGTTGAGCGGAGTAGTCTTCGGCAGTCCGTTGTTATTGCAGCTTAGCGACATCTAGCTTTCGTTGCATTCCTGTGCGTATGTTCTTCGCATTGCATAATCGCATGCGGATCTTGGCTGCAACAAGATTATGGTCGGAGTCAATGTACGAACAACCCCCCGAAATGTACGAACATCTAGAACACTAGAGGCATGCCTTCCGTAGATTACAACATGATCAATTTGGTTTCGCGTTTTTTGATCCGGGGACAGCCAGGTGGCCTTGTGGATGTCGAGGTGCTTAAATCTGGTGCTACTAACTACCATGTTTCGCGCCGCTGCGAAGTCAATCAGTCTTAGACCGTTGTTCGTGGAGGTCTCATGAAGACTGAACTGACCGACAGTGGGGCCAAAGATGCCTTCCCTTCCGACTTTCGCATTAAAATCGCCGAGCACTATTTTCACGTCATGGACCGGAAGGTGGTCGTATACGTCCTCAAGGCTAGCGTAGAAAGCGTCTTTGACGGCTTCGTCCTTTTCCTCCGTCGGGGCGTGCGCGCAAATAAGGCTGATGGAGAAAAATTTTGCCTTGATGCGGATCGTGGCCAATCTTTCTTTGACAGGTGTGAACCGGGAAACAAGGTGGCGTAGTTTCCGGCTAACAACGAATCCACATCCAAATTCGCGCCTCTCCGCATGACAGCTGTAGTAGATATCACAGTGTGCTTGTTTAGAGCAGCCTTGCAGCATCGCATTTCCTGGATGGCGGTGATGTCAGCCTTTATCGTTTTGAGGGCTTCCGCCAGTTGGATAATGGCACCTTCCCTATAAAGAGTTCGGACATTCCAGGTGCATATCCGTAAATCATTGTCCGTTTTTCGTTTGCGGTGGTCGTCAACGTAATTGGGGTTCTTATCCTAGGCTGGTTTAGTTTTCATTGGGCAGTAGTAATGTGGCGGGACCCAAACCCTGCGCACATTCCATGTTTAAGGTCTATGGAGTGACCCGCCGCTCAAATTAGCCGTCAAACTGACGGATGGCAGTTTGCCGTTGTTAAAACATAAGCAAACGACAATTTTTGTGCCAATGTAAGCACATACGGAGGATCTATTTGATGGGTTGAGTGGTGGTTGACGGAGGAGGGTGCAGAGGAAGGACAAGGGGGTTTCCCGGTCGTTAAAATTATGTATCCGTAAATCATTGTCCGTTTTTCGTTTGCGGTGGTCGTCAACGTAATTGGGGTTCTTATCCTAGGCTGGTTTAGTTTTCATTGGGCAGTAGTAATGTGGCGGGACCCAAACCCTGCGCACATTCCATGTTTAAGGTCTATGGAGTGACCCGCCGCTCAAATTAGCCGTCAAACTGACGGATGCCAGTTTGCCGTTGTTAAAACATAAGCAAACGACAATTTTTGTGCCAATGTAAGCACATACTTAGGATCTGTTTGATGGGTTGAGTGGTGGTTGACGGAGGAGGGTGCAGAGGAAGGACAAGGGGGTTTCCCGGTCGTTAAAATTATGTGATCTTAAGGCCTGTATCTTATATATTAATACGCTAACACAAAACTGGAACCCCCTTTTTCTCAATTTATAGACAACACATTTTAATGAAACTTATATCTCTTGAAAGATCTGGTTTATACCAAGTGCAGAATATAACTTTTATTAAAATGTTTTGTCATTAAGATAAAAAATTAGAAATGAAAGACGCTTTTTTCCGCATATAAAACAAAAAGCAATGCCACACAATTTTGCTGTTGCTGCACAACGTTGCTGTGGTTAAGTCCCGGTTTCCACTTGTCAAGTCTTGACGGTCAAGTTTTTGGCATTCCCTTTTAAACTTGACGATTCAGTTAACACACTTCAAGTCCGAAAGAATAAAGAAGACTTACACATTAAAAAGATTCATGTGTGCAAGTGAAATAGAAGAGTTAACATAATGGGACACCGAAATTACAAAGCATAATGTCAAAAACTTGAAGGTGCATTTAAGTATGTTCCTTCTCCTTTCCTTATGTTCCGATATCCCACAAACTCTGCTTGCTTTCAAGAAAACTTGACGTGTGGAAAAGGGGACTAAGAAGAACGCGAGAGAGATAGAAAAAGCTTCAATACAGCTGTGTGATTGTTGTTGTTGCTTTTTCTTTCCTCTTTTCGTATACACTCATTTAGTCAGCAAGAATGATAGGCCTCTTCTACACTATTAGGGGGGGTTCAGACGATACAGCATGTTGTCAAACTTTGCGTGATGACCTTGAAATCGAAATATTTTGATTGCAAGGTAACATGTTGTCAGTCCGCTCTATCGAACGTTCGAACGATTCAACATTTTAGTTTCTATGGTGCCGTACGGCAAGTTTTGACAGCATGCTATATCGTCTGAACCCCCCTATTCGAGAATTGAAGTTTGTGAGCAAAGCTCTCACTTTCTCAGAATTTTTTTTGTTTTTGCTTTTTCTTTTGTAACGGATATTCTATTACGTACAAAATGATTCATTCCAGTATTAGAATCTATATATCAATAAGCAAACAAAAAAGTTTTTGGTCCCTTTTTAACTTCAATATATTCAAATAAACCTTATATCGATGGAAAGATATTTTCGAGTAGATTTGCACAATATAATTTTAATTCGAACATGTTGTTATTAAAATAGGTAAAACTAAATATATATAAAAACCTTTCTTCCCCAATGGGATAATGAGAAACCAACATGCATAGCGACACAGCTCTGTTGCGTACATCGTTGCTGTAGCATACACGAGCAAGAGTAGAATGCGAGAGTAACGCAAACACTTCAAAAGAGCTGTGTATCAATATTGTTATTGCTTTCTCTCAACTTCTCTCTATTCGAACACACGGATAGCTTAATGAATTTGAATCACAGGATAACAGAATGAATTTGCCACCGCGTCAGCGTCAAAAAAACTGTTACAGCCTGAACACAATGACTGCAACATGCGACAAACGCCAATTGTCAAAATATAGAAGCCATATTTTCATATCTTGGCAAATTTTATGATGTTAACATTTCAAAAAGAGGACAATTGTTGCAGTCGCAGACTTTATATAACACATGCAAAGACATTTATGATTGTTTATGTTATTCAATCTTGGTGGTTTATTTTGAGATGACGCTGCGACAAAGAGCGCTGCTGACGCCGTTTATTCTGTTCAGGCTATGGGTTTGTGCGTTCAGCAAAAAAAGGAAAGAAAAATCGATTTTGATATGGTCGAATTTCGACCAAAGGCGATACTAGTTTTAATAATTCAACTAAATTATGGTATGATATTTTACCTACGTTTTTGAATTTCTTTTATCTTACAAATTTTTTCAATTGAAATTATATTAAAATATAAAAGTTTAAAAATTATCACTTCGTTTTTCAATATCTTAAATTGTTTTTCAATTGAAATTTCCTTCAAATTTTTCAAACAATTCACTTATGTTCCAATATTTCACTTCTATTTTTAAACAACTTAAATTTTCTTAAAATTTTTCAAACAATTACTTATGCTTTTTAATATTTCACTTTTATTTTCCGACCTCTTAAATTTACAACAAATAAAATTTTCTTAAAATTTTTCATTAATATTTTGGTTTTCTTCGTTTTTGTTTTTAAATGTTCTTTTAATGAAATTCTTTTTAATAGATTTATTTTTAAAATTTTCGTTATTTTAATTTATTTTCACAAGAAATTTACACAAGATAAATTATCATAAATCATATAAATATTACTTCATAAATTTTATGAAGTTACTTTTTTCACTGTTTCACAACATGTGCAGTTTTTCGTTAGTTTACTTTTATTTTCAACTATTTCACGAACTTAAACTTTCTCACTTTTACAAATGTGCAATTTTTGGTTAGTTAACTTTTTATTTTAAAATATTTAACTTGCATTTTTTCATTCTTACAAACGCATTATTCCCGCTGGTCCCTGCTCGGGCGCTAATTAATTTCATTTTAATTGGTGCCCTGTTGGTTTTGTTATTATTGCTGCTGTTGAGGTTATGATTTTTTTGTTGCTATTGTTGTTGTTGAATAAATGACGGCACGTTGCACTGCAGACGCTGAGTCAACATTTCTTATGGCAATGGAATTTTGTGGGTCACGAATATAATATCCTCATCCGACGAGTTGCAAGTTTTAGAGTTTAAACATTGTTGTTGTTAACTTTTATGTCCTTTTGAATTTACCTGTCCTCGTTTTGAGAGTGCAAAAAATTTACATGAGGTCATATAAGTTATGAGGTATGAAGGAACAACAAAACTACTCAAATACATACACAGAAACTCTTAATTAACTATCGTGTTCTTATATTATAGGAAAAAAAAAAATTTGTGACGGGTTTTACACAATTTTGCCGAACTTAATTGGAGATCTTCGCCGAGCAGGAGTGAGTATTATTTACTCATCTATACTTCAGTGTGGATAGCCCTCGCTGCTTGCTCACCCCGCCTCAGTTGCTGCATCATTCCAGTGATGATGTCTGTACATATATCCCATGCATATTTTGATGAAAGCATGTATCTTACCACACCTAAGGAAGTTATGGCTTCAGGCATGTGTGGCCTTAGGAGCTGTTTACTCTGAATGTTTGTTCTTAACTTTAGGTGTTGCACCAAAAGTAAGTTTTACCAAATGTTTATTCTGAACTTTAGGTGTTGCACCAAAAATTCGCTATATCAAATGATAACGCAAGAATAATGATAACTGATTAATTTTATTTTTCTACCATCTATTTATAATACATTTTCCTTAAAATAAATTATATTAAAACTATAGAAATAAGCAAAAAATGTACAAAATAATAAATAAAACTCTTAATTTAGGCAAAAATAAATGAATCGGAAATTTTGCCTGCCTTGCAATTCTTCAAGGCTAGACTAATGACCGCTTAGCTGTTGTTGTCCAAAGTCGTTGTTCGCTGGTGTCATTTTCCTGCCTTGCTGTTATGCAAGGCCAGGTAATGACCGCTTGCGTTGTTGTAGCAAGCGTTCGCCAATATGCTGGATTGCGTTGTTGTTGTTATAGTAAAACGATGACTTATGTTGATAAGTTTGGTAGCCGGCTGGCTACTAAGACGGTACTGACTGTTTGTATTGTTGTTGTTGCGTACGTTGACTTTTGCAGCCAGCTGGATACCAACATTCTCCCCTGCGTTGAACGAGTTTCGATCAACCTTATCTTCCGTAAATAGTTATAATTTCCGGTTCTTCTATGACGTCATCAGGTGCGTTGACGTGGTTTCTTGCAGCTGGTTGTGGTGATAATCGATTGCTGATGTGAAATTTCCTGATTCGTTTCCACACGGACCACGAAACGATACACGCGATGAGGAGGATACATGAGTAGCTAACGATGTATTGATGGATATCATGTGGCCGAAGGTTATTTGGTTCTTCAAATCTAAGGTTTTCTATTTCGTGTTGGAGTGCTGTCAGTTGGTTGAGCTGATCTTCTGCTGCTGTTTCCTTGATATTTAGGAGAAATGGTTCTATAGGATCAGGACTGTCCAGTTCTGCCATAATGCCCAATTTTGTGTATGAGGAATGCAAGGAGCTGGTGACGATGAATTGTCCTTGTATGGTGAGAAAGTCATTTTTCAATGTGCAGTCTGGTTGTAGGCTGAGGCGACCAGACCCACTTAAAGCCACTTGAAATACATCGTTGCTGCATACTGCTGACATTCGAGTTGCTGATACGGCAAAAATCCATTGATTTGCGTGTTCCATTTGAATCCAAATTTCCTTGGAATTGGTTTTTGTGAACTCGCAGTTAGTAATGGTTTCGTTGTTCAGCAAGTTGATTTCACATGATTGCTCGCTAGCTCCTTTGTTATAAATTGAATGAATGTTGGCGCATAGAAATATGTCTTCTTTGGCTTGGCTACATTGTTTTAGTTTTGTGGGCGTTGTGGGAAAATACCGATCACGATGTAGATTGACTGCCATGAGCGAAGTTGATGGTTTTATGGATCTCATTGTGTTGTTGATCAAAACTGGAATGGGTATCACCTTGAAGACTTCAAATAATTCCTGACTGACCAGTGGTATTTTGATGTCAAATATTACATAGTCCTCCGAAATACCTCCTTTAGCCTTCATTAGTTTGTAGAAGGATAGTAACTCGTCATACTCCACGGGTAACTGAAATTGGGGTGGAAGGTGATTTTTGATACTCATTATTTCCTGTCAACATTGTTGGGGGCTGATTGGCATTGGATGAATTCGCCCATGATGAGTGTCTATTAAAACATCTAACAATGATGACTGGATTCTTTGTAGGTTTGAAAGTGTTGTACTGCTAATGACAATAACAGTCTAAATGTTTTATCTTGAAATGATTCTTCTGATGTGATATTGATACGAATAGCGATTTCTTCAAGTTGATGCTCAATCATTCCTAGTTTGATCTTGGTCCCGTTTTGATGCTGTTTCATGATGTTAATTGTTGAATTCATTATTGATGTTTGTGTTTTCAGCAAACTCCGTACATGTTCTTCATTCGAATGCACCTTGTCAATGGTCTGAGACATCTGTGTTGCGTATTCGGAGTCCAAAATTCCAAACAAAGAATGCCCAATATTACCAATCAAATATATAGCTCCTCTTGCGTGTCTTTTATGTGCGTAGAAGAGCCTATTATCCTGCTTGAGTTCTTCTAGTGCTCGCATGAATTGGTCAACCAGGATCGTGCAGGTAGCTACTTGATGAACTTGATCACATAATTGATTTAGAAACGTTGTGCCATTTGTCAAGCTCTCTAATTCAGCTCGAAATGGTGCCATATCATAGAAAACTATTAAATTCCACTCCTTTGTTACTAATTTAATGTTTCATATGGTCTCGAAATGTATGCCGGAATTTTTGTTGAACTGTGTGACCTCAATCGGAGTAGATAGTATTAATGGCAGTATTAACAATGTTATTAATACTATGTTACTGAACGCTAGTTGAGGCAGTCGCATCCTTTTTGAAGGTACTTCAGGTTTACTTAGAGGTTGAGTAATTGTGGTGGTGGCATGCGGGTGTGCTCTGGAGGGGGTTGGTTCATCCTTATTGACGTTTATTGGATCTTCATCGACTGGAAGTGGTGCTAGCCTATGTATTGCTCTTCGTGATATACCGGTTGATGTGCGTACATCAGCGACTCGAACTACCCCGTCATGACCCCTTATTACCTTTGTGATACGACCGAGTGGCCATTTTAACGGGGGTAGATTGTCATCCTTGATTATGACCATTGCACCTGGTTTGATGTTTCTGGACTCATGGTGCCATTTGTATCGATGTTGTAAGCCGTGAAGATACTCACTGGACCACATCTCCAAAATTCTGCCTTAAGCTGCATGACTAGTTTCCATCTAGTGGGATTTTTGGCGTTGTTTGGCTGGGCATTGGCATCAATTGTTGAGGTCAAAGGCTCTCCTATGAGAAAGTGTCCCGGGGTGAGTGCTTGTAAGTCATTAGGATTTGATGACATTGGTGTGATTGGTCTTGAATTCATTATGGCCTCTGCTTCAGCTAGGACGGTCCCCATTTCTTCAGATGTTAGTGATGCGGATGCCAATGTTTTTTGTAATAAATTCTTTGCTGATTTCACCGCCGCTTCCCAAAGTCCACCGAAGTGTGGTGCACGTGGTGGGATAAATGAGAAGTTAATTCCTTTAATGTTGCATTCATCTTTGATTTTTCGTTGGGCATTGTCATCGTGAATGATCACTTGTAATTCCTGTAATTGGTTCCTAGCTCCTACGAAGTTTGTAGCATTATCGCAGTAGATTGTCGCGCAATGTCCACGACGAGCCATAAAACGTCTGAATGCTCCAATGAAGGCCTCAGTGGTGAGATCGCTAACCAATTCCATATGAACAGCCTTCGTCGCGAAACAGCAAAATACGGCTACATATGCCTTGAGCGGTGGTTTTCCTCGAATTTTGAAGTGTGTCCAAATTGGACCAAAGACTCTAGTGCATTGAACACAGTGTTGCGTGACAGAGCGAGCTAAGTTTTTAAGTTTTAGTGGCCAAAATCTTTGTCTCGTGATAGACATGAGTGTTTGAGGACCAGCATGAAGGTGTTCCTTGTGCAAATCGTTCAATAAAAGTTTTGTGATTATGTTATTATATGGAAACAGCATCGGATGTTTTGCATCATAGCTCAACTTAGATGATTCTAACCGGCCACCTACTCTTAACATGCCCTTATCATCTAGGAAAGGTGTTAGAGTGTTGATTGGACTATTGTTGCTCACAGCTGAATAGCGAGTTAACTGATAAATATCGTCAGCAAACTCTTGCTGCTGCATACGCCTTACAATATGTAGCAGCGATTCTTCTATTTCATCTGCAGATAAAGTTGTTGTTGCCTTTGTTGATTTGTGTCGAGTATGATTGATGAAGCGTAGTACATATGCTATTACCCTTTGCAACCGACGGAAAGAATTTTTGTGGTTGACTTCTTCCAGCCAGTTTGTTGTGGGATTTGTAACAGTTGCCGATGTGGCAACTACTGCTTTTAGTCTGCGCTCTAACGGACATTCTCCCCTTGGTGGTTGTAATGGCCAACTTGTTATCGCTCCATGCAGAAACAGAGATGTGAGTTGTTGAATGACTGAAATCCTGTTGGCGACAAAAGTATGGTAATGAGATGAGTCTGCATTTATCCATCCCAGCACGGCAGTGGAGTCGGACCAAAAATGTACATTCGCTTGCTTGATGATTTTGCTTTCTTGAAGTTTTTGCATAAGTTCTACGGCTAACTTAGCAGCACATAATTCCAGTCGGGGTAGGGTTATTTGTTTTGTTGGTGCTACCCTTGATTTTGCACATATAAAACGTACCACTATTGTATTGTGAGCACTTGATGTCCTCATGTATGGTACAGCTCCATATGCCTGCTCTGAGGCGTCAGCGAAGATGTGTATTTGAGGGTTGGTTGTTTCCTTATGGCCAAAGATGTGGCGAGGGATGCTGATGCCTTGCAGCAGTTCGAAGTCCGTTCTGAATTTTAGCCAGGTTGTGTGAAGCTCTTGTGGGAGTGTGGCATCCCAGTTCACCTTAAGTTTCCACAACTGTTGAAGAAATATCTTTGCGGTAGTTGTCACTGGAGCAATGAAGCCAAGAGGATCAAATATGCGAGATATATCTGCCAATGCTGTGCGTTTTGTTATCCTCTGATTACTGTTTGCCAGGATTTTTAGTTTGAAATTGTCATTTTTAGGATTCCAAGTGAGACCCATGGTTTTGATGCTCTCATTAAGTGATGTGTTGAAGTCAAGAGTAACTTCTTGATCCTTAGATGGAATATCTTGTAGTAATTTTGGGTGATTTGCACACCACTTTCGTAGCTTGAATCCAGCGGAGCCTAACATAAGGCGTAGTTGACGTTGTATTTCGAATGCAGAAGTGATTTTGTCGGAACCGCTCAATACATCGTCGACGTAGAAATTTTCTTTCACTACTTCTGCTGCCAACGGATAATTGTGAACTTGTTTTTCAGCTAGCGCTTGCAAGGTGCGCATAGCCAAGTATGGTGCAGAGGTTGTGCCATAAGTTATCGTGGTGAGCTTATAACACTTAAGTGGATGTGATGGATCTTCTCTCCACCAAATAAGTTGATACCTTTGGTGTTCATTGTCCACCCATACCTGTCGGTATATTTTTTCGATGTCAGCTGTAAAAACGAATCTTGGGAGACGAAACCGTAATAGCGTTGTGGCGACGTCTTCTTGTAGGGCTGGCCCTGTTGCCAGTATTTCGTTTAATGATAAGTTGGTTGATGTTTTTGCCGACGCATCGAATACAACTCTTAGCTTAGTTGTTGAGCTGTCTGGTTTGAGAACGGCATGATGTGGAAGAAAGTAGTGCGGTCCTTTGATGGTGTCTATTGCTATTTCTTCCATATGACCAAGTTTTTCATACTCTTGCATAAAGGACACATACTGACTCTTGAGCTCAGGGTGTTGAACTAGTTTTCGTTCAATAGCTATAAAACGCTGTAGAGCTATGTCCTTGGATTCACCGAGTAGACTTGGGTCACGCTGAAAAGGTAATTTTACCACAAACCGGCCGTCAATAAGTTGATGAGTGTTTTGACGAAAATCCTCTTCACAACGTCGTTCAGCTGCAGTTAGGTTTGCCACCCGTAAGTCACATTCTTCAAGTCTCCAGAATTTTTCCATTGTCTCGTTGAGTGACTCATCTTCTGTGCATACACCGCAGGTGATATCACTGGTGGATGTATCCTGATTGTATTCCCCACCTATGATCCAGCCAAAAAGCGTATTCTGAAGGATTGGTCGTCCATCTCCAAGTGAAATTTTACCATTGCTTATCGTTGAAAAGAAAAGTCCAGAGCCGATTAGCAGGTCGATGCTTCCAGCTTCGTTGAAATTTTGATCGGCTAACTGCAGGTTGCTTGGTATGTTCCACTTGGTTACATCGATGCTACGAGATGGTTGCTTAGACACTATTTCTGTTAATATGTGAGCTTCAATGCGCTTCTTGAAATTTGAATTATTTGATGAGATTTGAATGTTGACTCTTTCCGCAGTCTGATTTTTAGTTTTGCCAATGCCTTCGATTCCCACGAGGCATGTATTTTTGTGCAGACCAAGTTTTTTCACAAGTCTTTTTGTTATGAAATTGGCCTGTGAACCGTTGTCTAGAAGAGCTCGGCAAGGTATCTGTTTTCCCCACTTGTCACTTATGGTTACAGAAATCGTGCTGAGCAATGCCTTCATGGTGTTTATTGAATGATCCTGCAGAGCAGCTAAAGAAGCTGGGACATCTTGGGCTGGTGCAATTATACTATTGTTGTTTTGTGCTGACTTTGAAAATAGTTTTTGAGACGACTTTTGTGAAACAGCGTTGACCACCTTTCCAAATCCTTCTAAATGCAGAAGTGTCTTGTGCTTCTTATGACATTTTAAGCAGCTCCCTGATGAGCATGAAGTGGCATCGTGACCGTTTTTAAAACAATTTACACAACGTTTAGCTCCTTGGACAGCATGGCGTCATCGTTAGGAAATCCTGACATCTGAAAAGCAAATGGTTTTGTTTACAGATGATGCACCTCTGGTCAGTCGATATTGACACGCTAAATGCTTGATACGACTTGTTGCGTCCTTGATCGCTGCCGTCTTTGCCTGCTCTGGCAGCAAGAGCTTCTAGTGATTGAAAACGAAGGTTCAGGAAGCTGAGGAAAGAATTGAGTGTCGGCATCTCCTTCGGTTGGCTCAACGATTGTTCCCATAGTGCATGAGTACCTTTGCTGAGATGTTGGGTCAATATATATAGCAATATTGGGTCCCAATTTTCGGTTTTTACGCCGAGATTTTGGAGGCTGAGAACGCATTCCAGGGTATTATCATGAAGCAGCTTGATTGATGCTGCGCTTTCTGCATAGGATGTTGATTGAGTGAGTAGCCTTTTTAAAGATGCATTGATCAGCATACGCGGATTTTCATATCTCTCGTTGATTACCTTCCAAGCTGCTTCGTAATTGACTGCAGATGCCGTGAAATGTTGAATTAATCTTGCAGCCTCATCACACAAGCTGGATTTCAAAAACCACATTTTTTGGCATTGTGGGATTGATTGCTTATCCACCAATTCAGTGAATAAGTCGTGGAATTGCCTCCATTTTGAATAGTTACCGTCAAATTTTGGTAAGTCTATTTTCGGTAGATTCAAACTTGATGCGTGTTTTTGCTCGACCGTGGGAAATGAATTGGTTGGTGGACTTTGTTGATCAACCGTGTGAGCCAATTCTTGAATCTGCCAGATATTAGCGTTGATATTTTGCTCAATTGCAATGAATTCATCGTAATTATAATCACCTGAGTCGCAAGAGCTCCATATTTTGTTGTGAATCTCTTGTGCTACATGCCAATGTTGCTCGATGTTGTTTGCTAGATTGGCATAATAGCGTGGTGAATGAATGCTTTTACTGATGTCATCAAGTGCAGCCTTTATTGAGTTTTGTGTTGAAAGAATTATTTTCCTTTGCTTCTCTACTAAGCCGCGTAAATTTTGTGTTGATTTTGCGTCCTCTAATCCCCCTTGACTCCTGGGTGCTGGTTTAACAGTTTTGCTTGCCAGTAGTTGTTTTTCCAAATCTTCTCTGCATTCACTGTATCTAGCACCAATCACTTTGTGAACGTCTTTTTCAAAGTATGGATGATTGCTATCCGAGCCAGGTACGTTGCGTATGGCGTTGTCATTCCTGTTGAATTGAGTCCATAGTTCGTCTAATTCCTTTATTTTTGCTGTGAAAAATTCCGACGTCCTTCTGTCAAGTGGTGCCTTTTTGATGTTTGCAATTGATTTTTGTATCGTGACGCTTAATTCGTCCTGTTATTCTATCAGTTCATTGAATCCCATGATTTAAATATACTGCGTCTTATGAGACGACACTGATGTATATTTCGTTGTGTGTCGAAATCGGGTTCACCGAATGCTGAGGTGTGTTGTTTTTATGTCGGACACCACTGGCACATAAACCAGGATATCGCGCGTTGCTGAAGGCTGCTTGTCCTTCTTCGGTGTCACCAAAATGTTTTTTGGTGCTTTGCGTTGTCGGGGTCACCAAAATGTTTACTCTGAATGTTTGTTCTTAACTTTAGGTGTTGCACCAAAAGTAAGTTTTACCAAATGTTTATTCTGAACTTTAGGTGTTGCACCAAAAGTTCGCTATATCAAATGATAACGCAAGAATACTTTCACTGGTTGTAAGAACAACTGATTAATTTTATTTTTCTACCATCTATTTATAATACATTTTCCTTAAAATAAATTATATTAAAACTATAGAAATAAGCAAAAAATGTACAAAATAATAAATAAAACTGTTAATTTAGGCAAAAATAAATGAATCGGTCATTTTGCCTGCCTTGCAATTCTTCAAGGCTAGACTAATAACCGCTTAGCTGTTGTTGTCCAAAGTCGTTGTTCGCTGGTGTCATTTTCCTGCCTTGCTGTTATGCAAGGCCAGGTAATGACCGCTTGCGTTGTTGTAGCAAGCGTTCGCCAATATGCTGGATTGCGTTGTTGTTGTTATAGTAAAACGATGACTTATGTTGATAAGTTTGGTAGCCGGCTGGCTACTAAGACGGTACTGACTGTTTGTATTGTTGTTGTTGCGTACGTTGACTTTTGCAGCCAGCTGGATACCAACAGGAGCCTTCTAGCTTCTTCAAAGCGGACACACTCCATTAAGACATGTTTTGCATTTTCCACCATATCTGCGCAGTACAGGCAGTGAGGATTCTCAACATGTTTGTATTTGCAGAGATATTCTCTGAAGCACCCATGTCCGCTTAGGAACTGCGTTAGGTGGTAGTTCACTTCACCATGTGTACGTCCATCTGCCTTTGGTAGAAGATTCCCATCTTTCTTGCTACTCTTGTTGGCTACGGCTTCTTATATTTTCCATTTCAGAAATGCTTTCACGTTCTGACTCGTAATTTAAAAGACTTCGTCTGGCTGCAGCCTTTTTAGCTACTATGTCATGGGCCAGCGTCCTGATATTACGTTCGATGCTTCGTTGGATACTGTTCTGAATGCACTGCACACTCTTAACGATGTCAGTTACCCATATTAGTGCGGCATACATTATGATGGATGTATTAACGCTCGCTAACAGCTGCCTTATGGGGGACAGGGGGCGAACCTTCACATGGCAACGTGTCTGACCGCCTCAAGCTGGCGAGGCCAGCATTATCCATGTCGAAATCGTCTCAAGTCGACTCAAACCTCCAAGTGGTGTTCCCTGGGAAACGGCAAACTGGCATCCGTCAGTTTGACGGCTAATTTGAGCGGCGGGTCACTCCATAGACCTTAAACATGGAATGTGCGCAGGGTTTGGGTCCCGCCACATTACTACTGCCATATGAAAACTAAACCAGCCTCGGATAAGAACCCCAATTACGTTGACGACCACCGCAAACGAAAAAAGGACAAGGATTTACGGATATGGGCCTGGAATGTCCGAACTCTTTATAGGGAAGGTGCCATTATCCAACTGGCGGAAGCCCTCAAAACGATAAAGGCTGACATCACCGCCATCCAGGAAATGCGATGGAAAGGGCAAGGCTGCTGTAAACAAGCACACAGCGATATCTACTACAGCTGCCATGCGGAGAAGCGCAAATTCGGATGTGGATTCGTCGTTAGCCGGAAACTACGCCACCTTGTTTCCCGGTTCACACCTGTGAACGAAAGATTGGCCACGATCCGCATCAAGGCAAAATTTTTCTACATTAGCCTTATTTGCGCGCACGCCCCGACGGAGGAAAAGGACGAAGCCGTCAAGGACGCTTTCTACGCTAGTCTTGAGGACGTATATGACCACCTTCCGGTCCATGACGTGAAAATAGTCCTCGGCGATTTTAATGCGAAAGTCGGAAGGGAAGGCATCTTTGGCCCCACCGTCGGTCAGTTCAGTCTTCACGAGACCTCCACGAACAACGGTCTAAGACTGATCGACTTCGCCGCGGCACGAAACATGGTAGTTAGTAGCACCAGATTTAAGCACCTCGACATCCACAAGGCCACCTGGCTGTCCCCGGATCAAAAAACGCGAAACCAAATTGATCGTGTTGTGTTCTCTAGTGTTCTAGATGTGCGTACATTTCGGGGGGTCAACATTGACTCCGACCATTATCTTGTTGTAGCCAAGATCCGCATGCGATTATGCAATGCGAAGAACATACGCACAGGAATGCAACGAAAGCTAGATGTCGCTAAGCTGCAATTACAACGGACTCCCGATGCCTACTTCGCTCAACTCTCGGTTAAGCTCAACCAACCAACTTCTGGACCCGACGACGCCGGCGGACTTTGAGCGCATATATCCCACTCCATGCGCGCTGCCGCTGAAGAAGTCGTTGGCTTCCGGCGCCCGCAAAGAAAGGAAGAGAGACGCTTTTTCAGACGCAAGAAAAGAGAGCAGGAAAAGCATGAGCGTGAGGAACTAGAGGTATACCAGGGCAACAGGTTAAGCGTCTAACCCAAGGTTTCAAGCCCGGAGCATCCACTTGCAGAGACGAAAATGGAGATCTGAATACGGATACACAGTGTGTATCCGAATTTACTTACTGGCGACGATTCTACCAATGCCGCCCATCGAGAGCGCAGTTCAGTGCCACCAATCGACGATGACGGAGTGGAAGTATCAGCCATGAAGAGGTTCGAGTTGCTATCCAACGACTCAAAAACAATAAAGCAGCGGGGGCTGACGGCCTGTCAGCTGAATTGTTTAAAACCGGCGGCGATGAATTGATAAGGCGCATGCATCAGCTCATCAGTAAAATATGGCTAGCAGAAAGCATGCCCGACGATTGGAACCTCAGTGTACTGTGCCCCATACTTAAGAAAGGAGACCCTACAGGCTAGTTATAGAGGTATCAGTCTTATTTCCATCGCATATAAGGTTCTCTCAAGCGTACTGTGGGAAAGATTAAGGCCGATTACAAAAACACTGATTGGACCTTATCAGTTTTCGACCTGGTAAGTCCACCATAGACCAGATTTTCACGCTACGACAAATCCTGGAGAAAACCCACGAAAATCAAATTGACACACACCATCACTTTGCCGATTTTAAAGCTGCGTTCAATAGCCCGAGAAGGGATTGCCTATACGCAACAATGTCTGAGTTCGGTATACCTGCAAAGTTGATAAGACTTTGCAGAATGACGTTGAGCAACACACGCAGCTCCGTCAAGGTAGGAAATTACCTCTCCGAAACCTTCAATACCGAAAGAGGTTTCAGGCAAGGCGATCCACTGTCTTGCGATCTCTTCAACATCATCATGGAGGGGATCGTACGAAAGGCCGGTGTGCATCGTAATGGCACCATTTTCTATAAAGGTGTCCAGCTCTTTGCGTACGCTGATGATATTGATATTGTTGGCAGAACCAAGAGAGATGTTACCGCTGCTTTCGCCGCTATCGAAAAAGAATCAGCCAAAGAGGGTTTTTAGACTCCTACGTTTCATCCGGCAGCTATAACTTTGAAGTAGTCAAGGAGTTTGTATACCTTGGCACCACCATTAATACTAACAACGAAATCAGCCTGGAGATAAAGCGAAGAACAATAATTGCTAATAGGTGCTACTACGGGCTCAGTAAGCAACTAAGTTCCAGAGCCCTCTCTCGATCGACAAAACTAACACTACAAGACGCTCGTTCTACCTGTGCTGCTTTATGGCGCTGAGGCATGGGTAGTTTCGCAAACTGACGCAGCCGCTCTGGGGGTGTTCGAGAGAAAAGTTCTTCGCAAAATCTTCGGTCCTGTTCGAGTCGGCGATGACTATCGCATCCGAATGAACCACGAGCTGTATGAGCTCTACGAAGACATTGACGTAGTTCGGCGTATAACTGTGCAGCGACTACGCTGGCTGGGTCATGTCCATCGTATGGACGACGAAGCTCCAGCGAAAAAGGTGCTCGAGGCGAGGATCGCTGGTCAACGACGACGAGGGAGACCATGCCTCCTATGGATGGACCAGGCTGATGAAGCCGTAACCCCACTTGGTGTATCCGATTGGAGAAGGCGCGCGCAAAGCAGAGGCACCTGGCGAGAGCTGATGAGGTCGGTCGAAATCCGGAAACGGGTTGTTACGTCCACCTAAGTAAGTAAGTAGTAACAGCTGCCTTATGGGCTGTCGTGGTCCATCAACGTTTGGCATCAGTCTTGCTAAGGCTGCCCCTAATCTAGCCGCTTTATCACTGGAATACTTAAGATGATCCCTGAAGTTTAGCCTATGGTCTAGTAGAACTCCAAGATACTTTATATTATGGACTCGATGTGATCGTACGTGCGCCAACCTGAATTTGGATCTTTTCCACTTTTTTCCTGCTGCTCATTAGAACTACTTCTGTCTTATGGTCTGCGAGCTCTAGTCCGGCTACAAGCAGCTATTATTTGACATGATGAGTTGTCACGTTGCAATTTTGCTCAACTTAAGATAGTGTTTACCAACTACCGTAATAGCAATATCGTCTGCGTATTCAATAATATGCACACCTTCGGGCTTTTGCACTCTCAAGATACCATCGTACATTATGTTTCAAAGAAGCGGTCCGAGAACGGATCCCTGTGGTACGCCTCCGGTTACATGGTACTGCTTAGGACCTTCATCCGTATCATATAGAAGCAGTCTATGCTCAAAGTAGTTCGCGATGATTCGCAGTAGGTAGGCTGGTGTATCGATACTCGTGAGGGCGGTCAGTATGCGCTCCCACCTGGCGGAGTTGAATGCGTTTTTAACGTCAAGCGTCACTACTGCACAGTATTTCTTGTTGCCATCGCTCCATCTTGTTCCTTCTAATGCGCGGCTTGCAATGTTGCATACATTCTCAATTGCGTCGACTGTACTACGTTTTTTCCTAAAACCGTATTGGTCATCTGATAACGCACTTGTTACCTCGATGTGGCACTCTAGCCTTGTGCAGATAATTTTCTCCAAGACTTTTCCTGCTGTGTCCAGCATACACAGGGGCCGATAGGAGGAGGGTTCCTCTGGGGGCTTGTTTCCTTTTGGGATTAAGACTAACCGTTGGCGTTTCCATCTTCTCGGGAAAATACCCTCTCTGAGACATGATGTGTAAAGGTTACTGCAGACTTCTGGTTTCTTGCTTATCAGCATTTTCAACGCTGCATTTGGTATGTCGTCCAGCCCCAGCGTTTTACTGCTTTTGATTGTGGCAGCAGCATTGAGGACTTCGTGACAGGTTACTGGTGGTATGGATGTATCTGCAATATGTGGTTCTCTGTTGAGTGGCTGACGTTCATGTTGAGGGAATAGACCAAGTACGATCATGGCCATTATTTCTGGACATTTTGGTGCATTTCCTTTACTTCCTTTTATTTTTTTCACGACAATTTGGTACGCACTGCCCCATGGGTTATTTTGGACTTCGTCTCTTAGTTTGCAAAAAGATTGGCGTTTACATCGGGCTATAGCCTTGCGTAGTTCTTTACGTTTTGTCTTGAGCTCTGTTCTTAGCTGCGGATATTCATTCTGCCTCTAGCTCTCATCTGTCGCCTACGGTAGTGCAGGCATTGTGCGCGCAACGTAGCTATATCGTCGTTCCACTAGTAGACGGGGGTGTGTGTGTGATTTTTTTATTTTATTCGCGAAGGGGGAACTTTCAAAAGGCGCCACCGTGCGGGTGGGAGTGTGCGATTCTTAGTAACTAAACCTAACCTCCACATTGAATCGTCGTCCTTGTATAAGCCCCGTGGGACCGCCGCAAAGCATGACTTCACGGAGCATGGGAACAGCACTAAGCTGGAAACTGATGGACTTGTGTCCGTATTTTATAAGATTTGGTCATGGGCTTGTATATAAACTCTACCTTATCTATTTCGCAAACGCTCAACTCTTCGCAGTTCGTCGGTTATCAGTCGTGCTAGGGTGCTAACCACTGACCAGTTCGCTTCATTTCTCAGCATAAGGGTAACCAAGTTTTGATCAGTTACCGTTTCGCCAAGACTGACCGAAGCCTCAAGTCTGGCATTTTGGAACTTGGAGCACTCGAAGAGGACATAGGCCGCGTCTTCTGGTATACTTCCATCGCAATGGGAACAATAGGGATTTACTACGTGCTTGTATTTGTGCAGATATGCCATGAAGCAACCGTGCCCGCTTAAAATCTGCGTAATGTAGAAGTTCGTGGAGCCATGAGTTCTACCAAACCAAGCGGTAATGTTATGGATGAGCTGATGAGTCCACCGACCCTTAACTGAACTATCCCAGCGATCCTGCCACTTTAGCAGGCTTCTCTCCCGTGCGAGTCTCTTGCGAACTGTTAGGTTTTCACTATTGGCTTCGAACAGCGTTTCCTCTACTAGAAGGTAGATAGGTATCGAGCTTTCAGGGACTAATGCTGCATCCTCGGAAACTGTTCTGAAGGCACAGCATACCCAGAGTGCGCCAAGACTGTGGACTGATTCAACACCACGTCGGTATAACTTCGTTTTCATTGCTGTGGCCCACACCGTTGACCCATACATCACGATGGATCGTACTACATTAAGGAGTAGTATCCTGCGCGCCTGTTTGGGGCCTCTCGTATTCGGCATTATTCTCGATAAAGTCATACATGCGCCTGATGCTTTTTTGTGGGCATACTGGAGATGCTGTTTAAATGTTAATCGGGAGTCAATCATTACGCCAAGGTATTTAATGAATTCCTTTGATTGCACCAGCGTCCCATTAACATTGATGCTTGCAACTTCCATCTTTGTGCGGCTGCTTATGAGCACCGCTTCGGTTTTATATTCGGCTAGACAAAGACCTACCGATATAAGCCAGTTATATATAATGCCGATCGCCACACACTGAGTGCCTCAACTTCTTCAAGATGTTTTGCAGTGGCCACAACTAGGTCGTCCGCAAAGCCGACGATCTTAACGCCTATGGGAACTGCGAGTCTAAGGACGTCGTCATACATAACGTTCCACAGCAAGGGCCCTAGGACTGAACCCTGTGGGACACCACCGGAGACGTTATACACCATTATCCCCTCGTCTGTTGCATAGCGTAGTATTCTACCATCGAAGTAGTTCGATAATATTTTAGAGAGGTAGCTTGGAATTTCAAATTTTGCGAGAGCTTTCATTATCGTATCCCAGTTTGCGTAATTAAAGGCATTTCGTACATCCAGCGTTGCCACCAGGCAATACTGCTTTGCCCCCTTCTTCCAGCTAGTGCCTTCAATAGCTTTACTTGCTATGCTTGTAACCAGTTTTATGGCATCGGACGTAGAGTGACTATTTCGGAAACCAAACTGTTGGCTCGAGAGTCCTCCTCTGGATTGTATTGCGTCTTCGAGGCGGTTGTACAGCCATTTCTCGAAGATCTTGCCTATCGTGTCAAGCAAGCATATAAGTCGGTAGGCCGAGGGATCCTCCAGAGAGCCGCTACCTCTTCGTATTAGTACAAGCTTTTGCGTCTTCCATTGTGCGGGGAATATGCCCTCTGTGAGACAAGCGTTATACAGCTGTACGAAGGCTTGTGTTTGGGCTGCAATGGCCATTTTTAGCGCGCGGTTCGGGATTTTATCTGGCCCTGGGGCCTTCTCGCTATGAACAGCATTGGAGATTTTCATTACCTCTTCTGCGGTTACCATGGAAATGGCTTGCACGTCGCCATGATTAATGACGGGCTGCATCGGTGGTTGCTGAGGGAAGAGCACACTTACAATGCGGCTAAGTATGCGAGGGCACGTGGGTGGTGGTCGTCCGAATGACTTCATCTTTTTCATTACCAGTCTATAGGCGGTACCCCATGGGGTTACGTCCGCTTCGTCGCATAACTGCAAGAAGCACTCGCGCTTCCTCGAACGAATCTTGTGTTTGAGCAGCTTCCTGCGCTCTCTATAGACCTCGCGCAGTTCTTCGAACCTGTCGGTCCCTCTGGCGCGGTAGTAACTTCTTCTGGCTTGGTGGCATTGGCTGCGTGCTTCGGCGATTTCGGCGGACCACCAGTACACAGGCTCGTGGTGGTGCTTACTTGGTCTTCGCAACATCATCGCTGCGTCGCAAGATCTTTTCAGCTGCTCTGTTGCTTGCCTAGCCATATTCTGTGCTGAACCAGTGAGGTGTATGTCAGCCATCATTGCTGTGAGGATACCTTCATCAAGCGTTTCGACCTTGTATGATGGCTCGCTATGGGGGCCTCAGCTCCGTCGGTTGGTTTGCCTTTCCAATGTGTACTTGATTGCTTGGTGATCGCTATGCGTGTAGACGTCGCTTACTTGCCACTGCACTTGCGTGCTCAGATCACTACTGGCAAATGTCAGACCAATTACTGAGCTGACATTTGCGTTGGAGAATGTACACTGCGTTCCAGTGTTGAAAAGCACAACATCTAACGAAGCAAAAGCCTCCAGAATAATGAGCCCTCTTTGGTTGGTTCTCTGGCTTCCCCAGTCTCTACGGCCCACGCGTTGAAGTCACCAGTAATAACAACTGGACTGATTCCTCTAACATCGTCAACTATTGCGTCGACAGTAACAGCACACTCTTCTATGGATAGACTTGGTGCAAGGTAACAGCTTACAATATGTGTGCCCATAACTTCTACACGAACAAAACCGTTTGCACGTGTATGCCGCCTCATTAGGGAAGAATGTCTCCGCAGGACCATATGGCCGGCTCTTGCAGAAATTATATTAGCTTACAATATGTGTGCCCATAGGTTCTACACGAACAAAAACCGTTTGCACGTGTATGCTGCCTCATTACGGAAGAATGTCTTCCGCAGGACCATATGGCCGGCTCTTCCAGAAATGTCTGATGCCCAGACTCCTGGTGCTTTCGCGTTATAGGGCTCACTCAAGATAGCTACATCAGTGCTTAGATCTCGAACGGTTTGCGCTAAAAGATCTTGCGCTGCGCGACAGTTGCTCAGATTCAACTGTAAGAACCTCATCATTTCCTCGGTTTGCTAGCTCCTGAAAAGGGACGAACATTTCCAGCTTCCGGCACGGTGATTTGTTTGCGAGCAGTTTCTTTCTAAGCACAAGAAACAGCTTGCTTCCGCAGAACACTCTTTTGCTTTGTGGCCCTCTTTGCCGCATTTCATACAGCACTTACTTCGGTCCGTGCTGTTGCAAGTTTTCGCCGTGTGTCCAAAGTCGAGACACTTAAAGCATCTGGTTGGCGTAACTTTTTCGCGGACTCTGCAAATGACCCAGCCAACTCTGAGCTTGCCAGTCTCTATCAGCTTCCTCGCCTGCAACCACTGGGTGGTTGCGCTTAAGCTGGATAAGTACTTCACTTTTTTCAGTGCGCCTTGCTCTCAAGACATTTTCGCCGAACTTTTCAAGCGATATTTCCTGTTGCATCCGCAAGATAATATCGCTATATGAAAGCTCACCTGCTTTTGCTACGACGATTGCATCAGGTCTAGCCAGCTTCTGGGGCGGTTTTTTGCGTTTTTTGGGCTTTCTATAAACCTTTGTCCAAGGCTCAACCATTCGCTTTGCCGGAGTTTTTGGCAGAGGAGCCGAATTAGCCACTTCGCTATAGAATGGTTTTAGAGCAGTCTCTTGGACAGCAAGCTGCTGCAGTCAAGTCTTTCTTGGCGGAGGTTTCCGCGAGTCACTGCTGCGTTCGCTTGGTCTTTTCGGAGTAGCCTTGGAGTCATGCGCAAAAATTGGGTCCATCTGAGAGTCCTTATGGACTCGAGCAGTCGCGTTGATCTTTTTCTTGTTCGCGTTATCGGCGAACAGCTCAATTGAGAGGTCTTCGCAGGCCAGATTTGCCAGTCTTTTAAGCTTCTGGATCTCATTGTGGATGTTCGATTTGGTTTTGAGGAACTCTGCCAGACATTGTATCAGTGTCTTCACTTTGACCAGCTTTTTGATGACAGGGCCGTCTACACTGACGCTTGCTGCTGCTTCAGGGGTTGCCTTGATGACAGACTCTCTATGAAGCAGCTTTGTTCCTTTGGGTGTGCCTTTAATTGCCGATCGCTCAACCTTTGAGCTCATTTTAAATGGATTCTCGGTTGTAGTGTTGCTGCTCGTAGCTCTGACTGGTGGAGCGGCCGAGTGCGCCACCGCTGTAGCAGTTTTTGGGGCATAAATGTTGTGTGAAGCCTCCAGAATCCTTGCCTCATCCGTGGGATTGCCCACTTGTGCGTTATTACACGACATTCCTGGTAAATGGTTTATTTTCGGTAAATGGTGACCTTCCTTTATCCGTTTATACCTACAGACAGGTGTGAATACTGCCGGCCGCTACGGTACAGACGCAGACCAGTGAGCTGCCTACCATGGGTCAAAAGCTTCTGGGTTTTTGGTTTCACCCCTCTCATCCGCCACCACGGGGAGGCACTTGCCATCAGAGAAGCGTGCTAACACACAAATATTTATGTGGTAGCATGAGAGTAGACTTGGAGTTTAACTGTGAATATCGAGATGGCTCCGCCAAGTTGAAGCAAACAGACTCTTTCACCTCACAGTGTCTACCCCCTTGACACCCTGTGTGTGTGTGCGTGTGTGTTCCCCCCACCCCCCCGTAGGTTAAAATCATCGAAGGCCTGAGTGCGAAAATTTAATACGCTAAAAACACCTCCCCTCCAGGTCCGTAAATCCCCCCGGGACCACCTATCGGTATTGCTTCGGAAGGCGGACAGAGCATGTATCTCTCACTAGTCATCTGTCGTTAGTGTTTGTCACTAATTCTATTAAACCCCTTCTATTTCCGTGTGGGATTAAAATGCACTGTAGTACAGAAACCCAAACTGATCTTATCTACACTGGCCCATTTTCGTCTTCTATTCTATGTGCCTTCTCATCAGCGCGTACTTTTTGCATAATGCGCGTGATTATGCTGCTGACTGTGTCCCATACTTCTGGTGATGTCATCATATGTCGAACTATCTGCGAAGGACTTGCATCTTGCGTGCTGTTATGTAGTGCTACAATATCTTCTTCGAAGCGTGTGCACTTGGTTACTACATGTCTTGCATTCTCGGCTTTGTTGTTGCAGTATAGGCACAATACGCTATCCACGTGCCTGTATTTATGCAGGTACTCTCGGAAACAGCCATGGCCGGAGAGCCATTGCATCGTATGGTGGTTTACCTCACCGTGGCGCCTAGTAGTCCATGCTCTAATGCTAGGGATCAGTTCATAGGTCCATCTTCCTTATGTTGACCGTTCCCATCGTTCTTGTCACTCTCTTATGCTGTTTTCGCGGATACCTGCTATTTCTCTCCTGGTTGTTGCTTGCCGTAGAGCTGCTGCTTCTTTTGTTGCAATTTCAACCGGCATTCTTCCAGCAATAAAATTGAACGCGTCATCAGATACTGTTCGGTAGGCTCAACATACTCTGAGCGAGGTCAGTCTGTGCGCTGTGTTATCTTCTCTCATGTAGGACCTCTGGCCTGTTGCTGCTGCCCACACTGGTGCTGCGTACATTAAGATTGATGTGCTGACCATTGCCAGCAATTTCGTGCTTTGTTGTTTGGAGCCTCCAGCGTTTGGAATGAGTCTAGATAAGGCTCCACTCACTTTCACTGCCTCTCCACCAGCATAGTGTAGGTGGTCTCTAAAATTTAGGCGGTTATCTAGTAAGACGCCGAGGTACTTTACGTGTGGGCCTGAAGTTATCACGTGCCCTTCCACTCGTATTTCCAGTCTCTCTATTTTTCTGCGGCTACTTATTAGTACTGCTTCGGTCTTGTGGTCGGCAGTTCTAACCCAGTACGCTCTAGCCACGTCTTTAAGTCCGGAATTGTCTTGCTGCATTTGCTAGCGATAGTTTCTAGCCTCTTTCCCACCAAGACAATGGCTATATCATCCGCGTATCCTATTATGTCTACGCCAGTCTGTTTTTGAATTTTCAGAACCCCATCATACATTACATTCCACAATAGGGGCCCTAGCACAGATCCTTGGGGTACTCCTCCTGTGACCGCGTATTGTTTTACACCTTCGCTAGTGTCGCATACTAATGCCCCATTTTCGAAGTGGTTCCAGTCGGCGGAGTTAAACGCATTCTTGACGTCTAGAGTAACAACGGCGCAGTATTGTTTAGAGCATCTAGCCATCGCGTTCCTTCCACAGCTTTCGCGCGACCTTGCATACCCCTTCTATGGCATTTACCGATGACTTCTTTGGTCTGCGGGAAATTAACTTTGCATTTTATAAGATGTCTGATACAATTAATGAAAGAATACGCCTATTCAGTTTGACATTTTAGTTGTGGAATAGAATTTTTCAGTAAAATACATAGTATGACAATAAAAACTATATCTAAAAATATAATTTTTGTTGAATTTATTCTAGATATTAATTTTTGTTTAATTTATCAACGTAATTTAACGATGATAAAAAAAATACGTATTCGTTTTGTAGGTTCCAGTAATAAGATGGAAGGTGATTTAACAGGGCTGAAATTATTCAAAGAAATAAAAAGCATTTTAAAGAATGATATAAAAGAAATTTATGGTAAGGTGGAATCACTTTTATCCGAAAGTGAAAATTCAAGTTAGCATTTATCAGTTGATGAAAAAAAGCAAATTTCAGATGATGGATGATGATGAGTGATGAAGATGAGTGCATAAAATAAGATCAAGATGGGATTCGATAGGAAAATAGAAGAAAAATTTTTAAAAAAAAATAATGATTGGTTACAATAATTCATTGAACTGAAAAAGAAAACCAAAAGAACAAAGGAAATAATAAAGAGTCAAAAGAAAAACAAAATTATGAAAATCGTTTCCTTCGGCCGCACTGTGCGTTGTCTCCCTAAAAATGTGGAAAATAAGTGGATGATAGACCCATTTATTTGTGTGTCTCAAAAATGCTTCCTCCCTTAGTAACCCTCAAAAACTGGGGGAAGCATTTTTGAAACGCACAAATACCCCTTTTACCACATTTTTAGGGGGGACGTCGAAACATGTGTTTAACTGTGCACTGTAAGTCAAATTGTAAGTCAAACTCGTGTTTCTCCCCTCCCCCCCCTACAAATATGGCAAATGGGGGCATATAGACCCCTCTATTTCTATTTCAAACATAAGAACATCGTATAAAGACTGCAAAGTCCGATCCCTCTGCCGCAGCAGCTACTGTAAACAGCAACAGCAAGTTGCTGCAAATACCACAGCAGCACCGCAACCAAAAATCAATGGGTGCTGCTGCTACTTCTGCTTGAAATATGTAAAAATTACAGCAGCAACAATCGAACGACTCCAAAATTCGATCGCTCACTGTTGCTGTGGCTTCGTGATTGTTTCAATATTAAAGCAGCAAAGCAGATACGACTATAAAATCCGATCGCGAGCTGCTGCTATGACAATTCGTTTTTTTTTTTCATAGTCCGAAGTAAATGCAAGCGAGCAACTATGAAAATTTTCGTGGATTTTTAAATCCTGGAAACAACCATTTACTTCAAATTTTTAAGGATATGACACTGAACTAAGACTAAATCTTTTCCAGGAATAATAGAATTTAATCCAATATCTTAAAATATAAAATTTTCGTCTTGGTAACGATTATCTTGGAATGCTCCTATGTCTTTAATTAACGCTTTCTAACTATGTATTTGGCCAAAAAGTTTGACTGCGACAGTCCAATAATAAGGAAGTTATGAGGAGTTTTCTGGAGTATGTTTTTAACGCAAAAATGCGTTTGAAACTCAAAATTATAAAAAAAAAATGTATTCTTTTTAAATATTTCAATGTGATTTTATTGAAAGCCTTCTTGATAGTTTTCCAAAAAGTTTGGCTTCAGCAACTCAAAATAAAAGGAATAATGGGCAATTTTCTGGAACATGGATAACATCAAAAATAAAGAAATAATGGGCAATTTCTGGAACATGGCTTTGACTAAAATGCACAACAGATTCAAACTGGAAAATACGTGATTTCGTCAAAACTTGTGAAGTTGATGTATTTTTTCGCAGCATATGAAATGTTATTGAAATATTTTTTGAATAATTTTGAATTATTATTGAAATATTATTTTAATGTTACTGAGATCTTGTGTTATTAGATGTATTCAACATTATTTGAGTGTTTCTTAAGTGTTATTGGAATGCTATATGTTTTAGAAAATTATTGAAGTGTTATGTAATTGGAGCATTTTCCCACTGTTTTTTAATACCATTAGACGTTTTTGATATATCATTTCTCTTTACATAAAAAAAAAACTTTTTTAGCAATAAATATTATTTTTAAAAACAACTTTGAAGTGTAACGTTTCGTTAGAAATATTTTATTTTTTAATTGACATAAATATGTACAAATATGTAAAATATATAATGTAGTTCATACAGTGTTTGAAAGCAAAAATTGTAAGCTTTCCAATTCAATATATTATTTTATGTAAAAGAAGCTAAGCCCCGCCCGCTTCGTCAGGCACTTTTTTAACAGGCTTACATATATATAACTATGTATGTTTAAATGAAACTGTCTGAAATTTATGTACTCAGAAAGCAGGTTTGAGTCTGCATTAGTCTACATTAGTGTCCCTTAAAATCGAAAGTTGTTTTTTTTTTGTGCTCATCCCCTTAATTTCTTTGCATGATGTTAAAAAAAAAGTAGAAAAAATTTGGTGTACCTAGGACTACGGGAACCTGTGCCGATTTTCTTAGTTCTTCTTAACTCGTGGTTTTTAAAATTATGTAATTTTATTATTTTTTGTGTTATTGGGGGCGTCTGGAAACTCAATTTTGTGCAACTGTTGTGCAACTGTTGAGTAAAAGTCTTTTCAACGGCAAATATTAGTTTCCGCTACTCACAACATTTTGTCTATTTTTCGCCGCGCTTTATTTTTCGCACCCAAAAAAAAAAACAATTTAACTTTTTAAGGGACTGTTACGCGTCCCTTGGTATCGTTCCTGGCCTGATTTGCGCCGACTAGCTCACGGTTTTAGGGCGCTGTTCAAAAACTAAAAAAAATATGCTGAACAAAGATTAAATTTAATTCGAAAAAAAAAGAAAAAAATCAAACTAAAAATCCAAACTAAAACAAATTATCTAATAAATTACCAAAACTCAAAAAAACAAAATTGAAAGCAAAAAAAATTGATACAAAAATATTCAACCAAAACTTCGACCGCACCAAACATAAAGTTGAAAAGCACGAGGAGATGTTAACCCTCTTAGGCCCTTCCCATCCAAAGTTATCTCGCGCAAGCAAATGGTAGATAACCCCTTAAGAAACCAGCGACCAAAATCGCTTTTGTGTATCCATGTCACCTGTGAATGTTTTGCTCCCTTTTAGTCACGCCCCTGTATGTACTGACTTATTTAAAAAGCCTTACTTTTTTTTAACTCGCATTTTTATTTAATATTTTTTTTTCTTCCTAGGTACACAACTGAAGACGAATATACTTTTTTTTATCTTCTTTATCTTTATCTTAATTTATCAGATTATTATTAAGATTAATTTTGAAACAATTATTTAAGAATATTTTAAGATAAAATTTTTAAATTGTTGTTAAAGCTACATTTATTTCGAAGATTAAATTTTACGATTATTTTTAAGATTACAGTCAAACTTCAGATGTTAAGATTATTTTTCAATGTATTTTTAAGATCACATTTTAAGATTCAATTTAAAAACTATTATTACGATTACTTTTCAAAATAAATTTTTAAGATTATTCAAAATAAGTATTTTTTTATATAAATTTAAGGCTATCTTTTTTCCATATAATTAAAATAATTATCTCATATTTTTTCAAGATTATCCTTATTTAGATTATATCTTAACAAAAATAATTATTAATTGGTTTAGACTAAAACGTAAATTAACCTTCCAAAAAAAAAATTTTTATAAACACAGGCTATTAAATACAAATAAAAGATTTATAAAAAAATAAAAAAAGAACTTATTAAATTGGCGCAGATTTAAAATAAAAAAAAATGTAAAGAAATATTTATGTAAGGTATCTCGGTAAAATTGGCAATTGATTTAAATATTATCATATAAAATATATATATAATGAAACAAATTTAAGAATGGCATTTATTTAAATATAAAATCCGAAAACACATGGGTTCTAATTTTTTTTTCTTTATGGTTTCTTCTCCCTTTTTTTAACGGTTTTAACTTGAGATTACCTGCCTGAAGGAGCTCTCTTAGTAGGTTTTCCTAGTATTTAAATTAATTTTATCTCTTTTTCACAAATATAAAAAAACCCCGGCACAAAAAAGTTAGGGAAACTCACGTGCACTTGCCCGAACCGAATTTAAACTTTTCGACAAATAATTTTTTTGTATTTTAAATGAACACCAGCTTTACTTTCCCGACTTACCGACTTATCTTTAAAGTGCCGGATCTTTTTAATTTTTGAGGATCCACGCTCGGTTTAGCCGGCCACACTGTAAATTAATATTCCACTTTTATACATTTCTTTTTTTTTCTTCTGTTCTGTTTTTCTTCGCTTTGCTACCAAGTTTAAATTTCCTCACGATTGCCTCCTCAATTTGTTCGTGATTTTTTCCTGATTTTGCCTGCTAAAACTTCAATTCCTCAGATTTTCTTAACACAACACAAAAAAAAACACTTTGCTCCTCACCTTTCTTTTTTTTTTTTTTATTCCTTGTCGCCTGTCTTCTGTTTGATGCCCCAATTTGTTAAGCTGCTGCAAATATCCTTTTTTTCCGCTTTCTTTATGTCCTTCATTTAGCCAAGGACTTGCTCTAAACTTCCACTATTTTGCACTAACTTGCAGTAACACTTCACAAACTTTTTACAGACACTTATTTTTATGGCACTACTTATCAGGTCTTACTGATACTTTGCACTAGAATAAAATTTTAAAAGTCTTCCTCGGCTAGCGAGCCCTCTATTCGATTCCAGCGAACTGGACTTTTCCTTTCACTCATTTCTCTTATTTCTTATATTTTATAATATATATCTTGCGGTTTTCTATATTTTTCCGTCCTTCAAGAATATTCTATACCGGTATATATATTATTTTGAAAAATATATATTTCCATATCAGCCTAAAAAAATATATTTTTCCTATATTTGTCTCAAAAATATCCAAAACCTATATTTCCTAACCCTTCTTGACTCTCCTCCTCCATTTTCTCCTTTTTGTGGCCTTTTTCCGTCCATAACTAGGCGAAAACGAAATCGCACCTACCAGGCATTCATACTCATATAGTAGGTCTACGATTCGTCACTTCATGAATGAATCGACTTAACTTTCAGCTTACAGCTTTTTCCCTACTCATGAATGTAATTCCTGATCTGGAAATACATTTTTACTACTACTACTACAGAAGCTGTCAAAAGAAGTCGGCAAATAATAGAAGCAATATTCTCAAGGTGAGTTTATTACTTTTATTACTAATAATCTCTTTTCAGGATCTCGAAATATGGAAAAACACTCGGCATTAGGTGCTCTTCAATGAGGCAAAGTATGTCTTGATTTTTATTTATTTATTTATTTACTACATTAGTCTTTGAACAATATTTCTTATAGACTAGTACAACGGATAATTGAATAATTATGAATAAAATTACAAAATAGTATTAAGAAAAATTCTCATTTGACTCTTGGATATGGAGAAATCAACATTATGATTGCAACTTATGACATTAAATAGATTAAGAGATCTAAAAATAGGCGCATTTGCAGCATAGTTCGTGCGACACATATCCAAATAGAAAGGATAAAAACTTCGTAGAGTTCTAGCCGGTACATTAAACTTAATCATTTCCACCAATTCAGGACTATCAACGACACCAGAAATGATATCATGGATATAAAGTAGAGAAAGAATATTTCTCCTAATCTCCAAAGACTTAAGACCAATTAAGAGACATCTTGCACCATAAAATGGAATCGAACCTTCGATATTAAAAGAGCGTAATGCAAACCTAGTGAATGATTTCTGGACGCGTTCAAGTCTCAACTTATGCGTCGTGTACTGGGGGTACCAAACCACGACCGCATACTCAAGTCTAGAGCGAACCAAGCTAATGAACAACACTTTTAACGTATAAGGATCCAAAAAGCAAGAACTATTACGACGAATAAAAGCCAGCATGGCATATGCCTTTGGAATAATATAGTCCAAATGTGCAGCAAACGAAAATTTAACATCAAAGACAACACCAAGGTCTTTAAACTGATTAACAGATACTAACTCTGTAGACGCAATATGATATGATGACGGACGGACATTGTTAGACCTTGAGTAGGACATGGAAACACATTTACTCAAATTAAGGAAGAGACAATTATTAGAACACCAATTATAAAGTTTGTGAATTTCACTTTGAAGAAATTCACAATCCAATGAATTTTTGACTTTAAGGAAAACTTTTAGGTCATCAGCATATAACAGACAATTACTGTGAGGGAAGAGGGAAGTAATATCGTTTATAAAAAGAATAAAAAGGAGTGGGCCCAAAATGCTTCCTTGAGGAACCCCAGAAGTAGCCACATATGGGAAAGACTTAGCATTGTCAAAAGCAACAACACACTGCCTGTTAGATAAGTATGATCTTAGCCAGCTAAGAAAACTAGAATGAAAACCCATCCTCTTCAGTTTTTCAATTAAAAGAAAGTGGGAGACTTTGTCGAATGCTTTGGAAAAATCAGTGTAAATCACGTCTACCTGATATCCTTCCAAAAACGACGATAAGCAGTATTCAGAGAAAATTACCAAATTTGAAACAGTTGACCGCCCAGGCATAAAACCATGTTGATAAGGGGAAATAATATTCTTTACAGCAAAAAATAATTTTAACTTAACAATCGATTCAAACAATTTTGAGATGGTCGATAGTTTTGATATCGGTCTATAGTTTGAGACATTATTTTTTGAACCCGATTTATGTATGGGTGTTACAAATGAAACTTTCCAGCAGTCTAAAAAAATGCCAGAACTCAGCGACTTATTGAAGATGAGCATTAACGCATATGCCACACTGTACATACAGTTTTTTAGGATAAAAGAGCAAAGACCATCAACATCTAATTTCTGAGACGGTTTAAGCTGAGTAATCCCATTAATAACATCATCCTCTGTCAGAGAGAGAAATCCAAAGTCTATTTGAGAAGGAATATCCCCTACTTGAGAAAGATCAACATCAACCGAGCTTACGGGCTCATAGTTAGAAAGAAAAAAATCAGCAAAAAGATTAGCAGTGGAAATAGCGTCATTTGAAACAATATTATTTAAAAACATAGACACAGGGATATTAGAAGAACCTTTTTTGGATTTGACAAAACGCCAAAATGACTTAGGGTTTGATTTAATATCACTTTCAAATTTTAGAATGTATTGCGAGTAAAGGTATTTATCAAGGAAATTAAATTCCCTCTTATAGTGCCTATATTTCAGAAAAAAAAATTCAGATTTGTTTTTAAGAATTTTTTGTAATATTTAGTACGCAGGTTTTTTAATGTTTTAAGACCACGGGTGTACCATGGCAATTTGTACGATTTCTGCTTAATTTTTGGAATATGGTCATTACAAATCAAGGAGATTAGGGACTTGAATTTATTGAAACACACGGACGGATCAAGACTATTTAATTCATTATCCCAATTTATATTGACTAAAGCTGAATTAATTTCCAAAAAGCTACACGCATTAAAGTTAAAATTGTATGTATTATCATTGCATAAAGCCAAATATTTATAAAACGAAATTTGTATCTCTATGGGGATATGGTGTGCACTAACTGGTGAAATTGGAAAAGCTGATTCGAATAAATTAAAATTTATATTACAAGTAGAAAACACTAAATCTAATAATCTAGCTAGCAAATTGAAACAAGAATTTATTTGATGCAATCCAAGTTCTAAAAATTTATCAATTAAGTAAAATTCAAAATTACTAGACAAATTAAATGGAGATAAAAAAGAGTCCGGTTGT
Source organism: Coremacera marginata (assembly GCA_914767935.1). Taxonomy (NCBI): domain Eukaryota; kingdom Metazoa; phylum Arthropoda; class Insecta; order Diptera; family Sciomyzidae; genus Coremacera; species Coremacera marginata. The sequence continues at coordinate 94,839,628 of OU612047.1, read as the reverse complement.
CGCTTATTCCAAACCACATTTGGCATATTGAAATCACCAAGCACCAGTACTTGTTTATTATCATCAACAAAATCAGCAACCAGAGTAGATATGTTGTCCGAGTGTGCTTTATAAATGGCAAACAAACTATTAGGCGGGATATAAGAAGTAAAAATGAGAAGAACTTCCGAGATGCCCTTAATCGATACACAAACCTGATCTAGCACTAGATCAGAGTTAGGTAATGGAACACTTGATGACATTAGAGCACGATTTACTGCAACTAACACACCACCACCACGGATCTTTCCAGTAGCTAGACTATCACGATCTTTCCGATAGACATTGTAGAAATTAGGATCGAAAAATTCCTCATTATGGAAATTTCCATTTAACCATGTCTCAGTCAGAACAAAAACATCATACAGACATTGTGCCGTGGCAGTAAAAATATCATTAGCTTTAGTCCTAAGTCCAGAAACATTTTGATAATATATTTTTATTGCATTAATATCCAGAGTTAAGTCCGGTATCTTAGAGGCCGATATATCATTATCAGAAATGTATTGTGGCACAGAAGATGACTGGACAACATTATTTAGCATAGGGCATGAACCGATCGTAACATCAGCAGCAATAACATCAGCAGCAATACCAACAGCAGCAATAGATTTAGTTAAATCTTTTGACGAATGCTCCCCGTCTTCGGAAAAAACTCGAATGGACGAATTTTAATATCAGCAGGCCAGAGCTCGGGATTAAAGAGCTTATCATAGAAATTAGCCGCTACACCTAATTTGAAATTTATACTTCTAAGCGTACTAATGTCGACACCTTTTTTTATCAAACTGAAGCAAAAAACTTGATCACGTTCAATGCTGGCATGTTTGTTTACGTATGAAATAATTTGATCACTTGTTACCGTCGGCTTAAAAGATGACAGGTGTACCCACTTCTTTTCAACCATTACATCAAGTTCTTTATTAACATTATTTCCAACTACTACATTTGTTTCTTCTTCCATTTTCTTTCTGCCAACAAATTGCCAGTCAGGCGCAACAGAGGGTGAGTGAGAGTCTGCAATATCACACGGCACAGCAGAAAACGATGAGTCAAACATTGGCACACGGTTATGGTTTCCCACAACATCAGAATAAGTCATAGAGACACTATCCGAATAGGAGAGTGGCGTTATTGGAGCAAGAGCAGGAACAGCAACACGAACAGCAGTAACAGCAGCAGAAGAGCGAACTTCAGAAACAGCGGCAGAAGAGCGACCATCAGTGGCCACTCCTGGAGATTTAGAATTTGTTAAATGTTTCTTAAACTTTCTCGACTCAACAGCAAGCAAATCGTTGTTTTTGTTAAGTTCGATATTAACATTTTTATTATTTAACATTTTAGCATTTTCATTGAAGACAGTTTGTACAACTCCACGCAAGTCTTTCACTTCATTTGTAAGCAACAAAATTGAGGAAACTGTGTCATTATCAGTTAAATGTTGTTTCACAGCAAACAGCTCACTTTGTAACTTATCTATTTTATCAAATAAGAGCATTTTGTCTTCTTGCAAAGAGCATATTAAAGAGAGCGCCCGTGAATTTTCAGATCTGAGAGCAACAATCTCATTTAAAAGAGCACGCATAGAACACTGATTCTCATTATCATTAACGGATAATGCACTAATATCCAACTGTGGCGTTAAAGCAGAAACCGATTGATTTATTTGCTTTTGTTCAATACAGGGGCTTAACACTTGAACTTTCTGTTGTGGCATAGAAACACTAGACGATAGCACAGTAGCCGAACTATTATTATTGTTTTCTTTCACAACCTTCATAGGTGGCGAATGTAAAGATTTTCGCCGCACTAGCGCACACGGTTTGCAGTGAAACGGGGTATTAGAAACCTGCATAAAATCTAGTTCGTCAGCAGAAATATTAGCGCAATGTAAATGAAAAAATTCATTGCACCCTGCACACTGCACTTTTGGTTGCAAACGATCAACCTTCACATTACAGACACACGGCATTGTTTTTATTAGACGCCGGCACACAAATGCAAGAAAAAACAAAAGTGTCCAAGTAGAACGACAGCCGAAACTTAACCGCCCTACTCTCGCACACAAGAATAGTCAAATACTGATTTTCCTTACATTTTAGGTAGCATAAGCATTTCTAATATTTTTCATTGCAGGCAAGCAGACCAGATTTAAGGTTACCAGGTGGCGATTTTAGAGATTTAATTTTTTTTAGCCGGTAATTAATAAGTTAAGTTTTATTTAATTGTAGAGATATTTGAATGTATTATTTATTTCAGATCTGTAGCTTTCGCCACACGCAACAGAACACTCTAGTCTGTATGAACTGTAGCGGTAGTGTTGTTTTTTCAAATTGTAAAAAAATTTTGGTGTTTTGTCTTTCACCAGCGAATTCGTAGAAATAAAAAAATTAAGTGGCAAGCCTATGATACAAAATTATAGAATTTTAAATTCTGACAACGGATGCAGTTTCAGTGAGCCATTTTTACCTAGTGTTCGCCCCAGCACCGAATTCGTAAAAGTAAAAAAATTTAGTAAAATCTCTTACAACCGTAGGTCGGTTTTCGCATGGTGTAAGAAATTGCGCCAGCCATTTCTATATCATTTAAGAGAACTAAGAACATAAGATAACTATATCATTTTAAAATTCAAATAACGTGTTCGAGCTCAGCGACTAGTTTTGACCTAGTCGCTATCCAAGTATTCACTAGGATCAAATTAGTAAAAATAAAAACAAATTTAGGTGTCAACTCTATGGCAAGAAAAATGACTTAGTTTTGAAATTCTGATAACGGATTCATATTCAGTGACCCATTTTTAACCACAGTTCGCCGTAGCACCGAATTCCAACCCTATTGAAAAAAAACGTTACCTTTAAATTCTGACAACGGATTCGGATTCAGCGACCCATATTTAGCTTATTTGCGCCCATCAGCGAATTCGTAAAAATTTAAAAATCTTGGTTACACTACACGCAGAAAAAAAATATGTTTATATATGTTTGGTTTCACTTTCCTTCAATAGCATTATTTTTCGATATAAGAATATATTAGTTGTGTCCAGCATTAATATAACTGCCTTCGCTAACAAACTAACGTCTACATTAATATGCTTGTGACAAAATAGAATTGTGTGTTTCTACCCAATAAAGATATATTTGTATCACTGTTAAACTCAAAAAGAAAAGAACTCTGCAAATTTAAAACAAACAGAACTCATTTCTTTTATGTGTTTCGCCTAGACATACATATATCTGAATCTTTTGCACTTGCACGAAAAATAGCGGAAACCTTGTTGCTTTAGTTGCCAAGTCTTGGCGTCATTTTAAGTCTCAAGCAGCCGCGTCAAACGTCGAAAAGTTTAGCTCTTGTGAAAAGTGTTTCTGAAAATGTTTGCTTAAATTAAAAGTGTTCTTGTTTTCAAATTAATAATATAAAAAAAAACGAAATAAAAGAAAAATAAGGCGTTTCAGCAGTAAAAATATGTGAGTTTTGAAGCAACTTTGCTGATAAAGCGGTGTGTGTTTATAAAAATTATTGTAATGTCGGATAAACACAATATGGTTATTTCTCAACATAATTAAATCCGAGCAAAACTTATTTACTGTTTTCTAAACATATTTTGTTTGCTTCAAACCGACAATTACTTCTGAGCAAATATTTTGTAATCACAGTGAAAAACTTTTGGCATTTCTTTTGCTAATATATGTTTCCAAGTAAATATAGTATAATCATCGGTAAATATATTATGTTGTTCTTTATTATCGTTTTGAAAATAATTGCTTGACTGCAATTAAATTATGTATTTTCCAATTAATATATATTTGTCCGTGAATATTTGATGTTATTCTTGAATTAATTATATTTCCAAGCAAACAAATAGAAATATATTCTCAGTCCATTTATAATTACGATATGCTATTTATATGAAAACATATTTTCTTTAAACAAATTATATTGTATTTTAATTCAAACAACAAGTGCTAAGGTACAATTAAAGAATGTTAAGATGCAAATATATATATAAAGAAAAATTGCATTAATTAATCATATTATATGTGGAACCAATTATGATTACTTGTTTCCAAGAAACATGCAGAAACATATTATACTTCCTGCAAATTATGTTTGGGAAACCTATTATTTTTCAGCGTGTATGGTAGAAAAAACACCTAATTTTTTAATTCTTACAACGGATTCGGATTCAGTGACCCATTAGTTAGTGTTCGCCCCAGCACCGAATTCGTAAAAATAAAAAATGTAGGTGTGTACATAATTTTTGAAAACCTGACAACGGACTCGGATTTAGTGACCCATTTTCACCTGGTTGAAAATTACGGGCAGCAGTGGATAAACAAACGCTTTTTTCCACTTTGTTTTATATAAATAGAAAGATATCAAATAGCTGAACCACCGCCCGTTTCGCCAGCCAAATAAAAAAAGCTTCTTTAAATTCAAAGAACGGGTTTGGATCAGCGACTAATTTTTACTTAGTCTTCGCCAGCACCAAATTAGTAAAAATGAAAAAATTTAGGTATCAACACTATGCAGTCGCGTATCTTGGAGGAGAAGCGGGGGCGATCCGACCCAGGCGGCATTTTAAAAGGGCGGCAAAACCACAGAAATAAAAAATGATCATATACTCGTATATACCATATATATAAAGATAAAAAAATAACCGTTTATGTATTTAAAAACTCATAAATTAATGAATAGAGTTAAAAAAGTAGACCGCGTCTAGTTTACCGACATATGCTTACATCGTTATCATTGTTGTTATTACACAGCTAGTAATTGCGTAGGAAAGTGACAAGATACTTTTATACATGTCTTGAATAGTAATGTTTGTGTTAGTGCTAAGTTGTTTTTTTTTTACGGTATGTACAAATGCTGTATTACCAAATCGCAGTATTTTCGAGTGGTTTTATCAATGTGCTCTTTCTCCTTCACTCTACTCTACGTTATATCGTTCTTCTACATCATTTAACGAAACTTGCTTAAACCAGACCCGTACTTGAATTGAATTTGAAGTGCCGCCTAAGAAGTTTCCTTACATCTATTACAACGACTAAAAAGCAACAATTTTAAGTGGACAATAAAGGTGCAGTTGTGTCAGAATACTAACAGTCAAATAAAGTGTTTTTTGATTTTGTTATCACTCACCAAGAGGTTCAAGATATTTGTGAATACTTAACAAAACTATAAATGTATACCAATTTTTTAACATTTTTTAAGTTCTACTTTTTAAAAAATATGGAATGCAATTCGGTTTTTGTTTCATTTTTATTTAAAAAGACTTATTAGATATAAAAATTTGAAGTAAACTACCAGTGTTGTGAATTTTTTCTTTCCCAAAAAAAAATCTAATTTTTAACTTTTCGAAAATATCTTAGTTTTTACTTTTGGAAAAATCTTATTTTTTACTTTTTGAAAAAATCTTATTTTTTCCTTTTCGAAAGATCTGGTTTTATTAAAAAAAATCGCAAAAATCTAAATACGACAGTACTTCACTAAATTGCAAGGAAAATATTTTCTAAGACTATGAATTATATTGGCACAAGAAATTGTGCGATTACGTAAAATAACCTGATCGAAATGAACGTTTTCCAAGAAGTATACCGTTTTAAAAATTTCGTGTTTGAATATTTTTACGAAAAAAATTCCCAAAAAGTCAAACTTTAAAAAAAAACGTTACGGGTGCTTAAGTCATAATCTTGAGCTATTTTGTCCAAAAAGTTACAAAACCAAAATTCGCAAGCGAAAGTTAAAATGTTCAAAGTTGACTTTTTTTAAAAAAATCCTTAAAGTATCCTCTTCTGGCATATAATACATAAAAAAAATTGAGTGGTTCCATTTCAAAAGCCGTTTTATCTACTCTATGACACGAACTGAGTTGATAGTGAGAAATCATGGTACAGCGTGAGCCCTTTAAATCTGATATATAAAAACTTGCCTAATATCAAAGTATAAGACGGCAAAAAGTAGCTTCCGTTTCAAAACTAGCAGTATCCTCTCATACAGTCAGTTCAAATTTTGTAAATTTAAATTTAAAATTCAGACATTTTAAGAGTTAAATGAAGACTAGACTAAAGGCTTCTTTAATAAGGGTTTTAAACTATACTTTTGTATTTTTTTTTCTCTATAGCTATAGTAAGAGTTTTCGTAAGTTTTCTTATCTCATTGACATACAAATAAAATATGCATTGAAAAATCAAAACTTGTTTTATCCATAGTGACGTAGATCCTTACTATTTCCTATTACATAAGTATGTCTAATTTTTAATTTTATTTAGCAGTTTAATCTTCAATATATATCAATACTTCCGCGACTTATACTAATTAAAACAAAAAAGCATAAATATCTTAACATTTAAATAGAGGAATAAGACAGCTTTAAAAAAGGAACGAATCAATTTTACAAAAATATTGCTCATTTTTTCGAAAAAATTTAGGGTAAAATATGTAGTCAAATTTCCACTGCAAAACCATTTACGACAAAGATTTTTTTCAATTTAGTAATTCCAGGATTGCCAAAATACAATTTTCTTGTCTTAAAGGAAAAATTATATAAAAAACTATATTAAGATCTTCTCCGATTAAATTTGTTAAATTTTTAAGTTTTGTTATTGTTATTATTATTAAACCTTAAGACAAGAAAATGGTATCTTGGCAACTTTGGAATTCTTAAATTAAAAAAAAAAATAATCTTTGTTTTAACTTATTTTGCAGTGTTGAACTTATTTTGCAAAGTTTCGTGAAAATATTGAAACTATATTTTCAAATTGCATTTTATATTCAATGCACTTTATATTCAATTCGAAAGGTGCATTTTATATTAAATTTACTAAAATCTTAATCTTCTCAATGGGTAACGGACAATCATCAGTGTATGTACCTATTATATCGATGTAAGTAGCATACGTCTAAGAATTTTTGTTTTAAATATTATTAAAATTGTTGAGATCTTCCCACTGAGGATACCCGTAGGTACTTAGTCGTGGCCCTAAAGTGAAGTGCTATCTGATTCAAAACCTTATGCGTCTTTCCTCCAATAGAAAAGACCGCATCCTACCACGATTTTCTTAGATAAAAAAACGTTACCTTATGTTTAACCGGCAGGGTAGCTGCCAGATGAATAGGCAGCCGTGAGATTGCCAGAAAGTTTTGGGTGTGTCTTATAATGGCTCACCAGCCGACTGTATACTTACTGTAATGCTTACAAGATCCACACTGGTCCACTCCGAGGGAAAGAAAGAAAACTTGTCTGCGTCTTTTCAAATATTAACAAACTATCTTTTTATTTAGCAGAAACCAGATATTTACAACATATCTGGGCTCGCTTCTTCTCCTTAATATTATTACATACTTAAATCCAGCTTAGCATATTTACAAAAGTTTCGCAATACCGGAATGCTAATTTGCATTTCCTTATTTTCTGACCGAGATTAAAAATACCCGGAAAACTTTATTAAGATTAACATTGTTGTATGACACAAAAGGTAGTACCTACAAGTATGCATTGGTTTAGTTTGCGATTGATTCACAACATTCCTCCACCCTTCGAAATTAAAAACCTAACAATAATTTTTTCGTTGTTTAGCTGTTAATTCTTTGCTTATATTTTATTTTACTTTATTTATTGCATTTAATTCGATTCTATAACCTATTGGTTCCTATTTTTGTTGGTATTTGTGGGGGTTGTAAAGTTGTTTCCTTTGTTGGTTTAAATTAAATTTTTGGTTTAAATAATTTTATTTAATTTGCATTAGAATTTTGTTTTAGTGTTCTTTTAGAAAGTATTTGATTCCTTTCATTATTTTATCTTCCTGGCTTTGTTATTGTTGTAAAAGTTTTGACAATTCTGGTTTACTATTTCGTTATAGTAAAGGGTTTTATACCTTTTGTTGTTTTGAACATTATGATTTTCGTTGTTGTAATTAGCTTTTATGCCTTTTGTTGGTTTAACTGTTTGTGTTTCTTGTTTTCGAATTGTTTGTTTTTTAAATAATATGTACGTTTAAATAAATGCATTTTAGCTAATTTTTAGAAAAGTGTTTACGTCTTTTGTTTGTTTAAATAATTTTGTTTTAGTATTTTTTTAGAAAGGTTTTGATTCCTTTCATTAAATTATTTTGTAAGGTTCTGTTCTTTGATAAAAGTTTTGACACTTGTTGGTGGCTTTACTTGCTTTAGTAAAAGTTTTTATGCCTTTGGTTGGTTTATTTTGTTAAAAGTGTTTACTTATTCGTTGTATTTTTGTTCTTGTTTCTTTTTATAAAAAATTCTTCCTTTGTTTATATGGACGATACCACCTTGCCGCTCTGACAATTTCTCAATTGATTTCATCGCCTTTCAGCGCAGTATTGCATGCAGTATTGCACGCAGTATTGCATTGCATTAATGTTGGCTTCGCACGCGGATGTTGCGTCTTTTTTCTATTGCAGTTTTGCACGCGGATGCTTCCGCCTGTCACAGTTGTTTTTGCGGATGTCGCCGCCTTTTATCTCAGTTTCGCACGCTTCTTTTTATTTCAATTCGCGGTATGTAATATAATTTTGTCTCCGTTCACTTCTGTTCCAACGACGTCATCTTTTGTAGCACCCCCACTCTCCATAGTGCATGATATTCCTTACTGTAATTTTAAACCTTATTTAACTGTCTATTTTTTTAACTTATTCAATTTTCCTACATGATTTAAAACAGAACTTATTAAATGTTCATGCATGATTTAAAACAGAACTTATTCACCGGTTTTTAGATTTTATTTCTTTACATTATTTAATATTTTTCTACTATTGAAATATTCTGTAAGTTTATTAATAACAAATATTATATTTATTTTTTTTTTAAAGAATAATTTTGATAGGTCATTACACGATCAAATTTCTTTTCCTTTTCATTAATTCTGAAAAAAATTTCTTACCTTTTATTTTTACTTTAGTTTTTCTTTAAAATTTCGGCTTACAATTATTTTTGTTATTTTATTTACTTTATTAATACATTTTCTCTATTTATAGTTTCTATAATTGCACACAGTCTGCAATTTTTTATAAAAATTTTTTCTTTTTTTTTTCGTTTGAAAAATCATTTTTCTTTCTTTTGCTCTATTTCAATGAAATTATTTTCATAACATACATTTATTTTTACCTTTATTGTTTATAATAGTGGCGCGTTTTGTTTACTTATTTTTTTTCTTTCTTTTTTATTTTTTAAAAAAGTTATTTTTTTTTCAAAGCATGATGGAAAAATTTTAAATAAATAACTATATAAAAATTATATTATAAAACTATATAAAAATAACATAAAAAAAAATAACAAATAATAAAGGTATGCGACCGAATGTTGATCAGCTTCCCCGTTCTTTAGGAACTTGTCTTCTAACTGGCGGTGATGATGATTATTTTGTGTAGCTACAAGCATTTGGACTTTTTGTCATGTTAGTCGTTAGTTGGAGCGTGGTGTAAAATTTGCACCCGGAGTGATGGTGATTTTGAATTGTTAACATCATTAGAGCAGTCTTGTCGTATAGTTTGTGCTGCTCCAAAATGTTGTGAATTTCTCTGAATAATCTTAATCGTTTATTCTAAAATGTTGTGAAGGTTAGCTACAGTGTTGAACATTTTAACTGCTTTCGAGTTAATCAGCTTTTTGATTTTTAATGAATCATGCTTTGTGTACCGCCTATTGATGACAGAATTGTGTTACTTACTTAAGCTGAATAGTCTTTTGGGCGTAAGTACACTCACTGTTCTCAGCTGTATCATTTGTATTTCAAATACTTTTCCTTCATCTGGAAAATATACCAGCGAAGTAGTTTTTTTTCATATTTGAATGGTTCACATCAATCTCGCTTCAATAGTCTTTACTGATTGCTACCTTTTTGGAAATCGCGGCCTTATTATTTAACCCATTTTGGCCCAACCGGTAATGTCAGTTACCATCACTTTATAGAAGCATATAGTCAATATATATATCAGGTATGAGTCATGTAATGAATTGATATTGTTTTCAGATCAATTATAAAAAAACAATTGCCAAGCATTATCGTAGGGCCCCAAAAATAGACTTATTTTTAATTGATTTAATAAAATATATTACACAAAAAATTAAATGCGATTATAACAGATTCTGATATTAATGGAAACATACTTTATGTATATATATTCATAACATCGTGTTATGAGCTCCAAAAGTTGGAAATATATAAAAAAAAGATGGTAATTTTAGTTACCAATGGGCGGATACGTATAAACATACCAGCTTGATGAAAACCACAAAGAACTACAAACAACGACAATGCAGGTGATCTAAGAGACTTAAATGTTCGCTGTTATTAGCGTTCATTAATGACATGGGACAGGGGTGGGAAGTTGACACAAAATAAAGAGGGGTGTCCAAGTCTCACAATTTACCCCTCTTCGATTTAACATGATGCCTCGAGCGAAATTGTCGTCACGTGCAAACATCGCCTGCGTATGAGCCCGAACAGAATCAATTTCCTTCGCGGCTTGTGGGTTCGCCGCTAAAGAGAATACATGAAAATGTATGCAGCCGCCAAAAATGAATTTGCCGAGCGAATCCATGGTAGAAACGCCAGAAGAGTCTATTCTAATTTTTCTCTGATGGCTGACGGAATCTCTCTGAGTGACATAAAAATTGACATATTTTTGCTTAAGATTGCGTACGTTTAGTGTTATTTTCTTAGTTTTTACTATGATCTGACGTTCCGATTTTGTGTCTGTGTTGTTTTCATGTGATTTCAAAGCAAAATATAAAATAATTTGTACCATTCCCACAATGAAAAGCAACCCTGTTCCGAAAAATGCCACCGCTCCAATTCTGGACGTGTTCTCAGCGTATTTCGCCGAGAGGATATTTTTAAACGGGGATTTCCCTTCTTTGAGTGAAATCATGTCGGTTGCAGATCAGTTCTATCATTTCAGTATTGTTTTGGTATCGCTGCGTAATATAACTTCATTTGGACTGAAAATAAAATATCAAGGAATTTGTGTTATTCGTAGAAAATGCCATTTAAAAAGTATTTAAAAATATTAGAAGTAATTGCAGTTTAGGAAGCAGAAGAAAGTAATGATGAAAAAGCTGCAGCAATTGAATTATCATCGGATGTAAAAGTTATCTACATTCCACCTTACTGTGAAGAAGTCAGTGATGTTGAGCAAATTGATGATGACATGGTCGATGAAGATGCTCCACTTTGCGTGGATATTACTGGTGAATGGAAATGGAGTACGAATCAAGACATGAAAATGGAAAATGAAAATACTGAATGAAGTCAAAGACCAACCAACAAAAAATACAAGGCCATGAAGGAGTACAATGCTCCAAAGTTGACCAAAAGAATTTCAGCCTATTCAAAAGTACCTATGGATACAGCTGAAGCCGAACATGTGCGAGCTGTTGTGAAAAACTAAGTAGGATCATGTTTTGAAATTATTTTTTTCGATTTGTAATTGGTTTTTGTTTTTAGGTTGAAAATCATCACTTGAAATTTTTAATCTCTTTCTGGATAATGAAATGATGGATATGATTGTGGAACAAACAAATATTTATGCATCACAACAAAATGTTACTTTTATAGTTGAGTCACAGGAAATAAGGCGCTTTATTGCTTTTCTATTCTTCAGTGGTCGCCATAAAATTACTGAATGGAAGAAATATTGGTCAAGAGACCCCAGTTTTGGAGTCTATATTGTATCAAATGCTTTTTCACGACATCGTACAGAAATGATAAAGCGATACATTCATTTGACTGATAATAATAAATTGAATCCCTAAGACAAATTTGCTAAAGTTAGACTATTGATCGACTTATGCAATGTACGATTTATGTAGTTTGGTGTATTTGCGCACCACCTTTCCATTGATGAAGAAATTATTCCTTATTTTTGAAGACATTCGTGCAAAATGTTCATAAAAGGAAAACCCATTCGTTTTGGATTCAAAGCATGGTGTCTTACTAAATCAAAAGGATACTTGTTCCATATAAAATTATATGGAGGAGCATCAACTGGTTATGACAAAGCAATTGGATTGGGAGCTGATACGGTTCTTAGCTTGTTAAAAGCTGTAGATTCTCCATCTTCCCATCGCATTTATTTTGACAGTTTCTTCACATCGTACAATCTTTCTTGCTACAAGTATTAAAATTTGTTTTTCTTTTATTCCTAAGTATAATTCGATTACAATCATTTATTTTTTTTTTTTTCAGGAACTGTTCGATGCAACCGTCTCGGTGGAGCCGAATTGCCACAAAAAATGAATAAGGGTGAGAGTTCCGAACTTTTTGACCATACAAATGAGATACTGGCTATACGTTGGAAGGACAATGCATTGGTGACTGTTCTCACAAACCATGTCAAACGTTACGACCGCTCAAAAAAGGAACATATAAACATCAAGGTACCAAATGCGATAGCAGAATACAACACTCATATGGCCGGTGTGGATTTACATGATAACGCATTGGCCAATTACCGGACATCAGTGCGATCAAAGAAATGGTGGTGGTCATTGTTTCAATTTGATTGGTAATATTATGGTCAATGCTTGGAAACTGCATGTTGTGGTGTCCACACAAAAAAAAGAAGCCATTATCGCAGCTTCAGTTTCGCGCAGAAGTTGTCAATGCATAGCTGACATCTGACCTACCATTAATTTCTCGACGAAATTCAATGTCTAGAGAACAATCGACAGAGTCGTTACAAACATCAAAATATAAACTGCTTAATTTGAAGCAGAATGTGAATTGTATTACGAGAGCGCCTGGTACCCGACGACGTTGCACTGTTTGCCATACTCACACCCCATTTGAGTGTTCAAAATGCAAAGTCCGATCGCATCAACATTTTTCCTAACACCATTCAAAACAAATAAACTAAAAAAAAGTCTTAGAATTAAAAATTAAATATTTATTTTGTGTTTTAACTTATGAAGTCTTTACTTTGCGAATCTTATTTTTTTTAAGTTTTTCGTGTTCTTAAATATAAATAAAAATATTATTATTTGCAGAAATAAAATTTAAAAATAAAATTTTCTAGATTTTTGAGAAAAGGTCATTTTCATGAAACTCTAAATATATCTTAATTAGGCTATGAAATAAAGATGTAAACATTTTTAGCGAAAACAGTTCATGGAACTGGTACCGGGTCAAGATGGGTTAATAACCCTGGAACCAATCCAACTCAGCTCACATGTATCACATCAGGTCACTGAAGTTTTCAAATTTAATTTAGTTGATTTGAAACTTCCTGCTGTCCGTCTATGGGCCGTATTGTTCGCCTCTGGATATCTAACGCTCTCCAGTCGATAACTTATCCAGGGCTTTAAATTTAACCAGAGGTTAAAATCTCTGGATTAAAATTGGTATTGTTCACTTCTGGATAGCAACTTAACAGGTCTGGATATCTTAACGGTTGGTTAGTGATTTTTCCAGTTTTTTCCAGCCAAACGTCAAAGTTATCCCGAGGTTTTGACAGTCTGTCATATATTTTAATTAGGCTTTTACTGCTGCTTTTGTAAATTTGTAGCTTATTGCTTTTTTTCATAAAATTTGCAACAATATTTTTCTGCCGTCCAAAAAAATATATCAGCAATATTCTTCTGCAATAGACAATTACCTTTTCTTACCCAAAATCTTTTTTACAATTTCAGTAAAAATCAGAACATTAGCAGCTACGCGGTAATTTATTTATTTTTGTTGTCTGCAACACAAAATTCGTACGCTCACTACAAAATACCAAACACAAAAAATGTTCTGCCAACAACAATACAAAATATGTCAAAACGCATGACAAACCTCTGGATATCTGTTAACCAACCGAATTCGACTGGATAACTTTTTCTCTAGATATCTCTATCAGCTGGTTATCTTTTCACATAAGCTCGGGACAAATGCGCTTTCCAGAGGTGAACAATACGAAAATACTGGAAACCTTGGAAATATCAGCTTATATTCCACGATGTTCTGATCTGTCGTTCGCTACCTTATTATTTAAGTAATTTCGATGAAGTAATTTGTTTGGTATAAATTTTAATAAATTTATATTTCGTTTGCAATTTTTTTTTTTTTTTGCTATAAATTTTAATACATTTGTGATTCGTTTGCTATTTCATATTAATAATTTAATAAATTTAATTTTAATTTAATTTTAATAAATATATGTTCTTTAAATAATACATTTTCTCATTTTCTTTGATATTCGAAATAATTTTAATAAATTTATTCATAAATTTTTATATAAGTCCTTATAAATCCTTATATCAAATTCTTTTAATGGTACATTTTTTATATTAACAAATATACTCTAATTTAAAATTTAATCGACCTTCTTAGAAGTTTATTTCTTTTTACGTACTGTTACGTATTTTTAATTTTATTAGAGGACTTATTTGTTTTTATTTATTTCATTTTCATTATAATGAATAGGAAAAGAACAAACATTGTTTATTGACCTCTTTGACAATTCAATGCTGGTTCTTACATCTATAATACGTTTTCTATTACGTAAAACCCACTTGTTTATTTTTTTTTCAAACTACTTAGATATGTACGTAGATTCTTACTTTAGAATTAACGAGAAGTCGTATATTACCTTAGATTTTTAATATTACTATTACCGATTACTTCTCTTTTTTTTCAACATGAAATAACAATAGAGTTCAGCTACTACAGCTTTTTCGCACTTCCTCAGCATTAACCCATTTAAAGCCACGATCCAGAAATCATTGAAAAATATCAATATTATGGATACTAGTGGGAAAAATGAACCCACCCATGAAGGGGTGGGGCTCAGGGACAACAAAAGACATAACAACTAACCATGCATATATAAATCAAATTACACAATTGACATTTGACAATTAAACATCAAAAACGCTACAATTGTGAACAAAGGTACTCATGCGGATTAAAGGAGCAGTAACCATATAATTTGTTCTACTGAATGGTAAATAAATTAAATTGATAGCGTTTCTACTGCTTCTACTGTTTGTGTTAAAATTTATATGAGAAAGAAGTTCTGGAGAATCGAATACACCTACTATGAGTTGGTGTAAATAGACGATATCTGCAGATTTCCTTCGGCCACTTAAAGACTGCATTTTTAACAGTTTCAAACGATCCTCATAAGTAGGAAGGTCAAATATGTCCGTTCCACTTAAGCACCTTAGAGCAAACCGAACAAAACGTTTTTGGATTCTTTTCATTCGATCAACATGCACATTGTAACTTGGGGACCAAACTTGACTTGCATACTCTAAGTGAGGACGTACGATTGCATAATACAACGTTGTTGTTGTAATCATGCTATTAAATTCTTTGGCCCAGCGTTTTATAAATCCAAGCATTGAAGATGCTTTTCAAGGCAGTATCTTTGATCTTATTGTTGTATTTAGCGTCCGCTGGTTCTCTTGCTTTCCGCGAGAAAAAGAACCAGAGACGGAGAGATCTTGCTCGTTCAAAGAAAAGAAAAAGGCTTGGTTTTTCTTTGTAGATATTACCTTTTATTAGCTGACTTTTTTACTTACCAGGAAAGGTCCCCAGGTGTCACTCGCCGATTTTAATGATTTTCGGATATGTGATAGAGGACAAAAATCTAAGGTTGACGTATTTTTTTATATGTGCTCAATCGATAGTTTTGGGTTTCAAAACGGCGTTTTAAAATCAGCGAAAATTTCTTTTATCTTTTTTCTAACTTTTTTCTAACTAAATTTAACTTTTTTCTATACAAACATACACATATTTTGTATCAAACGAAAGGTATTAAAAAGGCGCACATGATGACATCTAATTTTTAGAAAAAAATTTTATTGTTATTTTGGTGTTGAAATTTTTAACAGTATTTAGTCGATATCATGAAGAGCCCGTACTCGAAATTGTTTCATTTTCACTTATGTTTAATTTCAGCTAATTTTAAAAGTTACCTTTTTTTGTTTTTTTTTTAACTTTTACTTGTTTATATTAAAATTTTCTTTATTAGAAAATGCACTAATTTTCTTAAATACAAAATATTTTGTTATAGATAACGACAACATTATGGGTATCAAAAATTTCGTTTCTTCCCGAACTTTCCGTATGTGCAGATATTTGATCCGAAATGTTGATATTTTACAGTGCTTTCAAACAAATTGCGTGCTTCTGACTTGTTTGCCCGAAGAATGAGAAAAAATCATCCGAAATTTAAAGATATAACTTTCGATGCAAATATCTCCGCTGGTTTTAAATATATTTCACTCAACTCTTTTTTGTCAAAAAGTTCAATAAAATTACTTTATAAAAACTAGTACAAGAATACCATTTGCTGTGCATTTATATTTTTAGTCTTTTTTTCAAAAATGATCCAAAATAATTAATGTTTCTCAAAAAGTTACATGAAAGTTGTTTTTGTTGTAAAAGAAATTCAAATCAAAAATTGCATTTTAAATTCTCTTTTACGTAGAAAAAATTTCATGCTTGGGAAATTTTGCTATGTATTATATTTAAGTAACAAAAAAAAAAAAAAAAAGCCTTTGTGCAATGACGATGTGCTTTTAATATTTTGCTCCCACAATAGGTAAATGAGATCGCTATTATGCTGACCGTGCAAGCTGATGCCGATGCACCCAAACAGTCACTCGCCTTACTTTGTTTTATTTCGTTGCTGCTGGCGTTATACACTTAGTAGGAAACGCTTTATAAACACAAAGCAAAGCGCTGTTTGGTAATTTGAGCGTATGTGCTCAAATTAGGTCAGTTTCTGTGGTATGGAAACAATTGACAATTTTTTATTAACAAAACATTTCTTTCTTACTTTTCATGAACGCCTGCAATTCGAGTCACCGCACTTGAATTGGGTCTTGGTCGTTCATGGAAATAATAGCAATAATTTTATGTTGACTTTTTTTTAAAACAATATTTAATTTTAATTTATTGATTGGTTCGTAGGAATTGATTGGAGGTTTTGGTTTTGTGTGAGGTCGAGCTGTACAAATTGTACAGTGTTATGTGTATGGGTGGGTTGTACAAAGTGTACAGGTTAATGTTGTGCGGTTCACAACAGCCCTCTCCCTTATAAAAGAAAATTTTTTCCTTGAAGGGGTTGAAAAACTTTCTGTCGCGTTACTGACCGGTAAGCAGAAATGAGCATAGAGTATTTACATTTTGTATGATATAATGTAATAATGGATTAATAAACTAATAGCAAAAACTATATAACATAATTTTATAATACATATAATTTTTTTAATTTTTATTAAATAGTTTTATAATAGATGATATAACCAAATGTTTTTTTTTTATTTTCAAAAAAAATTTTTTCATTTGAAATAATTATATAATGGATTAATGGAAATGAACTAATAGCAAAACTGTATATAATTTTATTACATTAGTTTTTTCGCTATTAGTCTAGCAAAACTTGATGGGAAACAACAAAAAAAGAAAATCTGCGATATACTTTAGAAAAATCATTGCGGAAATATGTTTTTCTCTAGGCTGTAAAAGTGGCTAGTCAAAAAATTTTTAACAAGCTTCCTAGAAACCTAAAGATATATTTCTATTGAGTGTCTCCCTTTTAATAAAAATATGTTTTATTGTGTTCTGTATTATTTTTTTTTTTGTATTTTAAAAAAAAATTTTTTGTTTTTATTATTACATTTAAATAACAATTAGAAAAAAAGAAGAAGAAATGTTTATTTTATGTTCATCCTTTCCTTCCTTGCCTTCGTTGTCGCGCCTTGAGTACTTTCTGGTATTCTTCAACGAAGTCCGCCGTGTTCTCGTCCTCCCTGAGAACGGGATTTCTTTTGAAGGCTTCGAAGGCCTCCATGGTCTGCAGCTCCTTCGTTACCTGGATCAACGCTAGAGTTTCCTTCTCTAGCGTGTCCAGGCTATCATAATCATATGTAGGACCATCTTCATCGCGCGGACTTTCGATTCGGTTGACGAGTTCATGTTTATAGTATTAATGTGTATTGGCAGACTGACTGCAGTTTGTATTTATTGGTATATTTATATGAAAAAATTTTGCAAAACGAAAAACGACAGGCTTTTTGTTTTTCTTGAAAAAGAAATTATTCTTTTATTGTCTTGAGAAATGTTTTTGTTGTTTTTTTTTTATTATGTTTTATTATTTTTATTGCTTGCGTTGTGCTTATGTTGGCAAAACAAACCTTGGCTTGGTGTAGTTACCTTCTGTTAGTTCTGTTGTTATGGATTTTTTTGTTTTCCCCATGTGTGCAACGTATGTATATTTTGTAACTAGTACAAAGGGTTAGCACGATCAAGAACCCGTAGATCAGGCTGTAATGATGCACATCATGCACGCTTACTCGGTTAAGGTCAATATTTTCTGCAGACTTCTCATCTGCTATCAGAGTGGAGAGTTTCTTTAATTCCTCCTGCTGAGTTGCAGTGTCACCGAAAACCGTTTGTTTTTGAACATTTGTTAGTAGTATATTTTCTTGTTGCGGCTGTGGAATAAATTTAGTTATATTTAACGGCGGAAGGTAGTGGTTGTTAACTTTTGATGTTTTAATGCTTGAGCTTCTTAGGGTTAGGTCCCTTGATTTTATGTAGCAGTTTTCGTCGAGGTCAAATATAGCTGAGCTGGTCAAGGTTATCGGTGTAATTTTATCTTCACATATGACATTTATTTGGTATTCGCTTGTTTGCCTGAGCGAATTGTATCCAGATTATACATACGTCTGCTTTTCTGATATCGCAGTTTTTTGGATGGGTTTGCTCGCTTGTAAGTAGATTGACTACACAGTTTGTGTTTTGGTCGTTTACTGTGTACAAGGGATGTTCTGCGTGGCATAGGTATTGTTTATCTTCTATTTTTACACATTTTTTTAGTTCTTCACTAGTAATCTCATAGTATTGTTCTCTCTCGTAATCGATAGCAATTTGTTTGATATCGGAGTTTATAAAAATGAGTTTATTAGAGTGTGCCGTAGAAAAAGGAATAATGTTGTATATTTGATATGTTGTACTAAATGGCAAAGGTATTGAGAATTTGTAAATTATTTTGTTGCCTATTATTTTTGGGTGCATTGTTGATATCTGGTAGTGTTACTATGTTATTATTAAGAGTGGAAGGTAGCCTTAAATTGGAGGGTAAGAATTTTCTTATCGTGGTGAGTATTATGAATATTTTTTTTGGTGTTATTATTGATGGATGTGGCTTGCCATGTTTCGCTCTTGACATTATATCAACAAGGTTGTCCACAACATTTTGGTAACACATTAACATTAGAGTCGTAAGTGAAGTGAGAGCCTCCATTTGGAGTGGTGCTCTAGCATCATGTTTCGATATCAAAATATACTTCATTTGATGTATATTATTTATTCTGTTGTCCATTGCTATTATTTGATTATTTAAATTTGGTTTTGATTTATTAAATATATTGTTTTTTGTGTCGATAATCAGAGTTTATTTTTTAATTAGATCAAGTAAGTGGTGTTCATTTTGTTTCAACATATCTATTTGAGTATTGTAATGTTCTGCATCTTCCTCGCTGGGTGTTCCAAATAAGGCTTTTTCTATCGTCCCAATTGCACTAAATAGAGCTCTTTTGGATCTGTAGTTTGGTTGTAGTACATCCATTTTTCGACGAAGCTCGGTAGTTATGTGGTTGATTTTCGAAGACAGTGCTACTGCATATAGTTGAAAGTTCATTGTCTGCAGTTATCTGGTTACAGATTTGGTTTATACTTCCAATAGTTGTGGCCATATTATTTATTGCCTGGATTAAATCCGTCATGTTATAGTATGCCACTATTGTCCATTCATTTGAATATAGTTGAAGATTTCCGATTTCCTCGAAGTAAATACCCCGGTTGTATTCGATTGGTGTTAACTTTATAGACCCGTATACTAATGGTGTCAGCATTATGAGTATGACCAGCATCACTGTCTGAAAATAATTGTATTTGCGTTCCTATGGTTACCAACAGTTTGTAAAAAATTATCATAGGTGTATTGATGTAAGGTGTGTGCTGTGTGTTTAAATTATGCGAAATTGTTTTGTGTCTGTGTTATATGTATATTTTTTTTTTTTTTGTTTAATCTGAAAATGATTTCAGGTTATAATTGTGTAAAACTTTAATTTTGTTGCGAATCTTTATGGCAGTGTTTTCCGGTGATACTACTGTATATTTATAACATCAAATGGTCCTTCCTATAGTGATGAAAACTTGTTTTTCCTGGTTTAGTTCCTAATTAGGACTTTTTCTCTAACATTAAATACTTTTGGTTTGGAGCCTTTCATAATATTCCTTAGAATTGTCCTTTTTATTTTTTAACGTTTGCCCTGCAATTTTAAATCCATGCTGTAGTCTAGCCTTCAATTCATTGGCGTAAAATTCGTAATTGTAACTTAACGATGGATCTTTTCCGGTCGTCATAAGTTAAAGGGTCATTATATACATAATGGCGAAGATATTCTGCTAAAGTGCGATGGCTTCGCTCAAGTGCTCCATTTGTTTGTGGATAGTATGGTGTAGTTTGTAATTTTTTTATCTTTAACAACTTGCATATTTCTTTAAATAATTCACTTAGAAAATTTGTACCTTGGTCGGTTAATAGTGAATCTGGAAATCCTAAATGACAAAGAATTTGTTCGACAAAAGCTCTTGCGACTGCGGTCGTTTCTGCATTCTTCAAAGGTATAGCTCCAGTAAATTTAGTTAAATCATCTTGAAACGTTTAGATGTATTTGTTGCTTTTATATGTCGCTGGGAGTGGTCCTACTATGTCTAGTGCTATTCTTTCAAATGGTGCGGAACTCTCGTAGTAATTTTCATTGGAATTTTTGGAGATTTATTTAGCTTGTTTTTCTGGCAGGATTCACATTTCTTTATATAGTTTTTTATGTAATTTTTCATTGTTGGCCAGTAGTACTTTTTCTTAATTCTTTTCATCGTTCTATTTATACCTTGATGTCCTCCGAACGAATATTCATGGTATTCCTTTAATATTTTGTTTATTTCTTTAGCATTCTCCACGATTGTTCTCTGATTTTTATGTAAATAAATCGTTATGTTTGAAAATACGGCTTTAAGTATAGTTTTAAAATTTTCATTAAATTGGGAGTTAAAGTTGGGGATTGTTATTGCGATTGGTTCTTGGTCCTGTTTACAATTCTCGTTTTTAGTTTTTTGTAAAGTTTTCTGTACTAATTCTAGATCTTTTGAGGTCCTAAATGTGATGGGTAAGGTGGTTGGTAATAACCTAGCATTATCATGAGTGTAGACTTCCGTTTCCTCTATTATTGGTTTTGTGGGATTATTTTCATTACAAGTTTTTTCTATATTGATTCTGTAATTGGCAATATTAGTATTTTTGTTTTTGGTACTTTATTTGAGAGAATCGGCTCCTGGGTTTCTATGATGTTGTATTTCCTAGTTTTTTGAACTTCCTGATTATTTTCTGTTGGTATTTCTTCTTTTTGATCTTTCTGTAGCATTTGCCTTGTCATAACAAGTAATTTATTTTCTTTTTCTATTCGACTAAGTGCATCAGCGTTTGTGTTAATTTTTCCTGCTTTATATTTGATGGTATATTCATATTCCGATAGCAGAATTCTCCACCTTGCCAGTCTTGACATAGGATCTTTCAACTTCATTAACCATTCAAGTGGTTTGTGGTCTGTGAAGATGGTGAATTTTCTTCCATACACGTATGGTCGAAATTGTTTTACAGCAAAAACAATCGCCAACAATTCTTTTTCGGTGGTACTGTATCTTTTTTCAGCGTCATTTAGAGTTCGGCTGACAAAGCAGATTGGTTTGTCTTTACCAATGGGTCCTTGTCACAATACTGCTCCAAGTACTGCATCACTTGCATCTGTTGTGATTATAAATTCTTCACTGAAATTTGGATAAACTAAAATGAGGGGGCTTATTAATTTTTGCTTTAATTTTGAGAATTCTTCATCGCAGAATGCATCCCAATTAAATTTTATATCCTTTTTTAGCAATTTAGTGATTGATTTGCCTTTACTAGAGAAATTTTCTATGAATCTTCTGTAATAGCCTGCGAGTCCAAGGAATGATTTAATTCCTTTAGCGTTTTTCAGAGTTGGCTATGTTTTTACCACATTAATCTTCTCATGGTCAGGTTTTATACCGTTTTCAGAAATAATATGCCCCAAGTAAGTGAGTTCTTGCTTTAGAAAACTGCATTTATAGGGCTGGAGTTTGAGGTTATGGGGACGCAATCGGTCAAATATTTTTATTAATTTTTGGTTGTGGTCTTTTAAATCGTAGCTATACACAACAATGTTATCTACATAATCAAAGCATTCAAATCTTTGTAAGCCCATGAGTACGTTATTCATAAGCCTTTGGAACGTAGCGGGGGCGTTTTTCAACCCAAATGTCATTCGGTTGTACTCATAAAGTCCGAACGGTGTGCTAAATGCAGTTTTGCACTTTTCAGATTCCTTGACGGGAATCTGGTGAAAGCCTTTTGCAAGATCTAGTCTAAAGTATTTAGCCCTACCTAACTGGTCTAGTATGTCAGTGATGTTGGGCAAAGGGTATGCATCTCCAACGGTTAGGTCAACTACGACTCTCCACCGCTTGTTACCTTCAGAATCTGCCTTTTTTGGCACTACCAACAAGGGTGAGTTCCATAGACTTGGAAGAACTTGGTCGGATGATGTCGTCGTCAAGCATTTCATTAACTTGCTTGTGAATTTCGTTGCGCAGGCTTTCAGGTAGTCTGTATGGTCTGACAAATAAAGGGGGTTTATTTTCTTCCGTTATAATTTCATGATTTGCTGTATCGGTAACTGTGAGGTGGTCTCCCTCAAAATAAAAGCGGTCATTATATTGTCTACAAATTTCTAAGACAAATTTTTTTTTTTCTGTTTCTATTTTTTTTTAACCTGTTTTAAGCCATGTCTTTTTTTCATCTGGCTGAATTTTATTAAAATTTTCTAATTTTTCCCACTTGTAGTGTATTTTATTTGTATTGGTTTCCTTGATATCTTCTGTAGTGATCATGATGGGAACTTATATTTTATTCTTAACTGGGCGTACCAGGGTTTCCGCCAAATATACTCCTGGGTTTATTTCTTTCTTGTGGACCACTGCGTCTTTCGTGTATTCGAAAGGGATCTCTGCAAGCTGTTTGCATCGAGGTTGCAAGATTATGGATTGTAGACATCAGGTTGAGTTGAGTCAATCCTCTTTTTACAATTTTTTTCATTATCCGGAGATAATGCCTTGGGTTCCTCTTTATTTGACTTCACATTATTTTTGATGATTTTATTCTTACTGTGAGGTAACAATGCGATGGGTTGCGGCCCGTAGACATTAGGTTGAGGTTTCTCAATATGACTTATGCCATTCGGCGCATATTCCTGCTCCTGTTTCCTATTTTCGCAATTCCTTTTGTTGCCCGTAGGCAATGCATTGTTTTCCTTATCCGTGTTTTTACAATCATCTACGATATGTGGTTTTAAAATTTTATTTTGACTTACTGCCGCGTTTGAGCAGTCTACTGGTATTTCCAGTTTTTTATTCTTTAAATCAATTCTACAGTTAAATTTGGTGAGAAAAACGCTGCCTAAAATTCCATCGTAGGATTGATTAATATTTTTATTTAGAATATGAAAATTATGACTCAGTCCTATAGTCTGGTCATTAAAAGGACATTTATTATTTTAATTTGTTCTCCTAGTGTTTGCGTTACATTATCCGATATTGTTGAGACAGTGTGTTTACTGTGTTTATTGATTATGTACTGCTGTTCAGTGTTTTTTAATAAACTAATTTGTGCACCCATGTCTATTTGTAGTGTAGTGACATTTTTGTCTGAAGGTTCGAGTTTAATACGGAGCACCGGCTCTTCGTATTCTTCGTAAAATGGAATTATGATTGAATAACTTAGTTTTGTGTCCAGTGCACATCGGCTTTTACCTGCATCCGGGGAGAGGTGCCGCTGATTTCTTCCCGTGTCATTCCGTTTCCCGATAAATTACACGGTGCGACAGTCCAAAAAACCTGGGGAGTGATATTATTTTTCTTGTAGGGCTTGTCGAGTAAAACAAGATTCCAATAGTGAAATATGCCGGACACCTCCAAAATCCGGATTTACGGTTAAAAAACCGGCTTTTGTACCTTTGCGCACTTATAAGCCTATAATTTTGTGGATAATGATCCGATTTTTAATTTCTTACTAGATTTGGAAAAAAAAAACTAAGATCTTTCGAATAATATATAGTTTATTTAAGAAAACTTGATAAATTTGGGTGTTATTGTCCAGCAAACACAAATTTTGTAGATTTTTCAAAAATTTTTCAACTTTGGTGACGTTTTTAAACATTATTTTATTAAGAAACTGTAATACTATTGAATTTATTCAAAAAGTACATTTATTTACGATTACAATGCATTTTTGGGTTTAAAAATAGATAAGCAATTGACTGAGTTATTTAACTTTTCATGAAAATAAACTTTTAAACATTTTATACAAATTTTATTTTTGGTTATTTAACTCAAAAGTGTTTGCTTGACCGTTTTTTTTTTAAATCAGCATCATCAGTTTCTCGTTTAAGTGACCAGCAAAATTCTGAAATCATTTTTATCTTATTTTTTCCTTCAAAGCGTTTTTCAATAGTTGCTATTTCCTGGTGAAAATGTTCGCCTTGTTCATCACTGAACTGGCCCAGGTTATCTGGGAAAAAGTCCAAATGCGAATGCAGAAAATGAATTTTTATGGACATGTTGCAGCCCATTTCACCATACGCACTTAAAAACTCATTGATAATAGTGACATAGTCATCGCTTCTGTGATTTCCAAGGAAATTATCGCATAGCGCAACAAAACTCTTCCATGCACGTCTTTCAACGGAACTTAGCTTGTTAATGAAATCTGCATCTCTCATAATTTTTCGAATTTGAGGTCCAATAAAAATACCTAAAAGTTATCAAAACAGATAAAAACGATGAAAAACGTACTAGATATGTAAACAAATTAATTAATACCTCCTTTTATTTTGGCTTCACTTAGTTTTGGGAACACCGCTTTTAGATGACGAAAAGCGTCGCCGTTTACATCTAATTTTTTTACAAATTGTTTCATGTATCCCAGTTTAAGATGCAGTGGTGGCAGAATAACGTCCTCAGCTTTAACTAATTGCTCATTTAAAATGTTTTTCCTGCCTATTCTATGTGACTCGCGAGATGGCCATACCTTGCGATCATACCGATTCGGTGCACGACTATCCCATTCACAAAGATATCACGGATACTTTGTGTAACCACCTTGCATACCAAATAAAATTGTCAAAACCTTTAAGTCAGCGACGACTTTCCATTTATGGGTGGTATAGCTAACAAACAATAGTATATTTTTCATTACTTCGTAAGTTTCTTTTGTATTAGTCGCATATGCGATTGGAACCGAAGGTAATTGATTTTGGTTATGCAATAAAACAGCTTTTAAGCCTAGATATTAAATTACAAATCTTAAATTAATAAAAATAAAGTCATACATTTTTATAAGAAAACTTACTTTTACATGAACCATCAATGAAAAGTCGCCATTCATCTGCATTATAATTGTGATTTAATGCCGAAAATAGTTTTGGTACATCAATGCAATACACGAGATCACTGTCATTGGAACTAGTCTTAAAACTTTCTTCAAGTAACCATGTCCGGTCACTTTTTCTACCAGATGTTATAACGAAATCTTTTTCCACCAAATTCCACTGCTTTAATCGCGACCCGAGGACTTCAGATTGCCGCTTTGACAAGTGTAAATCGCGAACAAGATCGTCGAAATCAGCTTTTGACAAAAAATGCCGCACCGTTGTTGTAGATCTGGATGGAAGGTACTCTTCTTGTTCAAAATCTTTTTCTGTTACATCGACAGATTTGCTCGTTGTCGGTAGATCATTACTTGCAGTTATCGGTTTTGTAACAGTTACAACATTTGCGTACTTAATGTTTTTGCGCGTTTTAAAACAGTGACCGAAAACATCGGTTTGACAAAAGTAGCAATCATTTGGTTTATGATATGGCTGATGATGCCAAATCATAGGCGTAGAAAAAGGCAAAACAAACGAAGGTTGAAATTTCTTTTTTTTTAATGTATTACAGCAATATTGACAAACATATTCTGGCTCGTACCAGCGACTAGAGTCAAAAGAACGATTAAATACTTTATTGTACACTTCTACCACTCCAATATTGCTTTTAAAATCACGCCGGTGATTGATATCAGTAAATAAGCCACAAATATAGCAAAATTTGTTACGATTGTCACACATTTTTTATTTAATTTTAATTTAAATTGCACACGATTTGCTTAAATACACAGATTCACAGTGAAACAGAAGACATTAACGAAACGTCATATTTAAAGAAAAAACAATAATTTTACATGAGTAATGCTCTCATTAGAAATATTTGTTGTAATTCTAAGTTGTGTTTAGGCTAACAGTGATTTGTATATTAAAGAAAGTGCATAAAAAGAACACGAAAAAAAACAATACAAAAACAAACAAGAACAACAACACCAAAAACATTGTGCAAAACAATGTTTAAAAACGTCACCAAAGTTGAAAAATTTTTGAAAAATCTACAAAATTTGTGTTTGCTGGACAATAACACCCAAATTTATCAAGTTTTCTTAAATAAACTATATATTATTCGAAAGAACTTAGTTTTTTTTTCCAAATCTAGTAAGAAATTAAAAATCGGATCATTATCCACAAAATTACAGGCTTATAAGTGCGCAAAGGTACAAAAGCCGGTTTTTTAACCGTAAATCCGAATTTTGGAGGTGTCCGGCATATTTCACTATTGGATTCTTCTTTAACTCGACAAGACCTACAAGAAAAATAATATCACTCCCCAGGTTTTTCTATTTCATTCAATTTTGTACCACCGTGTTATCTGAACGGTATTTAGTTGGAATGACTGTATTGACCTCTCAAAGGATTGTAGTGTGCATTTGAGCCATCATTAACCCTACGATTTTGAAAATTTTCAGCGTTTCGTTGTCGAGACCTACATTCTTGGTACATGTGGTTTGGTCGTTTGCAATATGTACAAAATATTGATGGCACTTCTTTTTTTATATTAGAGAAATTCTGTTTGTTTTGAGGAGGATAGTTGAAAGTTTTGCTATTTTTTTACAGTAAGTGCAAGTAGGTTTATTTTGATTAGAAAGGAAATGAGGTGATTTTTCGAGCCATACTGAATGTTCTTCAGAATAAGCCATAGCTTAACATTTAAGATTAGTCGTAAATTTTAGTTCCGTAGGCCATCCTCAAATACCTGAATAGCTAATCTATCGTTTTCAGATTTTAAATATGCTCTAACCGATTCTTCGTTAGTACTAGCAAATGTGGCAGAATTTAACGAGTGTAATAATTTCCCTATTCGTCCGCTAAATTCTTTAACTGGCTCTTGTGATCGTTGCTTGGCAGTCAACAATTCATTTTGGGCGGAGGTTCTCGATTTCTCTTCTTTGAATTCTTTCTCAAATCCCATACCAAACCATTCCATTTGGCAAAAAATTTAAATTATATTAACTCAAAGGTAGAACCTTCCAAACGAGTTTTCACATCTTCAAGAATCAAGCTGTGTTCCGCGTCTGTCCTAGCAGACGAAAACAAAATATTACCGCAAGCATCAAATTTGTTTAATTCGGTTGTGTTGCCGTTAAAAACTGGGACAATATTGTAGATATCGTTTAATGTGAATTTAAGATCCATATTTAAAACTCAAGATCTTCCGCGTCAATAAAGAGAGAAGAATCGAAAAATGGTAGAGCAGCAAAGTTCTGAACTACCTTAGCCGCGTGTTGACGAGTACGAATTTTGAAATATTAAGATAAAGGAGAAAATAAGAGTTTTTTTTTCTTATAGGTTTTTCACAAATGACTTTCAACAAACAAAACCGTCAACAGATAAATATTCTAAATGTTTACAAATAATTGTTTTTCTTATGAAATATGTTAGTGTATAAATATGTGTATATATGTTTTTTTTTTAAACTGTAACTGTGCTTACTATTTTTTTATTATTTTTGATGTTCCCGGTGTTCTCGGAGTCGTCTTTGTTTGTTTTGATGTTTGTTGCTGTCGCCTTTATTTGTTGCTTCATTTGTTTTCTTTGTCTTTCATTTGTTTTCTTCATTTGTTTTGTTACTTGCTGTTATCGTTTTTATTTGTTTTGTTGCTTGCTGTTGCTGTTGATGTTAATTGCCAGGAGACTTTACGTCGTTGTTGGTTACCCTGGTATTTTGATGGTGCCCAAGTTTGGCCAAATGCTTACGCTCTATAGCTAGCAAGGTCTTATTTTTATGGGTCTTCAACAATTTTTTTTTTTTATTTACTTTTTGTTCTTATTTTTTTTACACTTTGCCGCTGTTTCAGCCTCGGCACACTTCGCCTTCAAATTTTTGTTGTTACCTGCGGCTGTTTTAGCCTTGGAAATATATATTATTTTATTATATCTTTTTTTTACACTTTGACGCTGTTCAAGCCTCGGCAGGCTTATAATTACCGCTTATGGCTTGGGATGTAGGTATCCCTCCGCTGCCACCAAATGTTGTATTTAACGTACGCTGGTTCTCGTGCTTTCCGCAGAGAAGAAGAACCAGAGACGGAGAGATCTTGCTCGTTCAGAGATAAGAAAAAGGCTTGGTTTTTCTTTGTGGATATTACCTTTTATTAGCTGACTTTTTTACTTAGTTTGAAACTTAGTTTGAAATCGGACTCTGATCAATATCTGATCAGTCTCTATTAATCACTTGCCAATCTCTGTGTCTACTAATCTCTCCCGTTTTCTACTCCGGTCAGTGGTATTTAAAACAAAGTCTCACTTTCCAAAGAAGTTCCTACTTTCCCATAATTTTCAATAAGTGGAAATTATGTATCAACTCTACTCAATCAAATCATTACATGTCATACATTATATTTACATAACAGTCATTTACATATTACTTCCCCTCAGCGGCACGCCTTACATGTTGCGTAGCTGCAGGCATTGCACTTTGCGAGCAGCGCAGCAACTAGGGTAGGTAAATGGTCACTATTCTGCTGACCGTGCAAGCTGATGTCGATGCACCCAAACAGTCACTCGCCTTACTTTGTTTTATTTCGTTGCTGCTGGCGTTATACATTTAGAAGGAAACGATTGATAACCACAAAGCAAAGCGCTGTTTGGTAATTTGAGCGTATGTGCTCAAATTGGGTCAGTTTCTGTGGTATGGAAACAATTACCAATTTTTTATTAACAAAACATTTCTTTCTTACTTTTCATGAACGCCTGCAATTCAAGTCACTGCACTTGAATTGGGTCTTGGTCGTTCATAGAAATATTGTAATAATAATAATAATAGCAATAACTTTATTTGACGTTTTTTTTAAAACAATATTTATTGGGTGGGTCCTTTAATTGAGGATTTCACTCATTTTAAGGTTTGCTGACGTAATCGAAATGTGAAACACATTTTGTTATTTGATAGTTGGTACTTCAACTATCAATCAGTAAAAAAAATTTTTGATCGGTTGGTAGTTTTTGTTTGGCGTCTGTTGAAAAATGGAAATCAAAACGAATATTTTCGTCATATTTTGCATATTTCCTGAAAGGAAAAAACGCATCGCAAGCTCACAAAAAGTTATGTGCTGTTTATGGTGACGAAGCTTTAAAAGAACGGCAGTGTCAAAATTGGTTTGCCAAATTTCGTTCTGGTGATTTTTCACTCAAAGATGAAAAACGCTCCGGTCGTCCAATTGAAGTTGATGACGACGATCAAAGCAATAATCGATTTGGATCGTCACAAAACAACACGTGAGATTGCTGAGAAGCTCCATGTATCACATTCATGCATTGAAAATCGCTTAAAAAAACTTTGCTATGTACGAAAACTCGATATATGGGTTCCTCATGAACTGAAAGAAAATCATTTAGCACAACGCATTAACATCTGCGATTTGTTAAAGAAACATAATGAAAATTATCCATTTTTAAAACGATAGATAACTGGTGATGAAAAATGGGTTGTTTACAACAATGTCAATCGGAAAAAATCGTAGAGCAAGCCAGGTGAACCAGCTCAATCAACATCAGAAGCAGATATTCATCAAAAGAAAGTTATGTTATCAGTTTCGCGAGATTACAAAGGAATTGTTTACTTTGAACTTTTACCACCCAACCGAACGATCAATTCAGATGTCTACATTGAACAACTAACAAAATTGAACAATGCAGTTGAAGAAATTCCATCATGACAATGCAAGGCCACACACATCTTTGGTCACTCGGCAAAAATTATTGGAGCTTAGTTGGGAATGTTTTGCCACATCCACCATATAGTATTGACCTTGCACCATCTGATTACTTTTTATTTCGATCTTTGCAGAACTCCTTGAATGGTTAAAATTTCAATAATGATGATGTCAAATTGACAATCAAAAATTTTCTAAAAAAAATCCGCAATAACTTAGTTGCCAACCTAAAAATTTTAATTTATTGATTGATTCGTAGGAACTGATTGAAGGTTTTGGCTTTGTGTGAGGTCGAGCTGTACAAAGTGTACAGTGTTATGTATATGGGTGGGTTGTACAAAGTGTACAGGGTAATGTTGTGCAGTTCACAACATTATAATCATAAAATAAAATTATTCTTTTTTTTGCGAAAAGGTCACAGTTTGTCTTTTATCTGGATTAAGAAACATATTATTTTTAGAACACCAAACTTCAAAGGATTGAAAGGATCCCGCCACATTACTACTGCCCAATGAAAACTAAACCAGCCTCGGATAAGAACTCCAATTACGTTGACGACCACGGCAAACGAAAACCGGACAATGATTTACGGATATGCACCTGGAATGTCCGGACCCTTTATAGGGAAGGTGCCATTATCCAATTGGCGGAAGCCCTCAAAACAATAAAAGCTGACATCACCGCCACCCAGGAAATGCGATGGAAAGGGCAAGGCTGCTCTAATCAAGCATACTGTGATATCTACTACAGCTGCCATGCGGAGAAGCGCGAATTCGGATGTGGATTCGTCGTTAGCCGGAAACTACGCCATCTTGTTTCTCGGTTCACACCTGCGCACGAAAGATTGGCCACGATCCGCATCAAGGTAAAATTTTTCTACATCAACCTTATTTGCGCGCACGCCCCGACGGAGGAAAAGGACGAAGCCGTCAAAGACGCTTTCTACGCTAGTCTTGAGGACGTATACGACCACCTTCCGGTCCATGACGTGAAAATAGCCCTTGGCGATTTTAATGCGAAAGTCGGAAGTAAAGGCATCTTTGGCCCCGCTGTCGGTCAGTTCAGTCTTCATGAGACCTTCACGAACAACGGTCTAAGACTGCTCGATTTCGCCACGGCGCGAAAAATGGTAGTTAGTAGCACCAGATTTAAGCACCTCGACATCCACAAGGCCACCTGGCTGTCCCCGGATCAAGAAACGCGAAACCAAATTAATCTTGTTGTAATCGACGGAAGGCATGCCTCTAGTGTTCTAGATGTGAGTACATATCGGGGGATGAACATTGACACCGACCATTATCTTGTTGCAGCCAAGATCCGCATGCGATTATGCAATGCGAAGAACATACGCACAGGAATGCAACGAAAGCTAGATGTCGCAAAGCTGCAATTACAACGGACTGCCGAAGCCTACTCCGCTCAACTCTCGGTTAAGCTCAACCAACCAACCTCTAGACTCGACGACGCCGGCGGGCTTTGGGCGCATATATCCCACTCCATGCGCGCTGCCGCTGAAGAAGTCATTGGTTTCCGGCGCCCGCAACCTCGAAACCAATGGTACGATCAGGAGTGTCGCATCGCGACAGCAGTAACAAACGCGAACCATGCGAGAAAACTACCGCGAAAAGAGGAAGGAAGAGTGGCGCCTTTTCAGACGCAAGAAAAGAGAGCAGGAAAAGCATGAGCGTAAGGAACTAGAGGTATACCAGGGCAAGAAGGATGCACGAAAATTCTATCAACAGGTTAAGCGTCTAGCCCAAGGTTTCAAGCCTGGAGCGTCCTTTTGTAGAGACGAAAATGGAGATCTGAATACGGATACCAATTCTCCAATTTACTTACTGGCGACGATTCCACCAATGCCGCCCATGAAGAGCGCAGTTCAGAGCCACCAATCAACGATGACGGAGTGGAAGTATGCCCGACGATTGGAACCTCAGCGTACTGTGCCGTATACCTAAGAAAATAGAACCAACCATCTGCGCAAGTTATTGAGGTATCAGTCTTATTTCCATCGCATATAAGGTTCTCTAAAGCGTACTGTGTGAAAGATTAAAGCCGATTACAAAAACACTGATTGGACCTTATCAGTGTGGCTTTCGACCTAGTAAGTCCACCATAGGCCAGATTTTCACGCTACGACAAATCCTGGAGAAAACCCACGAAAATCAAATTGACACACACCATATCTTTGCCGATTTTAAAGCTGCGTTCAATAGCCCGAGAAGGGATTGCCTATACGCAACAATGTCTGAGTTCAGTATACCTGCAAAGTTGATTAGACTTTGCAGAATGACGTTGAGCAACACACGCAGCTCCGTCAAGATAGGAAATGACTTCTCCAAAACCTTCAATACCGAAAGAGGTTTCAGGCAAGGCGATCCACTGTCTTTCGATCTCTTCAACATCATCATGGAGGGGATCGTACGAAGGCCGGTGTGCATCGTAATGGCACCATTTTCTATAAAGGTGTCCAGCTCCTTGCGTAGATCCAAGAGAGATGCTACCGCTGCTTTCGCCGCTATCGAAAAGGAATCAACCAAAGTGGATTTGACGATAAATGAGGGTAAAACAAAGTATATGCTGTCTACAAAGAAGGGAGCGCGGCGTTTAGATTCCCACGTTTCATCCGGCAGCTATAACTTAGAAATAGTCAAGGAGTTCGTTAATCTTGGCACCACCATTAATACCAACAACGAAATCAGCCTGGATATAAAGCGAAGAACAATAATTGCTAATAGGTGCTACTACGGGCTCAGTAAGCAACTAAATTCCAGAGCCCTCTCTCGATCGACAAAACTAACACTTTACAAGACGCTCGTTATGCCTGTGCTGCTTTATGGCGCTGAGGCATGGGTAGTTTCGCAAACTGACGCAGCCGCTCTGGGGGTGTTCGAGAGAAAAAAATCTTCGGTCCTGTTCGAGTCGGCGATGACTATCGCATCCGAATGAACCAAGAGCTGTATGAGCTCTACGAAGACATTGACGTAGTTCGGCGTATAACTGTGCAGCTACTATGCTGGCGGGGTCATGTCCATCGTATGGACGACGAAGCTCCAGCGAAAAAGGTTCTCAAGGCGAGGGTCGCTGGTCAACGACGACGAGGGAGACCATGCCTCCGATGGATGGACCATGGATGGCGCGCGCAAAGCAAAGGCGCCTGGCGAGAGCTGATGAGGTCGGCTGAAACCCGGACACGGGTTGTTACGGCCACCTAAGTAAGTAAGCAAGGTCCAAGGTGACTACCCTGAGGAACACCTGATTCAGCAATAAATTCAGAAGACAATACGCCTCGGAAACGTATTTGATAAGATCGCTCTACAAAATACGATTTAATCCAGTTCACAAAATATTGCGGAAATTCCATTAACTTGAGCTTAAATGAAATTCGATTGTGTGGTAACTTATCAAAAGCTTTACTAAAGTCAGTGTAAACGCAGTCGACCTGGTTACCAGAGTCAATCGAATTTAAGCAGAATTTTGTAAAATCAAGAAGATTAGACACAGTGGATCTGCCATTAACAAAACCATGCTGACGAGTTGTTATGGCTTCACCACAATGAATTTTTACCTGATCGTACACGATCCGCTCAAAAAGTTTAGGAATCGATGAGAGCTTAGCGACAGGCCTATAGTTACTGACATCATGCCTGCAACCTTTTTTATAAATATGACTTATAAATGACTTTTTCCAAAAAATTGGAAAATAACTTTCGGTAATTGATTTATTGAATAATAAATAAAGTCAAGTCCTTCGCACACGTACAAAATCATTGAATTTGTGACTGTTTTTACTGCTTTGTCGCAAATTTCAATTTGCTATAAGTACAAGAGAAGCGTAGGATCAGGACAAAGAGGACTCGGATTTAAAATTGTCGTTTCGTGCAGCTGCAGTCGCACAGAAATAAATTCAGGACCTTTTATTCACAAGGGCTTCGAAATAAATCGAAGAGTTGTATTTATCATGAGACTTTTGGGCATTGCAAGAGAATGAATAAATGTATTCTGCAATCTCATGGACATGTGTTCTGGGCTTAGTCAAAGCAGTTACACGAAAATCGTAGAACATATTCATGAAGTTGCCAAGTCGTCGTTTAAGTATTTATTTGAAAAAGCTGTTCAAGAAGAAAAACCAACAAACATCGAACATGGAAGACCTGAAAAACACATCAAAGTCTCTGGCGACGGGACATGGAAAAAACGCGGGTTCAAATCACGGTATGGCGTCACAACGCTTTTCGGTTACTCTACCGGCAAAGTAATTGATTTAGTCGTTAAAAGCAGTTATTGCCATGCTTGTACGTCTTGGTAAAAGAAAATGCATACTGTACAATATCAAACACGGTTAAAAGATAACGAAGAAGAATGTACAAAAAATGATGATGGCTCGGCGGGAAAGATGAAAGTCGATTCAGTGAAAGAGATGGTTTCAAAAACGGAAGACAACTTCAGCGTCAAGTACAGCAATTACATTGGTGACGAGGACTCTGCAACTTTCAAGGCCATTATAGATTTAGAACCTTATGGTGACGAATTGACAGTTGTCAAAAGTGAGTGTATCGGCCACGTTGAAAAGATAATGCATAACCATCTTCAAAAAGTAAAAAAAGAAAAAAACTTGGCGGAAGAAACAAGTTGGCTGATAAAATAATTAAGCAACTCACTAAATATTGTGGCTTGAGAATCCAAAGAAATACAGAGTGTTGAAAATATGAAAAAAGCAAAAAGCAACGAAAGAAGAGCCAAACTCCAAAAGCCAAAGAGCCGAATGCAGCCCGACGGGACCTGACAGCTGGTGTAAGTGCCAGAAAGCTATCGCTTTGAATAGAGACCCGAGACTCGAAAATTTGACACCACTGCTTGGCCAGGAAATGAAAGAACACCTCTTACCCATCTATGAAAATTTATCTAAAGAAGATCTTCTAGAAAGAAACACTTACATTTTGGTCAAAAAATCATCGAGTTATCAGCTGCATTGCAGCGGGAGTATTCAACGAAGGATACAATTCAATATTGAGGCTGATGAACCAACTAGACATCATTGTTGGAAATCAAGCTCTCAATTTTGCAAAAAACACGGACAAAGCTAGCGTTACACGACAGAACAAGATGAGCCAAAGCGAGACAAAAGCTGCCCGTACTGCCAGGAAACAGCAACAACTGTAAGATAATCACCTTTTCGAGGAAGCTGAAGGGCTAATAGTTTTTATCGTCCTAAAACTTTTAACGCGATTTTCTCGAAACTACGTTTCCAAAAACGGCTGCCACTGCAGCTCAAAAAGTAATTAACCGATCGGTCTGAAATTTTTAAGGGGTTTTAGTCAACATAATTACCCATAGAATAATCTTAATATATTACACATTTTGCATAAATAAAAAGTTTTAAGGGGCTATAACTGTCGAAAAAATAGGCGAAACTACGAATGTTTTATTAAAAAGTGTATGAAATTTTTTTATTTCGTACTTTTTCTCAATTCTCAAGGTTTACTCTATGCCTAAACTCATCAGTAATCGAAATGTTTTTTTTTTTTATTTCAGACCAATAGAAAAAGCTGGGCGATGGCAGCCGTTTTACGACTTCGGCAAAAACGGCATTCGTGGAGAATGTACCGCCGCCATTTTGTATTAAAAAAAAAACTTGTTTTTATTACCAGACACATGTCATTAAAGTATATCAAAAGTGTAAAATGATTTAATTATTTTTTCACCCTAAACATAGTTCACGAAAAATTACTGATTTTCGAGCATTTACATGTATTTCTGCCCTTAATGCGAATGAGTTTAGGTAAGTATTTTCGGAGGGTTATCACTAGTAATAATAATTACTTGGCCATAACAACCCGCGTTCGGGTTTCAGCAGACCTCATCAGCTCTCGCCAGGCGCCTTTGTTTTGCGTGCGCCTTCTCCAATCGGATACACCAGTTAGGGTGTACACCAGTGCGGTTAGGGCTTCCTCAGCCTGGTCCATCCATCGGAGGCATGGTCTCCCTCGTCGTCGTTGACCAGCGACCCTCGCCTCGCGCACCTTTTTCGTTGGAGCTTCGTCGTCCATATGATGGACATGACCCAGCCAGCGTAGTCGCTGCACAGTTATACGCCGAACTACGTCAATGTCTTCGTAGAGCTCATACAGCTCGTGGTTCATTCGGATGCGATAGTCATCGCCGACTCGAACAGGACCGAATATTTTTTTCTCTCGAACACCCCCAGAGCGGCTGCGACAGTTTGCGAAACTACCCATGCCTCAGCGCCATAATGCAGCACAGGTATAACGAGCGTCTTAGAGTGTTAGTTTTGTCGATCGAGAGAGGGCTCTGGAACTTAGTTGCTTACTGAGCCCGTAGTAGCAACTATTAGCAATTATTGTTCTTCGCTTTATCTCCAGGCTGATTTCGTTGTTGGTATTAATGGCGGTGCCAAGGTAAACGAACTCATTGACTATTTCAAAGTTATAGCTGCCGGATGAAACGTGGGAGTCTAAACGCCGCGCTCCCTTGTTTGTAGACAGCATATACTTTGTTTTACCCTCATTTATCGCCAAACTCACTTTGGCTGATTCCTTTTCGATAGCGGCGAAAGCAATGGTAGCATCTCTCTTGGTTCTGCTGTCAATCTTAATATCATCAGCGTACGCAAGGAGCTGGACACCTTTATAGAAAATGGTGCCATTACGATGCACACTGGCCTTTCGTACGATCCCCTCCATGATGATGTTAAAGAGCTCGCAAGACAGTGGATCGCCTTGCCTGAAACCTCTTTCGGTATTGAAGGTTTTGGAGAGGTCATTTCCTACCTTGACGGAGCTGCGTGTGTTGCTCAACGTCATTCTGCAAAGTCTAATCAACTTTGCAGGTATACTGAACTCAGACATTGTTGCGTATAGGCAATCCCTTCTCGGGCTATTGAACGCAGCTTTAATCGACAAAGAGATGGTATGTGTCAATTTGATTTTCGTGGGTTTTCTCCAGGATGTCGTAGCGTGAAAATCTGGTCTATGGTGAATTTCCCAGGTCGAAAGTCACACTGATAAGGTGGTAATAATAATTACTTCTTTTTTAGCAACGTCTTTTAATGATAATTCAATTAATAAGGAATGCCTATAAAGGTAAAGTAAAAATTATATAATATAAACTGTTATAAATTGTTATAACGTATTTTTTTTTTTTTTGTTAAAAATTGCCCATAGCTTTACTTAAATTAGCTGTACAATCCAAGTTAATTTGACGTCTACAAAATAATGTTTTAAAATAGAATAGAATAGAATGAATAGTTGTCGAAGAAGAACCATGCGAAACATATATACAAGCGATTCTTTTTTTTTAGCACTCTACCTCCTGAAAAAAAATTTTAATGTCTTAATCAAAATTTTAACACGTTTTTATAAATTATTATCTATTGTACAAATGACATGAAAATTTCATGATTGTATGATGCAAAATAAAAGAGACATGAATACATTAGCTTTAAGGGTTTTTTCAAGATTTTCTCCAACGAAAACAGGGAACAGCTGGTAGCACTATCTAAAAATTCAAAAAAAATTTTTATTTTTTAATTTTGGTTTTCATAATTCGATATGACCATCCATTTTTCGCACGATCTTGGTGGATTTGCGAAAAATATTTTTTTTTAATTACCCTATTGCATAGGTTAAGACTCCTGTTTCGCACAAGTGTGTTGTTGGGGATGGGAGGAGAAAATGCTGGGTCTTTGTGTAAAGAAATGGATATTCTTCACAGATCCTGCACTAAAAAAATATTCAGAAGCATTGTTTTTAACAGTGACTCCTACTGGAGTCTAATGACATTTTTTAAGATTCTAATTTTTGTATTCTGTTCTTCGGGAAAATACTTCTCAAAGCATGCCCGCACAGCATTGAGATATTGAACCAATTCTTCAAACATATCATATTGAAACATTTCTGAATCGTTAACGAACTCACTGTGCTATGGAAGGCTTTCTATTTCTCTCTTCCCAACAAAAATAATTCAAAATCTAATTTTCTTTTCAAAGCGGTAGTTTTATTACTAGCGTTGAACACTGTTGTCTGTATTTGGGTAAGTAGGATAAGAATTAGCAAGACAACAATAACCATAAGTATTAATGAACCGAATAAAATTGATCTTACCCGATCCGACTCGTGATTTGGTGTACTCATATTTATTTGAGCCGCCGCATGGCAGCTTCGTAGAAGTGAGTATGAATCTAGTTGCGTGCACTAAGGGTTGAGTAGGGTTTTGTACTTGTTCTCTTAGAGTCACAAAAAAGCTATCCGTTGCAGATCACTAGTCTTTGAACTCTCTTAAGAGCCTACTAAAGTTTTTAAGCGAAAAAAAACCTGTATTAAAAGTTTTATTTTTAAGATACGGTGTATTTTAGATAAACTTTGTTTCTACATTATAATTACATATATGTTTTGAAGAAAAGTTTTTACACTTTTGGATAACAAATATTAAACCATATAGAAAGAATTCGTAGTAAGGTACCTTAAATATGCGGTGGACACCTCATTTTCATCTAAAGAAAAAACAAATGAATAAGGTTCTGCTAAAGCTTTGAGCTTTTATTCGAAGATTTTAGAAAAATGTTGATTTTTACCAATATGAGAACAAAAGAACTAACTTTTGACTTAAAAAGTAATTTTTTTAGGTTTTAAAAAAGTATTTCTCTAAAATAAAAATTCAACGATTAAAAGTACCGATCATATTTGCTTAACAAGTGAAATACGTTTGGTAGCGATCCTTATCAAACGAGAAGTTTTCGAGTAATGCTGTCCAACGGTTTCCAAGCTGTCCCAAGTTTTAGAAGTAGTTTAGGTATACATGAATTTTTTTCAACTTGTATTTGAATTTAAAAATTTCGGC
Source organism: Coremacera marginata (assembly GCA_914767935.1). NCBI lineage: Eukaryota > Metazoa > Arthropoda > Insecta > Diptera > Sciomyzidae > Coremacera > Coremacera marginata. The sequence continues at coordinate 94,800,497 of OU612047.1, read as the reverse complement.
ACAAAGGAAATGAGGTTTGGTACCTGGCGTATTTTTTTGGTCCTATTTTTTTAATTTCGGTAGCACCGAATGTGTCTTAGCTTAAAAACATACACATGAGTCATCGAGGCAAGTACATTGTTTTCTCTTCGGACAATTGTGCTTATAACCACACTTAGGGAAATAACGAATGTTAAAATAATCCACGCCCGTTCATTTAATTGTATTTAAATATTTATGTCGATAAATGAAATATATTCCTTACACCACTTAATTTTGTGGGTATTTAAATTTTTTTAAACAAAATTTGATTTGATTTTATCAAAATTGCTGTAATTTTTTTTAAAAAAGAAACAAATTTTTCAATTGAGTTGTGGCAGACTGGTTGACGTGTTTGCCTTGTAATAGAAAAGCCCGGGTTCAAACCTGGCTGGCGATGATTGTCTTTTGTTGTTGTTTTGTTTTAAAAATTTGCTTATATTTTATTCTGTTATTATTAACCAAATTTTGCACCTAAATTGCGGTGGCCGTGGCATACTGGTTGGGGTGCTTGCTTTGTAAGCGAAATGTCCGGGTTCATTGTTCAAAATTGTCCGGGTGATTGTTTTTTGTTTTGTTTTAAAAATTTTAAATATTTACGTATTTGATTTATACAAATACATCAATGGTTCAAAAACGACCTGGCTTTTCGATGAATTAAAAACGTTTTTGGATAAATTTAATATTTTTCCTATCGGTGTACAACAATTTTTATTTAATTTACTCAAAACTTTCTGAGAAAATTTTTAAGATGTTATACGTTCGAAAAATGTAAAAAAACAAATTGCGTTTAGGTCGCCGAAAAACTTTAGTGGACCCATAAACAACAACAAGTATGTATGCTTGTGTGTTAACGCGATTATTTTTGCATGTGAATTTTGTTATTGAAATATGAACTATATTGTAGTAAGAAAAATAAAGTATAATATAGAAATAAATACCAAATAAATATTGTTTGTCCAAAGCCATAATGTGCAATATTATCCGCATTTTTTTTTTTTTTTAATAAAGCATTGGCCAATATTTTTGCGGAGCCCCCACAGACGCGGAGCACATTTTGAGTAACGCTGACCTAAGGTAACTCCTTCTATTTTTGGCCATATATACCAGATTACCGATTTCGGTTATATGGAAGGTGAGCGTGTTAGTCAACCGATTTCCTTAATTTTCTCACCAACTTTTTTCTGTGACAAAAAAACTATGTCTGCAAATTTTTATTGTTCTGGGATTATTTTTTGGGGGAATATACTATATTACCAATTTCGGTTATATGATCGGTAGGTATATAATTAGGTATATATATATAAGGTATATAGATATCTGCCGATTTAATTAATTTTTACACCAACACTTTTTTGCTATTAAATAATAACACTGGTCAACAGTGGTTATGCCAAGCGGACTTTGATAGCTAATACTGTTTAAGCTTTCTTCCCTCGTTATGAAACAGAATTTTTTTTTAGTTGGACTCGATATTTTTGGGATTTTGGACTTTGTGTTTTTACGACTTTTATCCTGTTTTTATGCTCTGAAATCCAAACCACTTACTGCAGAGCAAAAAGAATAGCACCATAAGATAGAAAACTTAACAAGCTTTTTTAGTCGAGTATTTTTTATTTTTCTGCCATGCTTAGTCTGTGAGATATTCAGGTTCAAAATAATATATATATAATAATATTTTTGTTAAAAATTTTGACTTTTACAAGTATTTTTTTATATTTAAATCCATATTTCAATATAGTTACATATATATCGTTTATACATACATACCATACATAATAATTGTTTAGATTTCAATAATATGGCGTTTTTCTTTTTGCTCTGCGTTAAGTGGATTGGATTACAGAGCATAAAAACAGAATCAAAGTCGTAAAAACACAAAGTCCGAAATACCAAAAAACCTGAGGACACCTAAAAAAAAAAAATTCATAACGAGGGAAGGAAGTTTAAACAGTATTAGCTATCAAAGTTCGTGTGGCACGAAAAAGTTGCAAAATTGTTAACCAGTGTAGGTATATACTACAATTGAGCTACTTGTTAATTTAATACTTCAACTTTATACTTTTGTATTTTTGATCGTTCATTGAATTTTGAATATGAGAATTTGTTGTTATCAAAATTAATAAAAATTAGAAAAATAAAATACTTTGATGTAGACACATCAATTTTGAGTGTCAATTGATTTACAATAAAAACCTCTATAATTGGCGACCCTGCCAGGAGCGGCAACAACCCCAAGAAACTCATTTTTTTAAACAACAACGAAAGAAAAAAAAAATATAATTAACGAAATCAGTTATACCAACAACATACGTCAAGCGCTCAGTGCGAACAAAAAAAAAAGAGAAAAAGATTCTCCAACGGTCAAATACAAGCCAACTACTTATCGTAAAACCAAACACTACGACTCCAACGATCAAACGCAAACCAGATACTCACCGCAAAATTAAGTACTACGACTCCAGTGGTAACACGCATCTGTATGTGTAGCATATTACATCAAACTTCAAAAATTATAATTTCTCATAATCATCAAGGAAATAATATTCTGTAGAACGCTACTTCATCAATAAATAACATAAGTTTTTATTTTAGATAATATATATTAAACTTTTATTAAAAAAAAAAACTTAAATTTATTACACTTATAAAGGGTGATTTTTTAAGAGCTTGATAACTTTTTTTTTTAAAAAAACGCATAAAATTTGCAAAATCTCATCGGTTCTTTATTTGAAACGTTAGATTGGTCCATGACATTTACTTTTTGAAGATAATTTCATTTAAATGTTGACCGCGGCTGCGTCTTAGGTGGTCCATTCGGAAAGTCCAATTTTGGGCAACTTTTTCGAGCATTTCGGCCGGAATAGCCCGAAAGTGAGCAAACAATTAATGCGATTGTGAGTGAAGAGCAACCAGAAGCCGTTCAAGAACTGGCCATGCATCCCGAAAAATGCACTGTTTGGTGTGGTTTGTACGCTGGTGGAATCATTGGACCGTATTTTTTCAAAGATGCTGTTGGACGCAACGTTACGGTGAATGGCGATCGCTATCGTTCGATGCTAACAAACTTTTTGTTGCCAAAAATGGAAGAACTGAACTTGGTTGACATGTGGTTTCAACAAGATGGCGCTACATGCCACACAGCTCGCGATTCTATGGCCATTTTGAGGGAAAACTTCGGAGAACAATTAATCTCAAGAAATGGACCGGTAAGTTGGCCACCAAGATCATGCGTTTTGACGCCTTTAGACTATTTTTTGTGGGGCTACGTCAAGTCTAAAGTCTACAGAAATAAGCCAGCAACTATTCCAGCTTTGGAAGACAACATTTCCGAAGAAATTCGGGCTATTCCGGCCGAAATGCTCGAAAAAGTTGCCCAAAATTGGACTGTCCGAATGGACCACCTAAGACGCAGCCGCGGTCAACATTTAAATGAAATTATCTTCAAAAAGTAAATGTCATGGACCAATCTAACGTTTCAAATAAAGAACCGATGAGATTTTGCAAATTTTATGCGTTTTTTTTAAAAAAAAAGTTATCAAGCTCTTAAAAAATCACCCTTTATAAAAAATATTTCAAACTTCACCGAAAATGTTTCACTCACTAACACGTTATCAAGATAATCAAATCGGTGCTCAAACAACCCCTTTGATACAATGCAATCCCTTAGATATTGTAAATACTAATCCGTCCAATAACGCAAATTAAACTACTGTCGAAGTTTATGCAACTTCTGTAAAATTACCTCAATTTTGGACAAATTGTCCAGAAGCCTGGTTTGTTCATGCAGAAATGCAATTTGCAACGAAAGGTATAACTCAAGATAAAACAAAATACGAATTTATAATAACTTCATTACCACAAGAAGTTATCATAAATGTCCTCGATGTTATACAAAAACCTCCAGATAATAATAAATATGAGAATATAAAGAAAATTTTAATTGAACGTCACTCCTTAGTGAACAAAAAAAACTCGATAAAATATTGTCTGACTCTGAGATTGGTGACCGCAAACCTTCAGAATTTTATCGAAACCTAGAATTACTTGCCGGTACAAGTATTGATAGTGAACTTCTCAAGAAACTTTGGTTGAGAAAACTACCTCAAAGTTTAAATATCGCTTTAACGGCCTCAAATCTGAGTAATATAAGAGATTTAATGCGATTAGCTGACAATTTATGGGAAGTAATTCATAAAAATGAAATTTATAGTCTTAAAAATAACTCTTCAGTATCTCAAAATATAACTTTACTCCAAATTTAGAAAATAAAGTTGAAAATTTGGTACGTGCCACAACCTCAATGTGCGAAAATTTTAATCGCTTATCCCTTGATGTAAGCTCAATTAACAAAAACTTGACGAAAGACAATCTCGAACACAATTTAGGTAATATAACTATAGACGAAACTCTAGATCTCGCGAGAGATCTTCATCTCGCAATTGGCTCTGTTGTTTTCACTATAAATTTGGAAGTGAAGCAAGAAATTGCGAACAACCATATTCTTAAGATAAGAATTTATCTAATAATCAAAAAAACTAAAAATCCCACTGTTGAGACGACAGACAATGGGAATATTGACTATTCAACTCGTCGTCTGTTTGTCTATGATAAAGACAATAAAATGAACTTTTTAATAGATAGCGGTGCAGAAACTTCAGTAGTTCCTTCTTCAAAATTCAGGAACCAAAAAAAAGCTCCAGATATTATTCTAACAGCTGCAAATGGAAGCACTATTTCAACTTTTGGTAAAAATCTTTAACATTAATTTAGGCCTTCGAAGAGAATTTCCGTTTGTATTTTTAATTGCAGATATCACAAAACCCATAATAGGAGCCGATTTTTTAGCTAAATATGGGATATTAATTGATATTAAAAATAAAATCTTAATTGATCCCTTGACAAAATTATCTGTGAATGCAATATCCAATATTTGCAAGATATCATTACCAAAATTATTTATTGTTAATAATAAATATACACAGTTATTAAAAAATTATCCTTCATTAACATCTGAACCAGATTATACAACACCTGTAAAACATGGAACAACACACCACATCACTACAGAAGGACAATTACCTTTTCAAAACCTAGACGACTCGACCCAGTCAAATATAAAGTAGCAAAAACAGAATTCGATTTTTTAGTAAAATCAGGCATTTGTCGTCCCTCCAAATCACAAGCTTCATCACCACTTCATTTAATTGCTAAAAAAGACCCAAATGACTGGAGACCATGTGGGGACTATCGAATACTAAATGTTATAACTGTACATAATATAGATTCCCATTACCACACATTCACGATTTGAATATTGATTTAAGAAATAAAAAGATTTATTCGAAGATTGATCTAATTAGAGCATACCATCAGATTCCAATGAGAAAAGAAGACATACACAAAACAGCTATAACTCCTTTTGGAATGTACGAATTTATTAGGATGCCATTTGGGCTAAGAAATTCAGCAAAAACGTTCCAAAGATTCATCAACCAAGTATTCACCGGATTAAATTTTGTTTATTTAAATGACATACTTACAGCTAGTTTTGATGAAAATTAACACTTAAATCACTTAAAATTAGTCTTTAATCGCTTAAAAAAAACGGGTTAAACATTAAACCACAAAAATGTATTTTCGGAGCGACAAATATTGATTTTCTTAGATATAACATTTCTAGTAAAGGATTACAACCAACAGAAGAAAAAGTACTTGCAATTAGAAAATTTGAAAGTCCAAAATCAATTAAACAAATGCAAAAAAACACAGATATATTCCTAAAATTGGCAGAAATGTTAAGTCCCATTCACGTTATGATTACCATAGCCTCTAAAAGTAAAGACAAAATTCTCACTTGGAATGATAACACAAAAGAAGCATTTAATCAAAATAAAGAATGTTTTGCCAAAAGAACATTATTAAACCATTTTAATAATAAAGCAAAACAATCAATTGCGGTGGATGCTTCTATTATCGCAATTGGAGGTGTCCTACAACAAGAAGTGAAAGATGATATAGAACCATTAGCTTTCTATTCAAAGAAGTTAACTCCAACTGAAATGAAATACAGTACGTTCGATAGAGAATTGCTTGCGATATATTTAACCATAAAACATTTCAAACATTTTTTAGAAGGACGACATTTCACGGTATTTACGGATCACAAACCCTTAACACATGTATTAAATTCAAAAGTAGATAGAAGCCCACGGCAAACAACACATTTAGAATTTATAGCCCAATTCACAAATGACATACAACACATTCCAGGGAAAGTAAATACAGTAGCAGACGCTTTATCCAGACATTTCGAAACAGATGTATTAGAAAATGATGAATTGAACTTGAAAAGTTTATATGATGAACAACAAACAGATAAAGAGTTAAAATAACTTATTACAAATCCAAACTATCCGTATAAGTTAGAAGCAATAAAAATGCCAGCGTTAGATATTGAGGTATGGTGTGAAAGTTCATTACCTACAACTAGACCATATATACCCGAAAATTAACGTAAAACTATTTTTATAAAACTTCATGAAATTTCACATCCAGGAATAAGAACAACACGGCGTCTCATTACCCATAGATATTTTTGGCCTTCAATGAATAAAACTATAAATAACTGATCAAAACAAGTTATGAATTGTCAAAAATCTAAAATTTATCGTCACACAAAATCACCTATAACGAAAATCGAAATTCCCCCTGGTCGTTTCGAGCATATACATATGGGTATAGTAGGACCTTTACCATCTTCTAATAATTTAAAATATATCCTAACTATTATAGATAGACATACACGTTGGCCGGAAGCATATCCGATTAATGATATTTCATCTTCGACACTTGTAAATAAATTAGTTCAGGAGTACATTTCGCGATTTGGTGTACCATTAAAAATTACAAGTGATCAAGGTAAACAGTTTACGTCAAATATATTCAAAGAATTAACAAAATTTCTCGGAAGTCACAAAATCACTACCACAGCTTACCATCCATCGAACGATTCCATAGACAATTAAAAGCATCAATTTTGGCAAGAGGTAATGCTGATAATTGGTTCAACGAGTTACCAATTATACTGCTGGGTTTGCGGTTAACTTTCAAAGAAGATATTAATGCAACTGCATCTGAAATGGTATATGGACAAAATTTACGTCTGCCTAGTCAGTTAGTTGTACGAGAAATTCTTCACATCTATTCTTTGGAATGATAAGCAGCCCGTAGTCCAGAAAGGTGAGCTGTGATAGCCAATGGGGCGTGGCACTGAAATTTTAATCGAACTCCTTCTACACCGTTTGTCCAACTTCAGCGGTATTAGACAACGGTTCATAGCACTGTTATTTTTTTGATACAATATTCCAGTAAATATCAAAACAATCGTATTGATATTTGGCATGGGGTTGGATAGGGTATATTACAAGCATCATACAAAAAGTTAGCGGGACTAGACAAGAGGTGTGGCAGTTTTTTAAAATCTTTGTTAAGTTAAAAAGGAACCCTCTTCTACCTGGCACCGCCTTTTGACGGTCTTTACTAAAACAATTCACTTAAATTCTTATAACTTTAAATTACTCTTCAAAATTTTGTATCTGTACTTGTTTTTCAAAAACCAACGACTGTTACACAAACTGTTGTCAAAATCATGAAAACGAACAGAATTAATTATTTTGATAAAAAAGGCGAAAATAAAACAATAAATCTGTGGAATTTCTGTGGGTAAATCGATCGATTTTAAGAGGTATACGATTTATTCTTTCAACTGGAAGTATTATAAAATAAAAAAGTCACAGTTTTTATTTTATAGTATCGTAAACGTACAACGTGAGAAAGTTTTTGATCACACAGAAGAATTTTTACAACGTTCGCTCAAATATGTCTCATCACAAAAAGTCCAGCGATATTTACATCCCCATCCCAAAAGATATTTCAAGTTGCAATTTCTTTTTTGCTAGGACAGACCATAAAATTTCAGGTCTTTAAAACCCTTACGAAGGGCCTCATCAAATAATAGAAAAAGATAAAAAATTTTTCAAATTAAAAATTAATAAAAACATGAAAAATATCGCTATTGAGAGAATAAAACCAGCGTTCATAGAAGCTAAAGTCGGTGAAGAAATGAAATTACACAATAACACACCAAAACGAGTGACATTTAATTTATTTCCATTAAATGTATTATGAATAATCAAGATTATAACTGTTCGAAATGGATTGTGTTTAATATTTTTATTGGTATTTTATTGGGTTATTGTATGCTTAAGTTTTTTTTTTTTTTTGGAGGGGAAGTAATGTAGGTATATACTACAATTGAGCTACTTGTTAATTTAATACTTCAACTTTATAATTTTGTATTTTTTATCGTTAATTAAATTTTGTACATGAGAATTTGTTGTTATCAAAATTAATAAAAATTAGAAAAATAAAAAAATTTGATGTAGACACATCAATTTTAAATGTCAATTGATTTACAATAAAAACCTCTACACCAGTATAATGGGTATAAAATTTTATTGATCTGCGATTATTTTTTGGGGAAATCTAGCAAATTACCCAATGCTGGTAATGGTTATATGGGCGGTAGGCGTATTAGTCGGCCGATTTGGTTTATTTTTACACCAACTATTTCTTGCTATGAAGATATTTTGCGTAACAAATTTTATTGATCTGGGTTAGTGTTTTGAGAAAATATACCAGATTACCGATTGCGGTTTTACGGAAGTGACTGTGTTAGTCAACCGATTTGGTTAATTTTCACACCAACTATTGATTGTGACAAAAAAACTATGTGTGATTTTTTGGGGAAATATACCAGATTACCGATTTCGGTTATATGGGAGGTGGTATTTTCATTCGTACCATTTCAACGAAATTTTGTTTGAATAGTTCTTTTGCCGTAAAACTTATTTCCAAGAAATTTTATGATCCTGCGGCAACTCCTTCTATTTTTGTCCTCGACTTATATGGCGCCGCGACACTGTGCGTCAGCGGCACTTTGTCGTAGCGTCACCTCAAAATAAACCCCCAAGTGTCGAACAACATAAACAATCATAAATGTCTTTGCATGTGCTATATGAAGCAGCAGCAGTTTAACAGTTTTTTGACGCTGGCGTGGTGGCAAATTCATTCTGTTCAGGCTATCGGCAGTGTTGCCATCATGACGTTAAATACGTCATTTTGAACCCAAATGACGGTTGACGTATTTTAAGGTTAAAATTGCGAATTTTTAACACGAAAAATTTGTTTATATAAAAAAACAAGTTGCACTCATAGTTTCATGTTCTGCAAACATATTGACATTGCAAATTTTGTTTTGTGCTTTCCTTTTGTTTTCTATTTTATTTTTATTTTCGCAAAACTTGTGAATTTGTGTTTGGAAATGGAGAAATATTTCAAAAAATGTGAGTACTTAAACATTTAAAATTAATTTTTTTTTTTTTAAAGTAACAATGGCTGCGTTCAGCGAAATCAACTGTTGTGAACTATTATGGTAGCGATACCTTAGTGAGCGATGTTTTTCTCTGAATGTGTTGTTACTCTAAGCGTCAGATAAATTGTCAAAGTTTAGAGTTTAGAGCAGGGATTAAAAATTAAAATTAAATTTCAAAATGTACCTAATTTCCCAAAAATATGTACCTTTTTGGTCACGAATGCACTTAGAAATATTCACCGTTGATCTTTAGTTTTTATACAAAAACTAGCTAGAATACTCGGCGTCGTTCGGGGGTGGCATAGCATTCAGGGTGTTTATAATGTATGGAACGTAAGGACTGTATGGAAAAGTATGTCCTCACTTAAATAATTCAATACATTTAAACGGTTTTTTATTATAGTTTTTGTGCTCAGGGAGACCATGCCTCCGATGGATGGACCAGGATGAGGAAGCCCTAACCGCACTTGGTGTATCCGATTGGAGAAGGCGCGCGCAAAGCAGAGGCGCCTGGCGAGAGCTGATGAGGTCGGTAGAAGCCCGGACACGGGTTGTTACGGCCACTTAAGTAAGTTTTATGCTCAGTGCATCAATTTAACATGTATTTACAAGACATCTGAATGACGAAATGAAAATAAAAATTAATTTCTCAACTTTTGTCTAGTTTAGTTTAAGGCCTTTCATAAGATTTTGTACAACTTTCTTCGAGATGGGATTAGCTGCTAGACGCCAGTTTTTCTTGAAGTGATCGATGTCACCTGCAATTAAACCTTTCTTATTTAGTTATTATTTAACCAATGCCCAATAGCATTTAATCGTTCAGAGTTCTGGAACGTTTGTTGAATTTTAATTTTTGGATACAAATTGGCGCCGTTGCTTGGTGTAGTGAGCGGTTGCCGAATCTAGCCAGAATATTGCGGAAGCATTATGCTTCTTATAGAATGATAAAAGTCGCTTCTTCAGACTCTTTCTGACATAATACTGAATTTATTGTGCCTTTAGTTACAAAAGAGGACGATTTCAAACCCCATGTGCAAATGGCTCGCCATACAAGAGCCTTCTCACCAAATTTATTCAATTGCACAGTACTATGGGTTTCACTTACTATACTACCTTTACTATCCTCTGTATAGAATTGTAGGCCCGAAAGTGTGTTGGAGTCGAACTTAACGTAGGTTTCGTCATCCGTTACTATGCAACTGATGTTTTCTTTGTTTAAGCGCTCGTACAATTTGCGCACTCTAATTTTTCCAATAATAAGTTGCTTTTCTAATTTTTTGGATTCTTCTGCTTTTTGCAAGTCTGTAAATTCTTACGCTTTTTAACTCTTTGAATCATCGCACTGCTACTTCCTCCCTTTTTGGCCAAATTTCGAACATACATTGAAGGGTTCCGCTTAATAAGGGCTAAGAGCTTTTTTCCAACTGAGGATTACTTATTGCCTTTTTTCCCCTGTTATTGGCAAGTCTTCCAAGGATGCAGCCTAACCAAACTTTTCCACTATGGACTAGTGGATATTAGTAATTTGAATTCATAATGTGAATTTATATCAAATTTTTTAATAAAATTATTAATGAAGTTGAAAAATTGTCGTTAATTTCTAATAAATTCGATTGTCTCTTTGTGATTTTATCCTTTGAGAATTCAAATGGAACGCCATTAGAAGGACACTCTTCCAATGGGTATTCTTCTTACAAAACAAAGACATTTATTTGAAATCAAATTTAAAATGCCGGTGTTTCACTTCATTCTATTCGTGCACCTAATGTGCTTATCAGAACTATACGACACCAAACAAATTTTATTATGCACTCTCGCCAATCCTATGTTGATAACAGTCAGAAGAAAGCTCAAACACAGAATGAAAGAACCAAATGTACTTCTTTAAACAAAGTATCTTTATCAGCTCTAATCACTGATTTGAAGGAGTACCGTTAGTTAGCGTTAAAAAGCACTCATTGCTGCTTAACTACAAGCGTATCAAAACTATACGACAGTCATTTAAAAGTTTATCAATAGAGAGTTCGTGTCATTGTGTCTGAATATAAACATCAATTGTGATTCACAGAACTTACTGATTAAAATATCGTGTGGGACTTTGCTATCCAAAGAAGAAAGGGCCAAAATTTTAGCATATAATAACCAGGGGCTAAATTTTTCACAAATTTAAAAAAAAATTGGTCGTACACGTTGTGTTATTGTCTCCTTATTAAAAAACTCGAAAATGTATGTCAAAAAATACAAAACAGGCCGTAAAGCTAAGCTTTCGGAACGTGATAAGCTAATGAGTATTAAGAAAGCCAGAAATTCAACCTTATCTTGTGACCAACTTGCAAGTAAATGCAGCCAATCAGTTTAGAAAATGACGTATTTGTAATTCTCAACTTGATATCAAAGGAATTCCACCAATTGGTCTCAACTGGAATATAAACATGAAGTGATTATGTTAAAAAATTGTAATTTATATTGAATCAGAGAATAAAAAACAATATATAGTTTTAGAATTTTATTTCAAATTAATTAAATTACCTACTTTGATTAAATTAAAAATATAAGACATTTTTTTTTAAATAAAATAACAAAGTTTCGTGAAGGTACACAGTTCATGTTCTTATATTTATATAAAAACTATTCTTAACGAGATCAGAATTTTTTGTTTTTTAGACATTGGAATACTCTATTAATATACATAATAATAATTAATTTTGTCTATATGTTTACGCGATTTTTATGTTAATAAGTCATTCGTAGCCGCGGTTGAAATATTACACTTAACAGCCCACGCTGCTAACTCTTCGTTAAACTATACTGATTTGATCGTTTTTCTCGTTCTTCTAATTCTGTATCTGAATCATCACTATCGGCCCCATTTAAGTAATTTTCTAATTAAATATTCGAAGTGAATATTGGTGAATGAACCACCGCCAAGATTTCCTCTGCGCTATGGTGCTCCGGATGTGCAAGGCTAGCCAACTCACGCTCTGCTAACAGATTTGTTATATGCTTCACTTCAGTTTTTATTTTTTTCCCCGTTGCTTTTTAGCTTAATTAATGCAGCTATTTGGGACAAAAATGGCAAAATAAACTTTTTCTGACGTTTTTTTCACTAAATAAATGCCGTTATTTGTACAAAAATGGTACGATAAACTTTATATATTTTCACAACTTGACACTTTATTTTTTTGCAAACAATAAAACATATGATTCACTGTTGATGCCAAACTTAAATTTTTGCAAATCCAAATAAGTATTGCCACAACGTTACATATATTTTCTCAAATCTCCCTCAAATCCACCTCAAGTTGAAGAATATTGTTTGAGAAAATACTTTATCTCAAATGATAAGGAATGTTGAAACTCAACTTACGAATTATAAATTCCTCAAACATTACAGAATTTTGTTTGTGTGTTTATTGGAAATATTTTCCCGAATCTCCGTCAACTCCACCTGAAGTTGAGAAATAGCGTTTGAAAAAATGCTTAATCTCAAATGATAAGGAATGTTGAAACTCATTTTGAGAATTACAAATTTCTCAAACGTTAGAGAATTTTTTTTTTCCTAGTGTTTGCTGGGTTAAGTTTACGCAGCCTTTAAACGCAAATGTCTGCGTTTAAGCTATGCAGGTCTTAAATAAGCCAGAAAAACCTTTACGAATAACGACGTGTTGTTTAAGCCCAGTTTAAAGGTACGCAGCTTCTAAAATGGGATTATGAATAAGGCTAATATTTTAATGGCCATATTGTTCACCTCCAGATATCTTTAACCAGCGCATAAAATACTAAATTTTCAGTATTTTTAGATACAAGCAAACCCGAAAATATCCACTGGTTAAAGATATCCAGAGGTGAAAAATACGATCATAAGTGTTTTTAAAATGAATGAAGTAAAAACAAAAAAAACGAAATGGCCATTTCAGCCCTTGAGAGGACTTTGACCGAGCTTCTTATGATCAATTGTGTTGTGGGTGTTGTGTAATGTTTGAACACAAATGGTCGAGAACTGGACCTACAAATTTTATGCCGACTCCGAACGGCTTATGTTCTCAAGATGCTTTTCATGACAGTTCTTACTCTCTGAGGTTTGTCATTGTCTGCAGATAGGTGACGGCCGAACAGAAAAATTAATTCAATTGAAAAAACTTTCTGTGCCAGGTAGGAATTGAACCAGGGTTCTCTGGCGTATAGGCCACACACTCTACCCACTCCGCCACGGCCGCCAAACTGACTGAATTACTTATACAAAAATAATCTCATTTATATCTTTGTTTAAAGAATTTAAAAAGTTGCATCCAAAATTTTTAGAAATTCTGAAAGAGGGACATTTTGTGATCATATCATGACTAGTCCGACCTCTCAATTCCATTAAAATTTTTTTAAAAAATTTTTAAAATTGCAAAGTAGGAATTCTGGTATTCCGACCTTTAACAATTTTTTACATATGCTTAGGATGTGAGAATTTAAAAACAAAATTCACTTTTATTCAATAGAATTAAACGTCAAATGTTACTGTGCCAAAAGATTTTTGAAAAAATATATAAACTGTGTTTATCGAAATGGAGAAGTAAATTTTTCATGAATTCTCTTCAAATGTTAGGTTTTCTTTATTTTTTAAAAAAGTAGTTACCAACAAAAGTCCCTAGTTCTTTACAGGAATCGTTAAAAAGTCTGAAATAACTGAAATCAGTTGGAAATTGGAAAATGGCAGCAGTTTTAAGGTGTTTTTTAAATCGACAATCACAGATTTTTTTATATGCGTTCGCAGCGCCAATCTGCTGCCATTTAACTAACTGATAATGATATCGCCTTTTTTATTTTCTACAAAAATTTAAATCGTTAAATGTGGCATTTAGTTGGTATTTTTCCATTTTCCAACTGATTTCAGTTTTAACGATTCCTAAAAAAAAAAAAATTGGAATTTTTGTTGGTTACCATTTTTTAAAAAATAAAGAAAACCTCACATTTGCACAAAATTCAAGAAAAAATTGACTTCTCCATTTCGATAAACACACTATATATTTTTTCGAAAATCTTTTGGCATAGTAAAAATTTACGTTTAATACTATTGAACAAAAGTGCAATTTGTTTTTAAATGCTCACAACTTAAGCATATGTAAAAAATTATTAAAAGTCAGAACACCAGATTTCCTACTTTGGAACTTAAAAAATTGTTTAAAAAAAATTGTGATGGAATTGAGAAATCGGCCTAGTCGCGATATGATCCGAACAAATAGTACAAAAATACAAGAAACTAAATTAAATGAATTTATTCTTATTTTGTTTTGTGTTGTATGAAATACTTTTATATAATATACATGTTTTTTTTACTATGCATTAATAGATGTTTTCAAAAATGTGCAGTTTTCTTTATGCATTTCTTTATTGTTTTTTAAATTCCAATATGACGTATTTTGACATATTTCGAAACGACCAATAACGTTTTTGACTCACAAAAATGTGGCAACACAGGCTATCGGTGTGTTCGAAGAGAGAAATTTAAAAAAAGCAACAAGAACAATAATGACACACAGCGCTTTTGAAGTGCATACGTCACTCTCGCGTTATACTCGTGCTCGTGTATGCTACAGCAACGATGTTCAACAGAGCTTTGTCGCTATGTATTTTGTTGTTGGTTTCTCATTTTCCCATTAAAAAAAATAAAGGTTTTTACATTTGCTGAGTTCTACCTTTCTTAATGACAACATATTCGAATAAAAATTATATTGCGCAAATCTAATCGAAAATATCTTTCCATCGATATAAGTTTTATGTGAATATGTTGAAGTTAACGCAGGTAAAAAGGGATCACAAACTTGTTGTTTGCGTATTAATATAAAGATAAAATTATGAAGCCATTCTTTGTATTTAACACAGAGCGAATAAAAATAATTCATCAGGCTTGGACAGTATTCGAAGAAACGGACAGCTTCATTCGGAAATTGGATAATATCCCATTATTTTATTTATTTATTTATTTAATTATTTCGAAAACCGGCACAACAAAGTTTAAAACCTTAATAACAGTACCGGTAGTGTGTAAGTATAAACATCGATTATCTTATGTATGGAGCTTAAATATACTTACATTTATAATTGAGCTTAGAATAAGTAATAATGAAAGGAACATCTACATAAAACAAGTATTACATTAAGTATTGAGTATTAAGTATTAATAGTAAACATTAAGTAAGCATTAAATATGTAAGCAAACTTTAAAGTATTTAATTATCTAGCATTTTCAACTATTATATAATACCTACATTTTTAACTATTATATAATACCTACAGCGAAGAAAAATGTAAAGCTAATTTGTTTTTGAATTGCACAGCGTTATTGCACGATCTTAAACTATTAGGAAGCTCGTTCCAAAGACGTACAGAATGTATGAAGAACTGCCTTTCGGACGTTAAACAAGAGAAACGTAAGCAATTAATTTTATTTGTTCGGCTGGATCGAGAAAAATTCAATCTCAAAAACAAGTAACTGGGTTCTGCATTACAAATAATCTTATGCAATAATAAAAGCGTACGATAGTTCAACAAATTTTCAAAGGTTAAGCCATGGATTCGTTTAGCATATTGGGAAACATGGTCTCTTCTTTTTAGTCCAAAAACGTAGCGAGCAATATTGTTAAAAAGAACGTTTAATTTGTTTTTACTTAAGCTATCACAGTTAGCAAAAATTTCACATCCGTACAGCATTGTTGGTATGAGATATGTTTTTGCAAGTAACATTCGTATGTGAAGAGGTGTAAAATACTGCGTCGTCCATAAAACACGAAGCATGCCGTAGACCTTACCGATTACATTACTTATGTGGTTATTCCAAGTAAGCGTTCTGTTGAAGGTTACCCCCAGATTTTTTGCAGAGTCTACGAATTCGATATTACTACCATTTAATACAAGAGGAGTTACAGTGGAAATATCAATAACTTTCCTCGTAATCACTAGACATTTAGACTTTTTAGGATTAAGGCTTAAACCATTTTTGAGTGCCCAATTACCAATGTTTTCAAGAACACTATTCAGATGGGATACACAGTTGTGAAGATGATCACGTTTACAGTTAACATATAACTGAACATCATCAGCATACATATGAACCTTACAATTTTCTAATACACTAGGTAGGTCATTTATATATAAAGAAAAAAGAAGAGGACCTAAAATAGACCCTTGAGGTACACCTCTATTAATGGGAAGAAATACCGATGAGATATTATTAGCAACAACGGCTTGCGACCTTTCAGAAAGATAAGAGGCAATAAGATTCGCAGCTGACGTTGTGAAATTAAACAGTTTAAGAAGCTTGGTCACCAATATGTCATGATCGACTGTGTCGAAAGCCTTAGAGTGGTCCAAAAGGACTAAAAACCCAACTCCATTGTAATCAAACCAGCACGCAGGTCTTCCGATACATCAATCAGGGCAGTGATCGAACTATGTTTGGCTCTAAAGCCCGATTGTCTGTCAGTTATAAAACCATTTCTGTGCAGGTAAGAGTTGATTTGCTGACTTATTAAGAATTCTAACGCTTTGGATATGAATGGCAGGATTGCTATAGGGCGGTACTCGTTATGAGATTTCGGTACTGGGATAACTTTAGCTTTCTTCCATCCTTTTGGGTAAATTGACTTCGTGAGCACAGAATTAAAAATGTAAGTAAGATATGGAAGTATCCTCGGAAGCAAAATTTTTAGAAAAATGGGGCTGACTTCATCATGCCCAATGGCATTCGACTTAATTCCTAAGATACTTTTTAGAACATCAACCTGGGAGACGCAAGAGAAACTGAAGCTGGAATTCACATTAAAAGAGATGTTAATATTTCTGTAAGCATTATGATTAACCGAAGGCATGGGAATGTCGGCAAACTTTTTGTTCAGATCCCCTACGTCCACATTGTCAATGGAGTTGAAAGTTTTTTGACAAAGACCAATATTGCGAATCACTTGCCACTTCTGTTTACTGTTGACCACTGAGTCAAACTTACCACCATAGTAATTGCTTTTTGCTGCTTTAACCTCTTTCACAACTCTCGAACGTAGGATCTTGAACTCATCATATAAGCTTGGAGTTTTGAAACGTTTCCAACGATTATATGCTTTATTGCGCAGTAATATTAAGTTTTCAATGACTCTACTGAACCAAGACCGTTGCTTATGAACAGATTTTTTATGCCTTAGAGGGACAAACTCATTGAAGAGTTTATTGATATTGTCTTGAAGAAATTCAACTTGATCAGAAACTGAATACATATGAAATATTAGTTCCCAGTGTACATTCAATGTTGCAGTTGTAAGTCTAGCATAGTCAATGCTTTTGAAGTCGCGGTAGCTGTAACAGTTCACAGTGTCATTGAGTCGGAAGTCATAAGCAAGAAAAATTAGGTCATGCTTTGAAAAATTAGATACGGATAGTTGATCGTAAAGAAGAATTCTAGTTTTAACACTTACAAAGAATAAATCCAAGAGAGTATTGGTTGTTTTTGTATAGTGAGTAGGCGTTGTAGTATTTACAGGAAACAAACCTAAGCTGTTCATATCTTGCACCAGATTATTGTCTTCCAGGAGGTTACAATTAAAATCACCAACTATAATTATTTCACTGAAGGAAAGTGTAATGTTTTCCAGTGTGTCAAAAAGAATTGAGAAATCAACAGTTCGGTTTGGCCGGTAAACTGACCCAAGAAGCAAATTTTGATCCCCATTGGAAACAACTACAAAGACATATTCAATGACACTATCAGGTGACGACTTGCAGAGCATTTTACACATAACATTTTCTCTTACATATATTGCTACTCCGCCTGCATGACCAACTCGGTCCACACGAAATATTTTGAACCCATTCAAACTGAACAAAGCGTCGGACATATCTTTATTAAGCCATGTCTCACTTACACAAACAGCATCCATACCAGAACCTTCAAACACATACCGCAATTCATCTACCTTGTTAACCATGCTCTGAGCATTTATGTGGCAAATTTTTAACCCAGGCCTTTGTTTAGAGAGTACTCGAATCATACTGTAGCTGCTGTCTATGGAACGAAAATTTTCAGAACTCAACATGTTTAAAGTGTAGCAAACAAGGAACTATAACTAACGCGTGCTTTATGATAAAACAGATTTTCTTCGCTGCTGTGGCATATAAAAATGTAAAATTATAATAAAAATTAGTGAAACTAAAAGTCGAGATACTAATTTGTGATGTCACGAAAACAATGCAAGTTATGAGCTGCACCAGAATCACCCGGATCACTGCCGCTTTTGATAGTTTCAATAACATCTTCCAACTTTGCCAAGGATTCAACCGATGAAGCATTATCGTTAACGCGAGGCTTAATGTGCACGATCCCACGACGAGTAAAAGCTGCAGATAGTAGATTTTGCTTTTTGTAACGGAGCGCGTGCTGTAGAATGGCAGAATTTGTTCTCGTCAGACCTTCATTTATATATATTGGTTTGTTTGACTGAAAACCCACATGTTGTAGACGTAGTACATCCTTGCTTTCTCGCCGATATTTTGCACAAGAGCTCAGAAAGAAATTTCTGCCAGAAGGCGTTTCAAATTTAACGATTATTGTTGAATCTCTGTTACTGTTTTGAATGTATGGTTTTTGATTTAGCCGGAACATGTTTTTAACACTGGGAAGCTGAATGTTTACAACAGAGCAGATTTGACTCAATATTCCTCCCAGGTTTTCGCCTTCAGAGAATGGAATACCATTTAGTCGAAGGTCACAGGCAACCGCAGCATTGTCTTGCTTATCCAGTTGTGACTTTAACTCAGCAACCTCTTTTTTGAGACAATCAACCTCACCCATCTGGAATGGCAGAACCTCTCTCGCAGCAACAGCACCCTGTTGTTCAAGAAGCTGCACATTCAATTTATCAAGGTCAGTTTTAAAATTGCTGATACCGTCCTTCAACGTGTCAACCTCAAGAGCAATCTTCTCTAATTGTGTGACTCTACTAGTGACCGCTTGCAAGCCGCTACGTATTTCAGCAACATTTTGACGCAGCTCAGCTAGAACTCTAAGCTCACTCTCATGTATTGCAGATGTGAGCCCATCCTTAATTTGGGAGGTTATCTGCTCACTGTGCTTTGAAAGGCGCAGTTCCAACCTTTGATTCTGCTTCTCAAACTTTTGATCGATAAGAGCAAGCAAAGTCGATGTCGAGAATTTTTCAGAAATATTTTTAGTATTGACACTGACCGGAGGGGTCGAAGCATTTCCAGTCACTGAAGAGCCAGTCACACTAGAGCTGGTATCTGCCGAATTCGCATTGGACTTAATAGGCGGTGAGCGGACGATCGATTCCCGACGAGCTGAGAGACACTTCGCGCATTTGTATGGTTGCTTGTTTTTTAGCATGAACTCTAGATCAGATTTCTTTATGTTCACACAGTGGCAGTGAAAAAACTCATTACAAGTGGCGCATTTGACTTTTTTGTCATCTTGTAAATTACGCTCAACCCTTGCTGAACAAACACACGGCATTTTTCTAGTTTTAAGCTCAACGATTATAATTCAGCACGTTTAGACGATACCACTTGTTACAGCGGTTGAATATTACTTTGGTCAATGTGGCAACACTGTATCAAAACTTGTTTGACAGTTCGCAGCTGATTTCTTAAGTTCAGTTTTTATCAGTTTTGGCGCAATATTACAGCAAGAGAATTTTGCAACAGATTATTATGGGCAAATGACATCATTGGTGCAGCTTTCAAACTCTGTTTAAAAAGGCATTGGAAGGAATTAAAGAACAACTGGAAAAGACACAAGCTCGCAAAGTTGGTGGTCAAGACATTGGATTGCAGGTATCTACAGGAGGTACAATTCAAAATGAGGAAACATCTGAAGCTCATCGAGCATTCGTCAGTACAGATACAGCTGCAGGAGAGTCAATACAAAATACAGAGGCTCATGGCAGTGCACCACTCGGACTGCTGAGAAAGATGGCAGCGTCATTTGCAGCACTAGAGCGACTAATATCAGGTTTGGATAGAAATCAAGAAGGTTTATCACTTCAATATTTCAACATAAAAATTGGAGCCATCTACCAATTGTGGCATCAAGTAGAAGACCTCAACTATGCAATTTGGGAGCATTTTAAAGATCCAGCACTGGTCGGTTATGATTTGCAAAAATATATTGAGTTAGAAGAAAGAGTTCAGAACAAGCTAATTGATCTCTTAGTGAAAGCAGAACAACATTCAAAACAGAAGTAGGAGGTAGTTCTAGGGGAAACACATTGCCACTATCAAAGGTGACAATCCCAAGGTTCGATGGTGACTACCTTAAATGGCAGAAGTTTTCTGATCTCTTTTGTCAACTGATACACAACCAACATATCCCAAACGTCAAAAAAAAAGTTCCGTCTAAAATCCAATTTAAGTGGAGAAGCATAGCAACTAATAAGCCATTTTGCAGTAACAGATGAGAACTATAATACCACCTGGGCTATACTTAAAGACAGATATAATAATAAACGAGTACTAACAACAAATTTGTCGACAGCAATCAAGGGATTGCACGATACAACACAAGAATGTTTGCTGGCATTGAACAACTTGGGAATCGAGACTTCCAGTTGGGATCCTCTACTGCTACATATCATAGTTAAGAAAATGGACTGAAGCACTCATATTCGCTATGAACAATCAATTAAAAATCCTAAGGAACAACAAACGATGAAGGAGTTTTTAGCGTTCTTAGAAAACAAATTTCCATTTATGGAAGGTATTAAACAAAGTAACAAAATAATACGGGTGCAAGCATCATCTACACATCAATTGTTTCTACTAACTAAGGACAATGCTTGCAAAGCATGTGGAAACGGTATTCATCCACTGTTTTCATGCCAGCAGTTTTTGCAGTGGGAAACCTCACGTTACGTTTTGTTCAACAACATAAACGTTGCATGAATTGTCTAAAAAGGGGACATATGTACACCAAATGTACGCTGAAAAATTGTTTAAAATGCAACAAAAAACACAATACACTGTTGCACTTTAAGACTAAAGAAGACACAAGCATTAACTCATCAGCAACATCATTAACAGCCGCCAGAAGCGAGAAAGCTAATTCTTATGTTCTGCTCAGCACGGCTATCATCAAGCTATTATCAGCAACCCGACAGGAAATAGAGTGCAGAGCCATTCTGGATTCGGGCTCCCAAATCAACATTATAACTAGGAGGTTGGTAAAACGACTAGGACTACCACATAAGTCTACAAGCATTCAAATCCAAGGAATCGGCAATAGCAGCTAAAAGGCAGAACATAGAGTAAATGTTGGAATACAGTCGAAAATCAACGGATTCAAAGCACGGGTAGAAGCATTCGTACTGCCACACATCATCGCGCCACAGCCAACTCAACACCTAAATACGGATGGGTGGGCCATTCCAAATAACATAACAATTGCTGATCCAACCTTCAATCGCACGGGTAAGAATGACATACTGTTGGTAGCCGAATTCTACCATCACATGCTGGTAGATGGTCAAATAACATAAGGGAAGAATAATCTACGATTACAAAACACCAGAATTGGATGATAATAGCTGGTAAGATGCAAAACACTCACTCGAAATGTGCTACATGCGGCGTTTGCAGTGAAGATGAACTTGATCAATTAGTCGAAAAATTGTGGAAACTAGAAGAAGTGGAGGCCACAGAACCTCAGCATTCTAGAGCTGGCTGACAAATTATGTGAAACACATTTTGTACAAAACACCACACAGAATTCTCATGGTCGATTTATCGTTATTATCGTCCCCTTTTGACTCTCTTTCAACTTTCTATTTCTCAGTCTGTTTTCCCTAAGTTATGGAAGAATTCGTACATAATACCACTGCACAAAAAAGGACCTAAAAATGAAATTTCTAATTACAGACCTATTGCAAAACTGTCATGTGCTCCTAAAATTTTTGAAAGCATTATCTATGACATTCTCTTCTTCCATTGCAAATCTATATTTCCTGATAATCAACACGGCTTCCTCAAGGGTAGATCAACTACCACTAACCTCACAGAATTTGTTTCAAACACTCTATGCTCGTTGGAAAGCGGTTTCGAAGTTGATGCTGTTTCTACCGATTTCAGTAAAGCGTTTGACAAAATCTCACACACTATCATCCTTCTTAAGCTTAAAGCCTTTGGTTTTCCATCCCTGTTTATATCCTGGATCAAATCGTATCTCGAAGAACGCCATTATAATGTCATCTTTAGATTTTCCAACTCAGAATCTTTTACAGCTACCTCTGGTGTCCCACAAGGCAGTCACCTTGGTCCTTTGCTTTTCGTCTTAACAATTTCTGATGTTGACGGCATCATCAAAGAATCCAATCTTTCTGTGTACGCTGACGATATGAAAATATATCGGCGCATACAAACCAGCACCGATTCACGAAATCTTCAAAACGATCTTGACAGCTTTTCCACTTGGTGTCAAAAAAATTTGCTGGAACTCAACGTCAGTAAATGCCAAGCTATTACATATTCTCGTAAGCGACTCCAACTCCCCCCGAGAACCTATTACATACTCGGTAAGCCAGTTCCCTCTGTAAGCTCTTTATGTGACTTAGGTGTTATTTGTGACAAGGAACTTAACTTTAGATCTCACATGGATAAAATTATTAGTAGAGCTAACTCTGCACTTGGTTTTGTGAAACACTGGTCCAGAGAGTTCTCCAATCCCTACGTCACAAAATCTCTCTATCTTACCTTTGTTAGACCCATTCTCGAATATGCCAGCCCAGTTTGGTCTCCCATTTACAACACCCATTCAATGAGAATCGAAGCCGTTCAACGTAGATTTATTCGTTTCGCTCTACGTGGTCTTCCCGGTTCTGACAGTTTCAACTTACCTCCTTATGCCGACCGTCTGAAGTTGATTAATATGCATACTCTTGAAAAACGAAGGGAGGTTGCCGATGTACTTTTCATTCATCAACTAGTATGCGGAACCATCAACTGCCCTGCACTGCTCCACTTAATATCTCTTAATACAAACCCACGCAACCTTAGGTCTATACCTCTCTTCCACCTTAACTTTCATCGCACCGATTATGGATGCAGTGAACCAATAACCAGGATGCTTCGCATAACCAATAATTTGATTAGCGAATTCGATTTTCATCTTAGTAGACCTCGACTCCGAAATATCCTTCTTAACTCCAACGCCACGTCTTCCCCCTCTTTAATGTCTTCTTAGTATCATTAATAATGTATCACTGTTTAAATTTAAGTTTTTAGTTTAAGTATTTAAATTGCTTGTATTAAGCTTAATTAAATAAATAAATAAATAAATAAATCGTTAAATTACCATTGATGCAAAATGCAACGCCACAACGAAGGTCAAAGGAGATTTCTTATAATCGATTCTTGGCTTTTGAACGCCGTCTTACCAACTCAGTTGACGTCAAGAAGCAATATTAAATTGTTCCACTATTATTTTTTCTTCGAAACCTTTGGAGTTCCCCCCATGAGCCACCGAAAATGTGTAATTTATTATAGTTCTTGGGGTAATTTCTCCAAATAAATCGGTTTAATGTTTTAATTCAGTATGATTTTTATTAAGAACAAATGTTTCTTTACAAGAGAAATATTCATTAAATATAAATTAAATTATGGCGTGTTGTTCGGTGCGTGGTTATTTTCTTATTGCTTAAGCTGATGCAATTGAGTAGCAATGCAAAGCTACAAAATGATGTTTTTTCTTTCTCTCTTTAGAGTGGCCGGCACAAAGGTTCGATTGTGTGACGAAATTACACATTTTTGGTGGCTTATGGGGGAAACTTTAAAGGTTTCGAAGAAAAAATAATGGATTAACTTAAGTTCTTACAAAATCAAATTTAAATTCGTCAAATTCGGTGTGTGGTAACATAATTAGTTTTATTTTCGTATAACAATAGTTCATTTTTGAACTATTCACCACCATAAGCATTAGAAGCAGAGAGTGGCAGAAAGGTAAGTGTGTGCAGAGTTTGAGTGCAAATATTTAATTGTCGATTTATAAGTCTAAACATGAGTGACTCCGAAACTCACCACTCAATAGAGTCTCTTGTTAACCCATTATGGACAGATATGGACCATGTTCCCGTTGAGCTAGAATGATGAAACTTTCGAAAAATGTTTATTTTGGTCCAATTTAGAAAAAAAAGTCAAACAATTAAAAAAAAAAGAAAAAATGTAAAAATGGAGTTGCCATCTCGAGATTTTTAATTTTCAAATTGATCGGTATTGAACGATATTCTACAAGCAAAGCCGAGCATTTTACGTATATATACAAAAAAAATATAAAAAAATAAAAATATACTAAAACGTATTTCCTTAACGACCAGCGTTTTGTCAACCCGCGGGAGCTACGTATGTCAGCCAAACTTCATAAAAATTCACAAAAGTTAAATATAAACCCTTAGAAAGACGAAAGACGAAGAACTATATTTTACTTTTTTTTTTTGTAGATTTTGTAGAGGTTTAAAATTAAAGATAAAAAAATGGATAATTCTCAAATTTCCCAAGCTTGGAAAGGTAAGTAAACGTAATTGTTCAGCCTTGAGCGAAAACAGGTCGATTAGATAAATTCTTAAAAATTTATATTCTTTTTGGAGACCATGAAAATCTATCACGGTACGACCTCCAGGTTAAGAAAAGTAAAGCAAAAATGGGTTAAGCTGCAACTGAAAAGGCTGTCGTCAATTGAAAAAATCTTTTCTAACTTTAAAACAGATCCAGTAGCGCGTAAGACTCAAACATATTTCTCACAGCGTTTAAAAAGGATTAAAGAGCTGAAAAATTAATTTCTGGCAACTCATATGACGATAGTATGTTCAGACATAAAACAGGGAGAATATATTATACGGAGAGGTCTCACTGAGAGCCATTTCATAAATCCACTCAAACATAGTGGTGTAAGCAGAGTCACCGTGTAACGAACATAGCAGCGGCTGTTATTTCTACAACCGCTGTTATGGACGCTGCTGTTATTTCTACAAACAGAACCACAGCCACGCTAAATAAGTCGAAGTTCTTGATTTTTTTCAATAGGTTTTCTTTGTGTGTGCAATTTTTTTTTGCTGGAGTTGTTTTTGTTGTTTCTCGCTTTTTTTATTTTTGTTCTGCTAGAACTTTGTTGTTGTTTTTTTCAGCTGCATTTGTTGATCTCACAAAAATCGCTTTAACTTTTCAGTTTTTGATCAGATTGATATGCTTCAGAGGACAGAATTCTATAGAATTAAACGTTAATGTATATGCCATAAAAAACAATTTTTTTACTAAATTAAAAACTATATTTTTGATTCAAGTATATTATTAAAATTTATTATCTATTTTCGCAACTTTTCTATTTCTGATTATATTGATACGCTTCAAAGGACAACTTTTTAAATAATTAAACGTGAATTTATATATTAAAAATATTTTTTTTTACTAAATTAAAACTCATATTTTTTAATTATTTTCTTACCGGAGAAATCTTGGGTTCTTCTAAACATACCCACCTCAATGCTATACATATTAAGTATTAGTATTTTATGTATTTATTAACATGTTTTATTCTATTAAACTAAATATTGAACCGTAATGAAAATTTGCATGCATTTAATTCAACTTCCCAATTAGATATTTGCAAGTTTCAAAGGTTTTCAATCAACTTGGAGGTATTTATTTGAGAAATTGAAGTATGAAAATAATAAATGTTATTTTTTAAGTCAAATAGAAAATGTTTCATTTAATTCAATTTATTATACCTTCATATAAGTTGGAATAAATTAAATTTTTCAGTACAATGTTTACATGTATGCATTTATTTCAACTTTCCAATTAGATGTTTGCAACTTTCAAAGGTTTTGAACTTGTTTTCAATCCACTTGCATGTTTGTATCCAAATATGAAATGTTTTTTCTTTTAATATTTCTATATTCCTTGTCTCTACAAGACAAGGTTTCGTCCAAACTTCAAAATTCGTTTTCTTTTAAAGCGTAAAAAAAAATTCTTCAAAATCAAACTTTTAAATAAAAATAGCTTAGCTTTAATCGAATTGCAATAGTTAATATATCGTCGTAAGCGTTGTTAACTTTATTAAAAGATTATATGAAAATATACATATGTATGTATACTACAACTTCTCTAATCCGGACACGCGCCAATTCCGACACTCCAATAATTCGGACATTTCCATAATTCAGACAATTTAAAACGTTTACCTCTACAATCCGGACAAATTTTTTTCTTATACAAAAAGAGTTATAACTTTAGAGTTATAAAGAGTTATAAATCAAGTGATATGTTTTCAAATAATAAACGCAGACACAAAACATTACTTTTAAAAGAAAAATGTGATGTATTGAAAGTCTTGATGAAGGTGAAACTATAAGGCAGGTTGCTAAAAAAATTAATTTTCCCATGTCAACAATATTAAAAAGAATAAACAGAAGATAAATAAATTTGTTTCGACTACGTACTCATATCATGGACCAGGTAACATTTGAATAATAGTTATATTTATAGTTATAGTTTTAGTTTTAGTTTTAGTTTTAGTTTTAGTTTTAGTTTAAGTTTTAGTTTTAGTTATAGTTATAGTTATAGTTATAGTTATAGTTATAGTTATAGTTATTGTTATAGTTATAGTTATAGTTATAGTTATAGTTATAGTTATAGTTATAGTTATAGTTATAGTTATAGTTATAGTTATATTTATAGTTATAGTTATAGTTATACTTATAGTTATAGTTATAGTTATAGTTATAGTTATAGTTATAGTTATAGTTATTGTTATAGTTATAGTTATAGTTATAGTTATAGTTATAGTTATAGTTATAGTTATAGTTATAGTTATAGTTATAGTTATAGTTATAGTTATAGTTATAGTTATAGTTATAGTTATAGTTATAGTTATAGTTATAATTATAGTTATAGTTATAGTTATAGTTATAGTTATAGTTATAGTTATAGTTATAGTTATAGTTATAGTTATAGTTATAGTTATAGTTATAGTTATAGTTATAGTTATAGTTATAGTTATAGTTATAGTTATAGTTATAGTTATAGTTATAGTTATTGTTATAGTTATAGTTATAGTTATAGTTATAGTTATAGTTTTAGTTTTAGTTTTAGTTTTAGTTTTTGTTATAGTTATAGTTATAGTTATAGTTATAGTTATAGTTATAGTTATAGTTATTGTTATAGTTATAGTTATAGTTATAGTTATAGTTATAGTTTTAGTTTTAGTTTTAGTTTTAGTTTTTGTTATAGTTATAGTTATAGTTATAGTTATAGTTATAGTTATAGTTATAGTTATAGTTATAGTTATAGTTATAATTATAGTTATAGTTATAGTTATAGTTATAGTTATAGTTATAGTTATAGTTATAGTTATAGTTATAGTTATAGTTATAGTTATAGTTATAGTTATAGTTATAGTTATAGTTATAGTTATATTTATAGTTATAGTTATAGTTATACTTATAGTTATAGTTATAAGTATAGTTATAGTTTTTTTTTTTTTTTTTTTATTTTATTCGCGAAGGGGGAACCTTCAAAAGGCGCCACCGTGCGGGTGGGAGTGTGCGATTCTTACGCACTAAACCTAACCTCCGCATTGAATCGTCGTCCCTGTATAAGCCCCGTGGGACCGCCGCAAAGCATGACTTCACGGAGCATGGGAACAGCACTAAGCTGGAAACTGATGGACTTGTGTCCGTATTCTAAAAGATTTGGTCATGGGCTTGTATATAAACTCAACCTTATCTATTTCGCAAACGCTCAACTCTTCGCAGTTAGTCGATAATCAGTCGTGCTAGGGTGCTAACCACTGACCAGTTAGCTTCATTTCTCAGCATAAGGGTAACCAAGTTTTGATCAGTTACCGTTTCGCCGAGACTGACCGAAGCCTCAAGTCTGGCATTTTGGAACTTGGGGCACTCGAAGAGGACATGGGCCGCGTCTTCTGGTATACTTCCCTCGCAATGGGTACAATAGGGATCTGCTACGTGCTTGTATTTGTGCAGATATGCCCTGAAGCAATCGTGCCCGCTTAAAATCTGCGTAATGTAGAAGTTCATGGAGCCGTGAGTTCTACCAAACCAAGCGGTAATGTTAGGGATGAGCTGATGAGTCCATCGACCCTTAACTGAGCTATCCCAGCGATCCTGCCACTTTAGCAGGCTTCTCTCCCGTGCGAGTCTTTTGCGAACTGTTGGGTTTTCGCTATTGGCTTCGAACAGCGTTTCCTCTACTAGAAGGTCGATAGGTATCGAGCTTGCAAGGACTAATGCTGCATCCTCGGAAACTGTTCTGAAGGCACAGCATACCCTGAGTGCGCCAAGTCTATGCACTGATTCAACACCACGTCGGTATGACTTCGTTCTCATTGCTGTGGCCCACACCGTTGACCCATACATCACGATGGATCGTACTACATTAAGGAGTAGTATCCTGCGCGCCTGTTTGGGGCCTCTCGTATTCGGCATCATTCTCGATAAAGACATGCATGCGTTGGATGATTTTTTATGGGCATACTGGAGATGCTGCTTAAATGTTAATCGGGAGTCAATCATCACGCCAAGGTATTTAATGCATTCCTTTGATTGCACCAGCGTCCCATTAACATTGATGCTTGCAACTTCCATCTTTTTGCGGCTGCTTATGAGCACCGCTTCGGTTTTATGTTCGGCGAGACAAAGACCTACTGACATAAGCCAGTTATATATAATGCCGATCGCCACACTACTGAGTGCCTCGACTCTTTAAGATGTTTTGCAGTGGCCACAACCGCTAGGTCGTCCGCAAAGCCGACGATCTTAACGCCTGTGGGAACTGCGAGTCTAAGGACGTCGTCATACATAACGTTCCACAGCAGGGGCCCTAGGACTGACCCCTGTGGGACACCACCGGAGACGTTATACACCATTATCCCCTCGTCTGTTGCATAGCGTAGTATTCTACCATCGAAGTAGTTCGATAATATCTTAGAGAGGTAGAGTGGAATTTCAAATTTTGTGAGCGCTTTCATTATCGTATCCCAGTTTGCGGAATTAAAGGCATTTCGCACATCCAGCGTTGCCACCAGGCAATACTGCTTTGCCCCCTTCTTCCAGGTAGTGCCTTCGATAGCTTTACTTGCTATGCTTGTAACCAGTTTTATGGCATCGGACGTAGAGTGACTCTTTCGGAAACCAAACTGTTGGCTCGGGAGTCGTCCTCTGGATTGTATTGGTTCTTCGAGGCGGTTGTACAGCAATTTCTCGAAGATTTTGCCTATCGTGTCGAGCAAGCATATAGGTCGGTAGGCCGAGGGATCCTCCAGAGAGCCGCTACCTTTTGGTATTAGCACAAGCTTTTGCGTCTTCCATTGTGCGGGGAATATGCCCTCTGTGAGACAAGCGTTATACAGCTGTACGAAGGCTTGTGTTTGGGCTGCAATGGCCATTTTTAGCGCGCGGTTCGGGATTTTATCTGGCCCTGGGGCCTTCTCGCTATGAACAGCATTGGAGATTTTCATTACCTCTTCTGCGGTTACCATGGAAATAACTTGCACGTCGCCATGATTAATGACGGGCTGCATCGATGGTTGCTGAGGGAAGAGCACACTTACAATGCGACTAAGTATGTGAGGGCACGTGGGTGGTGGTCGTCCGAATGACTTCATCTTTTTCATTAACAGTCTATAGGCGGTGCCCCATGGGGTTACGTCCACTTCGTCGCATAACTGCAAGAAGCACTCGCGCTTCCTCGAACGAATCTTGTGTTTGAGCAGCTTCCTGCGCTCTCTATAGACCTCGCGCAGTTCTTCGAACCTGTCGGTCCCTCTGGCGCGGTAGTAACTTCTTCTGGCTTGGTGGCATTGGCTGCGTGCTTCGGCGATTTCGGCGGTCCACCAGTACACAGGCTCGTGGTGGTGCTTACTTGGTCTTCGCAACATCATCGCTGCGTCGCAAGATCTTTTCAGCTGCTGTTGCTTGCCTAGCCATATTCTGTGCTGAACCAGTGAGGTGTATGTCAGCCATCATTGCTGTGAGGATACCTTCATTAAGCGTTTCGACCTTGTATAATGGCTCGCTATGGGGGCCTCTGCTCCGTCGGTTGGTTTGCATTTCAAACGTGTACACGATTGCTTGGTGATCGCTATGCGTGTAGACGTCGCTTACTTGCCACTGTACTTGCGTGCTCAGGTCACAACTGGCAAATGTCAGGTCAATTACTGAGCTGCCATTCGCGTTGGAGAATGTACACTGCGTTCCCGTGTTTAAAAGCACAACCTTTAACGAAGCAAAAGCCTCCAGAATAATGAGCCCTCTTTGGTTCGTTCTCTGGCTTCCCCAGTCTACGGCCCACGCGTTGAAGTCACCAGCAATAACAACTGGATTGATTCCTCTAACATCGTCAACTATTGCGTCGACAGTAACAGCAAACTCTTCTATGGATAGACTTGGTGCAAGGTAGCAGCTTACAATATGTGTGCCCATAACTTCTACACGAACAAAACCGTTTGCACGTGTATGCTGCCTCATTAGGGAAGGATGTCTTCGGCAGGACCATATGGCGGCTCTTCCAGAAATGTCTGATGCCCAGACTCCTGGTGCTTTCTCGTTATAAGGCTCACTCAAGATAGCAACATCAGTGCTTAGATCTCGAACGGTTTGCGCTAAAAGATCTTGCGCTGCGCGACAGTTGCTGATGGTTGCCAAAAACTCCGGCAAAGCGAATGGTTGATCCTTGGACAAAGGTCTCTAGAAAGCCCAAAAAACGTACTGGTGTACTGGTGGACCGCCGAAATCGTCGTACCCCCATGGGGTACTCATCGTCCTTGTATAAGCCCCGTGGGACCGCCGTAAAGCATGACTTCACGGAGCATGGGAACAGCACTAAGCCGGAAACTGATTGACTTTTGTCCGTATTCTATAAGATTTGGTCAGATTTGGGCTTGTCTTTAATCTCCACCTTATCTATTTCGCAAACGCTCAACTCTTCGAAGTTCGTCAATAATCAGTTGTACTAGGGTGCTAACCACCGACCAGTAAGCTTCATTCACTCGAAGAAACCATGGGCCGCGTCTTCAGGTATGTTTCCGTCGCAATGGGTTCAATAGGGATCTGCTACATGCTTGAATTTGAGCAGATATGCCCTGAAGCAACCGTGCCCGCGTTCTGTGTGATGTAGAAGTTTACGAAGCCGTGGGATTTACCAAACCAATCAGTAATGTTAGTGATAAGCTGATGAGTCCACCGACCCTTCACTGAACTATCCTGCCACTTTAGCAGGCTTCTCTTCCGTGCAAGCCTTTTGCGAACTGTTGGGCTTTCGCTATTTGCTTCGAACAGCGTTTCGCTTACGAGGAGGTCAATAGGTATCGAGCTGGCTAAAACAAGTGCTGCGCCTTCGGAGACTGTTCTAAACCCGCGGCAGACTCTAAGTGCGCCAATTCTGTACACCGACTCAACGCCACGTCGGTTAGACTTCGTCTTCATCGCTGTGGCCCATATAGTCGAGCCGTACATAATGATTGACCGCACTACGTAGAGCAGCAGTGTCCAACGCGCTTGTTTGGGGCCTCTCGTGTTCGGCATTTTTCTCGATAGCGCAATACATGCTTCGGCTGCTTTTTTGTGTTTATATTACAGATGCTGTTTGAATTACAGTCGAGAGTCGATCATTACACCGAGATACTTTATGAACGGCCTCGACTTCATACTACGCGGTACTTCACCGTACCGCGAATACTTATGCTGGCGGTTTCTAATTTCCTCCGGCTGCTGATGAGCACAGCCTCCGTCTTGTGTTCTGCCAGACTTAGACCCACTGACTTCAGCCAATCTTGGATAGTGCTAATAGTAACACTAACAAGGGCCTCAACTTCTTCCATGTGTTTTGCTGTACCCACAACCGCTAGGTCGTCCGCAAAGCCGACGATCTTGACACCTGTTGGTACGGAAAGCCTGAAAACACCGTCGTAAATGACGTTCCACAGCAGAGGGCCCAGAACCGACCCCTGGGTCGTTGCCACGAGGCAGTACTGCTTTGCTCCCTTCCTCCAGCGTTTGACTTCACTTGCTTTATGTGAGATGCTCGTGGCCAACTTGATAGCATCGGTCGTTGAGTGAAACTTTCGGAACCCAAACTGTTGGGTGGAAAGCCCTCCTCCTTCTTCAATAGCTTTTTCTAGACGATTACACATTATTCGCTCGAAGATCTTCCCTATTGTGTCGAGCAGGCATATCGGTCTGTAACCTGACGGAGCGTCCATGTTGCCGCTACATTTTGGTATGAGCACTAGGTTTTGTGTCTTTCACTGTGCTGGGAATACACCTTCTACTAGGCACGCGTTGAAAAGCTGCGTGAATGCATATGGCTGCAAAGTAATGGGGAGTTTTAGTGCGCGGTTTGGAATACAATCAGGACTTGGTGCCTTGTCGTTCTTTGTACCCATTGCTATTGCTCCGATCTCTTCCTCTGTAACCATTAAAGTGGGTTGCAACTCACCATAATCATCAATCTGCTGGATCGCTGGCTGTTGCGGGAAGAGTGTCAGTACTATGACACCAAGCACCTGTGGGTTCGTGAGTGTCGGTCGCCTGAACGCCTTTAGCTTCTTCATGACTAATATGTACGTAGTACCCTAAGGGGTGGCTTCAGCCTCGTCGCAGAGCTGCAGGAAACACTCTCGCTTGCTTTTGCTGATTGCTTTTTTTAGGATCCTCTTAAGCGTTCAGTAGCGATCACGGAATTTGTCGAAGCTGCTCGTATCTCCGGCGCGGTAATACCTTCTCCTTGCTTGGATGCACTTACTGCGGGCTTCAGCAATTTCTGTTGTCCACCAATAGACCGGGTTCTGGTTTCGTTTGCTAGGCCGTCTCACATAGTTTAATGCCTGCTTTGTCATGTCGGCAGGTGAACCATGGAGGTGTATATCGGCCATCATAATTTTAAAAACGTCTTCATCTAACTTTTCGGTTCTGTACGAAGCTCTGCTGTAGTTTCGGTTGCTTGCTCGACTACGGAGTTGTTTATCCAGTCTAAAGATAATAGCTTGGTGATCGCTGTGTATGTAAACGTCGTTTACATGCCACTCTGCCTGTCTACTTAGCACGTTGCTAGAGAATGTCAGGTCGATTATCGAACTTCCGCCTGCATCGATAAATGTGCTCTGGGTTCGCGTGTTTCGTAGGATCACGTCTAGTGAAGCAAACACCTCAAGGAGTACGAGACCCCGGTGGTTTGTATTCTGACTGCTCCAGTCTACCGCCCATGCGTTGAAGTCACCTGCGATAAGTATTGGTTGGAGCCCTCTCACATCATCAACTATCGCGTCCAGAGTTTCCGTGAATTCCTGGATGGACAGGCTTGGTGCTAGGTAGCAACTTACGATATGTATGCCTTCTACTTCAGCCCGAACGAAACCATTTGAGCAAGTATGCTGTCGCATGTAGAAAGGAGCTCTCCCACAGGTCCATATCTCTATAGTTTGCGCTAGAAGGTCTTGGGCTGCGCGACAGTTGTTGAGGTTCAACTGCAGAAATCTCATCTACGCTTATGCTGACTGACTTCTTGGTAGGACGGACACCTCCAGCTTCCGGCGCGATGGTTAGAGTCCTTACGCTCCTTTGCTAGATATAAGAAGCAGCTCGCAACTGCTCCGCACTCTTTGGCCTTGTGGCCTTCGCTGCCGCATTTCATACAGCACTTGCTTCGGTCTGTACTATTAGTTTCTTGCTGTGTGCCCGAAATCAAGACACCTGAAACACCTGGTGGGAGCAACCTTTTCCCGGACTCTGCAGATAACCCAGCCAACCTTGAGTTTTCCACTATCCGTCAGCTTTTTCGCCTGTGGTGCCGGCAGGCTTACAGCTGCCGTTACGCAGTGACTTGACGTTGGTCACTTTACTCTCGCCTAGTAGCTTCTGAATTGCAACACGCACATCTTCAACCGTCGTCACTTCGTCTAGATCCTTAATCTAAACCATGGTGTCTTCTTCTTCTTCTTCTTCTCTTCTGTCTGCGATAGTTAATAAATAAATATTTTTTTAAAGTTGAATCCATTTTTGCTAAAAAATGTCATGTCATGTGAAAGGGAGCTTAAAATGAAATTTTTAATTTAAATTATTTTTACAACAAAAACAAATTTTACGTCATTTTTTGAGGAAACATTGGATATTTTGGGCTTTTTTTGAAAAAAAATATTAAAAATACAAATATACAGTAATTGGTATTTAAATATTTTTTGGCAAGTACTTTTATTAAACTTTATAACACAAAAAAATTTTTGTGATATATGCTGAAAACTAACGGAGATATTCCCATAGAAAGTCATATTTATAAATTTCCAATGATTTTTTCTCATTTCTTCGGGCAAACAAGTTAAAAGCACAAAGTTGTATAGAAGCCCTGTTAAACATAAACTTTTCCGATCAAATATTTACACATACGGAAATTTGGAGAAAAAACAAAATTTTTGATACCAATATTGTGGTCTTCCTCTCTAAAAAAAATTTTTTTTTTAAGAAAATAAATGCATATTTTAATAAAGAAAATTTTAATATAAGAACTTAAAAATTTAAAAGAACAAAAAAGGTAACTTTTAGAATTCTCTTAAATATAATATAAATGAAAATGAAACAATTTCGAAAATTCGCTCCGTATGATATCGACTAAATACTGTTAAAAATTACAACAAAATTACAATGAAATTTATTTCTCCAAAATGGATGCCATCATGTGTGGCTTTAAAATACCTTTCGTTTGATACCAAATTTGTATATATTTCTATGGAAAATATTGAAATTGTGGCAAAAAAACGAAATTTTCGCTGATTTTAAAACGTAATTTTGAAACCGTAAACTATCGATTGAGCACGTATAAAAAAATACGTCGATTAGATTTTTGTCCTCTATCACATATCCAAAAATTATTCAAATCGGTGAGTGACACCTGGGGACCTTTCCTTGTTAGGTTAGCACCATTTTTGGATTCAAATGAAATTTTACGCGTGTGGGGACGACTGTAACGCTCTATACTGCCCTATCGTCAGAAACACCCAATCATTTTACCAGCCATCACTATTTCACAACTTTGGTCATCGACAACGCTCACTATAATACTTTACACGGAGGTGTACAACTTACTCTTGATAATATACGATAACAGTTTTGGATTCTTAGTTCTAGAAAAACTGTGCGAAATCGCCTTCGACACTGTGTCAAATGTTTTCGAAACAAGCCAGAGGTGTCTACACAATTAATGGGCGGCTTACCTACTCAGCGAATCAATTTACCGACTCAAGCATTTCTTGCCACCGGCGTAGATTATACCGGAGCGATAGATCTGAAATTCTCAAAATACCGCGGCAATACTTTCTATAAAGGATATATTGCGATTTTTATATGCCTGGCTACCAAAGCTGTGCATTTGGAAGTGGTCACAAGTATGAATACAGAACATTTTTTATAGGCTCTACAAAGGTTTAGCGGACGCCGAGGACTGTGTCATGACATTTGTAGTGACTCCGGCACGAACTTTATTGGTGCAGAGGCCGTACTGAATATTAATCAACGGAAATTCATCGATGATGTGCAACGCGAAATCGTTCCAAGGCTGGCAGAGCAAAACATTCAATGGTATTTTAATCCACCGCATTCTCCAAACTTTGGCGGACTGTGCGAGGCCAACGTTAAGTCGATCAAATACCACTTAAAAAGGACTATTGGAGGCATTCGATTGACTTACGAAGAGCTGGCTAATGTCCCTCGTAAGGATTGAGGCGTGTCTCAACTCGAGACCATTGTGTCCACTAACATCTGATCCGGATAACTTATTTGTACTCACTCCGGGCCATTTCTTAATCGGTGACGCCCTTTTGTCTACTCTGGAAGTAGCATCAGAAAACAAAAATATCTCTAAGCACTACATTCAATTACAAAAAATGATTCAGAATTTTTGGACAAAATGGTCATCGGATTGGCTATCTCATTAATGCCCAGGTTGTTTGTGATAAAAAGTGTAAGAAAGCATGGCCTTGAAATCGGTTAATTTCAATGACCATGAAATCGTACATTCTCCCCCCGGTAAGGTCTGAGGCTATAATGACCTTACAATAAATTTACGTTACAGTGACGACAAAATCTGATGTTGCTGATCTTTGACGTGGAATGGGCTGAGGAGTCCTTGCTTCTGTTGATTAAAAATTGATTTGATGTGACCTTGCCTTCCAGATGATGTAAATCGTGATGGTGATCGACAAGGCAAATGCTGTATAGCCTAATGTTGAGTAGTGATAATTTATAGTTTGGATTTGAGTAGGCAAATCTAAAGCCTTTTGGTGTGCCAGAGAATTTTGAAGTTCGGTGAAATTACTTAGGTGCGTATCGTAATGATATGGTTCATGAATTACTGGGCCAAGCAGATTGGGCCTTATAATTTCTGTGAAATTTCCTAGGCTGGTATACGAAGTATGGCTGCTGCTGGAATATGCCTGGTGTCCTTGAATAGTAATAAAACTATCTTTAATAACACATTGAGGCTGAAGCGATAGTATTCCTGATCCTTTCAGCATAAGTTGTTGACTCTGAGTATCACATACGGCAGTTATTCGCTTATCGAGCTTAGCCAATAAAATGTGAAGTAGCAATGAACCCCAAGAATTTGTTTCAATTTCCAGATTGTTTAGAGCCAGAAGTCCTTCGTGTGTAGTATCGTGTAAGTACCTCACATCTGCCGCTGACGGGTTGTTTGGCACTCCAGACTGATTTAACAAATATTTAATTACTGTTGATACAATGACCCTTTTGTTATTATATCTGTCTTGCAGTAGTTTCCATGCTGTGGCATAATTTTCACTACTCAATGCAAGATGTCGAATAGGATTCTCTGCTTCGCCGGTAACACTCGTCTTAAGGTACCACATTTTTTGCGATGGTGGTACCTGCTGCTTATGAATAACTTCTGAAAACAAGTCGTGAAACTGTGTCCATTGCAGATAATCACCGCTGAATTTTGGAATTGTGATTTTTGGCAAATGAAGTGGGCTCATGGCCATTTGTGTAATCGGTGTGGTAACTGGCTGGACCTCAATTGATGGGTGTGCGGTCAATTTGATTGACAGTTGGACGAGCACCTGCTGAACTGTATCTTCCATATTATAATATTCATCTATATTATATCCTTGAGAGCTCGGAGTATCACAATGTTCCCAAATCGTAGCATTAATGGTCTCGATTTGGCGCCACAAACTATTGATTGTGTTTATTTTTAATTCATAGAATTGTGGTGGCTGGTCTTCATTGTTGTCAATCAGACCCTCACAAATTCTACTTAACCTCACAAATTGTACTTAATTCTACTTAATGAAATTCTACTTAGTTTCACGACTTAGTGAAGATATAGCTGCTACTTGCTTTCGTATAATTCCAGAAACGTTCACTAAACTAAAGTTGCCAGCGCCTTTATCAGTGGTTGCCATACGTGGAGTTGCTTCTGGGGCGGCTTTTGTTGAAAGGGTTATCATCTGTTGTTCAAATTCTTCCTTAAAAGTGTCCACTACATCCATCATTTCATTATAATAGTTTGCAGTGAAGTAATCGTGGTCTAATTTTAATCCGGGTACTACTCTGAGCTTGTTGTCTTGATCTTCAAACCGTGCCCAGGCTTCGTCTAAACGATGAATACGATTTTCGAAGTAGGATGCTGTCTTTTTGCGATCGGATGGATCCTTTTTGTAGTTTCTAATGACAGCTTGTATTTCGCTGCCAGTTTGCTTTTGGAGCTCTACCGATTCGTCAAAGGTAGACATTATTTTTCTTGCCACAGACTGCTTCTGTTTGGCCGTAGGCTGCTTCTATTGTCCTGACGGCTGCGGTTGATATGTGATTCTTGCTGAATCACGTCGGGGTCACCAAATGTTAAATCCTAATTTGGATTTCGGGAGTTTGGTTGTTGCACAAGCAAGCACAAGACAATGAAATTGCCTTTTAATATAAAATTTACTACATTATTATTTAATTATACTACATAAATACATACATACAAGATACATCAACAGCAAACAACCTTGGCACTGCACTAAGCTCAACATAAAAAACAGCAAAAGTGCAATGACTACAAAAAGAGAATATGACTCCGCTTGATTGGCTGCCGTTAGCTGGAGTTGAATGTTGGTCAAAAAATGCTGACGCTGCAAGTGCAATGCCCAGGTTGTTTGTGATAAAAAGTGTAAGAAATCATGGCCTTGAAATCGGTTAATTTCAATAACCATGAAATCGTACAATTATTTTTACTGCAATTTTTTTGAATAACCAGTAAAAATTTATTTATACTCCATTTATTTTCAGTAACCAGTAAAAAATTATTTTTACTGAAATTTTTATCAGTATTCAATAAAAATTTAATATTACTGCAATATTTTTCAGTAATCAGTAAAAATTTATTGTTACTGCAATTTTTTCCAGTAATCAGTAAAATTTACTGGTAATGCAACCTAAGTTTAATTATCAGTAAAAATTTGCTGGTAATGCAAATTGAATTTAATTATCAGTGAAAATTTACTGATTACTGCTATTTTGAATGCACTTAATATATAGTGCAGTGTGCACATGTATGATGTATAATGGCCCGACTGTGCAAAGTGAATTATTTTCAATTTTACTACGGTTTCGACTTCCTCGCTTTGTGTTCACTGCTGATATCCAACAAATGTGTAGACAGATAATGGTGCATCCTGACAACCGGTCACTCCAGATGAAAATGTGGAGATCAAGTCCCACCGAACCTATCAAGTATTACACTAGGCGCCAAAATCCAAAAAAATTTTTGTGATCCACATGCCACTAATTTTTTCTTATGGACTTTGGCCTTCTAAACACGAATATCACAATAAAAATATTTTCTAAGGATAAGTTTTCGAGATATGATTTTTTGAAAAAAATTTCCCCTTCTTCCAGGATGTAGTGTCATAAATAGCAACCTATCTCTAAAACGAATTAGCCAATTTAAAAAAAAAAAATTAAATCGAAACAATTAAATTACCTACAAATGCTTAGAACAAACTTTGTCATTTGGCTCAGTAAATTTGACGGAATTAGAAGAAATTCGGCGAATTTTTTATGGGTGTCGCCTAGACACTAGAGCCGCACCTTATTTACTCGCACTCGCATGGGCCCAGGCACTTCGAGAAGACTTCTACGTTGATGGCTGTTTAACAGGATCTGACAGTCTTACTACAGCTAAAAAACACAAAGGCAATTAACTCATATTTTAACGGGCTCTGGAATTAAATTAAGGAAATGGTCTGCCAATCATCCACGATTGCTTCAAGGAACTGTCCAGGAAGACGTGGAAATAGATCTGGACCTCAACGGCATTTCATGGACCCCAAAAAATGATAAATTCTGCATCAAAGCAAATCTTGACAACAGAACCCGAATTTCAAAGCGAAACGTCAGCTCAGAGCTTGCACGATTATTTGATCATTTGAGAATTATCTCACCTGTGGTGGTAACAGCTAAAATGTTCCTTCAAGAATTATGGCAACTTAAACTATCCTGGGACGAAGCATTGCCCATTGAATTTCAGACAAGATGGAGATCTTTCCGAGAGAACCTGGAGGAGCTGAACAGCTTAAAATTCTCACGACACATGTTAAATCAATCAGTTCCTAAAACAATGGAGCTTCACGCCTTTGCAGATGCATCAGAACGAGCATATGGTGCAGCAATATACATTAGATCTGTGTTAAATGATGGAACGATAATTGTGAGGCTTCTATGCGCTAAGTCTCGTGTGGCACCATTAAAAAAACAAACTTTACCTCGGTTAGAACTATGTGCGGCAGTAGTAGGTGCAAAATTAATATCCAGAGTAAAAGGTGATCTTCATTTAAAAGACGTTCCTTCATACTTGTGGACTGATTTAGAAATTGTGCTGTCATGGATTAATTCTGAAGTATCATCATTCCAAACATTCGTAGCCAACAGAGTGGCTACAATTCAAGAATTAACTTTGACTCAACTATGGCGTCATGTACTATCAAAGGACAACCCAGCAGATGTCCTGTGGTTTATCTCCTGTAATATTTGGTTTTACGGTCCACTTATCTTACATGGAGATGTGCCAGCATGGCCTAAACCATACGAAAAAGGGTTAGCCATAAGCAATAATGTTGAAAGAAAGCGTAAGCTATCGGTGTCATTGGTAATTTCTAGAACATATGTTGAAATGATGATCTACTCAATTAATCATGGAACCTGATTTAGACGGCTTCAAAGAATAATGTCGTACGTGCTTCGGTTTATAAATAGTTCAAGAAGCAAACCATGTCAAGCTGAGCACTTTACACCAAAATAATAAGATGAAGCGCTCGTTATAATCAGAAACATGCAGGCTGCAGGAAATCAAATCAACAAGCCAGCTTTCCAGACTGTTAACATTCTTAGATAGTCACACCATAATGCGGGTAGGAGGACGTTTGGAAAATTCTTCATTACCGTACGACGCCAAGCATCAGATGATTTGATTATCCCATATAACGACCCTTTAACAAAATTACTTATCCAGAAGGTTCAAGAAGAGAATATGCATTGTGGACCAGCGGCGATGTTATCATATGTCAAGCAACGGTTTTGGCCTGTCAAAGGAAAAACAACGGCGAGGTCAATCGTGCATAATTGTGTCAGATGCAGTAAAGCAAAACCACGACTATTAAAGCAAATGATGGGAAATTTGCCTTCAGCAAGAGTCACACCATCTCGACCGTTCATAAACTCTGGAGTAGATTATTTTGATCCCGTATGGATTAATTTTAAAACACGGGGAAAGAATCCTCAGAATGCATATATTGCAATTTTCTGTTGTTGCTACCAAGGCTGTCCATCTTGAAATTGTCAGCGATCCAACTGACGCATTCATTGGAGCTCTGGAGAGGTTCATTGGCAGAAGGGGACATTGTCAAAATTTATATAGTGATAATGCCACAAATTTTATAGGCGCAAAGAATCAACTGAACGAGTTAGCGTCAGCAATACATGCACATTCAGCACAAGAAAAAATAATCAACGAATGCACAAACAGAAATATACAATTGCAGTTCATCCCGCCAAGAACTCCACATTTTGGAGGATTATAGGAGGCCGCGGTAAATCTGCCAAGCACCTGTTAGTCAGAACCGTGTCAACTGCAGCACTTACTTACCAAGAGCTTGAAACAGTTATCGTGGAAATAGAAGCAATATTAAATTCACGGCCTTGACTCCTATATCTGACGATCATAACGATTTTACAGTACTGACCCCAAGACATTTTTTGATTGGGGAGCCACTAACTGCTCAGGTTGACATTAATGCAATTCCGCTCAAATCATCATTGCTCACAAGATGAAAGCTGGTACGTATATCACATTTGAAACAAGAATTTTGGCGCAGATGGTCACAGGAATACTTAAGAGAACTGCAATACAGACTAAACATGGAAAGAACAATCAAAAAATGTAGAAATAGGCGCAGTCCTTATCATAAAAAAAGACAATGTTACACCCCTTCAATGGCCAAAAACGTATGAAGGAAATGATGGTCTAGTACGGGTAGCTGATGTTAAGACTGGAAGGGGAGTTTGGAAGAGGCCGATACACTGATTGGCACCACTTCCAGTTGAACATAATTCTCCACCACTTCAGCATGAGGAAGGCAACAACACAGACGTTTCCAATAAAGAACTTCGTCCAAGCACCTCTAAAAAAAGAAGGATGTTTTCACTAAGCACCAACATTTCTACTCTTCTTATAAGCCTGCTTTTTCTGCCATTACTCTCTGCAACCCCTTTAAGTAATCATAATCTTGACGAAAACTTAGAAATTTCTTCCAAAATTGGCTTACATTTTGAAGGTATGGGTTCCACACGGTTTGCCAGAACAGAATTGAACATTACTGTGTTCCATAGCCATATCGAACAGAAATGGAAATGTTTTTAGACAGAACAAAAAATACTACATCAGATGTGTCAAAACACACCTCGCATGTTCGGACATTGTAAAAACAATTAAACACATTGAAACCGAGTTGCTCCTAAACGACGAGGTCCTTCATGATCACCGGACAAAACGAGGTGCCGTCAATATTATTGGCAACATTGCTAAATCCTTATTTGGTGTTCTTGATTTTGAATATGCAGACAGAATGAAGGTTACAATCAACACATGTAATGAAGTCATAGCAGTATCTTCCCATCGAGAACAATATGCTCCTGTGAGTAGTTCAACATATAACAAGGGTTCTGAAATATGCTTATGCGAAGTTCATCTCCTAAACAACGAACCACAATCCAATTGCGAACTGGAACCACTTGTCACTAATGCAACCTGCCTTTAACCAATGGATATATGCTTTGAGATATCCAACTAAGATAAGTGGTTTGTGGCAATGATGTTATCAGTTATCACAAGAAGATGTAGGAATACTTAAGTTTAAACCTGATGGCATTCTGAAGCAGCAAACTCTAACGATTCAAGGAATCCAGTCTGTTTCCAGTACTGTGCATTCTTCACACACCAGATTAGGAAATATCACTGATTTTGCAAACCTACAAAGCTTTAAACAATTACTCATACACAAGGTAGAGACTGGGCATTACGACACTCAAATACGTAATTTGACCGCCTTACAACATTCCCTCTGCAATCAACTGCTGGATATGCCATCTAAAATCCACAGGACGAGTTATCATCACACAGCGATTGGGAACGTAGCATTGTTCCTGTCTATCGTCAATATTGCTTATTATCTCTGGAAGAGCAATACAAGGAAGCGTGACTCATCACCCACTCCAATAGCTTCGCTAAACCATTACCAAGGTCTACTTCTCGCTCTGATTACTCTATCAACGTAGCTTAAATTATAGAATGGATATTCAACGCGCGGGAGAATGTGTAAGAATAGCGCCGCCACCAACAACATGGAAAGCAATTTTGGTTAGCCAGCAAAGTAAGCCAGCGATTGTTGGGTGCACTGACTTACACGCATATTCTGCTGTGCTTGCTTAGTATTGTTTTTATTATTGTTTTTATATATCAACTATCTTTTGGCACACTTCTTAATTGTGCATAATTTAAATATATATTTTGATTTAAGTCAATTAAACATTTTATAAATTTGGTTTTGTTATTGTTTATTGCTTTTTATGGGTTAAGTAAACACTTTTACATCTATATATATATATATAAAAATAAGCTGCATTGTGTATGAAATTTATGTTCTCTGTAATAATTAAACCTATTTTGTTTCTCATTTCCCATGAAAGGTGACGCCAATACAAAGGTTTTAATGTGTAAAAGGTATTTTTATGTGTATTGGTTCATGAGTTATAGGCATTTGAACATGTACTTCTGCGTATATGGTGTATATGGGGAAATATTTGCAAATACCTATATCTCGGTAAATTGGGTACTACGGTATTGGAATTTGGTACAGATGTGGGTAGGATCACGCCCCCTATATTGAGAAAAATAAATAACACGAGAACGGATCAGCCGATTTTGAACGAAAAATGTATCAAATTGTTTTGTATTAGATTTAGATGAGAACAACAAAATTTTCCATGCCTACCTGCTACGCCTACTAACATCGAAAAATAAAATTAGAGGTGAACGACTGAATCGAT
This sequence comes from Coremacera marginata, assembly GCA_914767935.1. Classification (NCBI taxonomy): domain Eukaryota; kingdom Metazoa; phylum Arthropoda; class Insecta; order Diptera; family Sciomyzidae; genus Coremacera; species Coremacera marginata. The sequence goes on along the minus strand of OU612047.1, from coordinate 94,756,400 downwards.
TTGAACAAAATATGAATCAAACAATTTTGACTGCACTTAGATGACACTATTTAGAAACGTTCACAATATTGAAAAATATAACAAGAAGAGAACAGCTTAATCGATTTGCAGTTTGCAGATTTGCAGTTTACCAAGTCTGCCTACCCCGGTCACCTCATTTAAAGAACAGCTGAGCCGGTTTCAGCAAAAATGAAATCAATTAAGTCTGTGTGTCATTGCGATTAACATCACAGGAAAAAAGTACCTCCATAAGAAGGTAAAGTGGAAGGGAAAGCATTGAATTCCATCCCTTCCACTTTTCTATCCAGAAGGTATTCTTGTAACGAACCTCTGATCGTTACAAAAAAATTGCTGGATATCCTCAGCGGCTGTCCAGGGTTCTTACAAGCTCAACCAAGGTTTTCTGGTTGAGGGTTCCTCGTCGACGAGGGATGGTGCGTGGGTGTGTCCACGGCCAGTTGTTTCTGTTCCTTAATAGCAATGTTGAGTCGAGATATGTGGGACGGCTGGTGTCTCTGACACTATATGCGGCGTGTCGATTTTGCGATGGTGACCTCTCAAGGTCGTAGCGTTTGTCGTCACGGTGACCCAGAAACTTATGGCTCCTCTCGGGGTAGCTTTTCCAGGTTGCGTGACTGTACTTCCAAGTGCTTAGTTTCTTGGCTTCTTGGTAGTGTCGCTATCTTTTGTCGCGTGCTTGTGTTGGTGCTGAGGTGGCTCTTGTCCGTCGTGTCGTGTCGGGGAAATATGCACTAGTTGAGAATGTGTGTGGGTGAGCACTCGTCGAAAGCGAGAGTGAGAGAACACATGAGAGGGCCGATATCCATTACGGCAGCCCGAGATACCCCAGTGTCTACTCGACGGAAAAGAAAACTCACAAGAGTCACTCGTGTAGAGCGAGAGTAAGAGTACACGTGAGAGGGCCGATATCCGTTATGGCGGCCCGAGTTACCCCAGTGTCTGCTCAAAGGGGAAAAAAACGCACTCGTATAGAGCGTAAGGGAGAGCACACGTGAGAGGGCCGATATCCGTTACGGCGGCCCGAGTTACCCCAGTGTCTACTCAGCGGAAAGAAACTCACAGAGAGTTAGTCGTATAGAGCGAGAGTGAGAATGCACTCAAAAGAGAGTCACTCGTGTAGAGCGAGAAAGATAGCACACATGAGAGGGCCGATATCCATTACGGCGGTCCGAGATACCCCAGTGTCTACTCGGCGGAAAGGAAACTCACAGAGTCACTCGTATAGAGCAAGAGTGAGAGCACACGTGAGAGGGCCGATATCCCTTACGGCGGCCCGAGATACCCCAGTGTCTACTCAATGGGAGAGGGATAGGAGGAAAGAGGAAAGGCACGTCGTTCTTCTTTGCTAGCCACAGCACGACTGTTGTTAAGATGCGGCGACCGGTTGGCTTCTAAGATGGATGTTAAAAAATGAAGACGTCTGATTCGTTTGGTGGTCTGTACCACCTGATTCGACTCACTTTTATTTTTCTCAATCACTTAATATAACTCTTAGACATACTATGTGTAGCAACTTGTTGCCTTAGTTTTAGTGAAGACATGATGTTCAAAATGTTTGCGTATGTATATACATCGAGAAGCTTAAACTAATTGATTTCACTGAGATTATGTTTATAAACATATTAAGTTAATATGATCAATTTACTAAGTGAAATTTATAATTAAACAAGTAATAATTGTAATGTAGCAATAGTAAAGAATATTTAAATTTAGATAACAATGATTTTAGTGGTAATTCATGTGCATGTTTATTCAATAAATAAAAGATTAATATATTAACTTAGAGTAATTTAGCTTCATGTATTCTTAGTAGCTTAGTACAATAATTTACATGTATTATATTGAATCGTAGGGATAATATAATATTTGGTTAATTGGTAAATAACATAAATAATATTAAATATGCGGAATTGTTGCTTTTTATAAGCCTGTGTAATATTAGGGAAAACTCCGAAATATGTAAAGATAGGAAGAGGAATAATCCACACAACTAGGAATTAGAATGAGTATAAATTTTATTGTACCATTTGTAACAACTTACCACAGAGAGCACACAGGTCAAAGTGATTCTTATTAACTATAAACTAAGCTTACAAACCTAAATAGATAACTAAAGATAACTTAAAAACTAGTCGAGCAAAAGCTCTAGCTGCCCGGGTTGCCATGCTTAGCACCTTAGGTATCTTTTGGCATAAACATCGCCGCCCACCTTGCAGTATGGCTGCAAAAATAATGTTTACTAGATGACCGCTCGGCATCTATTAGAACCATTATTAGTCAGATTTAAAATTTAAGAAAAAGTGAATGTACTACAGTTATTCAGCTAATTTAAATACATGAATATCGTTTGAGAAATTTGAATTCATGGTTTATTTAATATATGGAGAAATTCTTAATCGAAGATATACGATAATATAATAGGAATGAATAGTTCTATATACGATATTATAATAGGATCAAAAGTTAAGTATACGATAAAACACGATGGCTAAATATTTACAAGTGGGTTGTTTAGTTAAATTTTTAAGAAATTGTAATTCATTGAAGAGAAAAATATTAGAACATATGAATTTATTATTCGAAGTGCGCATGATCCTGATAGGATCCACCCGAACACGGTGTTCTGAGCCACAGGAAGTCCGTTGGTACTGGGCATCATCCCAGGTAAAATTATCTTCGGATACAGATCAGCACCTAAAATTAGGTATAAGTGTGCTGACTTGTTGAAGCGAAGCTTTTTACTCCTCGTTCTGTGATTTGCTTGGAGTGAAATCTGAAAAATTTTCGACAGATTTTTTCTTGGAAATTTGATGGTTTCTTTGTTGCTAGTGCTTATTACAACAAGAAAATTTAATACTTTAAAATTAAATACTAAAAATATTTTGCGGCCTGCCCGTGGGGATCGAACCCTCGGACTCTTACACGAGAGTCCAATGCACATTCCACTAGGCCACAAAGACTTGTTAGAAACAGTTGTTAATTCAATGCTAATTATAACAGAAGCTATGCTGCAGTAGATCGTCACCATCTATCCATAGATAGAGGATTGTGTATTTGCTATGCTACAACTATCAAAAATTTGCTTTTATTTGCTACAAGGTGTCTCCAGCATCGGTTTGTTTGTATTGTGAATGCGTTTGTCGTGCTGTTGGCATAGAGAATAAATTATTATCTAGAGATTGCATCAACTCTGCTAAATTTCTGGCATGTGTTTACAGAGGTTAACAGAGTTTGTTTTCTTCATGTTTTTAAGTGAAATAACTCTGTTAACACATGCCAGAGATTTAGCAGAGTTGATGCAATCTCTAGATAATAATTTACACTCTATGACAAGTGCGTTGACAAGTGCATTTTTAAGTGTCAAAAAATAGATATCAATAAATATGGAATTAATAAACGCATGCATGAGTCAGTGCAGCCAAGTTCACAACCATGTGTGGAGAGTTAAAATGGAGAGTCGCTGGCATTATATGCCCGTATATGTAATTGGCGTGGATATTTGACATTAAACAATAAAAAATAAGCAGCAAATATGTTTTCTGTATATATGGAACTTATTTTATGTTATTTTAAATTTTTGAATTTAAAAGATAATTTATTAAAAAGAAAAAATTATTAAGCCATCAAATCTATGTAACTGCGAAAAAGCTTCGCTTCTCTCGTGTGTCCAACGACGCACCTGTGTTTTAAATTTTGGATCGGCCAGAACCACGTTGAGGAATTTTTCCTTGATTGATTCGTTGATGGATTTCGTTGGAGTTCGCATGGTTACGACGCTAGCATTTGCTTGTATTTTAAAGCTTGGATCATATGGAGATCGAAGCAGAACGGAACAAATTTTTTGGCTACCAACGGTTGTGGTAGTTAACTGCAGTTTCTTGACGAGTTCGGAAGAAATGCGACTCAATGGCCGACAAGGGTCTAATAAAGCTCGTACGAAATGTCGTTTTCCTTGGATTTCCAGCTGCACTACGGCCGAAGGGAGCAAGGTGACAACGTGTTGAGATAGGATGGATTCAATAGATGAGCGTGGCGGAGTTTCGTCATTCAAAGCCACAGAACGCGGATTTCGTAGGCGGTCGTGTAACAGGGTGTGATGATCTCCTCGACAGTAATGACAAGCAGTTTTGCTGCGACATGATCCACTGGAATGCTTAAGAGCTAAGCAATTTGCACAATACTTGTGGAGAAGTACGACGCGCATTCTTTTTTCCGTGTTCATCGCGAGGAATATGGTACAAAAGCGGAGAGCATGATATTCGTCACAGATGCGGCACGGAAAGTTCTTTCGATCATAGCGACGAACCACGTTTGAAATTTTCGAGTGATGAATCTTGGATTTTCGGTCACGGAATCGTTTGCCTTTGGATTCACCAACCATAGTGACTATAAAATAAGGTAAAAGGAATTGTGAGGAATGATGAGGAAAGATGATAAATGATATGAAATTCTTATGAATGATTGTTATGAATACGAATAATAGTAAGAAGTTAAACATGTCAGTTGACTGGAAGAACGACAAGTTTTACTACTGGGAGTGTAATGATACCTCGTTCAGTCAAAACGTCTGCTACTCGAACTCTTTTATCGTTACCATAATAAGTTTTTGTAACACGACCAGGTCGCCATTCGTTCGGAGGTAAGTTTTCGTCTTTTATAACTACCATAACATTTTTATCCAAATTTGGATCAGGTTTTTTCCATTTGTTTCGTTTTTGTAGCTCTTTGAGATATTCATGCTTCCATCGAGAACATAAATTCTGATGAAGTGCTTTAAGACGTTGCCATCGATTAATGATCGATATAGGCGGTTCCTGAATATCGGGTTCTAGAGGAGCTAGAATTGGAGTACCGATAAGGAAGTGACCTGGAGTCAGTGAGGTAAGGTCATTTGGATTCGCTGACATTGGAGATAATGGTCGAGAGTTTAAACATGCTTCAATTTTGCAGATGAGTGTGGATCTATTTTTCTGAAATGCGTCTTAAAACTTTTAACGCTGGCTTCCCATAATCCTCCCATGTGAGGACCACCAGGAGGAATGAATGCCATGACAGATTTTGACTGCTATAAGAAGATATAAGCTCTTCACGAGCAGCTCTGTTAAAATCATTCGTTAATACTTTGGAAGCGTTGACAAAATTCGTTCCGTTATCGGAATAGACGTGGAGTGGACAGCCACGTCTAGATACAAATCTGTTAAAGGCAGCTAGGAATGCAGGAGTAGATAAACTTGATGTCGCCTCAAGATGTATTGCTTTGGTGGAGAAACAAACAAAGACACAAACATATCCTTTCGTAATAAGGCATGCTCTGCCACTATAATTTTTAATATCAAATGGACCAGCAAAACCCATCCCTGTATTGGCAAATGGACGTGAAAGTACTGTTCGTTCTGGAGGCAAGGCACTCATAAGTTGACCTTGAACCTTTTTCTTGTAGATTACACATACTTTACACCTGTGGATTATAGTTTTTATGAGATTTTTTTACTTTTGAATTCCAAAATTGGAGTCGAATAAGTCGCAGAACTAGTTGATTACCTCCGTGGATGGAGATTTGATGAGTAAATTGAACTAGAAGGCGAGACAAATGACAATTATATGGCAGTATAATTGGATGGCGTTCATCATAAGATAGTGCGGGAGACAAAGCGAGTCTACCGCAAGCTCTTACTAGACCGGAATCATCGATAAATGGATTAAGGTTAAAAAGACAGCTGGTGGCTGCTAAAGGTCGTTTTTTGGTTAGATTTAAATATTCATCAGGATACGCAACTTGTTGAGCAAGAATTATGAGGCGTGTTTTCACTTGGCTAACTTCTTTAGATGTAACAAGTAAAGAATCGTCTTTGAAACTAGAAGAATATCTTGGATGCGTATGATAGAAAAATCGGAATATATATGCAATAACTCTTATCGCCCTTGGCAAATTGGAAAAGCGTTCAATAATGTCTTCAATATTTTGGAAAAAGGCAAAATGGGATTTTACTGGTTTCTTTTCAAGATGCGTTTCTGTGGTATCAATTTGATTCGTACTTGGCCAATGTGTAGCAGTAAGTTGAAGCCATTTCGGACCAAGCCACCACAGATCGTTGCTCACAAGATCTTGTGGCAGTAGTCCCCGGCTTGCCAAGTCAGCGGGATTCGAAGCGGAATCGACGTGAAACCAATTGCTTGTACCAACGCCTTCTACAATTTTGGAAACTCTGTTCGCAATAAAAGTTGCCCAATGACAAGGAGGCTTTCGAAGCCACGCTAGAACAATCGTGGAATCTGTCCAAAAGAACATGTTACACCTTTGGATATCGAGCTTTGGAACTAAATTATCCACCATATCGGATAATAGGGTTGCACCGCACAGTTCTAGTCGGGGTAATGAAATAGTTTTTACCGGCGCTACTTTTGTCTTTGCGGCCAGTAAATGAGTGAAAACTTTTGACTTTCGTACTATGCGCACATAAATGGTGGCTGCGTAAGCCTTTTCAGATGCGTCGCAAAATGAATGAAGTTGTATTTCACAGTCGGGAGAATACTCTATCCATCTTGGAATTTGTATGTCATTTAAAAATTTGTAGTTTTCAATGAAAGAGTGTCATTTCTTGAGGCAATTTTCAGATATATTTTCATCCCAATCGATTTTCTCGAGCCATATCTGCTGCATTAACATTTTGACATACACAATGCATGGAGCTAACCATCCGGCAGGATCAAATAATTTTGCAATGTCGGATAATACCTCTCGTTTTGTAGGTAGCATTGTAGCATTGGTAGCATTGTAAGGAATGGGCTTAGTAATAAAATAGAAGGAGTCTGAATGAGCATTCCAGCGTACGCCGAGAGTTTTGACGTGGCTTGTGTCATCGAGTTGGAGAAAATCTTCTTTAAGAAGGTCGGCTAGAGGAAGTCCTTTCAAAAGATGTTTGGAATTTGATGTCCATTTTCTTAATGAGAATCCAGCAGATTTTAATGCTGCAATGACCTCATTTCGAGCTTGAATTGCGGTTTGAAGCTCATGCGCCCCTGCAAGAACGTCATCTACATACATATTATGTTTGAGCATCTTACTTGCAAGTGGATATTGCTCTTCTATATCATCTGCCAACTGCAAAAGAGTGCGAATAGCAAGATAAGGAGTACAATTTACTCCAAAGGTAACTGTTTGTAGCTCGTAATCTCTTATTTCGCTTTCCGGATTCCAAGACGTATGACTTGGATCTACCATTATTTGGCGATACATTTTTTCAATATCACTATTGAACACAAAACGATAAAAATGCCATTTTAGAATCAGGAGTGTTAAGTCGGATTGGAGAACTGGGCCGGTATGGGGGAGGTCATTAAGACTTATACCGTTTGATGATGGATTGGAAGCGTTAAATACTACACGAACTTTCGTTGTTGTACTTTCAGATTTAATCACAGCGTGGTGTGGAAGGTAGTAGTGATTTGGGATGTATGAATTTTTTGGAGTAACGACAATTTTCATATGGTTTAAATTCATATACTCACAAAGAACCTCATCGTATTCAGCTTTAAAGTTAAAATTTTTGCACAATCGAGCTTCATTTTCTGGAGAACCCTAGTTTGGGAGAGTTCTGGAGATCGTTTTTAAAAGGCAGAGAAACAACATATCGTCCATCGTTTCTTCTCTTTGTAGTTCGAATATAATTTTCTTCGCAAAAACGGTCAGAATCGGTCATATAGTGTTTTTGTGGAAGATCCTCCACCTCCCAAAAACGGGAAATTTGCTTATCGAGTGCGACTTCACTATAATATGAAACTACTCTGGATGGAGATTGGATGACCTTTTTTGGAGATTGGACCTGACAAAATCCATCCGAAGATGGTTTCTTGTGCTAACAGCGATCCCCAAATTCGGTTCTTAACACCGTCAAGAATAACAGATGGGAGAAGATCACATCCTAATAAGAGGTCAATCTGTGAACTTTTGAAAAAGTTCACATCAGCCAAACGTATATTTGGAAGTTCTGATAAGATGGAGGAATCTATCGAACATGTTGGCAGATTTCCGGTGAGGTGGGATAGAACAAGAGCGTTTGCCTCAATTTGGATTTGAGGATTAGTGGGAGAACTTAGAATGAAAGAGCATGATTTCTGGATTTTTCCAGAAATAACCTCATTAAGCCCAGAAACTTGCGCATTTATGGAAGTTCTTGGAAGTTTAAGAAGTTTGAATAATCTGTCAGTAATAAATGTCCCTTCTGATCCGGAATCTAAAAGGGCTCGTGCAGTGTAAGTAGTGCCTAGGTGGCAGATATGAACCAGAGCGGTACCCAGGAGGATGCCCTTAGAATTGGATGCAAAGCAAGATTGAATATTATTGATATGATCGGTATTTTCAGTGGACTGTAATTGAGTGATGTGTGAACGTTGCACTGTGGAAAATTTACTTGAACTGTTTGGGTTTCCTTCTGAACGTATAGGTAAACTAGATGGAAAGCGAGTAGATGGAAAGCGAGGAAGCATTCTTTCCGAAGGCTTCATTTGGAGAAATTGTGGGCATTGTCGAATGCTGTGTTGTTTATTTGAACATAACTTACATGAGGGAGTAGCTACATTTGTGTGGTATGTATTTACTTTCTTAGTTGAAGGATTAGGAGAAGTTAAATTTGATTTCTTTACACCTTGGAATTTGGTACTTGTAGAAGATCTGATGTCAGCTACTGTTTCAAGTGTTTGATATCGATTCGTGAGGAAGGTGTCGAGATTTTCCCAAGCAGGTATATCTGTTTTGTTTTGAATCGATTGCTCCCAAAGAGCTAGGGTAGCATCAGGAAGGCGGGAAGAACACAAGAATACGAAAATAGCATCCCAGTTATAGGTAGCAATATCGTACAATTGAAGAGCAGAAATACAACTATTTATATCCCTTTGGAGTTTTTTAATCGCATAACCAGAATCAGAGGACACAACGGGGAGATTAAATAGAATGCGCAATTGGCTATTAACTAGGATCCGTTTGTTTTCAAAGCGGTCCTTTAAATTTTTCCAAGCTAAGATAAAACCATCATTAGTTAGAGGAGTTTTTTTTACTATGTCGCGAGCCTCACCCCGCGTTTTCTGATTTAAGTGGAACAATTTTTCCACAGGACTTAATCGGGTGTTATTAATATATATAGCCTGGAACATATCCCGGAATGTTGGTCAGGACAAATAATCGCCGCTAAAAATTTCCGTGTCGCAAGGTGGCAAATGAAAAGTGCTGCTCGGAATCGGAATTTCATTAATTCTTGGACTAATGGATAGTACATCTGAAGGTAGTGTTAGCTGCTCAGCAAATTCGCCAATCCTCGCTACACAGCGTACATATGTCTCGTAGGAATTGCGATAACGGGTCTTCATCGTTTCCAGGTCCGGAGCTTCATCATCGCTGTGGTCCTCGATTACTTCTTTCATGCAGTCTTCGTACACTGTCTTCACTTTGATCCAAATAGATTTCATTTCTTCGCGGTGTACTTCTAAAGAGTGTTTAGAGAACGCAGATATTGGATGGGAACTGAAATCGATTTTGAACTCGACAAGTGCGTCGGTTAATCGAATAAACTGACCGAGAGAAGCCATTGTAAAAGGAAATGCACAACAGTAAAGAAGGAAAAGGTTATGCAGAAATGGTACTAAATATCACAGAATAAACGAAGATGAAATTAGAATTTAATATTTTAATAACCAATCGAAATGGAATACGATGAGGCAGAGGATTTGTTGACGGAAATGTAAACTCGATCATCGATCATTTAAAGGTATTTAAATTTAAATCGATACTAAAATTCGAATCGAAAATTAAAATCGAAGCAGTGGAAGCAGAAATGCAGAAATTTTCTCAAGTTGAAATCGAAATCAAAATTTAAATCGAAAATGAAATCGCCTAGGTGGAACACAGTAGTATAAAATTATCGAAAAATTTTCTAAAGTTGAAATCGAAATCAAAATTCAATGCGAAAATTGAAATCGCCTAAGTGGAAGCAGTAATAGAAAATTATCGAAAATTTTTCTTAAGTTGAAATCGAAATCAAATTCCAAATCGAAAATGAAATCGCCTAGGTGGAAGCAGAAATATAAGATTATCGAAAAATTTTCTTAAGTTGAAATCGAAATCAAAATTCAAATCGAAAATGAAATCGCCTAGGTGGAAGCAGTAATATGAAATTATCGAAAAATTTTCTAAAGTTGAAATCGAAATCAAACTTCAATGCGAAAATTAAAATCGCCTAAGTGGAAGCAGTAATAGAAAATTATCGAAAATTTTTCTTAAGTTGAAATCGAAATCAAATTCCAAATCGAAAATGAAATCGCCTAGGTGGAAGCAGAAATATAAAACTATCGAAAAATGTTCTTAAGTTGAAATTGAAATCAAAATTCAAATCGAAAATGAAATCGCCTAGGTGGAAGCAGTAATATAAAATTATCGAAAAATGTTCTTAAATTGAAATCGAAATCAAAATTCAAATCGAAAATGAAATCGACTAGGTGGAAGCAGAAAAATAAAATTATCGAAAAATTTTCTTAAGTTGGAATCGAAATCAAAATTCAAATCGAAAATGAAATCGCCTAGGTTCTACCTATAAAATTATCGAAAATTTTATTGCTCTAATGTCTCGAAAGATAATCGATAAATTTCTAATGTACTTTTAACAAAACAATTTATCGGCGGAATGTCATTTATAGTATAACAGGTTTCATAAAATTTGTGAAAATATGGAAATTCGCGAAGATTATACACGGCTCCACACGATGAAAGTGAGAACCACTTAAATATTGAGTGGATATTAAAATACTCGGATTGAATATATTCTGGTTTTTTTTTTATGATATGAATAATACGCTTGGCACGAAATTACTTTGATAAAACACGATGAAATTTTGTGTCTTATCAAATCATATGTAAAATAACTCATACAAAATTTGTTATTAATTTGATATCAATATGATGGCAATAATATGGTTGAATAAAATATATTTTATAAATATATGGTGTGAATTTAATATTTACATAAAATATGGATGAAATAAAACATTTTAATAAAAATGTATTGAATGAAAAATATGTCAGTATGTTTGAATAAAGGCAATGGAAGTATACTTTTTTTATTTCAATAAAGTTTAAATACATGCTTTTTTAAATGTTGCTGATAAAATGTATTAACGTTTATATACATTTGCTGAAAAAGTTGCTGAGAGCAAATATTTATATGCACGAAAATTTGCTGGCTTAAGTTCGTTATGTTGTGATACTTGTGGTGAAAGAATCAATGCATATAATAGGTGTGTTTCCGTACTCTACACTGTGTAAGATTTGTGTAAGTTCAAACTGAGAGAGTAAAAATTAAATGTGAGAATAGTTGCAAAAGTACGGAAACAGCTTCTAGTAAGTTTCAAGCAAAAAACAGCTGATTTTGACTGCGGACATGTCAAACGTAAATTGCACCAATTAAAATTATCGTCAATTTGTTTGTGAAGTTGATGCTTGTTCTTCTTGGTGCTTGTTCTTACTTTACTCGGAGGCTTGAGTTCTAGCACACTTTGTGCACTTTGTGTGCTCGAGAGAGCGGTTTTATGCTTGTTCTTCTCTCCCATTTTAAGCACAGAAAGTACAGAAACAGAAAATTGTGTCCCACAAGTTACACAGTGTGAGTACGGAAACACACCTAATATTATGTTGACCTATGTTTAGAATCAAATGTATACAACTAACGAGTGGTGAATATATTATAGGAAACTTGTATATAGAGCGAGTGATGTTTAAATGCATCAATATGTTGCAACATATGTCCGATCAAAAAATCAGCAACATTAATATATTCTCTCGTAGTGGAGTTTATTTGCTTTGATCATCAGCTTGAGCGAAAGTTGTAGGCTTTAATATGTTTGTTCATATGTTCGTTAAGCATGAGGAAAAGAATGGAAGAAAGAACAAAAAAAAATTGCAGTGACTTTGAAACTAGTGGTGATTTTTTGTCTATACGTATTTACATACGCGTAGTTCGGAGAGCGAAGTTGCTCTGAATAAATATATGTGTGTAGTACATATATTCGCTTAGCGACTGCATAAAACGACTCGACTAGTGGTTTTTCTTCTTTCTTTTCTTTTTGCAACGATATGTAGGTATGAAGGTATGTAAGTGCAGCAAAGAAGATAAGTCACAGTGGGCGCAATTAACAAATTAGTTATTAAAAAATTAAATTTATTATTTTGCTAAGCACCACGAACTTTTTCCTTTTTTTTTTTTCTTTTTTTTTTTTGTTTTTAGTCACACCACATAGCTCAATATGTCTTCTGCTAATATAAAGCAACGGAATCGGAAACGGTTATACGTCAGTATACGTCTTTATATGTACATATATGAATATATACTTTCTTATTTTTTTTTCACAGATTTTCCCGTTTTATAGATTTTAATTTTATATTTCATTTTAGCCTTATTCACTTTATTTTTATAATTTTACTTAAAATATTAAATTTAAGAAAAAAGTTTCACTGTTACCTGTTTAGCGGCTCTTTGCTGTTCTTTGTGGTAATGCAATACGTTACTCTGACAAAGTGTGGAAATCCGTCTCGAAGTTGGACCAATAAATATGCGGAATTGTTGCTTTTTATAAGCCCGTGTAATATTAGGGAAAACTCCGAAATATGTAAAGATAGGAAGAGGAATAATCCACCCAATTAGAAATTAGAATGAGGATAAATTTTATTGTACCATTTGTAACAACTTACCACAGAGAGCACACAGGTCAAAGTGATTCTTACTCGTATTAACTATAAACTAAGCTTACAAACCTAAATAGATAACTAAAGATAACTTAAAAACTAGTCGAGCAAAAGCTCCAGCTGCCAGGGTTGCCATGCTTAGCACCTTAGGTAACTTTTGGCATAAACAAATATAATATATTGAATTGTCAGCTAGCGTGCATAACATATATAATATATATTGACTTACTTGTTAGCATGAACAACATACAGCCATGGACACATAAATAGCACAAATGTCAACTTATTTTTTAAACGTTTCGTTTGAACCTAATAATGTATATATTAACTGTAGTTATTATTTTTTGAGACTCCAGTGTGACGTTGTTTAAAACTCCGAAAGAGATGTACGGTTACTTACTTTTATTTGCTCGGGTCATCTCTTTCTGTATAGGCATGTACGATCTGCTGTGGTCATATAAATAGCACACATGTAAGATGGTGAATAAAAGTTAAAAATATCGGGTGTTTGTAAAAATTGTAGAGTTTTATTCGGTTAATTTCGCCGATTCTAAATAAAATGGGTCGTGGCAAACATTGCACTCCGGAAAAAAGGTCTATAATTGACGAACTAAGTGAATAAGCAAAAAACCATCTGAAATCGCGGATATTCTCAAAATTTCGCCAAAAATGGTCTATAATGCACTCAAGCTGGTTACATCAAATGGTTAAAATAATTTCGAGAATAAGCCGCGCAATCCTAGACGTAAAACCAGCGCTTCCACTGATTTATTGTTCTGAATGACTTTAGTTCGCAAAAGTAAGGCTGATCCTTTCAAGACAGCAAAGCAAATTATGAGGGAAATAAATGAAGAAAATAACCTTAATGTTGCAAGAAAACTAGTATCTAGGAGACTACATGAAGCTAATCTTTATAGACGCATTAGCCGAAGAAAGCCGCTCTGAACCAAAAAAAATTTAAAGGATCGGTTAGCGTTTGCAAGGGCCCATGTGAATAAAGAAGACCAGTTTTGTAAGAACGTGCTCTGGACTGACAAAACTAAATTTAATAGGGTTGAACCAGATGGAAAAACTTTTGTTCGGCGCCCCAAACGCCAAGAGTTGAATCTGAAGTATACAAAAAAATCCTTAAAGCATGGATGAGGGAATTTAATGACTTGGGGAGCTTTTTCCTGGCACGGCGTTGGGCCAATTTTTCGTATACCAGGAATAATGGACAAAAATATGTATTTAGATATTCTTAATAACCAGATGGAACCATTTGCATTTGAGAACATGCCTATTAGGTGAATTTTTAAGCACTCTAATGATCCAAAACACACAGCAAATTGATTGGCTAAAAAAGGAAAAAATAAATATTTTGAATTGGCCGGCTCAAAGCCCAGACCTCAATCCCATAGAAAATTTATGGAACGATGTGAAGGTCAGCATAAGCAACCAAAATTTCGAAATTAAGATGAGTTATGGAGTGGAATTGAGAAGGCTTGGTACTCTATTCCGAAGGATTGGGTCAGGAAGCTTGTGGAGAGTATGGGACGAAGAAGTCGGGCTGTTTTGAACAATTCGGGATACAGTACCAAGTACTAGTAAACATATTCGTAAGCTCATTGTAAAATAAAAATAAATCACTATGTCTTCTTTTCAGAATCCAACTTGTGCTATTTATACGTCCACTTCAGCTAAGGAACAATTTCAGATTTTTCATTAATTTTCTAATTTTTAATTCGTAGTTACAAAGTTACTACTGATTTTATGTTTATAATGTTTAAACTCAAATACCATGAAATAAATTATTGTTATCCTCTATGTATTTTATTTAAATTTATGTGAAACACCCTACATGTATTTTTGTGCTATTTATGTGTCCACGGCTGTATATAGTATATGTTGCTAGCTAGTTGGCGTCTGCATTCTCTTTCCTGTTGAGTGGGTGCAGGGGTGGTGGTGTAGCTGGTACCGGTTGTCGTGTGCTCGGCTATTGTTGCAGCTCTGTCTTGGAGTCTGATGCACAGCATGTTCCGTATACCATGTTGCTTGCGCTGCCTATAGCGGCTTACGTGATTGTTGCGAATACATGTTGCTAGGTGGCATGTATACTTCTGAGCTCGTTACGTAGGTTTACAGTGGGCCTATTTCATGGCGTGGCCACTTTTGGTGGGTTTGGAGTTCAAGCCATGCTGGGTGGCCTTCTCGGCCTCTGCTGTACTGATTGTGTCGATCCATGTGTGGGTCTATTTCATGTTTACTGAAATGGGTCATCACATTCTTTCAACATATACATTAGACCGTACCACCTTGTATGGCAGAAAAGTAAACCTATATTTGGCCCCGCCTCAATGGTCCCTATGGTGCTTTTTTCGTTTTTTGTTATATCTTCGGTGTTTTTTGTCCGATTCTTAAAATTTTTTTATCTGCGTGCTTGTTGATTTTTGTAAATTTTTCTGATATTTTTTTCTAAAATTTTTTTTTTTTGTGAATATTCACCACTTTTCGGTAAACTTTTTCTACGCTCGACACTAGCACCACCACCACCACCCTTCAGCACTTCGTCATCGATTCCATGCATGGACAAACAAATTAAATCACCGTTTCAACAACAACATACAACTTCTCATCGCCTCGCTTAGCTTCACTTGCACTATTGTTACAGCAGCAACAACAACAAACATCTTCGAACCCTTATCAAGTCGAAATACAAAAATGCGTGCATAAAAAATGCAATTTGCGGCGCGACCTCTTTGTGGACAATGGCCTTGACTGAGCTAATTATTTTTAGCAGAAAGCAGAAAAAATATTAACAAATGGAACTTCTACTAGTTTAGTTGTGCGTGGCATCTTAAGTGTTTCTATTCATATATAAAGAACAAATAAATTTAATTTGAATTTAACTATTTAAATCGTCATCTTTTAATTTTTTGCACCAAAAGGGATCCAAAAAAGAATTTGGTTCCCCATCAGCCCCTTTAAGACAATTAATAAAAGTTAATTATATCAAGTTTTCATTCAGATACGTAGTACAAAAACAAAAAAAAATAAATTAAACAAATGCAGTTCCAAAAGCACGACTTGGACAACACAAAGTTGCCAACAAAACTAAATGTGGTGCAATACGCATTGTTTTCACAGCATCATACATATATAAAACGTTGTAAATTTACAGAAAAAGTGTATGAAGATGTCTCAAAATCGTGGAATTGTGTAAAAATACCTATTGTGTCGAGAACCCGTATTCGTAGATTGAATAATTTACTCAAGAAGTCGTCTCTTCAACTGAAAAACCCGCGTCTATTCCGTGCTAACGAATGGGATGTTCTCTTTAGAATTTCGCGTTGCAAATGCGGCATTGAAAATGGTGCTCCGTGCGTGTGCATCGACGAGCTCAAAATACCAGAAAATTCAAAAGCTTTTTTCATTGATCAGTGCAGTGCTCGTTTGTGTTCATTACCAAATGAAGATGATGATGATGACCTCACTAGTATATCCGCTGGAGTTTCTGCAAGTGCTACAGCTGCCTGCAGTGCGACTGTATATACACCGGCTTCCGACAGTAAAGACGAATATGAATCCGAAAGAAGTCAGATGGAGGATGCAGACATTCCAATGGAAAACGTCCAACTCAAAATAGCCTACATTCGCTTAGGGTTTTATTGTTCTGCATTAGACCGGAGCGATACATCAAGCCGCCATGGTGCATTGCACGCCTCCATGCTAATAAAGGACTTACAAGATGCCATTGCCGCAAAGGAATCTATAGCCGCTGACGTACGCGATTTAATGGTAAAGATGCTTGATGACCTCGTAATTGACAAGAGCAAAGTTTTCCGTGAAAGGCAAAAGTTCCGCAAAAAAGCGAAAACGGCCGCACAATGCCATGATTTGTTAACGTGCATCTCTTTCGGTGGAAAGAAAGAGCGAACTTTAAAAACGATTAATGTCGAAGTGATCGAAGAGCACATCACCATTTTAAAAGAACCAATGTCAAAATTTATCGGCTACGCCACGCCTTCGTAAGGATCCGCAAAGCAAATACAAACTTCAATAGTTGACTTTTTCTTGAAAGACGTTACAATTTGGACAACTTAGTAGCGATCAGTTGCGACGGCACTGTCACAAACACCGGGTACAAAGGGGGTGTCATAAAGTGCTTCGAGTCTTATTTGCGCAGACCACTTCAATGGTTTATCTGTCTGGTTCACTTTAACGAGCTGCCATTAACTGCGCTACTGAGAACATGGCTTGGAAGACAGAAGGGCCCTGGGCTGTGGCCAGGAGAAATTGGTGTCGGAATAAATCGCTGCATGGATTTCCTGTATGAATTGAATTAAAAAAATATTAAATACTTCAATGTTTGCTTATGTTTTTCCTCAGTCCGTTCTAAATTTCGAGCCAATTGCAATTGGCGAAATGCCTACAAACATTAATGGATGGTTACTACGAAGCGATCAGCGTTACTTGTACCGCATGGTTCTTGCCGTTAAAAGCGGTCACTGCGATGAAGATTTACAAGTTACATTTACAAGATCTACAAGTACAGCCCGTTGGCTAACAACAGCATATCGCATTTTACGTTGGTACGTAACGCAAGCGCAGCCATCCTAAATATTGAAAGATCTCGCTACGTTCGCTGTTAAAGTGTATGCGCCATTTTGGTTTTTAGTTAAAAGTCAACCACTAGCCATTCATGGTAGCCACAATGTGTTCACATACATTTCATGGATTCGCGATTTGCCGAACTACGTTCAGGTAGCCATTAAACCGACCATCGACAACAATTCATATTTTTTCACCATGAAAATATACTACTGTCGATGATTACTGATCCGGATGCATCGGTGCGTGCAGATGGATAAAGCAACATTTTGGAAGACCGCTCAAGCCTAACAGGTCGTATTCGGCAATTTCGTGGACCCAACCACCAGCCCTTTATCCAATATAGCAGCACAACAAACACTGAAATGATCGATTGGACCAAATTTCAGATCACTGAGCTATCATGTCTTCAGTTTTTTACTCAAGAGCTGTTGACTGTTCTGCAGTACTCGGATGACATTACTAAAATTCCAGGTGAGCATAATAGTAGACATTAATTTTATGAAATAAATGACATAATATTGACGTCATATATCAAATCGTATTTACCATGTTATATGTTTTAACACATTATCCTTGCCACTCGCAAAACAGCAAGCGTTACGTTCAAATTGTACACAAGCCGGCCACAGCAGTCACTGACGAAAACCGTTTGGGGCACATTTTATCGAAGCTTGACAGTTACGAGCGCTACAGCCTACAGCTTGATTCCCGTAAAGATTTCGAAAATTAATAAAAAGTCGAGTATGAGCTGACGAGCATTTTCAAAGTGTTATTTTTGGGATAAAATGGGTCGGAACTGCGCCAAAAATAAATTTTATCGATATCATTTGTTCCCATGGTTTTAATAGATTTTTGCGAGCTTTAATTATTTGACATTTTTAGAATTACATAATATAGTAGGAACTCAGATAAGGTGAGTGAATATTCTAAAAAAAAAAGATTCAAGAAAAAAACAGAAAAAATTGATAAAAAATCAACAAGTACACACAAGAAAAATTTTAAGAATCAGACAAGAAACACCGAATAACAAAAAAACGAAAAAGGCACCATTGGGACCATTTAAAGAAAATGTCTTTTAAATGTCTAACGATTGAGGCGGGGTCAAATATAGGTTAGTTTTTGTGATACGGTCTAATATGCATATAATTTATTCATTCTCCAGAAATACTTCCAGAATGTTTTCAAAAGGAAGATTTCTTTGAGGCTTTCTATGAAAAAAGTGATCGTTGCTATCAACCGACCGAAGACTTTCGTTGAGTATAATCTATCTATATACATAAAAATTAATGTATTTTTGTATGTGGGCGTGTATGTCAGATATAAACTCCGAAACCGCTAAACCAATTTTTATGAAATTTTCATAGAAACTTTAGCAAAGTCTCGAGAGTGTCTTGAGTTGAGTTTGGAGAATACTTCCAGAATGTTTTCAAAAGGAAGATTTCTTTGAGGCTTTCTATGAAAAAAGTGATCGTTGCTATCAACCGACCGAAGACTTTCGTTGAGTATAATCTATCTATATACATAAAAATTAATGTATTTTTGTATGTGGGCGTGTATGTCAGATATAAACTCCGAAACCGCTAAACCAATTTTTATGAAATTTTCATAGAAACTTTAGCAAAGTCTCGAGAGTGTCTTGAGTTTGGTGCCGATCCAACTAATGGGCAGGCATAAGACAAGAGCATGCCAACTTCATCCCTTTGGAGTTATAAGTCGCACAGCCTCAGAATTCGGTATTTTAATAAGGGAAAATTCATCCTTTGTTGATAAATTAAACGGAATTAAAATGCAAATTTTTAATTTTGGCTATTTTGGCCAATATACGCGGTATTGCAAGTAGCTGATTCGCGGTATTACACGCCCAACGACTATATATTGTTCTTTGTTTGCCTTAATCATTTCATTATTATCTTTAGCCGATACCTTCCATTTTTATTAAAACAAAACATTTACAAAAACTACATTTGTGAAACAGTGCGGGTAATTTGATCATCATTGTAAAGGAATTTGCAATTTATTTGTAATTTATTGTATATAAGATGAGTACAAATGAATCAATGTACAAATTGCTTAAATAAATAAAATTTAAATGTTTCTTCGAGATAATATTCTAAAATTATTAGTTTTTAATATCTTTTCATTTTGCGCCTGTGTTTAAATTTTCTGGATTTACAAATATGTAAGCCTGTTAAAAAGATGAATTCCTTTATTAAAATACCGAATTCCGAGGCTGTGCGACTTATAGCTCCAAAGGGATGGATTTGGCATGCTCTTGTCTTATGCCTGCCCATTGGTTCGATCGGCACCAAACTAAAGACACTCTCGTGACTTTGCTACAGTTTCCATGAAAATTTCATAAAAATTGGTTTAGCGGTTTCGAAGTTTATATCTGACATACACGCCCACATACATAAATACATAAATTTTTATGTATATAGTGACATTATACTCAACAAAAGTCTTCGGTCGGTTGATAGCAACGATCACTTCTTTCATAGAAAGCCTCAAAGAAATCTTCCATTTGAAAACATTCTGGAAGTATTTCTGGAGAATGTATCAATTATATGCATATGCTGACAGAATGCCTTTTGGGTAGAAAAGTGGAAGGGATGGAATTCAATGATTTCCCTTCCACATTACCTTCTTTTGGAGGTACTTTTTTGCTGTGATGTTAATCGCAATGACACACAAGACTTAATTGATTTAATTTTTGCTGAAACCGGCTCAGCTGTTCACGTCTTATTATGTTTTGTTTTTTAAATGAGGTGACCGGGGTAGGCAGACTTGATAAACTGCAAATCTGCAAACTGCAAATCGATTAAGCTGTTCTCTTCTTGTTATATTTTTCAATATTGTGAACGTTTCTAAATAGTGTCATCTAAGTGCAGTCAAAATTGTTTGATTCATATTTTGTTCAAATCGATTCAGTCGTTCACCTCTAATTTTATTTTTCGATGTTAGTAGGCGTAGCAGGTAGGCATGGAAAATTTTGTTGTTCTCATCTAAATCTAATACAAAACAATTTGATACATTTTTCGTTCAAAATCGGCTGATCCGTTCTCGTGTTATTTATTTTTCTCAATATAGGGGGCGTGGTTTTTAACATTTTTTTTTTAATAAAATAATATCGGTTGCGGTTTTTGCGTTCAAATCTCTTGAGTATTTCTTGGTATTTTATCAATACCCTAGTACCCATGTTTACAGAGATATAGTTATTTATTTATAGTGCCACGCCTCTTTGACTTATTCCGCCCACTTTTTCTACTGTGTTTGAAAATGATCCTACCCACATCTGTACCAAATTCCAATACCGTAGTACCCAATTGACCGAGATATAGGCATTTGCAAATATTTCCCCATATACACCATATACGCAGAAATACATGTTTAAATGCCTATAACTCATGAACTAATACACATACAAATACCTTTTACACATTAAAACCTTCGTATTGACGTCACCTTTCATGAAATGAAATTTCATGGAAATGAGAAACAAAATCGGTTTACGCATTACAGAGAACATCAATATTAAAGTTTTTCTTTAAATTGACTACACAGTGAGTCTGTTTCACATAAATAAACTATTAAAATTTGTTAATTTATGTAACACTTACTGGATGCATTTCGGGATGTCCAGCGTCCCATCATCAGCATTCACGACTAAAGGTGCATAAATTGGCAAGTTGTTGAGACTTGCATCGATGATATTTGTTGTTAACGGAGAAAAAACATTTATTTATGTATAAGACAATAAACAATAAACGAACATCAACTGAACTCTTTACTCTTTCTTAAATTAATTTAAAGAGACACGAATCCACATTGCCATTGTCTAAATTAAGTGCATTTTCGTCTCTTTGTATGAAGTAAGCTTCATACGCGTCAAGCCGACGGTCATCATTTTCTTGTTTTAAGAGTTCGACGTTTTCTAAAACAATGTTATCGTGGCCGTCTATAAGAATATGTGTTGCAACTGCCGATCTCTTTGGTTGGTTTAGACGAGCATACTGCATGTGCTCTTTAAATCTCTCTTTCACATTTCTTTTGGTCTGTCCGTAGTCCGTTCTTTCACACTCTTCGCATTTTATTGTGTAAATGCCCGCTTTGTCTAGATTTTGTAATTTGTCTTTAGTTGAACCCAGCAAACATGACAATTTGTTTTCATTTTTGTAAACGATTTCTAAATCGTGTTGTTTAAAAACTTTTTTTAGTTTGTTGGTTATGCTAGGGGCGAAAATCATTGATACTCGTTGCTTTTGTGTATGTTCTTTTTGCGAAAAATGTGTGGATAAATTAGATTTTTTAATTTTTTGCGAGTGTTTATAAATTATTTTTTCAATAATTTTAGGAGTATACCCGTTAATGCGCGCGACTTCATTTATATAGTCATATTCTTTTTTATATTTCGAGGCTGACAATGGTAGCTTCAATAAACGATGTGCCATTGAATGATATGCTGCCATTTTTTGTTGTATTGGACAATGCGAGTCATTCGGAATAGTTCTCATGGAACTCGTTGGCTTGTGATACACACCGATTTCAATTTTACCTTCGACTCGATGAAGTTCCAGATCAAGAAAAGGTAGTTCCCTTCTTTTTCCAGTTCACAAGTAAAATTTATGGACTCGTATCTTTCATTAAGAACATTAAGCTTATCTTGTAGCTGTTCTAGTTTTAAAACCGCAAACACATCGTCAACATAGCGTAGCCAAACTCTTGGAAGTAGATTTTCTTTTTGTAAACTTATTTCGAAATTAGACATAAAGATTTCAGCTATAACTGGGCTAAGTGGATTACCCATATTTGTACCAAATTCCACTTTGTAGAATTTTCCACGGAACTGGAAAAAGTTTTGCTTCATACATAGACGAGCACATTCAGTTAAAATAGATTTTTTATCTTCTCTATAGTCAATATTTTGCAAGAGAGACTCGAGCATATCCAAGGTTTCGCTCACTGGGATGCTGGGAAAAAGTGAGCACACATCGAAACCAACCATCACTTCGTTGTTATTTATTTTTAGCTGTTTTATTTTATTAGCAAAGTCGAAAGAGTTTTTAACCGAAAGACTGTCAGGTTTAACTAGCGTTTTTAGTTCGTTCACTAGCCATTTTACTATTTTATATGTTGGCGCATTTATGTTTGAAACAATAGGTCTCATTTTATTTCCGGCTTTATGAGTTTTCGGGAGAGCATATAGTTTTGGCAAGCATGGATTAGAAACTAATAACGCTCTTCCCACTCTTTCACTATATGTTCTTCGGATTTTTTGGCGTAAAGCGCTGGTTTCCCTAACCATGGATTTTAAAGGGTTTCTTTCCAACTCTTTGTATTTGCACTCTGTGATTAGGTTGTTCACTCGATCTTCGTAATCACTTTTACTGATAACTACGATATTGTTGCTTTTATCAGCCTTGACATACACTAAATCTTTCTTTTTTAAATTTCTTATTACTCTTTTATGGTTTTTTACAGTAATTGTTGTTGGTTTTTTTGTAAAGAAAGATTTAGTGTATGTCAAGGCTGATAAAAGCAACAATATCGTAGTTATCAGTAAAAGTGATTACGAAGATCGAGTGAACAACCTAATCACAGAGTGCAAATACAAAGAGTTGGAAAGAAACCCTTTAAAATCCATGGTTAGGGAAACCAGCGCTTTACGCCAAAAAATCCGAAGAACATATAGTGAAAGAGTGGGAAGAGCGTTATTAGTTTCTAATCCATGCTTGCCAAAACTATATGCTCTCCCGAAAACTCATAAAGCCGGAAATAAAATGAGACCTATTGTTTCAAACATAAATGCGCCAACATATAAAATAGCAAAATGGCTAGTGAACGAACTAAAAACGCTCGTTAAACCTGACAGTCTTTCGGTTAAAAACTCTTTCGACTTTGCTAATAAAATAAAACAGCTAAAAATAAATAACAACGAAGTGATGGTTGGTTTCGATGTGTGCTCACTTTTTCCCAGCATCCCAGTGAGCGAAACCTTGGATATGCTCGAGTCTCTCTTGCAAAATATTGACTATAGAGAAGATAAAAAATCTATTTTAACTGAATGTGCTCGTCTATGTATGAAGCAAAACTTTTTCCAGTTCCGTGGAAAATTCTACAAAGTGGAATTTGGAACAAATATGGGTAATCCACTTAGCCCAGTTATAGCTGAAATCTTTATGTCTAATTTCGAAATAAGTTTACAAAAAGAAAATCTACTTCCAAGAGTTTGGCTACGCTATGTTGACGATGTGTTTGCGGTTTTAAAACTAGAACAGCTACAAGATATGCTTAATGTTCTTAATGAAAGATACGAGTCCATAAATTTTACTTGTGAACTGGAAAAAGAAGGGAAACTACCTTTTCTTGATCTGGAACTTCATCGAGTCGAAGGTAAAATTGAAATCGGTGTGTATCACAAGCCAACGAGTTCCATGAGAACTATTCCGAATGACTCGCATTGTCCAATACAACAAAAAATGGCAGCATATCATTCAATGGCACATCGTTTATTGAAGCTACCATTGTCAGCCTCGAAATATAAAAAAGAATATGACTATATAAATGAAGTCGCGCGCATTAACGGGTATACTCCTAAAATTATTGAAAAAATAATTTATAAACACTCGCAAAAAATTAAAAAATCTAATTTATCCACACATTTTTCGCAAAAAGAACATACACAAAAGCAACGAGTATCAATGATTTTCGCCCCTAGCATAACCAACAAACTAAAAAAAGTTTTTAAACAACACGATTTAGAAATCGTTTACAAAAATGAAAACAAATTGTCATGTTTGCTGGGTTCAACTAAAGACAAATTACAAAATCTAGACAAAGCGGGCATTTACACAATAAAATGCGAAGAGTGTGAAAGAACGGACTACGGACAGACCAAAAGAAATGTGAAAGAGAGATTTAAAGAGCACATGCAGTATGCTCGTATAAACCAACCAAAGAGATCGGCAGTTGCAACACATATTCTTATAGACGGCCACGATAACATTGTTTTAGAAAACGTCGAACTCTTAAAACAAGAAAATGATGGCCGTCGGCTTGACGCGTATGAAGCTTACTTCATACAAAGAGACGAAAATGCACTTAATTTAGACAATGGCAATGTGGATTCGTGTCTCTTTAAATTAATTTAAGAAAGAGTAAAGAGTTCAGTTGATGTTCGTTTATTGTTTATTGTCTTATACATAAATAAATGTTTTTTCTCCGTTAACAACAAATATCATCGATGCAAGTCTCAACAACTTGCCAATTTATGCACCTTTAGTCGTGAATGCTGATGATGGGACGCTGGACATCCCGAAATGCATCCAGTAAGTGTTACATAAATTAACAAATTTTAATAGTTTATTTATGTGAAACAGACTCACTGTGTAGTCAATTTAAAGAAAAACTTTAATATTGATATTATCGGTCTACACGCCGTTCAACAAAATGGATAGTTTTCCAAACAGTTTAGAGAACATCAATTTCATACACAATGCAACTTAATTTTATTTATTTATTTATTTATTGCAATATACTTTACAAATTCTTATATATATACTATATATTATATAGATATCTTAATCTACGATATAAATAACACTGGTACTCAATGAACGCCGTATTGGTGATGTGAACACCGTATATGCGGCAAGTTTGCTTAAGCGTATTTTGCAACAACAAAATTGTACGTGAGTAAATATACTGAGTTTATCACACAAGTAGTGGCGGCCGTGGCGTAGTGGGTAGATTGTGTGACTCTTACGCCAGAGAACCCAGGTTCGAATCCTCCATCTGACATAGAAAAGTTTTTCAATTGATTTAATTTTTCTGTTCGTAAAACATGTAGGTCCATTTCTCGATCATTTGTGTGCAAACATTTCACATCACACACAACACAAAATAGCGCACAAAATCGTGGTGTAACAGCACGTATAATTCGTTAATGCAACTGTGGGCTTATGTGGCATTTTATTGCAACTTTGCGCTAGCGAAAAAATTCTACATATTGGTAAATTATTGTCATATGTCAAAATGTCGATATGGATTGAAAAAAGGCACTTTTTAAAGCTTTACGCATTTATAAGTTATTTAATAACTTTTTTTATATTGTTATTTATAAGCATTTTTTTATTCATTGCTTAATTTTGTAAAGTTTGTAAACACTCGAAAATCGTTTACAAAATTTAAGAATTCTTGTACATTTGCCAATCTGCTACTGAAAAAAGTAAACAAAGGCCGGATATGGAGCATGTCTATGATAAATCATCATAAACATCAACCTCAATCGAGAAGATGACTAAAAGTTATAGGTTAAGCTTACGAAGCCTTTAAACGCAAATTTCGGCGTTTAAGTTACACAGATCTTAAACAAGCCGAAAAAACCTTTATAAATAACGATGTGTTATGTAAAGCCGGTTTAAAGTTACGCAGCCTCTACAATAAGTTTATAAATAAGGCGTGTTAATGTGTATACTTAACAATTTTCACTTTTATTTGTTGACTTTTGTTGTTTATGTATTTCAGCCTTATTCAATATATTTTCTTAAACAATCTTTCAACGCTTGTTTGGTTACGCACTATTGAAGGCTTCACGCATCCTCTACGCAACCTTGCTTAAATTATTATTCATAAACATTTTTTTTTTCTTGCTTAATTTTGTAAGGTTTGTATCTAAGCAATCGAAAATCTTTTACAAAAATTAAGAATTCTTGTAGATTAGGCAATGTGTTACTGAAAAAGTGCTATAAAGGCCAGATATGGAGCAAGACGACAAAAAATTTTAGGTTAAATTTACGCAGCCTTTAAACGCAAATTTCGGAGTTTAAGTGACGCAGATCTTAAGCAAGCCGGAAAACCCTTTATGAATAACGATGTCTTTAATACTGGCTTAAAGTTACGCAGCCTCTAAAATGAGATTATGAATAAAGGCGTCTGCCCACTTACGTCACGTAACGAAACGAAACGACAAGCCGGGTCTTGCATTGAAAGCAACAACAAAACATTTCGAACACCGTTCTAATGGTCTGATTATGCAAACTTGACGTAACATAGGTTAACACAACGCAACGTACCATAACTTTTTGTTGATTATGCTACCAACGTAGCAACCATAGCAAGTGCCAAATTAATCACTAGATCAATTAGTTTTTTAATAAATATTTTATTAATAAAATATCAATATAAATTAAAATACTTAGATTTCCCTTCAATATATTATCAAAGATATATTACTCAAAAATGAATGTGTGATGCTAACAACCTTACAAAAAGCACATTGTTTACTGAAATGTCAGTCGACGTAACACAAAATTCAAAATTCAAGACTTCTACGTCCCGTTACGTTTCGGCTAATTAGATACACAAAAAACTCGTTCGGTAGATTTGTATGTGACAAAAGCAACGGCCGTGTTTTCGTAGATCTATTTTGGCTAATTAGGCCATAACAATCGTCTGACCTCAGCCATTGGCAATCACCGTGTGAGTTGGGGATAGTCGATAAGGAGTTGTCAAAATCGCATTGAAAAAGAGAAAACGAATAAGCAGCAACACAGATGACAAGTTAGTGTCGGTTCAGACTGGCCTCACTCAACCAACTCACTTTGACATGAAGCAGTTGTCAAATGTTCACACTATCAACTGTCCTCACTTTGAGTCTGATGCGCTAGAAGAAGAAGATTTGCATTGTTTTGATATTGTTTTGATCCGTTTTCTTGGTGTTGTAAAATTATTTTGTGAATTTCTTAAATTAAAACATTTTTTAAAGCAAAATAATGAGTATTAGCAGTGAAGAAGAGTAATTGTGCTTCGCAGCTGCATTGAGTATTGCTAATGCTACAGCTATAAATGCGCAAAAGAAAAAATCTGCCACAAAAAGCGGCAGTGAGTCAAGCAGTGGAAATTGAGATGGATTAATAAAGGATCCTGTAATCTACTGCATCAAGAACTACGACTAGAGGATTCCAATGCGTTCAGACAATTTTTGTGAATGAACGAGGATTGCTTCACTGAGCTGTTGGAGCTTGTGAAGAACGACATTGAGTGCCAAGACACAAGGATGCGCCCTTCTATATCTGCAATTGACTGCTTGTCCTGCGTCCAAGATTCTTGGCTACGGGGAATCTTATAGGAATACTGAGTACCATACACGAATCTCACTCTCATATAGTTCTGAACGTGTTCCAGAAGTGTGTGGAGTGTTGTATATAAACTTTAGGAACACCTATTTACAAGTACGTCAATTATGTCAAGTGTTGGTGTGTAATTTTTATCTTTTCTTTATAGTTTCCAGTTGGTCAGAAATGGGAAAGCATAGCTAAAAATTCCCATCCCGATGGCAGTTTCCACTTTGCTTAGGCTGCATTGATGGAAAGCATGTTGGCTTCAGCGCAGCAAAGACGGACGGTGCCTTATATTACAACTATAAAGGCTTTAACAGAATAGTTTTGCTTGCAATCTACGATGCAGATTCTAAATTTACGTTTGTAGATATCGGTTGCAATGGACGAATAAGCGACAGAGGCGTTCTTAACCGCAGCAATTCCAGGAATGTATTATCAACAGGAAATAAATTTTTTCCAAAAGATAAAGTTATTGGCAACAACAGATGCCTCTCTTACGTCGTGATTGGTGATGATGCATTTTCTTTGGAGAGACACCTGATGAAACCGTTCCCATATCACACTCAACATGCATCCCAAAAAAATTTCAATTATCGACTTAGTCGTGCAAGGCAAACAATCGAGCATGCTTTTGGAATTTTGGCTAATCGCTTTCGGATTCTGAAAGAAACGATTTGCTTGCGAACACATAAAATTCAAGCCTGCTGCGTTCTGCATAATTTTCTCGCCATGAAAAGTATCGGCTATCTGGTTGATCCAACTTCACAAGAAAATTCATAAGAATGTAATCAGAGAATTGATAACCAGAGGAGATACTCCAATGAAGCTGGAAAAATTCGTGAAACATTTGTTGAGTATTTTAATAATGAAAGAAAAAAATCCTTTTTAAAGATTCCTGCATTCCCAAACTGAATTTTTTTCTCCAATTAAATGGAATTTTTAATATAAAAAAAAAACAATATTAATTAAATAAGTAACGCTTTTTGATTTTCTTTTTTGTTGATAGTTTTTTTATTAATTTCAAAGTTTAAGTTCTTTGCATAGCTTTAATGCTTAAAATATGCAGTGTAGAAAGATTAAAAAAAAAAAATTAAAAGCTAAAATAAAAGGTATGTATGTAAGTATTTATTTAGTTAATATACCTATTTATCTGCCATAAGTTTATTTAAATTACCTTATATTTAATTTAATTAATTAATAATATTTAGAAAGGAAATAACAAAATTATTGTATAATATTCTCTTTGAAATGAATTATAAGCTTATTTTTTAATCTTCTGAAGTTATTTTCTGTTTTTATTGTTGAGGGCAATTCATTAAACAGTTTGAGGACGCGATAATTTAATTGATTTTGGGAACTGGAGTCTCTATAATGAAGAGGTCTAAAATCAGAGTTTGATATCAAAGTATACGGCTGTGAGGCACCAACGGAAATCAAGCTCGACGTTAGATATTTAGGCAATATATTGCTTAACACAAACACAAATAACAAATAACACAAACAGCAGGACATTAAAGATGATTCATTGTTTAATATTTAGCCATTTTAGACTATATAATAAATAGATAATACGTATAGATATCGAGGCCCTATATTCATTTTCCTCTATCTGCATTTTGGACATTTTTTTTTAATGCCAAAATGTTGGCTGGCCTCGGTTGCATCTATGGTATTAATATTAGAGCGAAAAACCAATCCTAACACTTTATTTTATTGAATTAAACTGATCCTCAATCTACAAACTTATTTTTTACTTCCGACTTAAACCTCTATCTGCATTAAAAACAAGTAATTTTGAAAACTCTATGAAAATTTTTTTATTTTGAAACATTTTCTTATTGTTATCTTATACACATAATTTTCAGTTACACTACCACAAATGTTTTAGAGTTTGGTGCCGCTCTTATTTTAGATGGTCTTTAATGGACTCCACGTAAATAACAAAGGACTTTTCGAAGGATTTTCGATTTTATTAGATAAACTCGTTTTCTTTGACTGCAGTTGTTATCAAGAATGTGAAATTTATGAAAATGGGCATACAAATTTGTGGTTGTTAAATGTGTTGAGATTGATTGATTTAATAAAAAAGACACGCACATACGACCCCTGTCCAGTTACATAGAACTCAATTTTCAATCGCATCGAACTAGTGGAAACATCTACAGGTACTCGAAACTGTAATTCCAACCGAATATCATTTTTTATGACAAAATCAAATACACATAAAATAATAAAATAACTTTACTTGAGATTCCCATGTAAAAATAGCAGTATCTTTGACTTTTAACTTTTCTTTTTATAATAAATACGAAAATTGTTAAAAAAAAAAAAACACCAACAATAAAAACAGCAAAGTTTTAACTGTTGATTTCCTTAAAAAAAATGGCGTTTTTACTACTATACAAATACCTCTATCTTCATATTTTGAAACTTTTATCTGGACATAACCCACTATCAGAGCAGCTAAACTAGCGCAAAAATTTAAAAAAATTTTATGCACAGTGGTCCGTGGACACCTTTGAACAACATTGTATAAGATCGATTTTTCAAACATTGTTAAATAAGAAGATAAAACGGTTTTTTCGCTCTCCTGACAACTAGTACTTTTGCAGATAGAGGAAAATGAATATAGGCCCTCGATATAATAGATAAGTACTACATTTGAGAATAGTTCTCATAGCTTTATTTTGTAGCATTTGAAATTTATTTATTTGTATATTGAAATAAATTTATTTGAAATTTATTTATTTATTTGTTCATGAACAAAATAGTTGAACAAAACATTTGAACTCGAAATGAGGTTTAAGTATTGTGTTATATATATTAAAGGCACTCATTATGTTAATATTTTTTTCTTATTCTCTTGAGGAACCCTATTTTCTCTGAGATTTTTTCCGCCACGTATGTCATATGCAGGGGTTGATTTAGGTATGGACTAGGGGGGGCTGCAGCCTCGACCCCGAGCAGGCAGGGGCCCCGCAGGCGCTTCTATCAAAATGTTTAATTTGATTTTTTTTTAATGCATTTCGATCCAGGAACAAAATTTGCATTTTCCTTAAATTTTGTTTATTATTTATGTTCCTTTTTGCTTGCGTCTATTATAGCAAAAGGATGCAGTATTAAAAAAAATGTTTGCCCTTTATGGGTATGCAAATCATACCCCATCGCGTGAAAGTTTTATACACCAACCACAAATCCAAAATAATTCGATTAGTAAAGTTGGTTACATAAGCAGCTATCCAAACGAAAAAAAAATAGCAGAAACAATGTTTTTACTTCATACTACACATTGTCATAAGCATGGTTAAGTATGTGTTTTTGATTTGTTGATGTGAAAGCTTTGTAGTTTTTTTGTTTGCTTTTGCATAACGGAAAGAAAAATTAACATTAATGACTATCCTTATGCATTAAAATTAATATTTTGATTATCCGAGATCCGAGCTAAAGGCTCTGTGCTTAAGTAGGCCCCTTGTTGATTTCAGCCCCAGGCCCCGCTGTGTTAATCCGATGCTGGTCATATGACTATGAAAGTTCAGTTTACAATCGAGTATAACTCCCAAATATTTGATTTCATTAACTTGTTCTATGGTTTTTCCATCCGCTATTAAATTAACAATGTCATTACTATGGACCACCATACATTTGGTCTTATTAACATTTATTTTTAGTTTGTTAAGTTGAAGCCATACACAAAGATTGTTTAAATCTTCTTTTATACATTCAATGAGTTCACTCAAATTTTTACCACTAATAAACAATAGGGCATCATCCGCAAACAATGATATTTTGCACTTTTTTTAATACTTTACAAATATCGTTTATGCATAACAGGAACTGTAAGGGACCTAGAATGATTCCTCGTGGGACACCGAAGCATGTTTTTATTGCACTTGACGTTACATTATTTATATTTGTCACTTGTGTTCTGTCTGTTAAGTACGATCTGAACCATTCCAGCTCAGAGCCCTTAAAACCATATTTTAATAATTTGCTGAGAAGTATATCTCGATCAATAGTTTCAAATGCTCTTTGAAAATCCAAAAATATTGTTATTATTTTATTGCCCCCATGTCTCTCGTCTTTAAGAGTTATTATCAGCCAATTTACGGACGTTTCACATGAATGATGATGTCGACAGCTTGACGGATTTTCTATTAAAATATTATCACTATATCACAATATTATCACACACGAATTTATAAAATTGTTCGTACGCGCACTTTTCTACAATTTTCTCTAGTCATGGCATCATATTTATTATTCTAAGTTTTTCAGCCATTTGTACGAGCTTCTTTAGGTATCGGAATAACGGTAGATTTCTTTAAGTTTCTTGGAAACTCAACCCACCGGAAGGACTCATTAACTGTTCGTAGTATTATTGGACCAATTATATCAAAACAATCCTGTATGATTTCAATATTTATATTAAAAGCATTTTTTGAATTTATTTTCCTACAAATTGCTTTAAGCTGATTTAAATTGGTTTCTTTGAATGAAAATCGTTTAGGATTCAGGAATGTCTACGTTAAACTGATTATTTGCCGAAGGTATTGAGTTACTAATTACATTAATGCTTTCTATAAAGTGAGCATTGAGCAAAAGGTGAACTATAAGGTTAAAATTTAAAAAGTTGTCCAAATGGTTTAATTAAGCTTAAAAATTCAATGTTTTATTTCAGGTTTAAGTGTTGAAAATTTTTGATTTCTTGATGATGTCAAATTGATTATTTTTTAATATATTTTTCTCAAATTAATTCAATATTTTAATTGTTTTAATAAATACTGTTTGTGCATGATTAAAATTTTTGAGTGCTTGGTGGTTTGATCGTGGGGACACATTTAAAATTTTAGGCTTTTCATGCTTAATATGAAAAGACTTTGGAGCTGCTGAACGCTCAGCAATATATGATGCTGTAGCTTGCTGGTAGCTTGGAACTGCTTCAAATGAGGGCAAAGTATGACAGTGTGATATTGATTGTGATGAATGAACGTTTGGAAGCTCATAACTTTTAGTTGAGGCAATGTATTCATGCGAAGTGTTATATTCCGGTGGAGGTTGAAAATCTGATGGAGCAGTGTGCGTTTCATAGTTAAAGTCTGAAGTGTTATGATTTTGGGCGTAATGTGGTATTATGGTGGCGAATGATATTCAGGTTGCGAATGATAATCTAGTGACGAATGATATTCTGGTGGACGAGCCTTTGACTCAGAATACTTTTTTTGCGTTTCTTTAATTATATCCATTATTTTCCATTTAGCTTCGAGGAAGAATGCTTTGGAATACCATAAAGCTCGTTTTCAACCAATTTTCCCACTTGATATTACGGAGTTGTTTGTTTTTCCTTTCGTTCACGCATCCGCTCAGCCATTTCCTCTACTACACTGAGCGACCGAGAAATCTGTATATCCAATGGCTTCATTTTCTTTCAAACATTTCCAGTAACAGTATTTTCATTCAAGATTTCAGTGTCTGCTCTATCCAGAGGACGATCAAAGTTAAGCTGAAAACATATTGATACGTATATAAATTTCTTACATTTTGTACATTAAAAACACAATGCACCCTTACAAACCCGCTGTGTATTGGAAATGGAAGGAGCGGATGTAACAAAATTGTCCAAGAACTTTAATTCCTCACAGCACCACAACTTCAGAACATAAATTTGGTCAGCTCCAGAGCCACTCTTTTTTTTTTAATTGGCATGTGCAGCTTTTTTCTGGATATACTGATTCCGTAGTCTAAACTTTGCTTTTCACTTTATCTTTTGTTACACTTCATCTTGAATCCTTAAGTGCCGCAGTAATTCTGGTTAGGACATAATTTTTCGCTACGCGATTCAGGTACTGCTCGCTCTTAGGGTTGTATAAGATGGGATGTTGCTCATACAGTTCACTTTTTTACACTTTTCACTTTTTTAATTTGAATATTTTTCAAGTAGAATGCGCCACAAATAAAAAAAAACACCTAAATGGCAAATGTCAAACCAAAGTGAGTCTCGAAATTTTTACAAGTTTTGCCTCACGTAACATTTCACCTTCCCACTTCATCTCCTTTGTAGACGTCAAATTGCGTCGGTTGAATGAGGGCAGTCTGAACCGACACTTAAGCTTTGTACTGATTCTATCAACTCCCGACCCCCACTCATGGGGAAAAAGGTAGTTGTCAAGGCTACCTGGAAGTCATTGCATCATAGTTGAAAGTGTTTCATTGACCTGACCATGGTCATGGCAGAATTATAAGGTAGGGCCGACTCGGAGAGGAATGGAGTAGAAAGCAGAATAAAGGGAAATAGATGTAAAAATCAGCTGTTCATAGCGAATTTCTTTATGCTCACGTTTCGAAGTTGTTTTTAGGTTAGAATTTGTTACAGGTTTTTATGCAATTTTAAGACTCACATTTTATAGGTGTTATAATATTTTCACTCAAATTATCACAAATTTAACACACGCGACCGCACTGTTTGCAACTTTATGGGCCAACATCGCATGGCCAAGACATCAACTGCTGTTGGCCACAATGCAGCTGACGAAGGTACAAGAGGGCAATGCTGATGACTTGAAGGTAATCTATGGCTCCTTGGTTTTGGTGTGCAAGGTTTTCTTCTCGCTTTACTTGCACAATTATCACAAATTAAACACACGTTTCTGCACTGTTTTCGATTTGAAAATTTAATATTTTTATTTCATTTGACGTTTCTACGTACTTCGTCGTTTTGACATCTAACGAACCTATTCATTATCCACTCTTCGTTGACGCGTGAGGGCACTCAGCGAACCTCAGTACCTTATGATTGTATCATGACCATGGTATAATGATTTACAAGGTAGGAGTGAGTTCTGTTGGCGATTTGAAGTTGTCAAAAACATATTGAAAAAGAGAAGTCGAAGAAGCAGCAAAACAGATGAAAATTTAAACTTTGTATTGATTTGACAACTACAGATAGCTGCTCGTGTAAAAAAACGGTAGTTGTCAAGGCTACCTTGTAAATTATTTTACCATGAACCTGACTACCATGGATATGACAAGGCTCCAAGCTGTTAATCCAACTTCAAAAGGGTTTCGTTTCATCACCTGCTGCGGGATTCCCAAACGCCTTAACGACGATTGTCGCTGTAGTTAACTAGCGAAAACTGTCATTTAATATGTAACTGTGCATGCACAATGACCGATAACGACAACTATTATTATCGTTATCTTTTTGGAAATCCTGCTACTGATTTACCCTATATTCAACTTTTATATTATTAAATTACCTATAATTATGAATGCATTTACTCGTATGTGCCAGCTTGCTTTGATATCACAACCTAAGTCCACTATAATGGGAACAAATCCTCGTTCAATTAGAATACTTTTCTGTCGATTACTTCCAATAACAGCGTCTTTAATCTTCACTAAAGTAAGTTCGCATATCTTTGGATTGCTCTTAATCATATTATTCTTACAAATCTGACAGTCCGTATCCTGAAACGAAATCTAGTTGAAGTAAGCAACATATAAATTTATTTTATATTTACCATATCGTGTTTTCTTTACCAAAATATTGCATGAAGGTCTGTTATATATTCAGAAAGCGAAAATGGTCTTAGAAATAACAACACAACATAGAGTGTTTTTACATTAACCGACTCGACACCGGCACAACAGTAAAACGACAACGGTGGATACTCATGTTAATAAAGGGAATGCTTTCACACTCACCGACATGTCGGTATCGTGTAGTGACCGGTGACGACGTGTCGGTGGGCAACAGTAACTCCACTCGTGTCGTCCATAGATTTTTAATAAAATAATGTTTAATGCGCAAATATTCTATCGTTGTCGTGCCGGTGTCATTGCTGTGCTGATGTCGTGTCGGTATCGGTAAATGTGAAAACGTCCAAGGTATATTTAACAAGGTAGTGTCGTCTCGGAGCGGTGGGTACCGCAGCTGTCAAACACATATAATACTATAATTTGCAAATTGTGCTATTTGTTTTGCTTTTATTCATAAAAACCTGTTTTTGGCAGGTGCGGTACCCAGCATAAGAGAGAATTTTAACTACTAACACTACCTTGTCTTATTCTACCATGAAAACGTCCATTGCATGGCTGAATTATACGGTAGGGCCGATTCGCTCAGTGTAATCACGCGTCAACGAATAGTGGATAATGAAAAGGTTGTGTAGTTGTCAAAACGACGAAATTCTTAGGTGTGTTTCCGTACTCACACTGTGTAACTTGTGGGACACTATATTCTGTTTCCGTACTTTCCGTGCTCAAAATGGGAGAAGAAGAACAAGCATAAACCACTCTCTCGAGCACACATAGTGCACAGAAAGTGCTAGAACTCAAGACTCCGAGTAAAGTAAGAACAAGCATCAAGAAGAACAAGCATCAACTTCACAAAGAAATTGACGATAATTTTAATTGGCGCAATTTACGTTTGACATGTCTGCAGTCAAAATCAGCTGTTTTGTGCTTGAAACTTACTAGAAGCTGTTTCCGTACTATTGCAACTATTCTCACATTTAATTTTTACTCTCTCAGTTTGAACTTACACAAATCTTACACAGTGTAGAGTACGGAAACACACCTCTTATGAATTGCAAATGAAGAAAATATTTTGTTTCCTAGTTGCTAGCAGTGCGGTCGCTTGTGTTAAATTTGTGCTAATATAACTGAAATTACCATGGTACCATACCATGGCCCCATGGTAGAATTAGACAAGGTAGTGTTAGTAGTTAAAATTCTCTCTTGAGCTGGGTACCGCACCTGTCAAAACCAGGGTTTTACGAATACAGGGTCTTGCAGTAAACGCAGATAAGACGAAATATCTGTTGTCAACAAACAAACAGACCCAGCGTATTGGCACCCACGTTACTGTTGACAACACTTCCTTTGAGGTTGTGAAGGACTTCGTCTCAGTAGGCAATTGAGAAGCAGAGCCCTCTCTCGACGAACAAAAGTCACACTCTATAAGTCACTAATCATGCCCGTCCTGTTATATGCAGCACAAACCTGGACGTTGAGCAGCTCTGATGAAAAGATTTTAGGAGCGTTCGAGAGAAAGATCCTTCGTAGAATCTACGGACCAATCTGCGTCAATTGTGAGTACCGAATACGATGGAACGATGAGATGTATGAGCTATACGCCGACATCGACATAGTAAAGCGCAATAAAAATCGAGCGGCTTCGCTGGCTAGGTCATGTTGAGCGGATGGAAGACGACGCTCCAGCGAAGAAAATATTCGATTCGGTACCCAGCGGCGGACAACGCAGAAGAGGACGACCGCATCTCCCTTGGAGGGACCAAGTGGAGGACAACCTGACGAAACTTGGAGCTTCCAACTGGCGCCAGCAAGCTCAAAACAGAAATGGCTGGCGCAATTTCTTACGACAGGCGGAAACCGACTTACAGTTGTAGGCGCCATCTAAGTAAGTAAGTATCCACATTTATATTTGGTGCGAATGTATGTGTTTTTTAATATTTTTATTTAATAGAGAATTTATATTCTTTTATATATTGATCCCAGTGGCGGCCGGGGCGCAGTGGGTAGAATGTATGGCAGACAATGGCAGACCTCAGAGAGTAAAACGGCCATGAAAAGCTTCTTGAGAACATTAGCCGTTCGGAGTCGGCATAAAACATGTTAGTCCAGTTCTCGATCATTTGTGTTCAAACATTTCACAACACACACAACACAAATCGATCATACGAAGCTCGGCCAAAGTCCTTTTAAGGGCTGAAATGGTCATTTCGTTTTCTTTTATATATTGATACTAGCAGGACCCAGTGTTTGCACGTTCCAACAAACATACATTTTTATTTGTGGCCGGTGAAAAGGGGTGTAGCAAAAAATGTTTCCCGTAAATTATCTTGTGGTCGAAAACAATCTACTGCTAAAATTTCAACGTAATCGGCCCAGATGTTTTGGAGTCTTAATGATTTCTTAAAAGTGGGCGTGATTATAGCTTTTAGTACAGTTGCCGACGGTAAACATACAAACTTAATTACCAAATTTTAGTCTTATACGACCAAAACCGTCTAAAATACAGTGGGCGGTAAAAGAGGGCGTGGAAACCTTTTTTTGGTAAAATCGGCGAAAGTAACCATACAAATTTAATTACCAAATTTTAATCCCATCGAAACAGTCGGAAATATTGCATATTTACTGATTTGTGGGTGGTAAAAGGGGTGTGGTTAAAACAAAGAATGCAATAACCTTATCTATGACGCAAGTAATACACGTTTTAAGTCGGAGTGAAATCCTTTCAGCCGTTTAGATTTGTATTAAAGTCAAGTAAACAAACGAACAGAAAATGATTTTTATTATAGAAGATAGATAGATAGAGAAATTATATTCGTTTATATATTGATACGCCAGAGAACCCTGGTTCAAATCCCATCTGACACAGACATTTTTCCGATTGCATTAATTTTTCTGTTCTTCCGTCACTGCTCTGCAGACAATGGCAAACCTCAGAGAGAAAAACTGCTTTAAAAAGCTTCTTGAGAACATAAGATGTTCGGCGTCAGCGTAAAACTTCTAGGTTCAGTTCTCGATCATTTGTGCTCAACAATTTTATTACACTCACAGCAAAAGTTGTGATGCACCTATTTCCGGGATATAGGCCCCCACAATTTATATGCCATATCCACAAATTATGCGCCATCAACACAAAAATGATTACGCCAGCCACACATGGCAACATGCATATAAACATTATGCAGAGCAACACTACTCAGCCACAGACAAGGTGGTATGCAAACGGTATGATGCAACAAGCAACATGCCCAATGTCTACACTCACACACCAACGCCTAGTCAGCAGCAGCTATAGCAAAGCTCGCTAATCAACCCCAGCTAAAACAACCATACCGATGTCTGAAGCCTGATACGAGTTCAGCCAATGTTAATATCAAACACAGCATCATTACGATTTATTCCACGTATTATTTAATTGTTTAATAATTTTACGCAGCACCGTCGTAAGTAGCGACTTACTTATTACTTTTATTTTAGTTTAATTATATAAAAGTAAACCTTCTTAAAAGAAACATTTTAATATATAATTTATACTTGCATTGAATTGAATATATATTTTTGCTATTACATCCATGAATTATAATTATTATAAAAGCCCTAGCATCTAGCATGAATTATTATTAAGTTTTGTATATTTTATTCCGCATACTTACCTTGTTACTCAGAAATTATGAAGTACGAAATACTTACTAATATTTACTACTTACTACGTACAGTTAGTGTCACTTAAAATCGTACAGCAAGTGTAGGCTTACAATTTATTTAATTATTCCTAAACAAAAAATTGTTTCTATGCAAAATTTTATAGAAAAGTATGTTATTGCAATATATTTTATTAATATGCTAAAAAACTTTTTGAGTATTTTTAAAAAATAGCAACAACTTGACTCGCGCAAAAGAGTGGTGTCACATAAAATCGTACAGCTGATAAGTTTGTTTCAATTTCGGCGAAAAACTTGATTTTCGTCATAACGTGGGATAGATACCGTTATGCAGAATTTTTTCTAAAATTTCCAAATATTTTTTCGAAATTTTCTTGCGACAACTAAAAACATTAAGCAAACACCTATTAAAGAACCTAAATTGGCGATTTGTCATCATAAAATAGAAAAAAGTTTCGCAGAAATTTAAAAAATTCTTAACATGAGTCGCAGCTCCATTCAGTATATTATAAAAAGTCATAAAACATTAAATCGCATTTCAAATAAAGTCATAACTCATTCCAACAAGCAGCTAACTGCTGGCGACGAAAGGCGAATTATACGAAAACTTCATGAAAACCCTCGAATATCGGCATCAAAAATCAACAATGACTTTAAAATATGCTTGCAGAAAAACGTTAGTGGTTCAACGAAAAGTTATTAAAACTTTTCTTTCGACGTAGCAATCTTTTTCAATTAAAGTCGTATTGAAAACATTCACACAAAAGTGTTAAAAGTTAAAAAAATTATATTGTTAATTTTTTTTTTATGCAATTTTGATAACATGACTAACAAACATTCAATTACCCATAGAAATCACCGTATAAAGTGTTATTAAAAATATATTTTTTTGTTTCGTTCAGCATCGCTCTCACGAGTGTCGATTCCTACCCGAGTATTTCCTAAGCATTGAGTCGTGTTGCTGTCCCTAGGACCCACTCGGTTCGTTCATTACCACACTTACCTCGCTCTCAACGAGTGAGACTCTGAATCCACCATCTCTCCTCTTGTGACGCGCTACTGTTCCTAGGACCCGCCCGGTTCGTTCAGTATCGCTCTCACGAGTGCTCTCAACGAGTGTCGATTCGATTGAAGATCAACGCGTTCGTAAAGCAAACGGCCAAGGGAAGATCATACAATGTTTCACCTTCACCAGCTACGACAGTGAAGGCCGTACTGTAGCAAATTATTCATTCAAGCAGACCTTACTAGCAAGGTCAACCAGACTAAAATCCTCCCAGACTGTCTTGTAAGGACCCTGGACAGCCGCCGAGGATACCTCAGCTTAAAAAGAGCTGTAACGACCAGGAGGTTCATTACAAGTGGCGCCCGCATCGCATAGAAAATAAATACATACAACGATAATACACAAAGCAACGAAAGTTTTACACAGCGAGAATAATTCCAAGCAACGAAAGAATATATATAGTCGACGAAAATATACATATTCAAGGAAAGTTTCAGAAACGTTGGGAAGCCAACCGGTATTACTGGCCCGGCATGTTTCGAGAGGTGACCCAGTACGTCCGCGTATGTCAGAGTTGCCAAAAATGTAAGCTCAGTCAACAAATCACTGCGGGGAAGATGCTAACACAACTTCCCAAGGGCCCCTGGAGTATCGTGTGCGCTGATTTTGTGGGACCCCTCCCTAGGTCCAAACATGGGAACAACATGCTGCTAGTACTATTCGATAAATTCTCCAAATGGACCGAATTATTACCGATGCGTAAGGCGACGACAAAAACTTTCACACAAGCCTATAGCGAACGTATGATAAGCCGGCTTGGAGTGCCAAAAATCTTCGTGTCTGACAACGGAGCCCAGTTCACCCAAGAAGTTCAATGAGTTTCTACACGAGCTGGAGGTAAAACATCAGCATCAGCCCATACAAGCTGCAAGAAAATCCCACCGAGAGGGTAAATTTAACGGTCAAGACGCTCACTTAATGATCGCTCAGTTTACCCAGCAAGAACAGCGAAACTGGGGCGACCTGCTGCCGGACTTTACCCTCTCTTTGAATTCATCGATCCAAGAGGCATCTGGGTAGAGTCAAGCTTTCATCACACAGGGTCGCGAGCCCCGACTACCGAATGCCATGTTCGACCAAGAAACCATACAAACGAAGGCAATACCTGGCGATGTGTCAGATACGCTTGGACAACGCCGCCACGCAGGCGTCCGAAATTGAACTCGCAAGCATGATATACTGCTCAAGAAATTTATACTCGCGCCCATCAATGAAAAGAAGCACTGGTTTCTTGCCATCATCTGTTTTCCTGCGCTTAGCAGTCTGAGATTTTACGATGCACCATCATCCATTAGAGCGAGCAACAAAAACCCGATCTTCCAGCCGATGATTTTGCTGATGGACTTACTGGTCACTACAGATCGTTCCCACGTTTTTTATCCACTCAGGAGCTACATCACGCATGAATTCCAAGCTAAGCGACTAGATCAACAGCCCAAGAATTTCTCAGCAAATTATATTGTAGTGTACTAACATATTACGTAAGTACAATCGACCAACATATGCCAACAATAAAATCTAAAAATCATAAACAAGGCACAATCATAGTCAAGGCTATTAATTTGGTAAACACAATTAACAATGATTATGAATTTGAGGGGAAATATGAGGATTTTTATTAAAGTAAAAATGATTGGTCGATAATAGAATATCAATTTTTAATTTGAAAATATTGGAAATTAAGGAGGAGTTTTGGAAATAGTGGGTAAGCTAGGTTAAGAAAAATAATGTTATTTTTAATATAAATACCAGAAGTATAACAAATAAAGACCAGATTCTATCTGAATGTGAAACTTGGCTCTTTAGCTAAAAATTATTCTTTTAGTTTCTCAAAAATAAGCGTGGCTTTCTAGCCATATTGTCTTGAGCGTTGGTGCGCTCTAAAAACAACAAACACTTTATCCCGACAGGCTTTCCTCGTGATAAGTGATATAAACTAAATAAACTAAAAAACATCGTACATGGCGATCCTGCCACTATAGACCTGAAATTTTCTAATATGACAACAATCGATGAAATAAACGACATTTTCTCTAAAAGGGAAAATTATACATTTCCAAACTCAAAAGAATATAATCCTCAAGAAGATACTACTGAAGAATACCAACCAGAGCGAATAACAGAACAGGTATCAATATACATTCCAACCAACCTGAGCAACGCCGGTCCAAAACCATTAACAATAAGTGAATACAAAAAGAAGACAAAAATTACAAAACAAAATCAAATACCAACACAACCACCAGTCTCAACAGTAAGAAGACCACGATCGGGAAAAATAGTTAAAGCAAAACAACGAGTAGCTGAATTATTTAGAATAATAAGGATAACAACAGACGAAAAACAAAGAAAAGAATTATTAAAAAAAGTAAAAACAGAACAATTAATTTATAAAAATAAAAAACAACTTGTAAATTTTTCTTAATAATAATTTTATAAAAAAAAAAAAACAAAAACAAAAATTTTTAGTAAATAATATGTAAATTTTTATCAATTATCATTTTCTCAATAAAAATATATAATGATAAATGTTTCAATAAATTCACAAAATGCACATTAAAGATAATAAAGATATTATATGATACAAATACCTAATATAACTTATTTATATAAAGAATTAGCAATGTTTAATAACGAAAATAAAGAAAGAATAATTATAAATGAGAATATAGACAATAACATTGGATCTATTGTTACGACCAATCACATACAACAAATAGGTTGGACGGTCTTAATAACTTTAGGAGTAATAGCGTTATTAGCTTATATTATCTATAGAATCAATAAATATTATTAGCTTATATTATCTATAGAATCAATAAATATTGTAAACAATATATAAGGAAACATAATGTTAGAGCTATAGTCAATAATTAAATTCTAAATTCAAATTCAGTAAAAAAAAAAAAAAAAAAAAATCAAATCATAGTCATGAAGAAAGCAACACTATGCAAATATCAAGGCTGTTACGGTATTTTGTTTAATAAACATTGCACAGCATGTACTCACAAAATAATTGACATTGGAAAAATAATATATTTTTCATACGAAAATAACAATTGGCATCAAAAATGTTTCAGATGCAACATATGTAAAGTTAAATTAAGTAAATTTGATTTCAATGAATATAATTCACAATTATTTTGTAGAAATTGTAGTAAATCGTAAACCAATCTAAACAAAAATGTAATTATTAATGGAAGAACTTTTAGAAATCTTTAACGAAGTTCTAAAAACAAAACAAAATATAAAAAATCTTCCAATAGAAAATATAAATCAGAAGCAATCGACTTAAAGCTACAATATCTAGATCGATATAAATTACATTTCAATAAAACTTCCGAATCTTTAAACAAATTAGAGGCATATGAATTGAATGATCAATTCCAAAAATTACTAAACGAAACGAAGAATCTTTTGTTAAATCACAAAATAGATAACGAAAACAAATTAACAATGACGGAACTGAATATAGAACTCATTTTGAAAACCATCCCGATTTTCAACGGAAACTACAAGGAATTAAACGCATTCTTAACTTTAGTAGAACTGTTAGACAGCACTTACACTACGCCAGAAAATAAGAAAAAATTAATAAACATTGTAATCAATGTAAAACTAAACAATAATGTAAAAACAACACTAGGACATACAGCAAATATAGACACATTCGATTAACTTAAACTCGCTCTCACAAATTCATTTAAAAGCAACTTAACGACTACACAAATACATACACAACTATCTACACTGACCCAACGAAACGGTACAGTATCAAATTTTAAAGACAAACTATTAAATCTTACATCTGAATTAAACAACTTACAAATAAATGAATTACCTACCGATAGTAACAATCTACAAAAAGATTTAATCATGAAAATGAATGAATCCTATGCATTAACAATTTTTAAAAATGACGATCTAAGGAATACAATCTTTGCAGCTCAACCTAAAACAATAATAGAAGCAACAAATCTAGCGTTAGAACTCGAAAAAAAAATATAAAAACAAATAACCAATTGTTGTATTTTAGAACAAAGACTTTTTATTCAACCCGAACACTAGACGACAAAACTATAATAACACAACCAATTATCATAACTCCTACAGTAGACAACAACATAACAGAAACTATAATACACGACTACAAAACAACAGAAACAATAATACATTTATGCAACGACCGCATAACAACAACGCATACAGACATAGCCAAAATAATAATAATCAAAATTTTAATAACAATCGAAACAATTTTAGAAATAATAACCACAGAAATAATAGCCAAAATACGCAAAGAGGCAATTTTGATAACAACACCAACAGAAATTTTAACAATAAAAATTATAATAACAGAATGTACGTTTTTACTAATGAACACCAGGGAAACGACGATCGCTCGGAGATCGACAGAGAAGATCATCCGGGAAAGCGCAATTAAAAATATACAAAATATCGGATAATACAACAAACTATATAA
This sequence comes from Coremacera marginata, assembly GCA_914767935.1. Lineage (NCBI taxonomy): Eukaryota > Metazoa > Arthropoda > Insecta > Diptera > Sciomyzidae > Coremacera > Coremacera marginata. The sequence continues at coordinate 94,712,200 of OU612047.1, read as the reverse complement.
AAGTAACATGCAGCAACACAAATAAAAATTTGAAATTTTTAATCGATACAGGCGCAGATATTTCAATCTGCAAAATTGAAAATATAAATAATGATATAGACTTGATGACAAGAGAAAAATGTAAATTAACAGGTATAACAGAGGAAGAAACTTTCACTTTAGGCTCAATAAAGTTGGGACTCAATTTACAAAACCTTAATATACAACATATTTTTCAAGCCGTAGACAATGACTTCCCCATTCACACTGACGGTATTTTAGGTAGAGACTTTTTATTAAAATATTTGTGTAAAATTGACTATGAAACACATACACTCACTATAATACTAAACGACAACGAAATAGTAACACCTTTATACTTAAATAAAAACGCATTTAATATAATCAGAATACCATCCAGAACAGAAGTTAATGCACCAATAAATTTAACCTTAGATCAGGATAGCGTTATTTTGAATGAAGAAATTCAAACAGGAGTATTTATAGCAAATTCTATAGTTCCATCAACAGGAATATGTCACGTAAAAATATTAAATACAACAGAAACAGAAATAAGAATTAATAAGCTAACACCGAAATTTAAACCTTTATCGGAATACTCATATTTAAAACAAGACACACGTCAAAATGAAACTAGATTCAAAAAACTTGTAAAGAATTAGACATAGACACAAAACATCCACTAATAAATATCTTTAAAGAGTATCAACATATATTTCATATAACAAATGAACAGTTAACAGCAAACAATTTTTATACACAAAAATTAGCCACAACAGATAATACACCCACATATATAAAAAATTATAGATTACCACATGTTCATAACAAAGAGATACATGAACAAGTTCAAGACCTATTGAACAACGATATAATTGAACCATCAATAAGCCCATACAATTCACCACTCTTACTTGTACCAAGGAAAAATAGTGACGATATCAAAAAATGGCGCTTGGTTGTTGACTTTAGGAAATTAAACAGTAAAATAGTTAGTGATAAATTCCCTTTAACAAGTTTAGAAGATGTCTTAGACAAACTCGGCAGAGCAAAATACTTTTCCACACTCGATATGACGAGTTCTTTTCACCAAATTCCTTTGGAAAAAACTTCTAAACCTTTAACAGCCTTTTCTACCAATGACAGTTATTACCAATTTAAAAGATTACCTTTTGGACTTAAAATTTCATCAAACAGTTTTCAACGTATGTTAACATTAGCACTAACAGGTTTAAGCTCAGAAGCATTTTTATATGTAGATCACATAATAGTCTTTGGATGTAGCTTACAACATCATAACAACAATTTAATTAAAATTTTTGATAGATTATCTAAATACAATCTCAAATTGAATGCACACAAATGCAAATTTTTACGTCCTGAAGTAGTTTATTTGGGACACCTTATTACACAAAATGGCATTAAGACTGATCCAGCAAAATATGAAACAATACAAAATTATCCAACCCCTTTAAATGCTGACGATGTGCGTAGATTCGTCGCCTTTTGTAATTATTATAGACGATTCATAAAAGATTTTGCAACAATTGCACAATGCTTAAATGCTTTACTTAAAAAGAACCAAACTTTCAATTGGACAACACAATGTCAAACAGCGTTTGAGACACTTAAAAAAAAATTAATAGAACCACCTATATTACAATATCCAGATTTTTCGAAAACATTCATTTTAACCACTGACGCATCAAACTACGCCTTTGGAGCCGTATTATCACAAGGTGAAATTGGACAAGACTTACCTATATCTTATGCAAGCAAGAGTTTACAAAAACATGACATAAATAAACCAATTATAGAAAAAGAACTTTTAGCAATACACTGGGGGATTAATTTCTTCAAACCATATTTGTATGGACAAAAATTCATAGTAGTTACAGATCACAAACCTTTAGTTTCACTTTTTTCTCATAAGAACCCATCATCAAAAATGACAAGAATCAGATTAGACTTATCTGATTACGATTTTACGATAATATACATGCAATAACAATAGAGTTCAGCTACTACAGCTATATCGCACTTCCTCAGCATTAACCCATCTAAAGCCACTACCCAGTAATCATTGAAAATATCAATGTTATGGATACCCGTGACCACAAACAAGTTAATGTGGGAAAAATTTACCCACCAATAAATGGGTTGGGCTCAGGGACAACACAAGACGTAACAACTAACCATGCGTATACATAGATCTATTTACACAACTAATTTTAATCTACTTTTGAGTTGACCTTTTGACAAATTAACATCAAAAACGCTACAATTGTTAACAAAGGAACTCATGCGATTTAAAGGAGCAGTAGCCATATAATTTGTTCTACTAAATGGCAAATAAATTAAGTTGTTAGCGTTTCTACTGCTTCTACGGTTAGTGTTAAAATTTATGTGAGAAAGAAGTACTGAAGAATCGAATACACCTGTTATGAGCTGGTGTAAATATACGATATCTGCCGATTTCCTTCGATCACCTAAAGACTGCATTTTTAATAGTTTTAAACGATCCGCATAAGGAGGAAGGTCTAATATGTCAGTTCCACTTAAGCCCCTTAGAGCAAACTGAACAAAACGTTTTTGGATTCTTTCTATTCGATCAACATGCACATTGTAACTTGGGGACCACACTTGACTTGCATACTCTAAGTGAGGACGCACGATTGCATAATACAACGTTGTAGTTGTAATCATGCTATTAAATTCTTTGGCCCAGCGTTTTACAAAACCAAGCATTGAATATGCTTTTTTACAAATATTATCAATATGAATGTTAAACGATAGCTTAGAATCCATGCATATACCTAGGTCTTTGACGGTGTCTACACGACTCAAGGCAGTATCTTTAATCTTATAATCAAAAATATAATTATTCCTTTTTCGCGAAAAGGTCATAGTTTGGCATTTATCTGGATTTAAAAACATATTATTTTTAGAACACCAAACTTCAAAGGATTTTAGATCAGACTGGAGTAGATCTGAATTATCTCTAGAATTAATCGTTCTGTATATTTTCATATCATCGGCATAAATAAGCAGATGAGAGTGTTCAATGACGTGAGTTACATCATTGATAGCTAAAATAAACAGAAGAGGACCAAGGTGACTACCCTGAGGAACACCTGATCCAGCAATAAATTCAGAAGACAATGCGCCTCGGAAACGTATTTGATAAGATCGCTCCACCAAATACGATTTAATCCAGTTCACAAAATATTGTGGAAATCCCATTAACTCAAGTTTAAATAAGATTAGATTGTGTGGTAGCTTATCAAATGCCTTACTAAAGTCAGTGTAAACACAATCGACCGGGTTACCAGAATCAATAGAATTTAAGCAGAATGTTGTAAAATCGAGAAGATTAGACACAGTGGATCTGCCATTCACAAAACCATGCTGACGAGTTGTTATGACTTTGCCACAGTGAATTTTCACCCGATCGTACACCATCCGCTCAAAAAGTTTTGAAATCGATGAGAGCTTAGCGATAGGCCTATAGTTACTGACATCGTTCCTGCAACCCTTTTTAAAAATAGGACTTATAAATGATTTTTTCCAAAAAAGTGGAAAATAACTTTCGTTAATAGATTTATTGAATAATAAAGACAGTGGTTGACTCAAAACGGAACCGCATTGTGTTAACACTGCGGCAGGAACACCGTCAGGTCCAGCACCAAACTCCTCATCGATCGATCTAATATACATTAAAATATCCTCTGGAGTGAAGGATATATGTTCCAAAGATACTCTGGGTTCGGAATTCATATATTCAAAGTACTCTCCATCAGGATTAAAAGAATCTGAACAGAATGATTCTTTAAAAAGATTGGCGAAAAGGCCACAAATTTTGACGGGATTGTCAGTAAATCCCTCAGGAGTTCTAAAAGAAGAAGGAAATCCATCAGATTTCTTCTTTGTGTTTACGAATCCCCAAAATTTCTTTGGATCTGTCAATATTTTCAGCTTAACATTATCTAAATATTCGTGATATAATGTAGCTGAGCGATTTTCAAATTCCAGAAACAAACGTTTGTAAGTTTCTAGGTCGTTTGAGCCTAAGCTACAGATGTATTTCTTCCATGCCCTATTCCTGTTGTTGCGAAGAGTCTTTAAATCCTTTGTGTACCAAGGGTACGTAGAATTCCTCGCAAATTTGAGACTATAAGGTACGGATTGAGAAAACACAGCAAAGAGTTCCATATAAAAAAAATGTATGGAGTCATCAAGGCAATTTCCATTTATATATTCTAAAATTGCATTAAGTTTGCCATGAAGCAACTGATTCAACTTCAAAAAGTCAGCTTTTTTAAAATTGAATTCATAAAGCTTATCTGCTGAATTAGAATTTACTATATTTGCTCTGTCGGATTCGTACCAAATATTCAATGGTGGATGATATTCATCAACAGTAGTTAGAGCATGAAAGGCCCTCTTAACAACAACATTGTTACTGTCTGTAGTTAAGACCAGGTCAAGAAGTCTTTCAAGACTATTATAAATACAACTCACTTGTTGTAAGTCTGAACATATATTATCAACAAATATATGTTCTTGGCGGGTCTTCGAATTAGATGCACAATAGTACGTATCATCGTCAGAAGAATGCCATTTTAAATCAGGTAGATTAAAATCGCCCAATAATAAAATGTCGTCATTAACGTCAAGTAAATCAATTATGTAATCTATGCACTCCGCAAGGCTTGCATAGACCTCTACACTACTCTTAGGAGGAACATACGCAATAATAACATATACATTAGAGTTACAATGTATAACTTTAACGCAAATTAGTTCAATATTAGAAGAGCAGGGAATGTCAACAATAAAACTGACAAAGCAGTTCCTTACAGCCAAAAGGACACCACCACCGACAGAAGAAATATTGTCAGTGTATCTGTCTTTTCTAAAAACTTGAAAACTATTGTCAAACAATTCCAAATCAGTAATGCTTCCGTTCAGCCACGTTTCTGTTAACGCGATAATATCCTCAGAGCAATTTTGAGTTGATAGAAATAAGCTCTGCGTCTTAGAACGTAGTCCCCTTACATTTTGATAGTAAAGGGACAGCCTATTTAGTTTTTTTGAGACTGGCGGGCGGCTTGAGTCACCCTTTTAGGCTTATTTTTTGGCTTGAACTCAGTAACAAGAATATTATCGGCCCACAAATTAGAGTTAAGAACAGTTGTAAAATCATCGGCTGCAACTGTTAAAATGAAAAAAGCATGGGAAGGCTTATTACCAATTTTTTTGCATGAACAGAATGCATTTGAGTTCACTAACTTGGATTGCCTGACAAACGTCAATATATTTTCTATTGATGTGTCGGGCTGAAGACGTGAAATGAAAACATTTCTGGTCCTCGAAACTGCTCTTAAAGTCAAATGACTGTTAGGCGTAGTTGAAATCGTATTTGGACTACTAGTCAATGGAGGAATAGAAGATGGTGTATAAGAAATCACCGTATTATTATTTTCTGATGGCATTGCTGAGGGCTGCTTTGCCTTGGAAGGTCTGGACGACGCCTTCTGACGCTTATTTTTGTTTTTGTTTTTCTTTTTTCTTTTAGAGCTTTTAGGGTCTTTTTCTGATGAAACTGACAAAATTCCGGAAGAAGCAGTCATGGACGAAGGAACCGAAATGTTATCCTGAACAGTAATTTCATCAAAAACGCTGGTAGTGGGTGCGGCACTAACTTCGCTAAAAAATGAAACAATTTCTCTGAAGTTATTATTTAATAAGTTAAGGCTTTCCCCAAAAAGCTTAATTTTAGAATAGAGTTCATCCGGGGAAAGGGCCCTGCACGAAGCACAATACCAGCGAAGACCAGATCGGACTGAAATTAAATCGTCAAGGCACTATTTAGAAATACCAGCACAAGTATCGTGGAACATTCGCTCACATGGGCCAGAACAGCTGAACATAGGGTACAGAATATTCTGGCTTTTGCATTGCTCGTTCAGAGAACAAGCAGCAATATTATCAATGGAAAAATAATCCATTGCAAAAAATTTTAAATTATTCTGTGAGCAAGTGCTTTTGAATGTAAAATGTGCTTATAGGGTTAGCACATTAAAATGTAGCGCACACAAAACTGTTTTAAAACAACAACACTACATACGCTGACTGCACTCAAGTAAACAAACACCGCACAAAGAGGAATTGAAAAAAAGGCAGACAAACATGCACTGGATTGTGTTAAAAACTATTCAATCAATTATTATATGTTATATATTAATAAATTATTTCTTGAACAAATAAACACTGCCACGAAATGGAATTGTTTTAAAACATATAAAAACGTTATTAAAATGTTTTTTTAATACTTAATGTCCACAAAAATCAAACAAAACACGATTATAAAGAATACTAATCACAGCAACACACTAAAAAACCACCGATAACAACAAGAAGACGAGATCAACTGAATATTCAAGCAAGGCAAAATAAATACAAATGCCGATGCACTGTCCCGAATAAAGATAGATTCGGATATACTAAGAACAATGATACCAAAAGATGAAACAAGCAAAGCCATGGTAATAACACGGGGAAATATTAAAAAGCAAGAAGAAATTGCAAAGGAAAAATGCACATCTCAAAAGGAGACTCGCGAACTCTTTATTTGGGATTGCACGTCCATAACTGATGTCAAAAATATAAAAAGATTGAAATTTGAATTAAGCGATATGAATATAAATAATAATGATACTAGTATCCAAGTAATAAATAATATTGTGCACGTGCGATGTAGCAATAAATGGACGAATCCAGATTCGACATCGATGAAGCTATCATCAAAAATAATTAAAGATAACAAAAATATGCATGCAAGATCTTATGATGATTCAGCGACTCTAGAGCCGATTCTGAAGAAATTAGTATCTAAAATGAATAAATTGAATATAAAAGAACTAGCGCTAGATGAAAAAGATATTATATTTGAAATGATACAAAAAGAAGAATTTAAGAGAATATATAACATGCTGCAGCAGAAAATAAATAAAAATAATAAAGAATCGCTAAAAATAATGATATTTCAAACCCCAAAAAGAATTACAAACAAAACCATGCAACACAAGATAATACAAGAATACCATGACACGTCACAAGGAGGACATTTCGGTATTAGAAAAACAATCATTAAACTAAAACAACGCTATGTATGGAAACATATGCGCCAAATGGTAAAACATTATATAAACAAATGTATACATTGCAGTCGTAATAAACAGACTAGACCAGTGTCGGGCAAAACAATACATAAACATGCAAGCTTGTGTCTGTGTCCATGAGAGAGCGACAGCGCTGGTTTTATTTACACTGTAAATAAAATGCATTTTTTTTATGTTTTATTTATATAATTGTAATTATTATGATTTATAATTATAATTATTATTATCATTTTTTATTATTTTAATTATTATTATTATCATTATTATAATTATTATTATCATTATTATTATCATTATCATTATTATTGTTATCATTATCATTATTATTATTATTATCATTATTATTATTATTATTATTATTTATCATTATTATTATTATTTATTATTTTATTATCATCATCATCATCATCATCATCATCATCATCAGCATCATCATCATCATCATCATCATCATCATCATCATTATCATTATTATTATTATTATTATTATTATTATTATTATAATTATTATTATCATTATCATTATTATTATTATTATTATTATTATTATTATTTTTATAGTAACTTTTCAAATTCTATTATATCGTCTATATTTATGTTGCCTTCATAACTTTTAATGCGCAGTAAATCTGAGATATGTTCATCTGATAAACGGTTTCTAAATTTATGTTGGATAATTTTGAGGGTTGAAAATCCAACCTCGCAATCGTATGAGGAACTGAACATAGAATATATTTTGAAGATTTCATGTTTAATATTTGGATATGTTTCCTCTCTTACCTGTTTCCAAAAATGTTGACCCATTTCCAAGGGAAGGCTTATATCATTGCGCAGCATTGTTAGCTCTGCGTGTATTTCTGTTGGTTGGTCGTTAATTTTGCAAATTAAAGGATTATTATGCAATTCAATTGCGGTTTTAATTATCTGAAAATCTTGAAATCTTTTGTTATAATTTATTAATAACTCTTCAACAATCCTTGTATAGTCTATTAATTTATTAAAATTTAAATTATCTGACCATATTATCCTGGTTTTATCCAAATTGGACAGATCATTATTTTTTAATTGAATTATTAAAATATTTAGTTTGCGCTCAAAGTGTTCTACAATAGGCACTAGCTCAAAAATATGTCTGTTTTTACCCTGCAGTGACAGATTTAATTGATTTAATAAAAGAGTAAGGTCGCATAAAAAGGCTAAGTCTAATAAAAAATCTTTATTCTTAAGATTTGAAATTAAATCATCCGATTTTGAAAAGAAATTTTGTTCCAAAAACAGTAAAACTTCATTCCTCAAATCAAAAAGGCGTTGCAAGCTCCTACCACGGCTAAGCCAACGAACCTCTGTGAACAAAATTAAATCACCAAACTCGGCATCAAGTTCATCGAGAAAATCTTTAAATTTTCTGTGCCGTAGTGCATTATGCCCCCCTCGAATTGCATTAATAATTTTGATGGCTATTTCCATTACATAGGAAAGGTTTAACTCTTTCGAAAAAAGCGACTGCTGATGGATAATGCAATGAAAAGCTGGAATTTTTATATTATTTTTCATTAACCAACCTATCAGCCCTTGATTTTTTCCAGTCATCACTCTGGCTCCATCAGTACAAATCGCAGTCAACTTTTTTTTGTTAAAAAGTGAAAAAACATTTTGTTGTAGTATTTTAAAGAGGTTTTCGCCTGTAACATGCCCATGCATTGAAACAACGGAGAGTATTTCCTCTGTTGTTTGTAAGTTTTCATCAACTGACTTAACACATATGATTAATACGCTTAAGTTATTTATGTCCGTGCTCTCGTCAAGACATATAGAAAAAAATTTGCAGTTTAATAACCTTTGCTTAGTGGTAAAATATAAATATTTACAAATAACTTCCGTTCGGCGAGTTATTGTTCGTCTGGATAAACGTATTTGTTCTACAATTTGTTGCATTTCATTTCCTTGCTCCCCAAAAAAACTGAAAACAACCTGACTTAATTCTTTAAAAAACATACCATCTTCATACGGTCGGCATTTTTTTGCCAAGGCCAATGACACAGCATAGGATGCATTTTTAAATTGTAATGAAGAAATATTATGATGAATATAAGAATTATTTATATTTTGATTAAAATCATCAGCAATAAACCTTAAAAAATATTTAGCTTTTAATTCGAAAAGCTTTAGTTTTCGTTCTTCTCCTAAAATTAAATTGAATTGTGCGTGACAAACCGAGTAATGCCTTTGCACATACATCAATACGGAACGAGAAACAGTGCGTTCGCATATAAGACATTGCGCTACAGCGTTTGTATTTTCTATAAAAAAGAAATCTAGCATCCATTTATCATTAAACATTTTTCTCTCTGTAGTTGCGAAGCGAGCAGAAGCGAGTTCTTGCCTTCTTGAATGCTTAACGTCAACTGACATGATTTGAATAGCAAAATTAAGCTCACAGCTTCTCATAAGCACGAACCAAAGTCATAACTCGGCTAATGTTCGTACGCCACACGAAATTTTTATTGTGTACATGTGAAAACATTGACGTCGGCAGCAAATCTAGCTCAATCACATGTGAATAGGTTTTTCAATTTTGCCCGACACTGGACTAGACAGATTAAAGTAAAAATGACAATAACTGACACTCCGAACACAAGTTTTGAAACAATATCAATTGACACTGTCGGACCATTAAAAATCTCAAACGAATTTAGATACATATTGACTATGCAATGTGAACTGACAAAATTTGTTATTGCACACCCAATTGAAACAAAGGATGCAAAAACAATAGCCCAAACACTAGTAGAACAATTGATCTTAAAGTACGGATTTTTCAAATATTTAAAATCTTACAGAGGAACTGAATTTACGAACGAACTGTTAAAAAATGTTTGCGACTTATTAAAAATAGAACAAATTTTCTCAGCACCTTATCATCATGAGTCTATAGGAGCACTCGAAAGAAACCACAGGGTACTTAACAAGTATCTTCTAACCTTTGCTGATGATTATGAATGGGATAAATGGGTTCCATATTACACATTCGCGTATAATACAACACCACATGTTGATACATCGTACTCACCATACGAACTCATTTTTGGTAAATTACCAAACATTTCGAATGATTTAACAAAAGATAACGAACCAATTTACAACCTAGAAAATTATGCTAACGAATTAAAAGTTAGACTTAAAAATTCCATTAATAAAGCAAGAGAATTAATAAAAACTGTAAAAGAAAAACGAAAAATTGATTATGACAAAAGTGTAAATACCTCGGATTTTCAAGAAGGAGATTTTGTACTAGTAAGGCTTGAAACTAAGAAAAAATCACAAAGTCCTTATCACGGACCATATAAAATAGTACATAGAGAAGGTGTTAACTCTATAATAGAAATAAATGATAAGCATAAGAAATTTCACAATAATATGTTAAAGAAGGTAATTTAATGTAAGTATACTAGTTAAGACAACTATACTAATTAAATATTAATTAACTATTAACTAATTAAATAAAAATACTACCCAATAAAATAATTTAACTATTTTAATCACTAAATTAAAATAATTAAGTACTAAATTAAATAAGTCAAACTAATAATAGGTCAAATATTGCATTATATAAACTACTACATATATCATTAAACTTACTAAGAAATAGAATTGTATAAATTGAAATTTATTTTTATGACATAATGATATCCTCTTCCAAAACTCCGACATCTTAAAAATGTATCTTTGCAAGTAAATTTTCGCTTAAGGGTGAGGGTGTAGTGTACTAACATATTACGTAAGTACAATCGACCAACATATGCCAACAATAAAATCTAAAAATCATAAATAAAATTATTTAGACAAATTCATAAACTCTAAAAATGTTAACGTAAACAAAACGTTTAACTCGAATTCTTTTCAATGCGCTTAGCACCCTTTACGCTTGGGCCGCTAGCATGCCACAAGCATAATCGCGACAGCGGGTGTTGTGTTACAAATGCATTTGCATGAAAAACACAACAACAACAACAAGCTAAAGACTTGAACTAGTGCCGATGACATGTTGAAGTCAAGGCTATTAATTTGGTAAACACAATTAACAATGATTATGAATTTGAGGGGAAATATGAGGATTTTTATTAAAGTAAAAATGATTGGTCGATAATAGAATATCAATTTTTAATTTGAAAATATTGTAAATTAAGGAGGAGTCTTGGAAATAGTGGGTAAGCTAGGTTAAGAAAAATAATGTTATTTTTAATATAAATACCAGAAGTATAACAAATAAAGACCAGATTCTATCTGAATGTGAAACTTGGCTCTTTAGCTAAAAATTATTCTTTTAGTTTCTCAAAAATAAGCGTGGCTTTCTAGCCATATTGTCTTGAGCGTTGGTGCGCTCTAAAAACACCAAACACTTTATCACGACAGGCTTTCCTCGTGATAAGTGATATAAACTAAATAAACTAAAAAACATCGTACAATATACCCGGTCATCGTGTGAGAGTACCACAACAGCATAATCTGACCGACTGTGGATTATATATGCTGCAGTTCATCGAGAACTTCGTGTGCGAGCCCATCATAGACTACCAGTCGCCCATCACATGTGACTCATGGTTCTCGAAAGCAGTCATCGGGAACAGACGCAGACAGATAAGTGCGATAATTCAAGAACTAGCAGGAACAACACTACCCAGTATTCCGTTACTAGCGCTTCTGCAAGAATATTGTAGTGCACTCCACTATAATTTCTACAACACGCACTTAAACTAAAAATTACTTATATATTTACATTATATTAAACTTACATTATTATTTGTTTTGCTACGGTGTTTTGCTACGAGTACACCGCTTAAAAAGAGTAAGCTTGATTATAAAACATTTTCTCCTAGCTTTGAAAGCAAGAAAATCGAAAAGAGTTCGTCTGCGTTTAAATCATTTGATGTCGCTAATGATGATGATGATGATGATTATGATAACTATGTCACCAATTATAAAGCTGATGATTATAATGATACTGATATGGAAAATGATGAAAATGATACCCCCATAGCATTATCTATAGATCAAAGTATTCAATATGATTTATCGAAGGTGGATTTAAATAAATTTGATAAAACCTACGGACCACATAAGGATGAAAACCAGATATGGAGAATGGGCAATGAACCCATTACTCTTAATACATCTAATATTTCCATAGGCACTTCAAAGTGGCCTTTTACATCGGGCTTATACAACCTAATAGTTTACAAGAATCCAAACAGATACAATAAAACAGATTTAAATAGTTATAAACAAATATTGGAGATGACTAATGTATATAGACGAAATAATAACATTAATGGACAAATTAAAGGAAATTGTTCCAAAAAATATACAACGATTATTGGAAAACTTTTTAAAGAAACAGAAGAACATCGGGGAAAAGGTTTAATGAAGTTGAACTTGAAAAAACCTAATTATATATACTGGGATGATCCTAATAGATTACGTCTTTTGATTTCATCATCATCTGCGGGTCATTCAAATCATAACAATGAAATAGTTTCAATTATTGAAGAATTGAGAGAAGCAAAGATTATTCTATAAATAGCCTATAAAATATAAGATAATACTTATTCATAACATGCCTCTCAATAAGTTTAGACAACATATAGATAAGACTAACAGCAGCAACAACAGAAAGCTTCAAAAAGAAAACACTGGATTTCATTTAGACAGCGATCACCATTTCAACTTTAACTTGCGTAGAATAAAAAAGATTGATAATCCTGTATTGGAAAACGATGCTGTATATAAAAACTATTTGAATAGCTATTCTAAAGAAACAAAGAAGCAATTGAACATGTATCTGACGGAAAAAATTCACGAGTCTGAAATACATTTTAACAAATCAATTCATCATCAAAACTTATTGTTTGAAGAAAAACTTATAGAGTTACAAACACGTCTAAGTAAACTGATACAAGATCAAAGTGCCTTAAAAATTTTCTATTGTAAGAATTCTTAAGAATATTCCTAAAGAATCACTAAAATCGGCAAAATCGCTGCTTACTTATAAAATTAATTCAACGTCTTTATAAAACTCTAAAAGAACATTATGATTTCTTTGATGATAAACTTAATCGTATTAAATTTAATTCAGCAACAGAAGCCCTTAAACGAATTCAAGCTAAGGTAGACACAAGAGATGGATCGACAAGCAGTGGTGTATGAGCTCCATAAGCAAGCACGAAGAAATTTCATCCGACGTCGAGTAGTGACCAAGGGTATAGACGATCTTTGGCAAGCAGATCTTGTTGAAATGGGTGCTTACTCAAAATACAACAAAGGATATCGGTTTATTTTAACTGTACATTTTCAAAGTTTGCATGGACTGTTCCAGTAAAATCAAAGGGAGCTGAAGATAGTTATATCTTCATTGCATTCAGTTAGTAATGCAATGAAATCTATTTTAATACTAAAGAGAATACCAAAAAATTTACAAACAGATGATGGAAAAGAATTGTATAGCAAAACATTTCAAAATCTTATGCAGAGATATACCATACATCATTACTCGACATATAGCATCATGAAGGCTTCTATTGTGGAACGATTTAATAGAACTTTTATTATGATTTAAAACACTAATCCTGTTACTTATTTATTAGAAGACTATCAAGGAACCCCGATTATTGGCGGATTCTATGAATATGAAGTATTGAAGACTCATTTTCCCGATACATATTTAATTGAAAAAAAATTCTTAATACTGAGGGGCAAAAAGTTTTTGTTAAATGGTTAGGATTTCCAAATCAACATAGTTCCTGGATTAATAAAGATGAAGTTCTCTAACAATATATTATACTTGAATACTTATCTTGCAGTGTAATATCAATAGAATATTTTTAATAAAGAAAAAACATGTAATTGTTATTGATTTTTGTTGGTTTTTATTTTTAATGTTAGGTACTATTATTATTTCACAAAAATTTTAAAGTTCTTTAAAATTTGAATGGTTTGGTTTCTACATAGCATTCTTTTTCTTCTTCTTCTTCAATACTTTCATGCAAATTTTTGTTAGTATTGTTGAATGTGTCCATATTTTCCTTATTCTTATTTTTTACGGTTAGGATAGGTAATCCATTCTGATCTTTTACTTTAATTAATATGTGTAGAGTTCCATTTAAATAGCCCATCTGATTCTATGTGATTATTAGAATTTTCTTTGGCTAGTAAATAAAATATTCGTCATTTATAAGGCATCGTATACTTTCTCCATATTTTGTTTCTACCCGCTCTACTTTGTTGAGTTCTTACGGAATGTTTTCTCTCATATCCTTAAGAGGCAAGTATTTAAGATTTGAATTTTCAAATAGATTTTTCAAACTTGTTTTCGTCATTTTTGCTAAAATTTTTAAGATCGACTTTTCTCGGCAACACAAACTGTTGGACTGATTCTGAATATTCAATCATTGCTCGTTTAAGCCTTTATTCTATTCAGATATTTATTTATTTTGATTTTTTTTTTGTGCAAGTATGTATATATTGTGAAATTCCTGAAGTTACAATCCCCATCAACACAAAAAAAATGAATCATGTTTAAACATTTACGATAAAATTTCTGGAAAAATCATGAGCCATGAAAATTCCTGGAAATGTAAAATTTCTGGAATTATGTTCCTCCTCAACACAAAAAGAAACATGTTTGAACATGCACGATTAAATTCCTGGAAAACTGATGAGTCATCGAAATTCCTGGAATTATAATCCCCTCAACACAAGAAAACATGATTGAGGAAGTACGATAAAAATTCCTGGAAAAAAGTATGAGTCTTTTAAATTCCTGGAAATATAGCACAAATTCAAGTTTTCTTTATATTTTGGGACCATATATTCATAATGAAAATCGTACATTTTTTTCTTTGACAAGTCGAGAACTGCAAACCCTACAGATATACTAGGTTTATTAAACTCGATATGTACTCTATCCAGTTGGATAACTGTCATATTATCGGTAAACCTTGTAGAGCTATGAAAATTCGGTTTTGCTATAAGACTTCTAGCTCCCAATCTTTTCATCAACATTTTCCCAATGGCAAACAATTCTTACATCTTTCCTTTTCTCTACATTTGCCATGGTTTTAACATAGACAGTATTGTTTAGTAATTTAAAAAATTCTTTTGGAAGTCTTTTTTAGCGTGAGTTCTTTGGAATGTATTTAAATCGATGTATTTCTTGATCCAGGGAGATTGTTTGAATTTTAATATTCTATGTATAATGTGTGTATAACAAAATGTATAACGTAGTTTCTTTAATTAGTTAAATCTGTAATTAGTTTTTGGTGCTTTCCTGCGGGACTTTTTTTGTTTTCGAGACAAAACGGTAAATCATTATGAGAATCATGTTTCTCAAAAGGAATAACTAAATCTACTTCTAAAATAAATCCTTCATCAGATTCAGCGTGGTTAATTATTGCAAAAGGCTTAGCAATATAAAGGTTCCGCCATCTAACGTTTTTTTTCAACTAGTGCTTATTTCGTGAATGGTAACACTTAGCACATGTCTGATTTGACAGATAATTAGTTTTATCCTTCCGCTGAACGAATGTGGTTGTGTATACGCTTGAACAACGCTGGGAAATATTGCCTGCGATCGACTTACAGAAAATGCCGATTTTGCCAAAAAAAATCATCTTTTCAGATAAAGCTCATTTTGATCTTGGCGGGTATGTAAACAAGCAAAATTGTCGCATTTGGGGCACAGAAAACCCGCACGCATACATTGAAAAGCCGATGCACCCAAAACGAGTCACTGTTTGGTGCGGATTTTGGTCCAGATTCATAATTGGGCCATTTTTCTTCGAAAATGAGCAAGGAGTGGCCGTTACAGTCAATGGCCATCGTTATCGGGCCATGTTGAAGGAATTTTTGTTCCCAAAAATTGAAGAGGAGGATATTGGCAACATTTGGTTTCAACAGAACGGCGCTACGTGCCACACAGCCGAAGTTACACTCGATGTTTTGCGCCCTGTTTTCGAAGATCGCATTATCAGCCGCAGAGCTGATGTCGTTTGGCCACCTCGGAGCTGCGATTTGACACCGTTGGACTATTATTTGTGGGGTGCCCTCAAAGATAAGTGTTACGCCGACAAGTCAGAGACAATTGACGCTTTAAAGGACAATATTCGTGAAGCCATTGGTGAAATACAGCTGCACACAATCGATAATGTGCTTAAAAATTGGACCGATCGTGTAGGCTACTGCATGGCCAGCAGAGGCAGCCATTTGAATGAAATTATTTTCCATTATTAACCGGAAAGATTGTACATTCATATATAAAAAAGAACTTTGAGAAAATATTCAGTAGTTTTTTGGTGACCCTTTATATAGTAAAATCATAAAACTCATTTGTATGCTTGCAACATATACAAAATCTGTTTCTTCTACGGTTGATTAATAAATAAATCTATTAAAAAAAATAACATCATTAAATATTGTAGAACAAGTCATATGTATATAGTATTTGGATTTGTTTATTCTACGACTTCATTATAACATTCGTACTAATACTCGTCTTCTATTATTCACCGATCCTATTCCTGATCCACTTCCCCAGTCCCCCACAACCCTTTTATCTCACATCATCCCCCTTCATCCATCCATCCTTCTATCTTACACCTCAACCTTGCACTACAGTCACTACGCTAAGAAAAACATTAAAAATTAAAGTTCCTACATAAACGATGAACCATCAACCATCTGGGTTCTTTGTCAACCTACTAAATCATACTAGCTCAAGTTGATAATACCCCTAAATCTCCGCCGCTGGATTGACTTTGATAAGTTTTACGTATATATGTATGTATATGTATGTAAACTTGCTTAACAACTAACATATAACATATAAATATATAAAATATGCACGTCCCCTGCTGTAAACAATAATAACACACACACAAAATATGCATATCCACTTGCTTAAACACATGTATATATACAAAATATGTACGTCCACTTCGCTAAACAATACAAATACACAAAGAAGCTTCGAGAACATTTTAGAAGTCGAAAACAACAAATCATACACACACAGAGCTTCGAGAAGCTTCGAGAACTTTTTATCAGCCAAAAAACAACAACATCCGCGAGAGTGCAAAGAGTGCGGACGTGTTTTTGTTGTTCCGGTCTTTTCAGTGAAATTTTATATATATGTTATTTATAATATTAATAATTGATATTAAAATCAATTATTAATAATAAGTTTTATTGAAAAAAGTGCTTTTAAACAGTGCTTTCGCACATAAAACGGAAAAAAGTGCACAAAATTTCATTATAAAAAAAAATGAGCTCAATGCGCTCCCCACCTCAAAACAATAATATGAGCCATATGATAGAGTCTGCATTTCGCTCTATCCCCGCTACACAAAATTCAAGTGCCTTGCCAGCACAAAACATAAATAGTGCAGGCATATTAAAAAAAGTTACATTTTCTCCCGCGCAACAAATCAGTGCCAACAAACAAGTTCAAACTCTACCGTGTCTTTCCCTCCACTACCAACACTATCTTGGGGCGAACAGAGTCTCTCACCCAGTCTCACACACACCAATGAAACCAGCAGCAGAACAGCCTCTACTCTCGCAACAGGTTACCCAGTAGGAAATGAAAACAGATTCCCTGTAGGAACAGGGATGTTAGGTGCTACCCAAGGAAGCGATAAAGTAATATCTCCGATGCAAGCTGAACCCGAGGTAGTATCACCAACACTGTCTTCCACAAAATACACCCAAACCGGAATTGGCAGGTATGTTACTGCCACCAAGCGAAAGCGAAGCCCACAATCCTCAAAACAAAAAAGAAATTTAGCAAAAATTCAAAAAACCCTTACTAACCCAATATCTCCGCTTTGAAATTCTCGCATCTGAAGAGAAGGAAGGAATAGAACCCATAATCCCTAAGAACTATAAGCCCCCACCAATTTATTTGCGTGAACGGAACGCGAACTCGTTAGTATCCAAAATCACAAAATTAATTGGTGTAAAAAACTTTCATGTAGTGCCAATAACATAAGGTCAAATTCATGAAACTAAAATCCAAATATATGGTGAAACCGACTATAGAAAAGAAATTTCAGACTGTGACGGCTCAAAAAAAAATTACTACACATACCAACTGAAAAGTAGTAAAGGTTTAACTGCTGTGCTTAAAGGCGTTGAACACTTTGTAAAGACCTCAGAAATTAAAGATGCCCTGGAAGAAGAATGATTTCAAGTTAAATCCATTATTATTTTAAATAAAAATAAAATACCCCAGCCACTCTTTCGTATCGAATTCGGACCTGATACGAGAACCTTGAAAAAATGTGAAGTACATCCTATTTATAAACTTAAATTCCTGTTGCACCGCAGAATTACAATTGAAGAACCCCATAAAAGAAATGGGCCTGTACAATGTACTAACTGCCAAGAATATGGACACACTAAAGGCTATTGCACCTTGCCAAGCGTCTGCGTTATATGCAGGGACCTGCACAACTCTACAAAGTGCAACAAATCTAAAGAGGACGTGACCGTTAAAAAATGCAGTAACTGCGCTGGCACTCACACTGCTAATTACAGAGGTTGCCCGGTATATGATGCTGTAAAACAAAAAGCCCCAGCTAAAACACACTTTCATCAAACCATAGCAACACCCTCACATGAAATATCTATTAACCCAGCTTATAACAACCAAAATGTTTCATATGCAAATGCGCTTAAATCTAACCCGAGCCATTGCGAGAATGCCTCAACTACAAATGCACCCAAAAATACCCAAAATATGCCAACACCCTTGCAAACAAGTTCTTTAGAATTAATACTCCAAACTTTCATCCAAAATATGAACCAATTCATGAACTCAATGAACACCATGATGCAAGAAATGATAAGAAATCAGTCCTTACTTCTTCAAGCAATATTAGCAAAACCATGAATAACCTAAAAATATGTCATTGGAACGCAAATGGTATAAGCCAACACAAACTAGAAATTCGCGGATTTCTTCAAGATAACCAAATCGATGTTATGCTAATCTCTGAGACTCATTTAACACGTTTTCATAATTTCTCAATGCAAGGTTATACATTTTACGATACAAAGTACCCCGACGGCAAAACCCACGGCGGAACAGGAATCCTAGTTAAAAATAGAATTAAACACCATGTAATGGAAGAATACTGCAAAGAGTATCTCCACTCAACTACAATCTGCATTCAGCAAAACGGAGGAGCCTTAAATGTCTCAGCAGTCTATTGCCCACCGAGATTTAACATCACAGAGACGCAATTTGGAGATTTTTTCGCCACTCTAGGACCTACATTTATAGCTGCAGGTGATTACAACGCAAAGCACTCATTCTGGGGATCCCGCCTCATATCTCCTAAAGAAAGAATACTCTGGTCAGTCATATCTCAAGCTAACTTAGATGTTATATCCACTGGGCAACCCACTTACTGGCCCACTGACCCTCGTAAAATACCAGATTTGATTGACTTTGGCATAACAAAAAATATCAGAAGACACCAAATCTCAGTTGAATCTTCATTCGATCTGTCATCAGACCATTCTCCCTCAATAATTTCTCTTGAAATCACTCCCTCAGCGATTTTAACACCCAAAAATTTAACAAATCAGTACACAAACTTTCTTAAATATAGCAAGTACATAAGTTCGCATATCAATCTCAAAATACCCTTAAAAAGCGAACAAAATATTGACTCCGCTTTACTGAACTTGCCTCAAGTATTACAGCAAGCTGCGATAATTGCAACACCCGCAAACAAAACCAAAGCGCAAACAACAACAGCATCAACCCAAATTATGGCTCTTGTCAATGAAAAAAGGCGATTGAGGAGAGAATGGCAGATTCACAGATCCCCTAACCTCAAAAAACAACTAGCCAAACATACTCGAAAGCTCCAAAAACATCTCCAAGACTATGCTGAGAATGATCTCCAGCAGTTTCTTCAAAACCTAGGTGCCACGAAGGCATCTGATTACTTGTTGTGGAAGGCTACTCGAAAGCTAAAAAACCCCATCAGCATAGACGCCCCCATTCGGTGTTCAAACGGAAAATGGGCCCGTAGCGAGTCAGAAAAGGGAGAAGCAAAAGCTCTTACTATATATCATGAACGCAACCCTAAACACTAAATATTTCCCAAGAGAATGGAAACTATCTCAAATAACGATGGTACCAAAGCCCGGTAAAGATGCAACTCTTGTTACCTCTTACAGACCAATAAGTCTGCTACCCTTACTTTCCAAGCTTTTTGAAAAACTCTTCATCAAACAACTTTGGCCCACTCTAAACTCTTAGCATGTCATAGCAACCCACCAATTTGGTTCAGAGAAAAACACAGCACACTTGAACAAGTACACAGGATAACGTCGGAAATACGAAAAACATTCGAAGAAAAAAATACTCTTTTGCAATATTCTTGGATGTTGAGCAAGCATTTGACAAGGTATGGCATGAAGGCCTCTTGTATAAAATCAAAGGAATTTTTCCTGAAAATACTTATAAACTCTTGAATAGTTACCACTCTAACAGGATGTTTACTGTACGTCACAAGAGCTTCAACTCTAGAAACTATACAATCTGTGCTGGTGTTCCCCAAGGAAGTGTTCTTGGCCCAGTTCTTTATTTGTTTTAGACTTGCGACTTACCAACACAAACCCAATTACTCACATCCACGTTTGCAGACGATACAGCTATTCTGAGCACCCACTCTGACCCTAGACAAGCTACAATAAATCTTCAAAAACACCTTAAAACTGTTGAAAAATGGCTAGCGAAATGGAGAATTAAAGTAAATGAGACTAAAAGCACCCACATCACTTTCACTTTAAGAAGAGAACGTGCTCTACTGTTATACTAAATAATCACCCTATCCCCCAAAAAGATGAAGTCAACTATCTTCGTATAAGTCTTGACAGAAGGCTTACATGGAGGAAGCATATCGAAGCAAAAAGAACCCAATGCAATATTAAATCTTCCAAACTCCAATGGATATTAAGTTCAAAAGCAAAGCTTAGTCTAGAAAACAAGATTTTGGTGTACAAATCCATAATTAAACCTATATGGACGTACGGCATTCAACTATGGGGAACCGAGTCGCCATCGAATATAAAAAAACTCCAAAGAATGCAATCAAAAATGCTAAGAAACAACGGGCGCTGTTTGGTTCATACGAAATTCTAATACACACAAAGACCTTAAGATTCCTACTGTTGAATAAGAAATACAGCAGTTCTGTTCAAAATACACTCACAAACTGAGAACCCACCCGAATACTCTGTCAAATGTCAAATTAGTTCTTAAGATATGTTGACTTATTGTTAGTTTCGAATAAGAAAGATTCAATAAATCCCAAAAAAAAAAAAACGCTAAAAAAAAACAATAACAACACATACAACATACATAAAATATGTACATCCACTTACTTAAACACACTTAGCTTAGAGTTCTGCTATAAGAATATCTAAACAAAAAAAAAAAAATGCAACATCAGCATTTTTATATATTCACACACCGAGTGATAATGTAAACAATTATTTAAATTAGGGTGAAAGTGTCAGTGGGGGAACATCTGGGTTATTAGTCTCCCTACTAAGTCACACTAGCTCAAGTTGATAATACCCCCCAAATCTCCGCCGCTGGATTAACTTTGATAAGTTTTACGTATATATGTATGTATATGTATGTGAACTGGCCTTATAGGAACAAACTGACTTGTTTTTAAAAACAACTAATTAAAAAACTAGTTTAAAATAAACTAGTATATGAACTACTTTGAATTATATTAAGGCGGCATCCACCTCAATTCTAAAAAGTTTTTATTGCATTATATACGAAGTAATTGAACTACTACTTAAAACCAAGTGGTTGATAAACTACTTTGAATTATATTAAGGCGGCAACTACTCTGATTTGGACATGTTTTAATTGCAAGTTTATATTAGATTACAAGTTTGTATATTTTTAACCATGTTATTTCATCAAATATTATTATCTTTAGGCCATCAGTAATAGTTTTCAATTGGTTTTTTTAAAGTAATTAAAAAAATAATTTAAATATAACTAATTTAACAATTAGTTAAAAATGTATGCGGTTTTCAAGTAATTTATTTTAAAGTAGTTAAAAAATAATTTAAATTTAACTAATTTAACAAGTAGTTGAAAATATATGCAGACGATAGTCAATTGACTTATTTAGCGGACATCACCATACAAAATATGTTAGTTCGTTCTATGAAAAAAAGACAGAATTTCAACTAGTTGTGGTTGACAAAAAAATAACTTCATCAACTACTTTTAAATTTGTTGATTTTCCTACAGGGTGCCTAGCAACTAACATATACATTCATATACATAAAATATGCACGTCCACTGCAGTAAACAATAATAACACATACAAAAAATATGCACATCCACTTGCTTAAACACATCCATATAAATAAAATATGTACGTCCACTTGCTTAAACAATAAAAATACACACAGATGCTTCGAAAACATTTCAGCAGCCGAAAAACAACAACAACACACATGTATACATAAAATATGTACGGCTACTTGCTTAAACACATATACATACACACAAATTATGTATGTACACTAAGGGTGTTCAAGCATGTATGGGTAAAATTAAAACTATTCTAATGTTTGATTTCCGGGTATTTTTGGGTTTCGCTATTCCGTAAGGCTTGGGAAATAAAATTTGACCACGATTGGACAAGGTTTAACCGACCCGGATTGACGTTGAAATGTCAAAAAATGGGAAAACAACTTTTTCGTTTTTTTTTTCTTTTTTAAATACTCGATTTATCTTTTTTTATGAAATTATTGTCTTACCAGTTTAAAAATTAAATACTCTCACTAACAGCAATTAAAAATGTAAAAATAAGTGCAGCTTGTTTCCAAGACTGTGCATATTGCCAATATCATTACATTTAATTTTTTCACAAAGTAGGTTTGGCCGGTTGCTATGATGATTTTTTTCACAAAGTAGGCATCGGTTGCTATGGTGCGGTTCGAATGAATATTATTGGTGCTATCACTGTCTGACCAGAATCATGTCGTTGTCGTGTCGGCAGGCAGAGCGTTGGCAGATTCAATGCAAACCTTATGGGAGAAAATTGCGGCAGAATACGACAACAAAAACCCCAAAATAGAAATGTTTCTATTTCTATTTTTTCTTTGTCGTTAATTTGACAGCTCTCTCAGTCTCAAAGAAAAAAACAGAAAATATCGGAAGAAAGTGGTAAGTATGCATATTTAAATAGTGTTAAGCAATAAACCCATAAGCTTTCATGTAGGTTTTATTGCTACTTCAAATGCTTGATTTTTGGTATTAACTTTACTACTTTAAATCCATTAATTATCAACTTTATATATGAACCAAAAATTACCATAATGATACTAATGTATTTTCTTTTCTTGCTATCTCCTACTCTTTAAAAGTGAACCTAGATGTCAGTCAAATAAGCGATCTAGAAAACGATTCTGAGCATGAATCCGTAGAAAGCACTGATTATAGAATAAAATTGCCTCAAAATGATAATGAAAAAAGAAACCGTGTTCATTGGATGATGCCACGCTTACTTTCTGCTCTCGATAATGGTAAAGTTTCTGATGGAGCCGCCGTTCATATTTTAACTGCAGCTGCGGAGGCGTTGGGACATAACAATAACGATCTTGTTATAAGTCGTTCTACGATTCATAGGCTTCGACAAGAAAACCGCCAAAAAGAATCAGAAATTATTCAGACAAACTTTATTGAAAATGTAATTCCGTTTTATATGAGCGTAATTTTGAGTGAATAATTTTTTATTTTACGTAATATTTAGACTAGCGATTCAATGGTTGTGCACTGGGACGGTAAGTTGCTGCCAGACTTGATTGGCAACAACAAAGTTGAAAGAATTGCTATTCTTGTGAGCTGGAACGGAACATCAAAGTTCCTTGGTGCTCCAAAAGTTTCATCTTCTAGTGGAGAAAATATAGCAGCTGCAGTCTACAACATGTTAGTCAAATAGAACATCTCCGATCGAGTTTCTGCAATGGGATTCGACACCACTTCCAGCAATACTGGAGACAAAGCTGGAGCATGTTTTCTTTTACAGAAGTCTATGGATCGGAAGTTACTCAATTTTGCTTGCCGACACCATATCTACGAAATTATTTTGCGAAGTGTTTTTGAACTAAAAATATCATCGACATCTGCTCCTGATGTTTGCATTTTCGATAGATTTTCAAAGGCATGGACAACGATCGACAAAAATTCATTTAAAAGTGGTTTGGAAGATAAGGTTATTCGTGAAAAATTTCAAGATATGGAGTGTAATGCCATAAAAAGCTTTTGCACCCAAAGAATATCTGAGTCCCAAATTCGTGACGACTACAAGGAATTCTTAGAACTTGCCCTTATTTTCTTTGGTGAATGTAGAAAATTTCGCACTCCTGGTCCAACAAGTAACGCGCGGTGGATGGCAAAGGGTATATATTGCTTAAAAATATTTGCTTTTCGTCAGCAGTTTAAGTTATCTGCCAGAGAATTAAATGGAATACGCGACGTTTGCATATTTTTGATACGGATATACATAAGAGCCTGGTTTGGTTGCACGAATGCTATTGCAGCACCCAGTCAAGATTTAAATTTTGTAAAAGACGCTGTGAAATACGCTCAAATCGATTCAGATGTATCACAAGTAATTTTAAAAAAAATTAAGAACCATTTATGGTACTTGTCAGAGGAATCGGTAGCTCTAGCGTTGTTTGATTCAAAAGTTTCAATCGAAGATAAGATCGAAATGGTTCGATGCTTACGTTCTATAAGTCCAAATATACAATTAAAAAATGAGCGTTGCATTGAAAATCCAGAATCTTTGTCGTTATGTAACTTGAGCGATTTTTTTTCCCATAAAACGAAATACTTTTTTACTCGCTTTGGACTATCGCCAGATTTTTGAAATTTTCACCCATCGACGTGGGAAAACAACAATAATTTTGAAGAAGGTCGTACTTTTTGTAATGACCTTTTTGTCGTTAATGATACCGCTGAAAGGGGAGTAAAATTCATGAAGGATTTTAATAAAGTTCTGACATACGATGAAGAAGAAAAACAAATATTGCTTCAAGTAGTTGAATCTTACCGCAAAAATTATCCATCTTATAAAAAGTCGGAATTAATTTAACAAAAATAAAATATTTTTACTGTATGAACTAATTATTCCATGTATTTTTATTTGAGTTAATGGCTTAAAAGTTAATGAAACCAGAAATTTTTTAAATCGCAAAATTTGTAAAAAAAATAACTCAAGGCAACGTTTGTATTCAAAATTTTTATTTATATCGATATTTTTCATACATTCGGTACATTCAAAGTCAATCCGGGTCGATCAAACATAAAGCTATCGAGCTTAAAATTTACATGCTAAATTTATAGGTAAAAAGGAAATAAAAAATGCCCAGAAATCCAAAATCGAAGCAAATTTTATTTTTTGGACACCCTTAATGTACACTTGCTTAAACAATAACACCACACACACACATACACTAAATATGTACGTCCGCTTGCTTAAACACACATACATACACAAAAATTATGTATCTACCCTATAGGAACAAACTAACTTGTTTTTAAAAACAACTAATTAAAAAACTAGTTTAAAATAAATCAGTATATGAGCATTATATATAAGTAATTGAAATACTACTTAAAAACAAGTGATTGATAATTTACTTTGAATTATATTAAGGCGGCAACTACTCTGATTGACATGTTTTAATTGAAAATTTGTATTAGATTACAAGTTTATATGTGTTTAACCATGTTAGTTCATCAAATATTATTAACTTTAGGCCATCAGTAATAGTTTTCAATTGGTTATTTTAAAGTAATTAAAAAAATAATTTAAATATAACTAATTTAACAACTGGTTGAAAATATATGCAGACGAAAGTCAATTGACTTATTTAGCGGACATCACCATACAAAATATGTTAGTTCGTTCTATGGAAAAAAGTCAGAATTTCAACTAGTTGTGGTTGACAAAAAACTACTTTATCAACTACTTTTAAATTAGTTGATTTTCCTACAGGGTACACTTGCTTAAACACACACACATACACAAAAATTATATATCTACACTTGCATCAACACACATCCACATAAAACGTATATGTACACGTGCTGACGTCATCAAGCTCCATTGCTCCGTGATCCAGAACCCCACTATCGTACCTATTTATGAACTTAATTATGCGTCATCTTGGTAAAGATATCTTCTTTACTTTCCACGTAAGAGAACATATTTTATGATAATTTCATCTCAATAAGTTTTACAAGAGAAGGAGATATTTCAAGATTTTCTATGTCGACGTGTTAGGAAACATTTATTTCAAAATTAGAGGCATATTTCGATACTTTGAAAGAGGTGAAGCATTTCCTCATGCATGTTTAAATCTAAAAAAGTTTCTCCAGATGAATCGGGTTTTTTAAGTAAAGACTATATTTTCTTAGAAAATATTTGCTACTTAAATTATAATTGGTATGATATAAAATCTTATACACATCTGTTTACGAATGTAAACTTAGATTTGTTGTTTACTCAGGACAGCCCTGTACCTTCTGTACAGCGGCTGATTTGCATTAGTTTTTATGTGGGAGTGCTTCTCACTCCCTCTCTTTATATATATATATATTTCTTTATATGTAGTAATCTTAAAAGTTCGGCCCCAGCCAAATAAAGATTTTATATTCAATCATTTTGGTACAAGCGAAGAATAACGTTGTTCTTAATTTCGATTTCCATTTTTTATAAAAACAGTAGTGTTTATTAATAATATTAATTTTCAGTCGTGAAAATTTACATGGTCCTCTTTGAGCCGTTTTTTAATTTATAAACGCGTTTTCGTTTTTAAAAAAATTCATTTCGCTCGGTCGCGAGTGTAAAACATAAACTTTATACCATTAAAGATAATTTAAAGAATTTAAGCCGCCAACAACCAGCATCAAAATCAACATCAACAAGAAGAATCAATTTCCGAAATCCAGATGAGGACATAACCGCTTCAAGTTTCTAGTCGTGGCAAACCTTTCTGAAGGACTACGAGCACATAAATGATATCCGCATACCACGTTAGGTCAACTTCTCACCTAATTATGATGTAGAGTTTCATGCATTTTCTGACGCCTCAGAAAAGGCCTATGCAGCGCCGATATACATCCACGTGAAGCAAATGATTCTTACTCACTTGCTTAATGCAAAAACGAAGGTTGCACCACTCAAGACAGTTTCTCTACCTCGTCTTGAGTTTTGTGGTGCCGTTCTACTCGCTGAGAT
Organism: Coremacera marginata; assembly: GCA_914767935.1. Classification (NCBI taxonomy): domain Eukaryota; kingdom Metazoa; phylum Arthropoda; class Insecta; order Diptera; family Sciomyzidae; genus Coremacera; species Coremacera marginata. The sequence goes on along the minus strand of OU612047.1, from coordinate 94,684,659 downwards.
GGTCGATACTCTCTTATCACATATCGAGATAGCCAGACATAAATTGTTTTGCTGGACAGACTCAACAATAGTCCTCGCCTGGCTTTGCAAGCCGCCGTGTTCTTGGACTACCTTTGTGGTTAATCGGGTCAAAAAATATCTGAAAGGATCGGTGTCAGAAATTGGTTTCATGTAGAATCTCATGAAAATCCAGCTGACTTAGCTACACGCGGCGTTACGCCTCAAGATCTTGGAAAAAATGTTCTCTGGTGGTTCACGTGAGCGCTCCTCCTGGCAAACATCTTCTTTGCCTACTGATGTGGATACTCCGCTCGAACGTAAATCCGTCAGCGTTAATTTCGCTAATTTCTCAGAATATGACGATGTACTAGAGTGGGCGTTAAAAGTGCTAAGAGTTAAGAGTTACGTTTATCGATTCTTCTTCCGCACCCATCCACTGTTTCGTGTGTCTTTTTGCAAAAAATCGACATGTGTTGATAATGCGGAAATAAATGCAGTTAAGACTCGTCTAATGCTTTTGTGTTATAAAATCAGTTTTCCAGCTGATTACCATCATTTAGACAGCAAGCAACCAATCAGCTCGAAGAGCTCCTTACTCGCTTTAAATCCATTTTTACATTCCGATAATTTATAGCCTGTTGGCGGGCGGCTTGCCTCCTCACCGAACTTATCGTTTGATGAAAGACATCCAATTATATTACCATACAATTGTAATTTTTCTCACCTTGATGAACCGTACCATCCATGAAATCTCACTTCATGGTGGGAATCAACTAATGCTTCGGTTGATCCGAACGCAATATTGGATTTCCCGTGCTAGAAACTTGATTAAGACCACCATACAGGCCCGCAGAGAGCCAAGTTCGGGCCCGGGGGGTTACAACATACGGCCCCCCTCAAAACCTTTTCAACACAAAAAAAATGCAATTATAAATGTATTAAACAATGCAAGCTATTGCAAGATACATGCGAAAATTATTGTTTAGTTCTTAGTAAATATTCATAGTGCATTGTGATATTTAAGTCACACACCACACATCTGTATTAATTGTCAATACCTAACGGCAACTTTTTTGTGTAAAATTCAAAATAAATAAAACCTACTGATGATTTGCACTAACCCAGTCTTTTCATTCTTTTGTATTTAAGATCTTTTTATTCATGTAAATTTATTTTCCTTGCTTTGGCAGAGGCAAAACAATTAATAATTACATCAAAATTTAATTGTTTAATTGTAATTACAGTACACGCGATTTATTAGGAAACTATTCCACTGTGATCAGCTATGAGTTGTCAGTGTACAAAGTTCTAATGAGTGTTCTCAGAACTTTTAACGTTGTGACCCAATGGGAAATGGAAACATATTTCTGAAGCATGCAGCATTGAAATTCAAGCAAAGAAAATTGGTTCAAGATCAAACAAAAATCAATAAAAAAGAAATAGATAAATATAAGGGGCTGTTCATACAATACGTCGCATTGGCCAATTTTGACCCCTCCCCCCTATGTCACGCTTCCTCACAAAGTCTTTAACCCCCACCTCCCCTCTCCAATGTCACGTCACACTATCACTTTTTTACATTTTTGGAGTTTTTGTTTATAATTTAGCAGTTTGTTATGAAAAAACTAGAACACGTTTTATTTATTATTACTTTTAATATTATGGAAATAACAAGGATATTTCACATTGGCCTATTGTGATTGAACAACAATTTTATAAAAAATTTGTATTACTCTTTGTTTTAGTTTGTTTTAGTTTTTTTATTACTCTTTGATGTTCACTTTGAACGTGAAGTTATAACAGCGTTTTTCGATGACTGCTTTAGAGTAAGAATTCACACTTCAGTTCAGCAAAAAACTGATTTTTGAAGCTGGTACACTTGTTAAAGGTTGTTCAAATTCCATTTATAACTTTGTTCGATTTAAACATAGTTTTAGCTGTTTTTTTGCTTTGTGATCGGTTAGTTTTATTAGGTGCATTTTTTTAGTGATAAAAAATGAAATCAATATACATTTCATTATAGTTGAACAATAAAATTTAATTTAAAAAAAATTTAAAGTTTTGAAAACTGAATTAAAAATTTTTTTTGACGTAACGCACGACCTACCCCCTCCCTCCTCCCCCACACCACCATGTCACACTTCGTCACAAATGTTCAACTCTCTTCACCCCCTAATAGTGTGACGTACTTTATGAACAGCCCCTAAGCTACAATGACGTAGGATTTTTTTTTCATTCATTATCCACCTCATTCTCTATATTTGGATAAATCAGGGCTTATTGTATAAATATCGCGTACTTACCATAACATAACAGCATATTGTTTGTCCAGATATGCGCTGAAAAAGTCCATGTTTTTTTATACATATATTGTATACTATAAGAAAGATTTTCTACTGGGTATTTCTACTGATGAGTGAAACACTCATACTCGTATATTCTGTTATCACGACATACATATATTAAAAAGGAATAAATGCAAGTCAAAAATATATCCAGAAGTGTCCAACTTAAAAAAAAGTATCAAAGTAATTCAAAAGTTCCCTCGCCACGAGCATAAGAAAGTTTCATTATAATTTTTGATATCGTAAATACTAAACAAAGAAGAAATATGAACTTTTTTCCCTCTACAACAAATTAGCTTTTGGTTACTTTTTTACCCGTCTCTCCAGGCCCCCTTAAAACTCCGGGCCCGGGGGGAAACACCCCGTCCTCCCCGCCCTCTCGGCGGGCCTGCCACCATATACAGTTGCAAAACTTGTGCTTCCGCCAGAAAGAACCGTTATATCTCGGCCATTCTCATCAACTGGCATTGACTTTGCTGGCCCATTCGACATAAAAAGCTACATTGGTAGATCTTGTCGAATAAGTAAAGGCTATGTGTGCCTATTTGTTTGCTTTTCCACTAAAGCAGTTCACTTGGAAGCCACAAGTGATTTATCAACTGCTACCTCCTTAGCAGCGTTATCGCGATTCGTCGCCCGACGCGGCTGCCCAGCAAATATATATTCCGATAACGGAACTAATTTTGTTGGCGCCTACAACGTTTTGAAAAAAGGTTCTACTACTTTTATGAAGGCTTTGAGCGAAGCAGCTCTTGCTCAGCACGCATGCCAAGACCTTGCTTGGCACTTTATTCCAGCTGGTGCCCCCCATATGGGTGGCCTGTGGGAAGCGGGAGTCAAGAGTTTCAAAACACATTTTAAAAAGATTGCCGGAAATATGAAATACACTTTTGAAGAATTTACAACTTTGCTGAATAAAGTCGAATTGTGCTTTAATTCGCGGCTACTTACCGCTATGTCTGAGGATCCTTGCGATCTTGAATCTCTTACTCCCGGTCATTTCCTGATCGGCGGTCCTCTCTAGCCCCAGCCGAACCAGAGATAGCTGATCAACCCTTGACTATTGTCAATTGATGGCAACGAGTCAAGGCTATGCATCAACACTTTTGTAGCAGATGGAAGAATGAGTACCTAAAAGAGATGCATAAACGCGCTAAGTGGAAAACTCCTCAGAAGGACTTCTCTGTCGACGACCTTGTTGTTGTCAAAGAAGATAATCTGCCTGCGAATGAATGGCGATTAGTCAGGGTCATACGTATTTATCAGGGTAGTGATAAGCGAATTCGGGTTGCCGACATTCGAACCGAGAGAGGTTGCATCACGCAACCCATAGTTAAGCTCGTCGCACTTCCATCCACTTGCACCAATGACGTTCTCTTTTAATTATACCCTTATTTTGTGTTTTTTTGTTTTGTTCTTTTTTCTTTTTTCAGAATGTCTGCTGAAGAGATCACTGCCACACTTCTTGAAGATCTCCTGCTTTAAACCGACACGGAGATGGTTGTCAGTGAAGTTGAGACTGTGCGTGAGCGCACCCTTGTCCCCAGCCCTATCGCTTCCATCGCTGTCGAGCCTGAAGAAGTCATCGCTATCGCTCCACCGGTGGTTGAACCGATTGAAAACTCCAAGTTGCCACCGATGTGCCGTGTATGCTCGTTGGAGCATAACCTGGCGCCTAGTTTCTGGCAATGAATCTCGAGGAAAGGTTACGAGCAGTACTGATGTGCTTCTACTGCTCAAATTGCCTCTCAACGTCACACATGCGGAAGAAGTGCCCTCATCGGTGTCGCCATTGTGGAGACGACCATCATAGTCTGCTGCATTCGCGTTCACGAGTGCGAACCGGCAGATCGCATTCTTGCAGATCTCGCGTTAAGCGTTCTAAAGCCAAGCGACCACGGCCGATTGACCAGCTAGCGTCCTCGCCTAGGGACTCTTTCCCAAAGTGGTCCAACTCCTCTAAGCGACCACCGTCGATTGACCAACCACCGTCATCGGCTAGGGACTCTTTCCCGCAGTGGTCCACCTCCTCTAGAAGACCGCAGTCGCATGCACCAACAGCGGCTGTGACGAGGGACTATTTCCCGAAGCAAACACAATCGGGGTCGATAGCACCACATACGTCTTCGGCTAGGGACGACTTCCCTAAGCGATCGCCACATGGATGGCCGCCAGTGACGCCCTATCAACAGCTCGTTTCGTTGCTCCCCACTGTCATGGTGCGTACTGTCTCCTGAGGGATGTCTGTGTCAGGAAGAGCAGTCCTAGATGCATGTATTCAACAAACGCTTATCGCCCAAGAGCTCGTCACCAGGTGGAAGCTGCCCATTCATCGCGTCGATGGCTTCGAAATGTGCACCTTGGTCCTGCATGGCCAGTTTGCGACGAGTGCTAGGGTCGAGCGGCGGTTGAAGGTCGTCACTCCATCGAGGGATCTGTTCCCGAACATCAACTTAGCCGATCCGCTCTTCTACCAATCATCGCCCGTTTATATACGCCTGGGTATCGACGTGTACTCCCGCATCATGCAGCTCGGCAACCTGCCGACAGCCGTAGGCATGCCGTTTGCCCAAAGCTCCATCTTCGGATGGATTTTGACCGGACCGGAATCGCATTAAGTGAGACCCAGGTGAGCGAGGATGCAGATCCACTGGATTTTCTCTATGTGGGTTTTCTCTATGAAGGGCAATATGTTGAGCTTTTTGCTGAATCGAATCAATTGATTCAACTAGTGAAGGAACCAACTTTGTTTCCAAGAAGTGATCTGCATAGCCATAACATCTTAGACCTCTTTCTGACTTCGCATCATGAAAAATATGATGTGAGTGCCAACGCACCTCTTGATAATTCGGACCATTGCACCATTTCCGCTGTTTTTCCATACTCTAACCTTCGCACCTTTACGCCTGAAGCTTCGAAAAGGACTGCATGGTTTTATGGAAGAGCAAATTGGACTGCGCTAAATAATTTTTATCGCAACTTCAATTTTAAATTATGTTTCGCTGACAGAAATGTGAACATCGCGGCGGTTATGGTGCAAGAAACTATCTTACTGGGTATGCGGCCTTTCATCCCCCATAAGATGAGAAGCATCAAATCAAAAGACCACTCATTGCTTAATGAGACTTGCAGGATTGCAGTCAGGTCCAAAGAGGAAGCCTTTCAGAATTGGCGTTCTGATAAGAATGCCTATACGAAAAGACTTCGCATTGGGGCTAGGAATCGCTGTAATGCAATTTTAAAACGCGAAAAGTTTCTTCACGAAACTCGCATCAGAGAACAGGTTCTTCTCTGCCCCAAAGGGAGCAAAAACTTTTGGCCATTTGCTAAAAGAGTAAAGAACCAGACGTCATCGACTATTCCAACTCTTTTAAAAGATGATCAAATCTTCACGGACTCGTCTGATAAAGCAAACCTGTTGGCAGGATTGTTTGCACATAACTCCACAATCCCAGTAAGCAATCAGCCACTACCTCTCGTTGAAAGAACGTCTTCGGTAATGCAGGAGATATATTTTCGTACGAGAGCAGTTAAAAAAGTCCTTGCAAACCTCAACATAAACAAACATACCACCACTTGTGCTTAGCTCTCCGTCATGCACATGTATCTGGCCAGATATTTTACGAATTTAACTGTGATTTAAATTTATTTCTATTTTAGCTAGGGGTACTCTCCAGGTACCCTCTACAAATATTGTTAGGTATCGTTTTATGAAAAAACACATTAAAAAAAAACAACAAACAAAATTTATGTGGATTTTTTTATCTATACATCGTATACGTAGCGCATGTATCTAGCCAGATACACACACATTTTGTATGAAGAGTACTGTACTTTATTGGTATTTTTTATTTTTCTCTGCATTTGTTTACTCAAATCACTCTCACAGCAATGAAGGCAAACACAAACAAGGGTTTTTTTTGGTTTTTATATTTTTTCGCTTCAGTTGCATAGTGAACTTTAAAAGGTACAGACAATAATTTACGGAAGAATTTTTATTTATTCGAAAAAAAAACATGGGTGAAGAAGTACAGTTTGTTTATAATATGCGATTTAGTAGTGGTAATGTGAATTTCCATACACGACTAGCAGAAGCATTGGCCAATGAGTTAGAGCGTGAAAGAGCCGCTGACGAAGTGGTTGCAAATGATGAGATTGATGACTTCCCAGAAGTTGACGACGATATGGATCTAAATTATATGCCAGACGATGGCGATGCCTCAGATGTCAAAAATGATTGGGTTGTCGAAGCAGATGAAGTGTTTGATAGTGACGACGATGAAGAACAGAATGCTACCGAAGATTCTTTTCTTGGTAAGGACGGTACTATATGGTGTAAAAATTAACCAAATATTGGAGTTCGTTTACGTCAACACAATATCATGCGTTTTCGACCTGGTCCGAAGGAACAAAACAGTGTTAAAATTGAGGTGTTCAAAAAATTTTTCACACCAATTATAACATGTATTATCATTTCTGAAACGAATCGCCATGGAATAGCTGTAGTCGAGAAGTGGAATGCAGCTAAACCCAGTAAAAAACAAAAAGTTTGGACAGATTTGACCGCAACTGAATTAGACGCATTCGTCAGCATTCTTTTGGCCGCTGGTTATTCCCACAATAATATGTAAACAACAAAAGCTTTGTGGCAGTCAAATAATCTACCCATGTTCACGTGTGCATGATACATTCGTTTTGATGATGGTAGAACACGCGCTCAACGATTGCGCGATGACAAAGCTGCACCCATTCGTGTCGTTTGGAATTTTTTAAATGAAAATCTGCCAAAAACTATAGTCCGCATGGCAGCATAACAATTGATGACTGTTTCCATATCGTGGAAAAACTAAATTTACTCAGTACATACCATCAAAACCAGCAAAATATGGCATCAAAATTTGGTGGGCTTGCGATTCCAAATCTAAATATCCACTGCAAGGAAAGCTCTATACCGGTCGACAAGAAGGAGAAGAACGGGAAGTGAATCAAGGTGAAAATGTTCTGATACAACTCGCAAAGCCGTACAGCAATACTGGCCGTACAATTGTAGCTGACAACTTTTTTACTACTTTAGAAGGAGTAAAGCGTCTGGCCAGAATTGGTCTGGCATTTGTTGGTACCATTCGCTCCAATAAAAGATGTATTCCTAACGAAATGAGAAAGGATCGTTCTCGTTCTGTTTTGTCATCGTTATTTGGATTCCACGAAAATTTGGTATCAATTTGCAGCTACGTGCCAAAAAAAAAAAATAAATGTGTGAACCTACTTTCGACCGTTCATAATACGAAACATTGTGAAGGGGAAGCAACGAAACCCAAAGCAATTTTCTTTTACAATGAAAATAAAGCTGGCGTAGATTGTATGGACCAAATGGTTACACATTTTACTACAAAGCGGTAAACAAGACGATGGACTTTTGCGTTTTTCTGCAACATGTTGGACACCATGGCACTGGCTGCATTTTGTATTTGCAAAGAAGTTGATGGTTTCAATAAAAATAGTGCTAGAAGAAGTTTTCTCACTACGTTAGCTGATACATTGGTTCTACCAAATATTGAAAACCGAATGAACAACATTCACATCATCGAACAGTTCAAAACTCGTTTGGCCCTGGAATCGTATTTTGAAAGACCACTAAATGTAAGTTTGATTGATATAACATTTGCCCTTCATTACATCTCATTTTCCTCGTTTTTCTTTTTCATTTCAGATTCCATTAGTAGTTCCTAGCTCAAGTGGTGCCGATACTCTACAAAAGAGAAAAAGTTGTCAGCTTTGTACATTGGGAGATGAAAAAATTCGCCGACTAACTCGTTTTTTTTTGTTCCAAGTGCTCGAATCCGGTGTGCCTACAACATTCGAAATCAGAGTATACATGTTTTAGTTGCTTACCTGAAGCTGTGTAAGACTTTTTTAATTTAGAATTAATTAAAACTTCCTTTATAACTACTAAATTTAATTGAAATGAACTTTATAACAACTATCTTTTTGAAATTAAACACAAAAATAAAATTTTTCTTGTTTTACTTCTCATTAAAATTTTTTTTGCACGGGTAGGTGGTTTAGCATGTACTAAGAACAAAAAAAAAAATAGAAAATATAAAGGGTCCGCCAAATAACTTTTTTTTTTTTGAAAATGCAAAAAAAGAACTACTGAATATTTTCTCAAATTTCTTTTTTTATTTGAATGTACAATTTTTCCGGTTAATAATGGAAAATAATTTCATTCAAATGGCTGCCTCGGCTGGCCATGCAGTAGCCTACACGATCGGTCCAATTTTTAAGCACATTATCGATTGTGTGCAGCTGTATTTCACCAATGGCTTCACGAATATTGTCCTTTAAAGCGTTAATTGTCTCTGACTTGTCGGCGTAACACTTATCTTTGAGGGCACTCCACAAATAATAGTCCAACGGTGTCAAATCGCAGCTCCGAGGTGGCCAAACGACATCAGCTCTGCGGCTGATAATGCGATCTTCAAAAAAGGGCGCAAAACATCGAGTATAGCTTCAGCTGTGTGGCACGTAGCGCCGTTCTGTTGAAACCAAATGTTGCCAATATCCTTCTCTTAAATTTTTGTGAACTAAAATTCCTTCAACATGGCCCGATAACGATGGCCATTGACTGTGACTCCTTGCCACTCCTTGCTCATTTTCGAAGAAAAATGGCCCAATTATGCCTCTGGACCAAAATCCGCACCAAACAGTGACTCGTTTTGGGTGCATCGGCTTTTCAATGTATGCGTGCGGGTTTTCTGTGCCCAAATGCGACAATTTTGCGATGTGTTGTTTACATACCCGCCAAGATCAAAATGAGCTTCATCTGAAAAGATGATTTTTTTGGCAAAATCGGCATCTTCTGTAAATCGATCGCAGGCAATATTTCCCAGCGTTGTTCAAGCGTATACAGAACCATATTCGTTCAGCGGAAGGATAAAACTAATTATCTGTCAAATCAGACATGTGCTAAGTGTTACCATTCACTTATATTATATTAATTAATAATATATTAATAAAAATCATTTTCTGTTTGTTTGTTTGTTTGACTTTTATACAAATCTAAACGGATAAACGGATTTCGCTCAAATTTAAAATGAGTATTACTTCCGTCCTTGATTAGGTTATTGCGTACTTAGTTTTAACCCCACCCCCTCTTACCGCCCACAAATCAATAAAAATGCAATATTTCCGACTGTTTCGATTGTATAATACTAAAATTTGGTCATTTAGGGTGTGTGCGAATTGAACTAAATTGCTACCTAAACTAAATTGTGTCGATAAAGCAGTGCTTCATAAATTAATTTAAGAAAATTCCGAGCACCTAAATGCTTGCTAAATTAATGACATTTCTTAAGAGAAGACAATAATGACATTTCTTAACCTTTAACCTATTTGTAATTAGCCTTAATAAACCTTAACTGCTTTACCTTAATTCTGTTTAGGTAGCAATTTGGTTCAATTCGCACATACCCTTAGTTTATACTTTTGGCAATGGTACCAAAAACGGGTTTCCACGCCCAGTTTAATCGCCCCCAAATCAATGAAAATTTTATATATCAGACGGTTTTGGTCGTATAAGACTAAAATTTGGTAGTTAACATAGGTTTGTATGTCTACGTCTGAAACTATACTTAAAAATTGGTGTGGTACACTATAATTACACCCACTTTTAATAATTCATCAAGACTCCAAATCTTCTGGCCCGATTGCGCTGAAATTTTGGCAGTAGATTGTTTCCGACCACTTAATAGTTTACAGGAAAAATGTTTTCCAAACCCCCATTCGCCGACAACAATTATAAAAAGTATAAGTATAAGTAATATAATATAATACAATATAATACAATATAATATAATATAATATAATATAATATAATATAATATAATATAATATAATATAATATAATATATTATAATATAATATAATATAATATAATATAATATAATATAATATAATATAATATAATATAATATAATATAATATAATATAATATAATATAATATAATATAATATAATATAATATAAAATAATATAATATAATATAATATAATATAATATAATATAATATAATATAATATAATATAATATAATATAATATAATATAATATAATATAATATAATATAATATAATATAATATAATATAATATAATATAATATAATATAATAAGGTATGCGACAAAAAGATAAGGTCAGTCTGTTTTTTCTTTGTGGAGCTCAATTTGAGTGATTACTCTTTGGATCTTGTGGATTTTATTGTTCGATAGAGAGAATGCAACAAATAAATTCTAATATAATGAGTAAACAAAGTCCCGTTAGTTTTAAATACATCAAAAATGAAAAAAAGCTAAATTTTGCTGTGACAAAATGATAAGGTCAGTTGCAATTTTTTACGAAAACAAGTTTATTAATGTACAGAATAAATTTTTTTAATTAATTTGGCTTCCATTTTTTTGTATTGTCTTAAAAATACGCCCCGGCATCGATCCTACCAGGCTCGCGAGTGTTGTTTGCCGAATTTCTCTCCAGGCATTCAGTATGGCCACTTTCAGATCAGCAACAGTGCTAAACTGCCTGTTATCGGCATAAACTTCACGTACAAGAATTCCACACATGTTCTCCATGGGATTCAGGTCAGGTGAGCGTGCGGGCCAGTCCAAGACTTCCACTGAATTGCCCACAAACCACTCCTTTGTTGACCGACTCACATGGATCGCTGCATTATCTTGCTGAAAAACAAGCGGCGCTTCTCGATTTTCAGCAAGAAAAGGCAGCAAACATGTGGAGAGTACTTCCTGGTATTCAGCACTGTTCATGCGTGTTGACGGAAATGCGAGAGGCAATGTTCCAATAGAGCTGAATGCTCCCCACACCATCAACGAACCACCACCAAAATTTCTTTTTGAAAAATATCGAGGCTCCTTTCTTAAATCCCGCCAATAATAATTTAAACCATCTGGGCCATCAAGATTGAATTTTTTCTCGTCCGAAAAAATCATCTGAAAGAAAAAAAACAGTCATTAAAACCTACAAATGATTTTCTTTTTATTTATTATAAAATTACCTGATGCCAATTGGTTGACATGTTTAATTTAGCGAATTCAAGCCTCTTCGCTTTATGGTCAGCATTGAGGCAAGGAATTTTTTTCATTATGGCTCGCTTCAAATATTCATTTCCGTCGATGGCTCTGAGTACTGTCCTCTTGGATGCATTAAGCTTAAGCTCTGCCTTAATTTTTGCTGCACTTATGGTAGAATTTGAGGCAATTCGTCCAATGGAGCGCACTGTGGTCGCGGAAAGTACTTTTTTTCGACCAGGACTCTTTTTTTTCCGTAATTTTCTTGATCCTTCAAATAATTTTGTACAACACACAGTGATCATCCAAGGTCTCTGGCGATTTGTCTCATTCCAACTACTTCAACAACCTTTCCGTCAATAAATCCTTTCTCGTAAGTAGTGAGACTCTTACCACGACCCATTTCTCTTCAAAAACTGTTTAATAATTTAATTATTAAAATAAATCAAATTTTAATACAAACGGAACACTCACCTGACCAAACAATGCAAAAATTGCAACTGACCTTATCATTTTGTCACAGCAAAATTTAGCTTTTTTTCATTTTTGATGTATTTAAAACTAACGGGACTTTGTTTACTCATTATATTAGAATTTATTTGTTGCATTCTCTCTATCGAACAATAAAATCCACAAGATCCAAAGAGTAATCACTCAAATTGAGCTCCACAAAGAAAAAACAGACTGACCTTATCTTTTTGTCGCATTCCTTATAATATAATATAATATAATATAATATAATATAATAATATAATATAATATAATATAATATAATATAATATAATATAATATAATATAATATAATATAATATAATATAATATAATATAATATAATATAATATAATATAATATAATAAAATAAATATAATATAATATAATATAATATAATATAATATAATAAACCATAATATAATATAATATAATATAATATAATATAATATAATATAATATAATATAATATAATATAATATAATATAATATAATATAATATAATATAATATAATATAATATAATATAATATAATATAATATAATATAATATAATAAAATATAATATAATATAATATAATATAATATAACTAGCTGACCCGACAGACGTTGTCCTGTCCTAAATAAAATAAATTTTGTGTTAGTTTTATGAATTTGGGAAAAGCTGTTGCAAATGTGGAAAAATAGTTAAAAAAGGGGGAAAACGTATTTTTGAATGATTATTTTTATTCATATAGGTTTGGGGGTATATTTGATTTACATTTGATTTGAAAATATGTACAATGAATTTTATGGTGTTTTATTTACATTTTGATTGAAAGATCGATATTCAGGTAACCAAAAAAATTCTCTTTTTCGATTGATTTGCTGTGATATCCTAATTTCGTTCACTGCAATGCTCTATGATACACGACATTTTTTGTTTTGTTACCTGGCGCGTAAACAAATAATGCTGATGGTGTTCCGACACGGGAGCAGGCGACATACAATTGACCATGCGAGAAGCATGGATTTTCAAGGTTAATGCCGCAAATACGCAATGACTGCCCTGGATATTTGTTAATTGTCATTGCAAATGCAAGCCTTTCCGGAAACTGCAAGAGCTTAAAATCGTATGGCATGTCGAGCGGAATCATTGGGATCCGTGGTATCAAAACGTCTTCACCTTTGTACTTTCCTTTAAGTATTGTTGCTTCGATGACGTTATTCATCGTTGTGAGGCGGTAATCCGGGTAATTCCAGCGAGTTTAAAAACTCAGTTGGATAGTTGACGACATCATCTTGTGAAGTAACAGTATCCACCGATTTGTACGTCATCAATTCGACAGCAAATTCACTTTGAATCGTAAAGTTCGATTCGTCGACATCAATGTTTTTCGCAGCCAATATAGCACGTTCGCTCAACCAATCATGATTTTTGTAATTTTGTGCAATGTTTGGAAATACCTTTCGGATGAGTTCAGATTTTGATTCGGTGAACTGGCAGAAAGCGACGGGAAATTGAATGCAACGGTCAAAATGTCAACCGCGATTTTGCCGTTGCCAATGTCCAGCAATTGGTTTGAAAATACTTCTCCAGATTGATCGTTCTGCAGCTCGACACGCATGTTCACAGTCAATTTGAGTTTGTTGACGTGTTTCCACAAAACGGACGACTTCAAACATGCATTAAGTTCATCGGCTAGCGTTGACCGTGGAATCACTGGCAATGCTTGACGAAAATCACCTGCCAACAGAATCATCGCACCACCATACCGGTTTTGATTGTTCCGTAAATCTTGCATCGTTTTGTTTAATGCCTCCAAAGGCTTTTTATGCGCCATTGTACACTCATCCCAAACGATCAGTTTGCTTTGCTGCAAAACTTTGGCCATAGCACTGTTCCTGGAAATAATGCATGTTGGATTTTCACTGATTTGCATATCCAATGGCAACTTGAGTGCTGAATGAGCAGTTTGACCGCCTTCCAATAAAGTAGCTGCAATTCCTGCTGTAGCAAGTGCAAGTGCAATATCATTCTGCGAGCGTATCGTTGCCAAAATCAACGCGATCAAAAAAGTTTTTCCAGTTCCACCGGGAGCGTCCAAGAAAAAAATCCCTCCAGTTCCATCGTTCACAACTTTCATAAGAGTGTTGTAAGCATATTTTTGTTGTTGATTCAACAGTGGAACGTTCGTTCAAACTAATTCCCTTAAGGCATCGCAATCAAACTGTTTTTCGCGTCGTAACTCTTGATTGAATGCGTCGTGCCTAGGACGATTGGGAGCTGTCATGCCTAAGTCAGATAATACCTTGTTCGACATCATCAAGCACATGTCCTCAATATATATCAAAGCCGCGTTGTAAATTTCCTCTCTCAGTTGCAAATATCATCACACATGGCATCTTTATATTTGCTCCATAAATCAGTTGGTTTGGATGGGAAGCATGTCGAGATAATTATCGAAAACAATGTTCGTATTTGATGGGCATTTGATGAAAGCACAGCATCTCCGAGGGTATATTCCCAATGAGTGTCATTTTCTAACAATCGTAAACGTTGACACGCTTCTCTATATGTGTCACACAGTTCACCATTTATAGTTCGCAAACCTTGGAATGATTTTGGGCCACGAACGTTGACTTACAGCATACGCAAATAGAAGCACTCATCGTTTCTTGGATGGACCGTGTAAATGCGACCTAATGAGTCGGTGGAAAATAAATTGAGGTAACCTGGAACTGAATGGATTTCCTTGTTTCCGCCGTTGAAAATAATTTGACGATTGATTCCAAGTATAATATCTTGGCTTTTCGGAGTATAGAAGCGTTCGGGCAAATTCATCATTCTGGCACATTTAAAAAAATCTGGTCAATGTTGTCCGATCAACTCGTTGCAATACATTCTCCTCAGTAAAGTACAGTCTTTGACCATTTTCCAGATGTACGGCTAAATGAACAACAGTTGGATGTCTTTCGTGAATGGCAAATGAAATAATGCGCCAAATTGTTTCGCTACTGCTAACATAGCGGACCATTTGAAACTGAGTGATTTTATCGTTGGAATTCGTCGCATTAACTCCAATTATAGCCATGTCGCTGCCTTTGGTCACATATTTGCATATGTATTTGATGGACTTCATCGAATGGCAAGATTCGACGTTGATATGTGCTTTGAATGTTTTGGAGAGTAGTGGCGAATTCGGAACAATCCCACGGTTATCAATTTCAATGGCCTGCTGATTCACTTTCACCATTGTTGATCTTCCATTGTCCGCAGTGGAACGACGACGATACAGTGCGTAACCGTCGTTTCCGGTAATTGTTTCTGCAACTAATGGCCGTGGAAAATGCTTCGAACATTTGCCATCGACCAGGCACGGAGAATTGATATTTAATGTTCCACAGGGGCCATGAATCATGTTCTTAGTAACAACCTCATGTCAGCCTGGATCTTCTACTTCATCAGGAATTTCAGCTGATATCACATCATCGATTTCATTCGGTCTTATATTCTCAATTACCAGATGAGAATATGTGCGTGTGGCAACCCGCGTTTTTGTCATTCCACTGAATACATCCAGCAGCGCGTCTCGCCGAACACGTGATACTTCACAATGAAATCCATCAGTGATTTTAATTGTTGCTTAAAGACTCTCGCGGTGACGTCATGGCGGTCGATGTGTGATTGGCCAGGGAATAGCTCTTGCCGAATCTCTATCCACTGGGAATTGCAAGTGAAAGTTATGAATAAATCTGCTGTGCCGTAGTGTTGAACGTACGACATGGCATCTTGAGCATATTCATGCATATGTCGCGGACTTCCAACGTACGTTGCTGGGAGAATCGTCGTCCGGCCGAAATTCTGTGCGTTTCTCTCCGCATTTATGGCATCTCGAAGGTGAATATACTCTTCGGAACGGAGTTTTTTCTGGTTCAATCTGATGAATGTCAATCGTTCTGTTTCAATTTTTACATACATATCGACAGCATATTGGTAGAAAAGACGACGTCATTTCAATATGTGATTGTTCTCATTTTCAAGAACCATCAGTCGATATTAATAGTAGTTCATTGAACTTATTTTTTGTTCATTTCAGTGCCTGTAAATTAAATTTCGTGCCAATAAAATGAATTAATCTTATATTAGAGAAAATATGGATTTGCTATTCACCTGTAAGCGGATTTGTCATTTTGATCGAGAAATAATAACCGTCTTCACCTTGCCAAAATATGATGGGATATTGCAACGCGTCATATGATCGGTGCGTTTCGTACACACGCTGCCGCTGATTATTTCGTCGATGTAGAACGATATCACGGGATTCCAAATTTTCACCAACGACGACAATGGCGACATCATCAATTGTTGGTGCATTGAAACGTCTTGCGTGTTCTCCCGCAGGAGCCTTATCGGCTCTGATAACAATTTTGTGATTGTCAGAGGGCATGCGTTCTAGTGCGGTTTTGAACAATGCAATCAATTGATTGTGTTGATGAACAAAATTTTGAAGTTGATCAACAATTGGTCTTTTTACCGAACTGTTGTATGCACAACGCTGATCTACTTCTTGTGGTGCATTTCCCATGAAGTAAATCTGCAGAAATTTATAGTCAGCACTCGGAACTGGCAAAAGCAAACCTGATCGATGATATATTTGGCCTTGAATCTGTAATGTTTTATTTACAAATGCTGTAAGAGATTGTATTGCAATTAACTTGAAAGTATTTGGAAACAATTGTTGTAGTTCTGGATTTGTGTCAGGAAATGTTTGGAATGTGCTCCTGTTCCAGAAAGCAATGAGCGCAATGGCTCTGGTGGTGGAATCAACGGTGTCAATTTCACTTTGCCACTTGCGCAACACATTCCAGGAGTTTCATTTCTATATTTGAATGCCTCACAATGTGGGCACACAACACTCATCGAACCAATAGCAACGGAATGCTCTGCTCTGTAATCAATTGTCCTGTTGTAATGGAATGCAGCTCGATGAGTAGTTAACGCAATATTTGTTTGTTTTCTTGCACGAACATTCCAATTTATTACCACTCGGATGGATTCTATTGAACGATTATGTCTCATTCGGTGCATATCTACTTCGTTTGCACATTCTCGTGTAAGTGCTGAACGTGTTTGTGATAATCGATTCCGTTCAATTTCATTTAACTCTTCGAGTTGCTCCGCAGTTTGATTAGATCGAAAATACACTTGGTTTGACGCATTGCAAGTTTTGCGACCTAAATTGCTACTTCTTATTGGCGGCATAACAATGCGAGAGAATTGGTTCACTTTGCTCGTACCTTTCAACCGTTTATAACTTCAAGACCCACAGTCTATAAATTTGTTTGATGTAACTTATTTCAATTCATGAAACGATTACAATGTACTTACAATGAAATCTTAATTAAAAAAAAAACTTAACACCGTTTAAAAAGTTAACTTTTTTAGAAACACTTTTTATTCACAATATTTTTTAGTTCACAATTTACAATTAATATTATTTGATTTTAAGTCACATGATTACTTTGATCCACAATTTGACACTAAGCAGTCAATCAACATTTGCTTATGTGGCAAAATAATTTGGAATGTAAGTAAAATAACGGTATTTTTAGACAAATCGCAAAACAACAAAAAAGTAATACCGAATAAGTTGTTACATGTTGAGAGTATATCGAACAAAAGAAAATATAATTAACAAAGTAAGTAGTTCCTATTGTCCGTTATCATGAAGAGTGCATAAAAAAATTAATATTTTTGCAAACTGTTAAACTTCAAAACTTCTTCAATACCATAACTATTTTTCTTTACCTAAAAACCTTATTCGTGACCGTATACAGTTAAACTTGAACATGAAATAAAAAACTCTTAGCACAATTCTGAATAAAACTAAAAAAAAAATTTAATCTAAAATCTAAGCATCTGTGTGCTTAATACGTATATTAAAAGTTATTGAAATTATTAAAAATCTACTTAAATGAAAGCATTAAAATTATTGTTTGTTGTTGTCATCAATAAAGTGATTTCAAACATACAAAAAATGAACATGGTTGCTAAAATGTAAACTTTCCACGCTTAGCTTGTCACTAAGCCACTGCTAGCAAAATTGGTAGCATGCTTTATGTTAAAATGCTGTTAAGTTTTAAACATGCATGTTAACGCGACCTTTCTTTTAGAAAAAAAATAATTTTATCATAAAAAAAGCTTTCTCTCTTTTTAACAAAAAGTTAGCCCGACGCCGAAAAGAAAAATAACAACAACAAGGCAGCTGGCCTTGCTCACCAACATGACAGATCTTTCATCGTGGGAACAGTGGAGTTAAACAAAGTAAGTTTTTTTATTCTCTTGTTTTTATTATTTGCAAAGCTTTTCTTTTATATTTTTTTTTAATCGAAAGAACGAAAAAAACAAAAACAAAAAACATTTATAACGTCAAAAAAAAAAATCGTAATAACTGTAGCATAATTTAATTGAAAAAAAACAAAACAAAAGAACAAACATATCTAAAAGATTTCTGTGTCAGATGGAGGATTCGAACCTGGGTTCTCTGGCGTAGGAGCCATACACTCTACCCACTACGCCACGGTCGCCACATTATTATATATTATGTTTATATTTCTTTTTCATAAATCTAGCCTCACAAACCAGTGTTTTTTAATAACTTTTTTTCCTTGATTGACTTTTGTTGAAGTTTAAAATGATTTATTTGAATTTACCTGAAATACAAACAACGACGTAGTGATGATGTATTTGTAAATTTAAAGTTTGATTTCATGCGGTCATTGTGAGAGAGTTGTGAGATACCTTTATTTTTTGGGATCATCTTTAAGATTAATATGGATTTTGTTTTATGATGATCATGGATGGAAGGGATGGTGTTGAGGCAAGGTCACCAATGCTCAGTTATTTCTCAATGTTATTTCGAGCGCAGATTTTCTTTCCATCCTTTTAATTGTTCTTTCTCTAAATTTCTTATCCTTCAATCTTTTCCTAATTCTATGTATTACTACCTTTAACCCATCCCTTACTCGCAACTTTGCATTGCTGTAGTTGTGTTTTTATCAGTGATAGGCTATAAGAACTTTCACTCCCACTAGCCGACGAGCCAGAGCCGGAAATCAAAGCGTGCATCTGTCGCTTATCGTCTGCTCAAAAATAATTTTAAATTAAGATCGTTACATGCTAAAAAGATATGACGATATTAAAAAAATTGCATTTTTTCTTTGAAAATATTTGTTATTTAAATAATACCGAATGATTATTACAGAATGAAATAATTTAAGCACAAAGCTAAAGAAGACATATGAATTAACTCAAAATCACAAGAGGTTTGGTGAAGTTAGCTTAAAAGTTTTCAGGTTCATGTGAATTTTTTAAAGTTTTTTTTTGAGATTTTATTATTTTTGTACTGATTGTAACTTGAAAGAGGCTGACAATTTGTTCATACTTTCTACGGCAAAGCTGTTCTGATCTTTATCTTTTACTTTTAAAAAAAAAAAAACTGTGGCTAGAATCACATTGACGATTTTTTTGTATTTTTCGTTATTTTCATATATGTTGCACCAAACTTTTTATTTTTGTTCCAAAGATAGAGAGTTGTGTGTTAGAATTTTATAAAAATTTATATTGTACGAGCTGTTAGTGTTGGTGGTACATTTTATTGTTCACAAAATTCACAAAGCTTATGAAAATGAAATAAAATCTTAAGTGTTGCGCGAGTTAGGTATTTTTCAGGAGCTAGTGAGTAAAACAACTTGTACTTTCTGATCTTGAACAACTGAACTTTTATTTTTAAGTTTGATTCCAAAAGACTTATTTCTACGTTTCCATTTTCGTTCTTTAAAAAATATGTAAACATATTAACCTATTTATGGATTGCAAAATTACAATGTTGTAATCGTTTAAATAACAAAACTGACCGAAAAGTGAAGTTATTAATTCCTAGAATAAATGTAGGCTAACTTACTGATTTAATATTATTGCAATCGTACAAACAAAAAAAAAAAAAAAAAATACATTCCTAGAATAAATGTAGGCTAGCTTATTGAATTAACATTGTTGCAATCGTTTAAACAAAGGAAATACATTGTCGCAATAGCATAATTAAAGAAAGAGGTCAATAAAAATAATAAGGGTATTCATTCAATGCCGAAAAGGAACCGAATATGTCGAAAATCGGAAAAACCGTAAACGCCGAATTTAAACTGTCAATATTTGTATGGAATCTGATATACGGCATAGTTTCCTGTTTCCACACGATTTTGATGCGTAAATAGCGCCGAATACTTTCGGCAACCAGTTGCTGCCACCTCTCAAATATTTTACATATATTTAATACAAATATTAAACCATAGTTGCCACTTTTTCAATGCAATTTAAAGAACAGCTGATTGATATACGGCATTCGCCCATAACTAAAAAAAGGTACCTCATGCAAAAACAGCGAATATTTTCCGATATTCGGATCGGAAAATATTCGGCATAGCATGAATACCATTAATATATAAAAAACTCTTGTGATTATTCAGCAGTTTGGACTTCTGTGCCTTTGGTGATGATTTCGTAGTGGCTGATGTTGTTGTTGTTCTTCTTGTTGTTGTTGTAACTAAGGGTGTGTGTCAAAAGGAAACTTTTCACTCGTGATAGGAAAGAAAATATCACGTTGAACAAAATTTGTGTGTGTTGAAATAAATTTGTCTTTTAAGCTGTGCCATGGACGATGAAATTTTGACAATTACAAATTTTGGCGTTTTATATTTCGGTCGTGTTTTAGCGGTAATATTTTATTTAATTTGCAAAATTGTGATTAATAGCACAAAATTAACAGAATTCTACGCAAATATTTTCCACTACAGCTTATGATGCTGTCTGAAGCTGAATCTTTTGAAATTATTTTTCTTAATAAAGGACGAAGAGTAAGTACTGGCTGTTGTTTTCTGCTCAAGTCAACTGACAAATGAGTATTTCGTTAAGGACATCACATAACTTCGATCGAGAGGTTATTCCGATGATCTAAATGCTAAAATGAATGGAGACAATGCAGTGACAAGGGGACATTTAAGAGTATCCTGATAAAATATTTTATTAATCATGATAAAATAAGTAAAAAAGTGTATTTTTTATTAAGTATTTATTAAATAGTAGTATTTAATTTATGTAATATGCATTAATATATCCTAATAAAATACAGATGATAATGTTTCATATTACATTTAAAATAAAGTAATAAATCAATTTATTTTGTTTTCTTTTCTTTGTTTCACTGAATTCATTCTAAATTCCAAACTTTTCTACTATTATGTAACATATATAAAAAATTATATAAATTTTTTGTCCGAAATCTAGGGGGAAGGAAACTTTTCCCCGTTTCCTGAAGACCATTGAGCTATATTGAAGGCTGCTGGCCCTAACAAGTTAAATATCTTAGCTTGAATTGAGTCTCGAAGTGAACTATGTTTTAATTCTGTTGCCCATTCATATATGTATATATGGGCAAGGTGCCTCACGCTCCATAGAAAAAAAATGTTGTTTCGGTTGGTTCCTCAAAATAATCCTTGGTGTATATTATGATGATTCCCCAAATATTTCGACTCTAGCGATAGCCATCCGTGAGCTAGAATGGTTTGAAACATCCTCTAAAAATCGAATTTTTTATAAAAATATTGCTTGATTTGGTAATTTAAGAAAATAATCGGTCAGAAATAAGTGTACTTAATAAAATAATTCTTCTAATCTGCATCAAAAAATCTTAAATTTTTACCGTCGGACCAAAGACAATGCCGATTTTCATGTATTGTTTTAACTTTTTTTATACTATTTTTACTAAAATTCAAATTGAACTATTTTGCCATATTACTTTTAGTCAAATAAATTGTTAGAAAAATTGTTAATTTGTTGTTATTTAATTCAATTTAATCCTTCACCTTGCACTACAGTTTACCATCAATAGACAATTTATTTGACTAAATGTAACATGAAAAAAAATTCAATTTGAAGAACAGAATCTGCAGAAAATTCATGTACAAGGCGCTTGCAATGCGTTAGAGGGCAAGAAACACATAATGAATTTATTCTATTGGTTGGATTGTGTTTGGCGCAGAGATGTGCAGTGTGGCTTAAAGCCAATAGCGGGCTATTGTAATTTTATCATTAGCAAAAGTTAGAAGCTTTTTAATGAAAAAAGTCGTTAAAAAAGTAAAATAAAGTTTTATTCTGAACTAAAGAATAACCGCCTTTATTTGGATTCTCTGTCGATCTGTAGCTTAAGATATCATTCAATTATACGGTGTGACCAGTATGAAAATCTGCATTTTAATAACAAAGCGTTATTTACGGGCTTTAAAAAAAAAAATCAATGCTCTAGAACTGCCCCGGAAAATAAGAAAAAATTTTACTTAATGTGGCCCAACTCAGTATCACAAATTAATAGGGAAGATTTTTCCAAACGAAGAACTGCGTTTAATTTTTTCTAATCTTAGGCTTAAATCTATCCAGCACAGATGGAGCGCTTGGTGTCTTCAGCGGTATAAAGTCTTCGCTGGTCCCGCTGTGTTCCTATAAGTATAATTTGCTTCTTATTTTCACGCACATTCTCAATGAATTCCTATCAACAAAAAAAAAAAAAAACACAAAATATGGTTAAAAACCACTCAAAACTAGCGTTACATACCTTTTGCTTCAGTTCCTTCACAATTTGCTTATTATGTGCTGCCACCTCGAGGGTTCACAAAGAACAACGACTTCTTGGCCTCCACCTTCGCCTGTAGAGATAGAACATCAACGCCCGCAATTTCAAGGGATTCAAGGTTATCAGTTCGGATTCAATGTTATCAGCTCCGCCGGTATCTTTTCTAACAGTTCATGGACTTCATGCTCCTTGCGTTGGGATTTAGTCTGGAATAGATTGTCTTCGAGCGCATCAAAGTTGGGTTCAGCCAAAACAGGTAAAAGTAGCGATTAGAAGCCTTTAGCTGTGGACACGCCAAGTATATCTTCGTAGGCAGAAAAACGCATTCCATGCACAAAACCCTTGCAACGTTGGCGCAAATAGGGCGCTTTGGCATTATCGCCAATCATTAGGTTCGTGTATATTTCGCAATAGTTACCCTGTGCCAACGCCAGCATGCCACGTTGCCATACATCGACTTGATTGCCGGGCAATCGAAATTTGTAAGTAGCCACTGGACCCTTGAGAGCGTCCACACCTTAACATTTGCAAGCCTTTGGGATCCACAGTCAGTGCCGACATAAGTGTGGAGTGGTACAGCAGCTTGGCTAGTGGCTCACGCACTTTTGGTGACCATATTGAAACGACACCTTTGCCACCTCTTATACAGAGCACGTATTAGCTGGATTCTGACGCATCAAGCGTATATTACCCAACTTTGTCATATATGACCCAATCTTTTTGTGCACAGGCAAACATGTTGGGCACATGCAACCAAGCAACATCGGCCACTTCTTCCATCGCGTTCATTTCGCAGTGCAGTTTTTTGGTGACCCAATCAAAGGTGGCTTCATGGCCACGCTTGCCACCAAGTTGCAAGTTGCGTCCATTTTTGGTATAGCGCATGGTATAGGGCTTCAAGATTGAATTTTAAGTGTTTGACAGCTGCTTGTATGCTGGCCTAAAGTGTATTTAAATAATTGTACGCATTATAGAGCTAAACAAAAATAACACTTACATTTGCCACAATTTCCGACTGTCGATAATTAGCTGCAATCTCTTCTGCATCCGGCTGTATGAAACCCTCTACCTCCAGCAGCAGCAGTTCAGTACGTGCTGCCTGCTCTGTAGCATACTCTAAATAGAGTTCCTTGCGTTTATGTTTCTCCATGAAACTTTTTATACCGCAAACATGAAATTATAAAAACAAACAGCGATAACAAAACGTGCTTGTGTTTTTTTCACAAATGATATTTTATGTCAATATGGCGCGGTCTTGTTTTTTTTTTTGCAATTTTTGGATGTGTCAAAAATTTGCTTTCAATTGTAAAAATCCAGGGGCTACTACAAATTTTGACAATTATATTCACCTCACAAATGCCAAAAATTGCTCTACCAACTGCCAAAATTTGCATATCCGAGTGAAAAGTTTCCGATTGACACACACCCTTTGTATGTATGTATGTGATGTTGGTTGGACCTCAATGGTTTCGGTGGTGGTTGTAAAGTGGCTGCTGGTGTTGTTGTTGTCGTAACTCCTCCCCTCTCAGTATAAAGTGATGGCCACAAGGATGGCGTAGGGGCCCTTACGAAATCGTTTGTTTACGGTATATAAACTGAGGCCATAATCTTTCTAGGGACGTAAATTCAAGACCAGGATTATGATTAACGTGTATTGCAATGCATCTTGGGCATATGAGGCGTATAAGACCAGGATTATGATTAACGTGTATTGCAGTGCGTCTTGGGCGTATGTAATTGAGCTTTCCATTTGATGATCGCGAAGTTCCTCCAAGATTAGGGCTTAAGATATAGAGAGCTTGTATGCCTGAGTGTGTTATTGGCAAGATATGTATTTTGTCCCATAAGATTCCAACATTGCTCTTGTAGAAGATGCCTCTTGTAGCTATGTCGCAACTTTGGAAATGAATAGCACCGGTACCTTCAATTGTGTATTGTCTTTGACTGCAGGTAGAATTTATTAGCATATAAGGTATATTAATATAGACGATAAAGTTGGCTTCTGGCTGGAAGACCGTTGTTATCTTTCCGATGTCAAACAGGTCGCACTGTCCAGGTTGATTTTGCATAAGCTGCCCCACCCATATCGATTCTTGAGTTGTTTCTGCTGGGATTGGTTTTTGGCAAAAGTATATTTTAGACAGTTTTTGATATGTTTTGTCAAAAAACTGAATATCTTTGTTGTTGTAAGTTATGCATGATTTTGTTATTATTTGTTTTGTTATGTTTTTTGGGGTTGGTATAATATGATACAGTTGATAATTTTCTGCATAAATATTGGGTATTTGAATACTGAATATGGCATTGGAATGGTTCTAATATGCTTTTAATTGTAATAGTTCGTATATTTCTTTATCTGTTTCAATTTTAACAGACTGATTATTAATATAATTCCTAATTTCTTTGATATCTTCATGGTTTAAAATGAGCTTGGATATAATGTTTAATTTGGCTTATTCGAAATATGGCTTCTGCTATATCTGTGATATGATTAAATAAGATATCTATATTGTAGTTGAGTTGATTAAGATATTACATTTCTTCCAATATATTTTCATTTCTTTTTATTTTGTTTGCTGTTTCTTTTGAATATTTTTTGACAAATTTTTCAATTGTACTGTGTTCATTATTCATGTGGTCAGTAATATTTTTTAATCTTGCAATCATGTCCATATTTAATTTATTCTGATTAACCGATTTATTTTGTAATTTTTTTCATTTCCTCTTTATCTTGTTGTTTGTCCATGGAAGGATGCCAGACGAAATGTCGCTAGTAATTTTGCGTAAAAAATGGAAAATCAGAGAAAGAGAAAAGAATTAGAATTTGTTGGTTTTTTGGAAGTGAGAGGGTTTTATTCTTACCAGTTTGGATGTTCATTTATAAGTAACTTAATATTAACATTGTTGCGAGCGACAAAGGCTCGGTTTAAAGAGAAAATGAAACAAAGATAAATTATAGGAAAATTAGATAGTTCGAAAGTGAAGGGAAGCGCCACCTACCAGTGATTTCTTAGGTGTAGGACGTTAATATTTACACGTAAACATTACCTCCCGCCTTGCAATGCGGCTGCAATGATAACATATAGAATATAAAAAAGAAAATAGTTTAATAATATAATGTATAAGAATGAAATGAGATTTCATGCATATTGTTTATAAAATACATCTTAATAATAATATATTTAAAGAGCGTTTGCATTTTCAAGTTCAGTCTTGTTCTCAGCTGTGTTTGTTCATAAGTACTGAAGTAATAAAGGGTTCTTATTGGATTATGTTTATTTATTATAAAGTTCAGTGATTTATTCGGTTATGATAAGATTTATTAGCAACGTATTCAGATTTTAAATCGTGTAAGCTCCAGACAGGATATATCCAAAGATAGTATTTTGGGCAACAGCAAGGCTACTAATACTGGGAATCACGCCTGGCTGAATGATTTTGGGATATAAGTCCGCACCCAAAATCAACGAAACAGGTTCGGATTTAAAAAATGTTGGATCAGCCAGCGTAATATTGCGAAAACACGCTTGCATGACAGGATCCAACGATTTAGAAGGAGTCGGTTTGCTGAGATATTGCTGAACCTTCATCGTGGCTTTCATTTAAATATGGGGATCGGAATGAGCACGGAGGATAACCGTGCAAATTTTCTCGCCTCCCATTAGAGTGGTAGCCAACTTCAAACCATGGACTAGTTGAAGGGAAATCCAACTTATGGAGATGCATGAGTCAATCATAGCTCTATCTTTATGGAGCTTGTCCTTAATTTGGATTTTAACAACAGCGGTTGGAAACAAAGTCACCGCGTGTTGCATCAAAATGGAGGAAAGCGTTGATGGCGGCTGTGGTTTGGATGTCGACAGCACCTCCTGGTGATGAAGCAATGTGTGATAATTTTGCTCACATTTTCGGCAGAACCTCTTGAATATACAAGAGTCACGTAAATGCTGATGTGCCAGACAGATTTTGCAGTATTTGTGGATTAGAACCGCTTTCATTCGTTGTTTAACGTTCATTTAACGGAATTTTGATCAACTGCGGAGTGGATGAAATCCAGAGCAAACACAACATTTCCGTTGTGGAACTGTCGCTGTTGATAGATAGTCTTGGCATTGTTAAACTGAATGAAAAAATTAAGAGGAGAGTTTAAAAACAAACATTTATGCGTAGAAGAGAAGTGCTAATTGGATGGAAGAAGAACAAGTTTGACGATGGGCCGAGTAATGGAACCACGAGCGGTAAGGATATCAGCTACCCGAACTCTATTGTCATTACCCAAATACACCTTAGTAATACGACCTGGACGCCATCCGTTTGCCGGTAGATTTTCGTTTCGAATAACGACCATATCATTTACGGCGAGGTTGTATTGTGGATTTTTCCATTTGTTTTTCTTGTGTAGCTCTTTCAGGTACTCATTTTTCCAACGAGTGCAAAAGTGTTGATGGAGAGCTTTGAGCCGCTGCCAACGATTTATTATTGAGATTGGCTCTTCAGTAATTGTGGGTTCAATGGGAGCGAAAATAGAAGTGCCTATAAGAAAAGAGCATCATTATCTGTTGGAACTGTAGACCTTGGAGATATGGGACGAGAATTGAGGCATGCTTCAATTTTTGAAAGAAGTGTGGAAAATTCATCAAAGGCATAACGAATGGACCCTGTAACTTTACAAAGATGCTGCTTTAAAGACTTAACGCCAGCTTCCCATAAGCCTCCCATGTGTGGAGAACCAGGCAGAATAAAGTGACAGGTTAAATTTTGATAGATTAAATTGGAAGCTATGGCAGTTCGGGAAGCCTTAATGATATCACGCACTAGCTCTTTTGAAGCATCAACAAAGGTCTTTCCGTTGTCCGAATAAAGGTCAAGTGGGCAACCTCGTCTTGATACAAAACGGTTGAAAGCAGCAAGGAATGCTGGAATTGTTTACGTGCTAGTTGCTTCTAAATGAATTGCTTTCGTCGCGAAGCAACACATAACCCTTTGTTATGAGACATGCTCTCCCATTGTAATTCTTAATAGCAAAGGGCCCCATGAAATCAAGACCAGTGTGTGTAAAAGGACGGGTTAAAAGAGTACGTTCTGGTGGAAGAACACCCATAAATTGAGTTTGCAATTTTTGTTTGTATGTATATCACGCATGTTTTGCATTTGAGGATAATACCTTTAATTAAATTCTTTTCTCTAGGAATCCAGAATTCAAGGCGAATCAAACGCAAAACGAGCTGATTGCCTCCATGAAGTGAGATTTAATGGGTAAAAGAAACCAAAAGTCAACTGAGCTGACAATTATAGGGAATTATTACAGGGTGCCTCACATTATATGATAACGCAGGTGATGAGGCAAGCCTGCCACAAACTCTGAGAACTCCGTTATTATCAAGCTGAGTAAAGCGCTCGATGATGGGATACCCGTTTTCTCCAAGAGTGTCTAATGCTCATTCGGATAACCAACCTTTTGGCATATGACAAACAGACATTTCTTAACATTTTGATCTTCATTTCTTGTAATTAGCGTGGAGTCAAAAAAAAATATGTTGCTCTACGAGTTTGATGAGAGCGATTGAAAAATCTAAATATATAAGCAATTACTCGTATTGCTCATGGAAATGATGAAAAACGCTCAAGGATGTCTTCGAAATTAGAAAAATGAATAAAGTTGGAGTTCACAGTCTTGATTTCAAGATCTGTTTCATGATCACTAATTTGGGGTTGATGTGGCCAGTTATTCGGGATTTTAGTTATTATTAAATCGTTATCAACGAGATATTGTGGCAATACTCCACGGCTCGCTTAGTCCGCGGGATTGTGGAGCGAGTCAACATAAAACCAACTAGCAGGACCCACAGTTTCGATGACTTTCGAAACACGATTTGCAACAAATGTTTTCCACTGGCATGGTGAATTTTTCCAAGCCATGCAAGGACAATTGCAGAATCGGTCCAAAAGAAAGATTTGTAGTTTTTTACATCTAATTGAAAGATCAAATTATCGAACACTTTGGCGAGCAATACAGCGCCACAGAGTTCTAACCTAGGAATCGAAGTTTTGATTGGTGCCACCTTAGTTTTTGAAATCAGTAAGTTCGTAGAAATAGGACTGTTGTTTGTTTTAATGCGAACATATATGACAGCTGCATATTTCTTTTCGGAAGCGTCGCAGAATGCGTGAAACTCTAGATCACAGTCAGGAGCGTAATCAATCCATCTTTGAATTTGAATTCGATTGATATGAGAATTCGATTGATTTTCGATGAATTGACACCATGACTGAAGAGAAAATGTAGGTAAGTTCACATCCCAATCAATTTTGGTTAGCCAAAGTTGTTGCATAAAGATTTTGGCCAACACAATGCATGGCGCTTACCATCCCGCCGGATCGAATACCTTAGCAATCTGTGATAGAACTTCACGTTTTGTAAATTTTTTCAAGAAATAGTACTATGGAAAAATAAAAGGTATCAGAAAGTGCATTCCATCGTACACCTAAGATTTTTGCATTGCTGCTATCATCGAGCTAAAGAAATGAACTATTAAGAAGATGTTCTTTTGGTAAATCTTTTAGAATTTCTTCGGAGTTAGAGGTTCACTTTCGCAAAGAGAACCCGGCTGAACTCAGAGCAGTGATAAGTTCATCACTTGTGCACAAAGCCATAGAAATCTCATGGCAGCCAGCAAGTGCAGCGTCAACATACATGCATGAACGTAAAATATGGCTAGCTAATGATAACCTTTGTTCAACATCGTCTGCCAACTGGAACAAAGTACGGATGGCTAAGTATGGAGTACAATTGACTCTAAACACAACCGTTTTCAACTCAAAGTCTTGAATTTCATCTTGTGGAAAATTACGGAATAAAATTCCTTAAAATGGGGTTTGGTCAGGACTAGCATATATCTGACGATATTTTTTCTAAATATCTGCATTGAAAACACATCGGAAAAATCGCCACTTCAATATCAGAACAGTCAAATCTGACTGTAACACTGGACCAGTATAAAGAACGTCATTTAAACTAACTCTGTTTGAGGAAGGATTAAACGCATTAAATACTACGCGAACCTTTGTAGTAGAACTTTCAGGTTTTTACAAACTGCGTGATGTGGTAGGTTCAAGACAAAATTTTCAAATTTTGGGATAAAAACTGCCTGCATGTGACCTAAAGTGGAGTATTCAAGGACGACATCATCATATTTTATTTTCATCTCTAGAGTTTTGCAAAGGCACGATTCGTTTCTCAGAAATTGAGCACAAGCTATAAAGCATGACTGCCCAAGTTTCACGTTTTGAGGAAAGTCCTCTTTAAATGGAAGGGAAAGATAGATGAAGAGGAGTTTGCGGAGCTAGTTACAGGGCCAGTGAGAATCCATCCAAAGATGGTTTCTTGTGCAATGATTTACATATATTTCTTTGGATACCATCAAGAAGAATGGAAGGAAATATATCGCCGCCAATAAGGACATCAATGTGTGAACTCTGGAACAAATTGGAATCTGCAAGCTTAATGTTTGGAAGATTTAAAAATACTGCGGGACTTACAGTAAACGTAGGATGGTTACCTGTTAAGTGTAGAAGAACTAAAGCAGATGCTTCAATAGCGAAATTAGAATCAGCTGGAGATCCCAAGATAAACGAATATACCTTTTGTGTTTTAGCTGAAATAACATTTTAACATAACATTTACTGCACGAGATGGGAGTTTAAGCAACTTAAAAAGCCGCACTGAATAAAGATTCCTTCTGAATCTGAATCTATGAGTGCTCGAGCGGAATAGGTGATACCTAAGTGGCAGATGTTGACCATTGCTGTACCCAAAGGAACACCATTTGAACCTGAAGCGAATCAAGTTTGAACAGAAGTATTTGGAATCAATGAATTAAAGGACTGTATTTGAATGGCATGTGAACTCTGAATGCCAGAATTCCTTGGAGTGAAATTTGATACCAAATCACTTGAAGTAGAAGCTACAATAGGAACTTCCATTGCTCGGTGCAATAAAGTGTTGTGACGTTGTCGACAAGTAAAACAATTGAACGAACTTTTGCAGTCTTTTACCGCGTGAGCTCGAGCAAAACAATATAAGCATTATCTAAATTTTGTCACGCACGCAAGCCTTTCGTCAGGATTAATTTTGAGAAAATTTGGACATTTTCGGATAGTGTGGTGTTCATTAATGCAAAGCTTGTATTGAGGACTAGTCACATTGAAATGCTAAGAATTAATTTTACGAGGATTAGAACTTTGAGGAGCTGACTTTGTTGACGAGCTGAAAACCTGATATCAGAGACCATTTCAAGGGTTTGATATCGATCTGTTAAAAACGTATTAAGTTTTTCCCATTTTGGAATAACATTCTTGTTGCTTAACGACTGTTCCCAAAGAGTTAGGCTAATATGGCATCCCAATTAGTTATGTCAATATCATACAGTGTAAGTGCAGATATACAACTGTTAATATCGCGCTCTAACTTTTTTATGGAACTATCGCATTCTGTAGATATCGAAGGAAGGTTAAATATGATTCTAAGTTGGCTGTTTACAAGAATTCTTTGGTTTTCAAAACGATCTTGAAGGTTTTTCCACGCTATTGGAAAACCTTCATTACAATGTCACGTGCTTCACCTTGTGCTTTTTGATCCAAGTAAAATAGTTTTCTACTGCATTTAATAGAGTGTTGTTGGCATAAATTGCCGTAAACTTGTCACGGAAAGAAGGCCATGCTAAAAATTCTCCGCTGAAATCCTCGGTATCGCATGGGAGTGAATGGAAACCACTTGAGGAAGTACGAAAGCTAGTAGGATTGGATGTAACTGGAGTAGCTTACTGCTCAATTATTTCGCCTATCCTTGCTACACAGCGAAGTGGTGCGGTACCGTGCTCTTACTGTTTCTAGATCAACATCTTTGCTGTTGTCATCATCCTTCTCCGGCGAACTAAAGTCTTTTAGGCAATCTTCATATGCCTTTTTGACGTTGGCCCAGATGGACTTCTTCTCTTCTCGATGAACTTCCAAAGAGTGCGCCGAGCATCCTGCAGCAGAATCTTCATTGAACTCAGCCTCGAATTCTGTAATGTGATCAGTAACTCGAATAAAGGACTAGAGTGGAGACATTATAAGAACAGGTAGGAAGTAAACTAATCGAAGAGGAGGTAAGAACTAATGGACTTCAAAGAACCAATGCCAGATTTCTGATTATAAGCCCACAGAAACTTATTCAGCACGCAATAAAAATTAATAATTAATCAGATTGAGAAGAAATCGTTCAAAGATACGTCATTTTGAATAGTATAAGCTATCGATTAATTATCGGTAAGAACACGATATGGAAGACCAAAAACCTTTTGATATTTTACAGTTCAACCATAGGACTGAACAAAATATAATGAATGGAATAACACGTTTTTTGATAAACACAATGATATACGTATCATTGATAAATTATAAAACAATATGATCGTTGAAAAGCTTAATGTATAGCAACACACAAAATTGGATCAGAAAAAATATTATAAGTTTTGAAATACAAACGCGATAACCTTTCGAAATATTCTTGAAAAGAAAGAAAGAATATTTTTGGAAGTGAATAAATCATTCGAAAATCTTGCAAAAAGCAAGCAGCGACAAAATCGGATAAAAAAATATTACAAGTTTTAAAATGTAAATACGATAACTTCTTAAAATATTCTTGAAAATAAATGCTAAATTCAACAAATCATTGGAAATCTTGCAGTAAGCAAGCAGTGACAAAATTGAATTAAAAAAACACCTTAAAAGCTTTGATATGCTATCGCGATAATTTTTTGAACTATTCTCGATGACAAAACAGATTATTTGAAAACCATGCACAATGGCATAAGCGAAAATCAGGTCAGATTATTAATGGTATAAAATTTAAAAAAACGATGAAAATCGATTAAAAGAAAAGCATTGGCGAGAAAAAATATAAATTGAAAATCGGCAAGTATCGGCAACGAAGAAAAATTAGTACACCTTTAAATCAACGACAATCCCACCATCTGGAATCAATGAATATCGATAAATGAATCCGACTTTTGGATATTTCTATTTTTTGTTTATTTTTTTTTATACCGAAAACAATCTATCTGCCTCTTTAGAAAAAGGAGAAACTTCACTGTTTTAAACGGTCGAGTCAAATTAATTTAATTAGTTAAAGCAAACAAATTTACAAAAAGAAAAAAAAAAAACGCAAAAGTTCAACACTAAAACTTTGTAAAATTTGGAAATAATCAAATTTAATGAATAAGGTTCTTAAGGTAGAGTCAAACTTACTGAAAATCCAAAAAATTTAACAAAATTAAATTTTTTTTTGTTAACCAACACTGAACTATTTTGACTTTTTTTTTAAAGTTAAATCACAAAGATTTATAATTTCATATATAAAACAATATATTTTTGGCCAATATGCCCATATTAACTGTGTTTTTTTTTTTGATTGCAATCACTGTTCAGCGTTCTTGAATATATGGAAATTTTATATATACATATATATATATGTTATATATACAAATATCGCCTGTGACCGAAATTCGGCCATATCAAAACTAATATTAAAGTCTTCACTTAGTATCATGGTACTTAAATTTTTTGGCAAATATTTGTTTGAGTCTCTTAGATCCTTCTTTTGAATAATTCATTAAATTTTCGAAAAAAAAAACTTTCTTCTGAATTGACGCATAGAGGTGATCCTTCAATATTTCTTCTAAGCACACGTAACCTATATTTGAATGTCAATTATATGAGCTGGTCCTATTATATTCCCCCTTCAACAGATTGTCTGAACACACTTACTCCCTATCTGCCAACCTCTGGAAGTCACCATACGAGAAACACGAAAACTGTCGATTATAGTTTATATCTCCTGATTTTAGCCCTAGAGCTGTCAAATATATAAGCTGGTCCTATTATTTTTTTCCTTTTAACATTTCTTATTAACACACATGCCCCTATCAGCAACACTTCTGGGGGCCACCATACAAAAAACACAAAAACTGTCGATTGTAAGATATATCTCTTCCGAATTGACACCTTAACAGGTCAAATATATGAGCTGGCCCTATATTTTCGGCCTTCAACATTTCTTCTAAACACACCTACCGCCTTCTGCCACCCATGTGAGGGTCCTAATACAAAAAACACAAAAGCGTTGATATGTTTTCTTCTGGCCTGGTAGGTAAATCAGAAATACAGGCATTAACAGTGCAAGCCTTAACAATGCAAACGTTTACAGTGATGATATTAATAGTGGTGTAGATAAAGCATTGCTGACGTTATTATTGCTGGCGTTAACAGTGCTGACGCGATTTCTTAATACTTACACCTATTCTTGAGTGCAATAGAATATCTATTATGCAAAAACGAAAAATAATTTCGAAGAAGTTAGAAAAAAACGGCAACAAAATATGAACTGTTTGTATGAACAAAAATATAGTGTCCCAATAAGAGTGCAGGATTTAAATTTTGTGGCATTTTTGATAAATGTTCTGAATCGGAACATATATACTTGACAATCCAAAAAAAAAAAATACGCGTTTATTAAGACACCCTTTATTTTGTTGTGTCTCAACCACGCTGATCGAATGTTTCCGAGAAGATAGGAAAGATAAAGCAAAAACAACCACACAGCTCTGTTGAAGCTTTTGACTTCTTTTTCACTCTCGCATTCTACTGGACACTTGATATGAACCAGAGCTTTCAAATGATTTAAGTTTCATTAGAATATGTTGTCTTTAAAAATAGGTAAAAAGGGAGTTAAACTTTGTGTTCACGCCATTATATATAGATTCTAATACTGAAATGTATCATTTTGTACGTAATAGAATCCATTACAAAAGAAATAGCAAAAACGATTTTTCGATTTAAAACTCCCACGACGTCCCTCAATGCTGTCGCTCTGGTCGTTGGTCTCCACTATTCTGCTGTCAAAGTTTTTACAGAGCTCTGTTATATTTTTACATTCTTTCACTTTCTTAAACATTCATTAAAATGGTGTTGGAGCTGGGTTCAATATAGTTTTCATTTAGTTTTCGCAGTTTTAATGGTTGCACAAACATAAGTTGACTTTTAGTTTTTCTTCGAGTTTTACACAGTTTTATGTCTTAACTTTTTTCCCACTTAGGAGTATTGAGGTAGTTTTAAGTCAATCAATATTTTTTTTTTTTAATTAAGCACTGATTTTAGTAGAATTAAGTAGTTTTAAGTCTTATGTATTGTGTGTTTTTTTTCTTTGTTTTTTTTAAGATGTTTTTATTCAGTTCTCACATAGATTTAACTGATTGTAAGGTCTATTTTTGAACAATTTTTTATTTCTTAATTTATATTTACCACGGGGAATTTAATATTGGTTTTAATCAATTACATTTTTAGCAATTACATTATAATTATTTTTTTTTGTAGAAAATTCTTGTAACTTATACATTGTTATAAATTCTTATAACTATAACATTTTTATTTTTCTTTTTTTTATATTTTTTCTATTAATTTAGAGAATTTCCACATTTAAAATGTTTGATTATTCTAATATTTTTTCCTCTTTAAAGAAATCAATTTTATTAACAACTATTATATGTTATTTTACCGACCTGTTGTCGGCTGAATCGATTTGGTTGCAGTAGAATTGATAGGGCGGCAAAATATTTTCGTAACTTGTTTATAAAGAGCTGGAAACAAACCAATGAACTTGTTTGATGCGTGCTCTAAATTTTTTCTAACCAGCAAAAACTTTGCTCACATGTTATGAATAAAATAATGTAGAAAACTTAAGTAATCTATTACGTTTTGAGTTACAGAAAGTATTAATTTAACATAGGCATGTCATTGGCGGTAGTTTAAAAAAAAAAAAATTAATCATTTAAGTAATGCAATTAATTAATTTGGTCTTTTTGACTGAATATAAGGTATAATTGAATAAAATATTAGGATAATGCATTGCAAAATATTTAAAATGTTCTTCTGAGTTTATTTAGAGGGCGGAACAGTTTTGACTGCCGCAAAATCTTAAAGACTGTTGAACAATTTTGTAGCTTTAAGAAAAAAGACATAATAAAGGGATTCAAGTCACTGCCTACTTACTTACTTAGGTGGCCGTGACAACCCGTGTCCGGATTTCGACCGACCTCATCAGCTCTCGCCAGGCGCCTCTGCTTTGCGCGCGCCTTCTCCAATCGGATACACCAAGTGCGGTTAGGTCTTCCTCAGCCTGGTCCATCCATCGGAGGCATGGTCTCCCTCGTCGTCGTTGACCAGCGACCCTCGCCTCGAGCACCTTTTTCGCTGGAGCTTCGTCGTTCATACGATGGACATGACCCAGCCAGCGTAGTCGCTGCACAGTTATACGCCGAACTACGTCAATGTCATCGTAGAGCTCATACAGCTCGTGGTTCATTCGGATTCACTGCCTACACCGTGGGAAAAACATTGTAATACCAAACAAAATATACTTTACCACAAAGACTTTTTTTGGGCAGATTGTGCCCAAAGATAAAACATCGTTACGGCATAGACACAAAGAATATTAGATTCTCAAGAACAATATACTTTTAATCAAAAACCTAAATTCTTGTGGCAAAAACGTACGTTTTTGAAAATCATGGAAAAAAAGTCGTAAAAGTAAAGAAAATGCACTTTGGCACAAAGACTTTTATTCGTTAGGGCAAAGACCAAAAAAATATACTTTAATGCAAAGACTAAGGTCCTTGATATCAAGTTCATCTATATTAAAACTTATACGTTGGCAGGGCTAAAATTAAAGCGCTGCGGCGGACTATTCATTGTTGGCAGAGGAAGATCTCTTGATGAAGATGTGCAGGCGCGTCGTGGGATTGCAGCAAATAATTTTCGCATGCCAATTTCTGCAAAAGAAACAAAAAATTATTGGGATATTGTACTTTTTTAAATCTGCAAAAGACGATCTGCTCTGGTCGTTGGTCTCCACTATTCTGCTGTCAAAGTTTTTACAGAGCTCTGTTATATTTTTACATTCTTTCACTTTCTTAAACATTCATTAAAATGGTGTTGGAGCTGGGTTCAATATAGTTTTCATTTAGTTTTCGCAGTTTTAATGGTTGCACAAACATAAGTTGACTTTTAGTTTTTCTTCGAGTTTTACACAGTTTTATGTCTTAACTTTTTTCCCACTTAGGAGTATTGAGGTAGTTTTAAGTCAATCAATATTTTTTTTTTTTAATTAAGCACTGATTTTAGTAGAATTAAGTAGTTTTAAGTCTTATGTATTGTGTGTTTTTTTTCTTTGTTTTTTTTAAGATGTTTTTATTCAGTTCTCACATAGATTTAACTGATTGTAAGGTCTATTTTTGAACAATTTTTTATTTCTTAATTTATATTTACCACGGGGAATTTAATATTGGTTTTAATCAATTACATTTTTAGCAATTACATTATAATTATTTTTTTTTGTAGAAAATTCTTGTAACTTATACATTGTTATAAATTCTTATAACTATAACATTTTTATTTTTCTTTTTTTTATAGTTTTTCTATTAATTTAGAGAATTTCCACATTTAAAATGTTTGATTATTCTAATATTTTTTCCTCTTTAAAGAAATCAATTTTATTAACAACTATTATATGTTATTTTACCGACCTGTTGTTACAAATTAGAAATTAGCTTTGCGGGCTCTAGGTCCAAAATTTGTATTAAACTCCAAGTTTTAATTATAAAATTTATTATCAATATTTCGACTGCCGTCGACAATCATCTTCAGGATAACTGAAAACATTTTTAAAATTATATTAACAATACATTAACTTATCTTACATATCACCCACATATTACAAATTAAAACAGTTTGAAATTAACATACATCTTTTTAGTCAAACACAAACTTTACAAATTTTACACAAACTTTACGACAGTTGAACAAAACTTATTTAACATCTAACTTTCTTGACACTTAGCTTAATAATAATTTTTTATTTGTCACGAATTTTCTATATATGTGTGCGCAGTTGTCAGTGTCTGTTTTGTTGTTACTCTGTAGGAAAATCAACTAATTTAAAAGTAGTTGATAAAGTAGTTTTTTGTCAACCACAACTAGTTGAAATTCTGACTTTTTCCCATAGAACGAACTAACATATTTTGTATGGTGATGTCCGCTAAATAAGTCAATTGACTTTCGTCTGCATATATTGTCAACTACTTGTTAAATTAGTTATATTTAAATTATTTTTTAATTACTTTAAAATAATCAATTGAAAACTTTGCTGATGGCCTAAAGTTAATAATATTTGATGAAATAACATGGTTAAATATATATAAACTTGTAATCTAATAAAAATTTGAAATTAAACCAAAATTTGCAATCAAAATCAGAGTAGTTGCCACCTTAATATAATTCAAAGTCACTTGTTCTAAGTACTATTTCGATTACTTCATATATAATGCAATAAAAACTATTTAGAATTGAAGTGGATGCTGCCTTAATATAATTCAAAGTAGTTCATACACTGGTTTATTTTAAACTAGTTTTATAATTAGTTGTTTTTAAAAACCAGTTAGTTTGTTCCTATAGGGTAATTCTTTTCTCTTTTGGTAGACTAATAATGTGTAACATTTCTAATGTGTAGCGTTTAAATTTGTTGTCCTCTTGTTGTAAAATTTCAACACTGTCAAAGGCTGGTGTATGTCCATTAGGGTGGTCCAAAAACGTAAAAGTTTAAAATGTTGAAGTGCACTTGACTTTTTTTAATCCTTTTGATGACTTAAGCTACCACAAAAAAAATTTACCAAAATGAATAATATTTACAACTGCCTCAATGCTTTTGAAATTAAGGCTTATACATATGAATATAATATTTTTTTGATTTTTATAAAATATTTTTATTTATTTATTTATAATAGTTTTAAACTGTTTTCTTTGAAAGAACATTAATTTTTGGTTCTGGAAACATTTTTCTATGCATTTCCACAACCTGGAAAAGGAACTGTTTTTGATCTTCTTGTTTTGTTATTGAAGAATTGAAATTTGTAGCTAAAGCAATTCCCCTCTCAGCGCTGTCATTTACGACCTTTAGACCAATCGCTGCTTTTTTGCAAATTGAAATGGAAGACTTTCACTCCACTCTTCTATATCCGTATCCAGGAAGGAGGAATCCAATTTAAGGATTCGAAAAAAATTGTGAGATGCTGGACCAACAAAATCTTGTAAACCTTTGTCGCTAATATCATTAGTTGCATGGTACCTGGTGGATCTGTAATTTTCTTCCTTAGATGATTCGTTAAGTCGTTTTACCATCTTTCGTTTGGTTTCAAAATCAACTATGTCTGAAAATAGTCCAAATACAACCAGCTCTTCACTTAGATACCACAAATGCCTATATATTGCTGCAGTTCCTTTTTCGTAAACAATATTTGATGTTTCTTTATAAATTTTTAAATCTTTGATAAAGTTCAAGTCATTAGCTGGAGCATCACAAGAAATTGGGCAACTTATCCAGTATTTAACATAAATTAAAGCTATAAATAAGCTAAATTCAACTAATGCCCAAGTCTCTCCTTTTTGCATTTTAAATTGCTTTCGAAAGAGATATATTTTTAAGACGTAAATTAATTTTGACATCCAACGCGCATGGTGAAATGCACATGGAGCTCGAAATTTTATACCTCCAGGGGGTTCTCTGCCAAGGAAAATTAGTGCTAATTGTAAAATTTTCTTGTAATCGTCTCTTGGGATATTGCATGAGCCTTCTAAAATTGTATTTAAAAAATTTATTGATTCATTTTTTAAAGACAGTAGTTGGATATTTAATCTGTCATCCGTACAAACTTCGTACAACTCTTGTTGTATATTTGGCCAATTGTCGCGAAACTTTTTAAACATAATCATATTTGGACCAGTTGTAGTACCAAATAATTCTTTAAATACGTCATTACAAACCACTTCTAATACAAGATGCCTACAAGAAAGCCACAAAAACTGTTGGCTTAGTTTTTTTTTCCAAAAGAACGCAAGCTCCATTTAAACGTCCTGTGTTCGCAGCAGTGGTATCAAAAGACATTCCACATATTTTGTGTTCAAGATTCCACTAGATTATCGTAGTTTTGACTACTTCAGCAATTTTTTCGCCAGTTCCGTTTTCGACTTTGGGCACAGCAAGAAGCTTTTCTGTATTGGCTCCTGTAACTAAAATTGCGATTCTGTCTTCTTTTTTTGAGCCGCCAGAAATTGCCTGAAGCACTTTTCCATCGAAATGAATAACTAATGGACCTTCTGGTGAAAATGATACCTTACAATTAGTTGCTTGACTTGATCGGGCGTTTATCCTTGCCCTTCGGATGCTGCTTCTACTTAATGACAAAGTACCATTATTTCCATACATTTTTTCTGCTGCAGCAAGTAGATAAGTTGCTTTCCGATCACTTATATTTGTTCTATCCAAAGCTGCTGTAATATTTGAAGAAATAGCAGCCTTTTTGACAGTAGATCTTTTTGCATTTGATGTTGATGGAATGTTTGCTTTAAAACTATCGTCGCTTAAGTCAGACTCTCCTTCTTCTTTTTCAGATGACAACTCCGAAATGGTTATAATTTCTTTTGCTCTACGTTTTCTGTCATTTTCTTTCTCTGTCCTCATTTCATTTTTTCGAGCCTTTGTTTGCTGTTTTTTCTCTTTTTTGGCTAATTTTTTATCCATAGTACCCATAAAATACATTCTCTCGGAACGTTGATCCAAAAGAAATACTTGATCTTCTTTAATTTTTATTAAGTTTATAGCATCATGATGGCTAATGTCAAAAAGTTTTTCAATTGCTTCAGAAAATTTTGTTTCTTTTGAAATCTGAGCGGTATCTCCACGTTTTTTATTTTTGCACAAATTTCGATATTTTTGTAGTAATAACTAAAATTTCCGTATAATACTTCGGTTTTCTGACACAGGCACTCTGGCTTTATCCCATATTTCACAAATAGCTGATACTACTAATTTAACAGCTTTTTTCTTGGGCAGATTTTTCACTTTGTGATAATAAAAATATACACGCAAGGCCTCAAGACTTGTTGGTAGCACACAACCCCCGAATTTTTCATCAGGTTCTCCAATTAAGTGTAATATTGTTTTTTTGCGTGTTGAGGCCATCTGTAATAATCACATTTATAATAACACAATATAAATAACACAACACATTCAAATTTACTATACTGGGTAACAATTTCCAAGATCCTCCAAAAAATATATTTTGTAACCGAATTGTTATGCGCTTTTCTTTCAATCGCGATTTAAAGGCAACTTATTGCAGTGAAAATTTATTGTAACTGAATAAAAATATTTTCGACACATTTCAAATACAAAGTAAAAACCAAGGTTACTAGATTTAAACAAAGTAAATTCAAATACAAAGTAAAAACCAAGGTTACTAGATTTAAACATAACAAGTTTTTTAAGAAAAGTATATTTGTGATTTGTCCTTCAAGAGTAAGTGCTTTTTGCGAGCTTTTTAAACTTAATTTTCTTGAAAGACCCGTACAAAAAAATCGCAAAATCTTTGAAATTTTTATTAAAAAAAAATTCATACTGTTATGCAAAAACTACTAAAACAATTTTTTTTATGTTCTCCGCAATGAATGAACGGATATTATACGTGAAATTAGTTATTTAAATAATTGATTTTTGTTAATACTTTTGCATTCCGTGGCAACTTATTTACCTTTAGCCTTACCGAAAGCAAAAATTGTTTGTATGTAGTTAAAAAATAAATTTTCAGTAGAGACAACATTTTATAATTTGTAACTATTTTCTAAGCTGTGGGATCCCTAAAATTTCCTTAAAAATTATGCACAGGCCCTTTAAAAGTTCCCACACTTTAAGGAATGATCCCAAATTGTGGTAATATTAATAATTACTGCATACAAATGTGGTAGACAAGAGTTTTAACGAATGAAGCCACAAATTTTTATGTTTTGTGAATTTTTACGGATTTCAACAAGCATGAGGCAGTTCTAAACAACATCTTATTTAATTGAAATTTTTACACAATGCTAAACTTATCAATAGGATTCAAAAATGTAAAGTGCCCTTTGATTCCGGTAAAAAAAAAAATTCTCTATACAACTGTGAACCACCCTAATGTCCATGTTCCGCACTGTGGGCTGCAAGTGCTGTTTTTTGTTCCAAAGGTCTACGTATTTTATGATGTGATCAATGTTAAGAAATTCTTGGCCGTAATTTCTTTTTTGTAGTCCCAACATATGCCTGGTCACATACGTTGGACCCTTCACCGTTACATGCAATTTTGTAAATTACATTCGATTTGTCAATTTTGGTTTTAGTGTTGCTGTATAGTTATTTTACTGTATTATTCGTTTTTAAAGCTATCTGTATTCTTTCTTTGTTATATGTATTTGAATTAGGGAAT
The DNA here is from genome assembly GCA_914767935.1 of Coremacera marginata. Classification (NCBI taxonomy): domain Eukaryota; kingdom Metazoa; phylum Arthropoda; class Insecta; order Diptera; family Sciomyzidae; genus Coremacera; species Coremacera marginata. The sequence continues at coordinate 94,642,696 of OU612047.1, read as the reverse complement.
CTCTAGGAAAGACCGGGAATGTACGTCATTGATTTGTATAATTTGGTGCTTGCATTTTCTTTATCTTTTTTATATTGTATGTTATTGTATTTGTGAATTAAGTCTTCTATTGTCTTTTTTGGAAATTCATTTTTGCGTAGTATTGTCCTTATTTTGTTTAAATTTTCTCTATGGAACCCTTTGTCACTGATGTGGGTCTAACTAAATATGCCAATTTACCATCCTTTTCTACTTCTTTTGTAAATCTAATGTTTTTGTGAAAACTGTTTAGAGCGTCTACGCACGGTGGCGGCCGTGGCGTAGTGGGTGAGTGTGTGACTCTTACGCCAGAGAACCCAGGTTCGAATCCTCCATCTGACACAGAAAATGTTTTCAACTGAATTAATTTTTCTGTTCGGCCGTCATCTCTCTGCAGACAATGGCAAACCTCATAGAGTAAAAACTGCCATGAAAAGCTTCTTGAGAACATAAGCCGTTCGGAGTCGGCGTAAAACATGTAGGTCCAGTTCTCGATCATTTGTGTGCAAACATTTCACAATACACACAACACAATTGATCATAAGAAGCTCGGTCAAAGTCCTTTCAAGGGCTGAGATGGCCATTTCGTTTTTTTTTTTTTTTTTCGTTTAGAGCGTCTAAAGTCTCTTGGATTTGGTTCAGTTTGATAATCGCGAAGAGGTCGTCAACATATTTGGTTACCAGTCTAGGTCTTATATGTAATCTTTCCAGTGTTTTGTCTAAAAGTTATTCCATTATAATGTCTGCAATCACTGGAGATGCTGGGGATCATACCCCTTAATTGTTTGTATATTTTGTCGTTGAGTTTGAAATAGTTATTGTCAATAATACAAAATTTAACCATTTCCATAAAATTTTCTTTGTTAATATTCGTGTGTTTACAAATTTCCGTCCATTTTTGTCCTATTATTTTTAAAGCTAGATCTATCGGGATGCTGGGGAACAGTGATATGACGTCAAATGAAATAATAGTTTCATCGTCATATACATATATGTGTATTCGCGATTTTTTTCTTAAATTGAGTTTCTTATATTATATTGCGAGGTTTGTGTGATGTTTTTTAAAATTTTTGTCAAGCATCTGCAAAGTCCATATGAAGGTGATCCGATGGATGAACAGATTGGCCGTAGAGGTGTGTCATCTTTGTGAAATTTGGGTAGTCCGTAGATCCTCGGTGCTATTGCAGTGTTTGTGCATATGTTCCTTTTTTCTGTTGCTGTTATATATTTGTTTTGAAAAAGAAATTCTCCGAAATCGTTGTTTTTTTTGTAGTGTTGTTGTTGGGTCCCTTTTTATGATTGTATATGTTCCAATGTCCCTTACTAAAAACCGCATCTTTCGGTTATATTCTTCCTTTTTCATTGCCACCGTCATATTGCCTTTATCCGAGTTGAGTATTAGTACGTCTTCGTGTTCTTTAAGAAATTTTTTTGTCGCCTTCACTGTATCTAATATTTCCTTTTCTCTTGCGTTGGTTCTAAGTGTGTTAATGTGTCCGTCTAATACTGTTGTAAAATTTGCTCTTGCTGTTTCTTGATCTTCTTTTTGTGTTATTGATTGTATTAGGTCTTCACCCTCCGCAATGCATTTATACAGTGGTAATTGTTGTTGTTGTTGGCAGTGCATGTTTTGGTCCAAGCGACAGTAGCCACTGTATGTTTGTTGGTATTATGTGTTGTGTTTTGTTTATAAACCAATCTGTGTGGTGTTGTACATTAATTTGTTTCCTCTGTTTCTCTTTGAGTTGCATGTATTTGTGTAGTTGCGTGTCTCTTCTGTGGGTGGTTAAGTTTTCGTTGAGTTTGCTTTCGCTCTTAAAAAACATTTCTGCGTGCTCTTTACTTATGTTGACTTTGATATATTCTGTGATTGTTTTGATCTCTGCTTGGTTGTGCTTAAGTAATTTGTGTTTGTGTTGTATAAGTAGATTTAATATTTTTGTTTGAAAATTGGATATGTGTTTTGACAGTATTTTTTCTGTGTTTGTTGATATTTTGTTGTTGTGCTCAAAAATGTAGTTTATCTTTTTGGTTATGTTTGTTAAAAAATTTGGCGTCAATCCTGTTTTTCTACATTTAGTTAGAAATGTAATTGAAGTTTTTAAATTAGTTTTGGTTCCGTTTTTGTTGGAAAATTTGTGTCACAGGGTGTCCCGCAATTGAGTGCAACTATTTACGGAGCTGAAAGGTTATGTCGAGCTGTGCAAAAAATCATACCCGAAATTCTGAGAAATTTGCACTCAAAGTTGAAAATTGGCACAACTCGGTAACGGTTAAGTTGGTGGGGTTTATTGACATGCCATTAGAAAGGTGTTTTCATTGCCTTTATAAAGAGCTATCAAAATAAGTCCTACGTAAGTTAGTTTTTCTGCTAGAAACAATAACGTGAATCAAAGTCGTGAAATATTATTTAACCCTGTAGCTCCTGAGAATGTGAAAATAGACCAATAGACCCCCCCATCCCATACGATTTTTTGTTCAGCTCGACCAACCTTTCAGCTCCGTAAATAGTTGCACTCAATTGCGGGACACCCTGTATATAGTGTAGAGACCAGAGAACTGCAAAGAGTAGCTTTTTTATCATTCAGAGTATACTCATAAAAAATAAGCATAAGTATATATTCAACCCTTAAACACATGCTTCTTATATCCAATTCACTCTCACAAGCAGGAGTGAAAGTCACATGAAGTACGTAAGAGGCTGCGTAAAAGGGAAGAATGTAAATCGTCTGAATACTAAATACTTTAAATAATTATGATCACTTTGCTCAATGACTCTGATACGCATAAAATACTCAGAGTCATCGAAAATATTCAAATTACGTACGCAGCTGCTAGCGTGATATGCTTGCGGGGAAGTACAAGAGCGTATGAAGTTCAACTCAGCATTTCGCAGAAAGTGTTGCGTACAAGCCATATCTCTAGCCTAAAACACAAACACAATAATGCATGCGTATGTAATAATTTAATGTGTCTTGTGTAAGGCTTCGCATACAACATTAAAAATGTAAATATTGATTTTTTTGTCAATATATAATACAAGTACACAAATAATATCTCGCCCATAAGCAATTATACTTTTTATTACAGCGTCCAGTGCATAGTAAAGGTAGATTCACTGGCTTTACATGTTGAGTTAGTTAAAATTAACCCTTTAATGCCAGACCTTTTTTGATTGGCAGGAAAAAAATGTATGTTATGTAACCTTAAATTCTGAACAACTTTTGTTCTACGACTTTTTTTAAAGGTGGGTTTTACTCCCTGTACATACAAATTACCTTGTCGGAACCTTTTTTTAATGGTTCTAATAATGTTTAATAATGTTTATTTTTTATTATTTTTCTGCTGAAAGTTTACTTAATATATATATTCAATTGGATCCTACAGCATCCAGAGCATCTATATATATAAAAAAATGTTGTCAAATCTGTTTGTGACGAGTGTTTGAGAGTTCGGCTGGGTAAAAAAAAAATCTGCCGATACCATTTTGTAGGGTACGTTCTCTAGATGGTTTTAAAAAAAATTGTTTGAAAATGTTTTGATTTGGTCGAGTTATATGTGTTTGAGTGAAGGGTTTTGGACCTATTGGAAATTTTTTTTTTGCAAATTTGATTTTAATTGATTTGAAAAGTAAATGTATGAATTTTATGCAGTTCAAATTGTGTACATACGCGCTATTTTTGTTGGAAATAGCAATCAAAATAGCACGCAACCAATAACAAAGGGAAAAAATGGTCATACGACAAATGAACGAAATTTAATTGAATTTTCAAATAAAAAAAAATATTTAAATTGGTTTTCAATAAATATTCGTTTGGTTTTGTTTGTTTCATTTTGCTTTGAAGTTGTTGAATTGTGTATCAGTTTTGAGAGTGTAAACATACATCGATATCAAGTCAGCTGTTTATATTTTGTGAGAGTTACAGTAAATGGAACGTGGAAAGTGATTTGACAATAGTCTGATTGGAACACATTGGAATTACAGTTCATTTGGTATCAACCTGTTGTTTGTTTACAAAAGTGGATATATTATTCGAGTGGAATCTCAACTGGTGGATGGAGTTTGTTACATTTTGAGAATTTTATTGGATTTTTGGATGTTTAATCACAACAATTGCTGCTTGATTTTTGCTATTAATAGGTGTGAACATTTTAAGCATTAAAATTGGATTTTTGGCCGTTTAGGCACAACAATAGTTGCTGCGGTACGTGTGTGTGAATGTATGTAGGAAATTTATCAACGTTTTGATTTCGAGTGAATTTAAAATTTCAATTGATTTAAGAGTGTGTTGTATTTTATTTTAGCATATTGTTTCATCGATTATAAATTGAAATTTATTACATTTTTGGCATTTACCATTCTGAGCATTTTATTGGATTTTTTGTGTGTGAATCACAACGTTTGCTGTGTTCAGAGCTGTACGAGATATATTTTTAAAATTGGTAATTCTTTGATTGAATCATGTCCTATAACAAACGATTAGTTGTGGAAAAAATTAGTGAAAAGTTAATTTTTTAGTTTGGATTTGTTTAGATATATTACAATTTAATCTGTGAACTATTGAAATGACCCGTCGTCGTAGCCAACTTGGGCGTCGTACAGCTACTGCTAGGTCATCTGTGGCGAGTAGAGCTGCGCAAAGCGATGCACAGCGTGCTAATGTAAATGCAGCTGTAAGAGCTGGAATGAGACGTTTGAGAGCATCGAGAAACCCAAGAATTGTTTTGGAACGTGCAGCATTTGCTTATGATGCTTATTTAAATTATGCGTCTCTTGATGTCGTTTCAATTGGAACAATGTCTGTTGTGTGAGTTTATTGCAAGGCTTTCAAATTTAAACATGAAAATCCTGGATTATGTTGTGCAAGTGGCCAAGTGAAATTACCTCAATTAAATCCACCACCAGAGCCTTTGCGTTCAATGATTATTGGCACTTCTCCGAGTTCAAAGCATTTTTTAACAAACATACAAACGTACAATTCGTGTTTTCAAATGACGTCGTTTGGTGCCACTAAAATTATTAGAGATAATTTCATGCCGACATTTAAGGTAATTACTGTGAATGACATATATCATGTTTGTTTTGATAATAACAATATGTACGGTTGCAAAAATTTTGGTATTCAACAGATTCAAGGCCAAGTTTACCATCGACTTGGTTCTTTGTTACCACTCCCAGATCAAAGCTATCAATTTTTACAAATATACTTTGTGGGTAACTCGACTGTTGAAACCAATCGTCGTTGTGACATTTCATCAATTTTGAGGAATGATGTTGTTGAACAGTTGCAGAATATGTTGCATGATGAAAATGAGTTAGTTCGATTATTTCAAACAGCATTAGATCAAATACCATCTGACGAGTATGCAATTGTTATTCGTGCTGATAAAACGCCACCTGGTGAACATGCTAGAAGGTTTAATGCACCAACGATGGATGAAGTGGCTATTGTAATTATTGGAGATGAATTTAATTCGAGAGATATTGTATTACGTCGTCGCAATATGCAGCTTCAACGAGTATCAGAAACTCATCGGTGTTATGACGGTTTGCAGTATCCGTTGTTATTTAGCCGCGGAGAAGATGGTTATCATTTCAATATTAAGATGATAAATCCCTCTTCCGGTTAGTGTGTTCGATTTTTTTTTAATTATTTGTGAAAACTTCTAACTGAATTTAATTTGATTTTAGGTGTTGGAACGAGAAAAAAAGTAAGCGCAATGAATTTTTATTCATATCGTCTCATGGTTCGGCAGGGTGAAGTGAATTATTTGTTATATTGCCGTCGACTTCTTCACCAATTTTTCGTTGACATGTATGCAAAAATCGAGACTGAGAGATTGAATTTCATTAGATTTAATCAGAAGAAATTGCTCTCAGAGGAGTACATTCACTTGCGGGATGCTATAAACAATGATGGAAACGTTGATAATCTTGGCAAAATGATCATATTACCATCGTCATATCAAGGTAGCCCGAGACACATGCACGAATATGCGCAAGACGCAATGAGTTACGTTCGTCATTATGGTCGTCCCGATCTTTTCATCACGTTTACCTGTAACCCTCAATAGGATGAGTTGAAAGACCTTCTTTTTGATGGGCAAAAAACAATGGATCGGCATGATATTACTGCCCGTGTATTCAATCAAAAGTTGAAGGCATTGATGAATTTAATTGTGAAAAGTCGGGTGTTTGGTGAGGTGAAATGTTGGATGTATTCCATTGAATGGCAAAAGCGTGGTTTGCCTCACGCTCATGTTTTGACTTGGCTGGTGAATAAGATCACTCCGGACGAGGTGGATCATGTTATTTCAGCCGAAATACCAGATTGTGTGAATGATCCGGAATTATATGCAGTTGTTACTCAAAACATGATTCATGGACCATGTGGAGAATACAACGTTAATTCACCATGTATGGCTGAAGGCAAATGTACGAAGCGATATACAAGAGCTTTGGTATCGGATACAGTAACTGGTGAAGATGGTTATCCTTTGTATCGTCGTAGATCCACTGAGGATCATGGTAGATCTTTGATTATCAAAGTACGGAATCAAGACGTTGAAGTTGATAACAGATGGATTGTGCCATATTCACCACTGTTGTCGAAAGTTTTCAAAGCACATATCAACGTCGAGTATTGCAATTCTGTTAAGTCAATTAAGTACATTTGCAAATATGTCAACAAAGGAAGCGATATGGCAGTTTTCGGAGTGTCAGATCCAAACAGAAACGACGAAGTAACTCAGTTTCAAATGGGGCGTTATATTAGCAGCAATGAAGCCATTTGGCGTATATTTGCATTTCATATTCATGAGAGGTTTCCAACAGTCGTCCACCTTGCGGTACACTTAGAAAATGGCCAACGTGTTTATTTTACAGCTGCAAATGCTGCTGAAAGAGCTGCATCACCTACAGATACAACATTGACAGCTTTTTTCAAGTTGTGTGCAGTTGATGATTTTGCCAAAACGTTGTTGTATGCTGAGGTTCCAACATATTTTACTTGGAATGCAACGAAGAAAGAATTTCAACGACGAAAACAAGGAAATCGTGTGGCAGGTCATATGAATTTGTATTCGAGTGATGCTTTGGGACGAATATACACTGTTCATCCGAATAATGCTGAGTGCTTTTATTTGCGTTTGTTGTTAGTTAATGTTCGTGGGCCAACATCGTTTGGTGATTTGAGAACTGTCGATAGTGAATTATGTGTGACGTACAGAGAGCATGTCAGAAATTGAATTTGTTGGAAAATTATGCACATTGGGATCACACTTTAGCTGATGCATCTGTTGTTGCTCATCCGCATCAAATTCGGAATTTATTTGCAATAATTTTGTCTACGTGTTTTCCATCAAATCCGTTGGAGTTATGGACAAAGTATCAAGATTTTTTGTCGGAAGATATTTTGAATCGAATGCGCCGAATTAATCATAATCCAGTGATGGATTTTACTCCAGAAATTTACAATGAAGCATTAGTTATGATTGAGGATTTATGTTTGGCAATTGGAAATAAGGCTTTAGTTCAATTGGGAATGCCATCACCTAATCGTCCAATGCATGCTTTATTCAAGCAGGAGTTACAACGTGAGTTGCAGTACGATTGTGTTTTGTTGAATGCATACGTTGTAGATAATCGTCCGAAATTAAATTTGGAACAAAAGGTGGCGTATGATTCGATTATGCAAGTTGTCAATAGCGGAGTCGGTGGATTTTATTTTTTGGATGCACCTGGTGGTACCGGAAAAACATTTTTGATTTCTTTGATTTTGGTAACCATACGTTCTGAGAATAAAATTGTATTGGCATTGGCTTCTTCTGGCATAGCTGCAACTTTGTTGGACGGTGGACGGACAGCACATTCTGCTTTGAAATTGCATTTGAATATTCAAGTTATTGAACATCCGACGTGTAATATATCGAAAACATCTGGAACAGCTAAACTTTTGCAGGCATGTGATATTGTTGTGTGGGATGAGTGCACTATGGCGCATAAGAAATCAGTTGAAGCATTTGACAGAACAATGAGAGATATTCGTGGATGTACTGATTTATTTGGTGGTGCATTGGTGTTGCTGGCTGGTGATTTCAGGCAAACACTACCTGTCATTCCCAAATCAACTGCAGCTGACGAAATTAATGCATGTTTAAAATCATCCTGTTTATGGCGTTATATCAAAAGATTGAAATTAACAACTAATGTCCGTGTGGAATTGCAAAACGATCCATCTGCTGCTAAGTTTTCAGCGCAATTGCTAAAAATTGGTAATGGTTCAATGCCTGTTGATGAATCAGGATTGATTACTTTGCCAACTGATTTTTGTTATTTTATGCAATCAGCTGAAGAATTGATTGAAAGTGTTTTTCCGGACATTGCACAACACTATAAGAATCATGCTTGGTTGAGTGAAAGAGCCATTTTAGCAGCGAAAAATAAGGATGTTCATTCTTTGAATTTTGAGATACAATCTAAAATTCCTGGTGATTTGATTTCATACAAATCTGTTGATACCGTTACGAATGATGAAGATGTGGTTAATTATCCAACTGAATTTCTGAATTCATTAGATCTACCAGGATTACCTCCGCATAATCTTCAGTTAAAAGTTGGTGTCACTGTAATTATGCTTCGAAATATTAATCAACCGAAATTGTGCAACGGAACGAGATTAGCTATCAAAAAATTAATGAACAATTTGGTTGAAGCTACAATTCTGACTGGAAAATTTAAAGGTGAAGACGTATTAATTCCGCGCATTCCAATGATACCGTCTGATATGCCGTTTGAATTTAAACGACTGCAATTTCCAATTCGTCTCGCGTTTGCAGTCACCATAAACAAGGCTCAAGGCCAATCGTTAGGAGTTTGCGGTGTGAATTTGGAGTATCCAGTGTTTTCGCACGGACAATTGTATGTTGCCTGTTCACGTGTCGGCAAACCGTCAGTCTTATATATTTATACGGAGAATAAGAAGACGAAAAATGTTGTATATCAAAGAGAATTGCAATAAAAAAAATTCAATTATATTTAATTTTTCTTATTTTATTTATGTTGTTTGCGCTACGAAGTGTGCAGAGCGGTACGCTAGTAGTATTATAATTCAAAGCTGTTTTTCTGAAGACATTGAAAAGTAATTGAGGTTTTATATATTTGTTCCACTGTAAGCAAACAAGTAAACATAAAGCAACCCAGTAGGAAATAAAAATGTTGTCATCAAATCCTACAGCTATTGACATGAAAACAGCTCTTCTTTATAGAGTAACACTAAATAATGCTATATTTAGGACATAAATGAATTCGGCGTACTACTTGCTTGACAACGTTAGAACCAAACTGAATGGCAACTCGAAAAATATTAAAAATAAATAAATCTAATAAATAAATAATACAACTTTTATATCTATAAATAAAACTATGCAATTTTAGTTATCGCTTAATAAAAAATTTTAGTTTTCATTTGGTGAGAGGATGTGAGGTTTTTACTTATTTTTTAAATGTCAATCAAGTAAAAATCATGTTTAGCGTTCGTAATCGGTTTAAAAAATTTTTTATATTCGAATAATTTATATATTTACTCATTATAGAACTATTGGCGACATTGATATTATATTAAATTTTCGGCTGGGTATTCCCTCAAACAACGTTGTGCGTCATGTCAGCATAGTGCCGCAAGAGTCAAGAGTCACTCAAAGATCATTTGCATATAAAGCATTCATGCTAATCATACTCTTAACACTCTCTTTGCATTGAGTATACGTATGATTTATATTCAATTCTACGAAAATGAGTTGAATATTTATGGATATTATGAATATTTTTGTGAGTATACGTGAATATAAGTAAAGAGAAATTAAGAGTATACGATAAGTATACTCAAAGTATGAATCACTCGTTGCAGATCTCTGGTAGAGACACCACTTCGCTCTTGAGATTTTTTGACTGCCGAAACTGGTAACAATTTATTAGAGTTCTGAAATTAATTTTAAAGAGCATCTGTGCAGGCAGAGCGCTGCCGATATTTGTGCAGTCGGCACTATGTTCGTTTTCAGCGCTCAGGCCGATGTTGCTAGAGTTTGCAGATAGAGTGCTACAAATGTTGATAGAGCACAGAATACAAATATCTCTCAACAATGTTGGCGAGAAGACATTTGTATTTTCTTTGGAATTCTAATTCGGCGGCAGGCTGGCTTGTTTATATTTTTTTTTGCTGGTTTTTGCTTTCTGCTTGGATTTTTTTGCAGCTTCTCAGCTGTTTTTTGTTTGCTATTTTTGGGGTGCATTTCGTCGATAGTCAGAAATGATATTTATATGAATTTGTCTATTTTCAAGTATGAAGGTATAGAAAAATCGCTATAACTTCTTCATTTCTGATTAGATTGAAATGCACCCAAGGACAAAATGCTAGCAAATGTTATTATCTATAAAATAAATATATTTTTAATATTTTTTACTAAATTTATTAATATATTTTCTATCTATATGTTCTAGTTTCTATGTTTAAACTATGCTTACTAAACTAACTAATATATAATAAATAAAATTTTACTATGCTATCATGATTATAATCATGAAGCGATGATTCAAAGTTGCTCTTGAATAGCTTTCTAATGTCAGGGCCATTAAGTACGCCTGGTTAGGAAGACAAAAAATAAAGACAGAAAAGAAAACATTAACAATGTGAAAATAGTACAATGAGGTGAACAAAAATTCGTTTTAAATTTACTACAATACCTTATTTTATTTTGTCATCGCTACGCTTTGGGAAAACGCTTTTCAAATAGTCGAATGCGTTTGGACAATTTACATTGGCCACTTCGATGAATTTTTTAACAATTCCCAATTTTATGTGGAGCGGTGGCAGCAAGATGTCTTGAGTATTGTCTTTTAAAGGTGCATTCCTCAGTTTATATTGTTTCATTTGTTCCTCCACACTTCCTCTTGGTCTCCACGAATTACATTGGCATTGATTCAGAGGTGAGCGCGAATCGCAATTACAAAGAAAACAAAAGAATTTTGGAAAGCCGCCCTTATCGATGATCCCTTGCAAAATGTTGATGACCTTCAAATCACAGCAAATCTTCCATTTATTTCCGTAGTATTTGATTTTTTCCATTATATCTTTCAATGTTTCATAGCTTTCTTTCATGTTAATACTCATTGCTAGCGGAATGGAAGGATTTCGGTTCGACACATGCAACAACACTGCTTTCAAGCTTGAAACAGAACCATCAATAAATAATCTCCACTCACTAGCGATGTAGTTCATTCCCATTTTTACCACCAAAGCTTTTTCATCGTTGCAGTAAGCGAACGAATTGTCATCATTTAGAGTGTAGTGGCTCTGAAATTCAGCTTGTCGTTTGCGGTACGCCGTAGAGTTCACATTACCATGTGTGAGTTTTCTTTGCTTTAAAAAAGTTGTCAAAAATATGGCAAGACGCTGCGATAGTCCCAATATGGTCACAACGAAATCCATTTCCATTTGTGTTATTAGTTGTGGTCCATCTCTTCTCTGTTGAGGCTCATAATCGGTATCAAATGTATCTTCATAAGTTCTGTACTACGATCTGGAGTTGGCGGCCTTGGTGATACAAAATTTTCAGGTGTAAGCACTGGTAGTATGGCTGTTACAGTTGCTTTATAAGTTTTGTTCCTCTCAGCATATCGATTTAGACCACATGTGTAATTTACGCATGCATAGCAACTGGTTTCATCATGATCACCTGGGAGATTAATCCAGTTTACCGGCTTACAATACTTCATACTATGTTTGCCTCCACTCAACCATGCCATGAGATAGTTATAACATTGGCGACACACTGTATTAGGTGTGTAATTTTCACCGGTCAAGTCATCTTCGTCGAAAACAACTTATATCCTCTCTTGAATTCACTAGTTAAAATATTCTTTTCCTTTTGAAATTTTGTAGAACTATTTTTTCTGATTTGATGACAGCAAACGTAGCAAAATAAATCAATATTTTCACACTGCATATTGAAATTGTCTGCTGCCAATGTTGTGTGCGAATTATGCTGTAGCATTTTCACTTTTTTTACTTTCACTTTTTCACATTCACGTCGCGCTGTGTAATGCCTCGATGTGAGCGTCGTGTCGCTTTTATATTGTGTGCTGCGTCCCTTGTTGCGTGTGCTGAGCTTACTGCATTGCCTGTGCTGCTGCGGTCGGTGCGTGATCGCGTGATACCTAAACGGTGTTAACCCTTGGACAAACACATGGTTCTGGTCAGGCATATCTCATTTTTGAGCGTTAATTAAACAAACAAGACATCAAACATGACAAGCGCTACAATGTGAATTCAATGCAGATGTTAGCTTCCAGGTAGTTTTTTATACAAGTTTTTTTGATTTTATATATTCACAATTTCATCTTTATGGCAAGAGCTACAATGTGTTTTCAGGTATTTTTTTATACTTTGGGTTGTTTTTATGTGAATTCAATGCAGATGTTTGCTTCCAGGTAGTTGTTTGATAGTTTGGGCACGGGAACTCACCCACCAGCTTGAGAATTTTTATTAGAATGCACTTACTATCAGTGAAGGTACAGTGCACTCACACACTCGGCCTCCTGACTGACAATTATTTACGTTCAAAGTTTTGATATCAACATTTTTTTTAAGAAATCGCTTATTTTCTCACACTTCAATTGTTTTTAAGCGAAATTTTTGCTCCCAGAAAGAACTTTTGTTAGAAAAACCTCACTATCTCCGGTCTAAGAAGGGTTAATGTGGAGTATTATACCTTAAAAAAGAGCTTGAAGTGTTGTCTTTTACTGAGTTTAGGAAGAAATAAGCTTACTAGGGCTGTTTTTTGAGAAAACTAGATTTTTATTAAAAAAGTGAAGTTAAAAATTTTTTTTTTTTTTATTTGCCCCAATGAGTTAATAAAAATTAACATATTTATATACAGATTTATAGCGTTTTCAAAGGTCTTCTCAATGATACCCATCTCGGATAAGAACCAGATAGGATAAGAAATGGGTGAGATATAAGCGATTATATACTCAAGCTATGAAGGCCTATATGTCAAGAAGTTGGATCGGCCTCCTTAAAAAAACTTTGGGGTTTTAATAAGCGCTGTAAGCCCTACCAGGCCAAAGAAAATTGGCGCATTTTTCATAAAGTAAATTTGTTCGTAAAAGCGGAAAATAAAAAACGCTTTTTGGGACATTTTTCGCTCATTTTTTAAAGTTTTTTGCGATTTTGACCTTGAAGATGAAGTTTTTTTGATTTTATATGTTTACAATTTTTGTTCTTTGTGACAAGAGCCTCAGATAGTAAATCAAAATTTCGAACGGTTTGCAAGATATGAGCTTGAGAAAATGATCACTTTTTTCCAAAAATGACACCAAGGCTCCACTTCTTTGGGGGCCATAAAAAAACCTGGAGGACTTTGGGCAAAACTGAGAGACAGGGGTCTTTTTTTTTGTCTTTTATCACGTAGTGGTGTCCGTATATGGTTATTTTTTTTCGTGTTGCACTGTGTTATGAAACTCTTCTGTTCTTGGTCTTGACATTCTGGAAAATTTAGAACGCATGCTTACATCGGAATTATTATTATTCCTTTGGGACACAGTAGAGTTTCTAGTGCTTGTGAACCCTGAACTTGTGCCCATTGGTTCTGGCAGTGGTTGTCTGTCTGACGTAATTCTATCGTGGTTATAGTTATTTTTAAAAGGATTATGGTTAGGGTTTAACCTATATGTTGGTGGGTTATTGAATCTAGACTGGTTAGGGGTATATTTATATGTATGTATTTTGGTAGTATTTTGATATGTTTGGATTATAGTTAGATGTATTTTGATTATAGTTAGAAGTATTTGGGTTAAAATTAGGTGGGCTTTGCATTCTTGCTTGGTATTTATTGAATTTATTGAGTTACATGGCTTATATTGCTTCCTCTGATTTGAGTTTGGTTCTGATCTCATGTAATGAATATTTTGTTCTTTTATGCAGTAGGCTACAGCAGTGGCCAAGGATTCTGGTCTCATAGCTCGAATATGTCCTTTTTGCAGCTACAACATTTTGATCACTTTCGTGTATCAAAATATTGTTGCAGAGTGTAGCCTGAATTTCAATTATTTCACTGGAAAAATTTTCCACAGTTTTGTTTTACTGTCGCAAGTTGTGTAAATCGCTAATTAGTGAAGTCTCTGATCTTTGTCATAGTAATGTAGAATTTAGTTATCCCTAATGTTATCCCAATTGAGTGGCGTCCCGTACATATTTAGTTCCTCATATTTACTTCCTTCGCCTGGTCAACTATCTTGTTTCTGATTGCTCGAAGTAGTATTTATCTGTGAGGCGTATGATTAGCTTCTCTTGTATGTAATAAGATTTCCTCTAAGTTATTGAGAAATTCGTATAGAAGAGTGGCGTAGCGTGGGCTTCAGCCGCCCAGGGCGGAGACCAATTTTGCCGCCCCCTTATTAAAATCTTCAAGTTCTAGACTCTAAAATATACGGTAATCCTAAAGAACTTTTTGGTAAGAACAATCAACATTGTTATGTTTTGTATAAATAACAAATGAAAATAGTCATGTATGGGTGTCAATTAGAATGCCTCAAAAAAAAAGAGTTGCCATTGCGACGGACTAAAAGTGAACCTTGATCTATTTGATGACGACTCCCAAAATAGTTTGGCTGTCTCGATAAGCACCAGTGAGCTAAAACATATTGATGATGCGGTTTTTTATGCATTTTTTTTTTATGTTATTTTCAATGAAATTCAAAAAACTTCAATATTTTTTATACTATCCTTGTTTTTAAGATATCGTTTGAAAGGTTTTGACTACTTTTAATCATTCCTTGACAGAGTTCAACAATTTAACTTCCATTTAAACTAAATGATTTATCTGATGACAGAGACGTGTGCGGGTTTTTCGAACCCTCTACGAAAAATGCTCACTATTTTTGTAGTGCATTAACACATTTTGTACTTACCCTTGTACTTGCTGTTCACAGTCATACATTTAGTACTCTATGTTTGTCACAAAATTGGTATTTCCTGAATCAAAATGTCGGGACTCCCTTTACATCGCAAAGTTACGAGTAACGTAAATGCAAAATATTTCTTTTTGATGTAGAACTCATATCTTGTTCTTTTCTCCTAATAATATTATAAGAAAACTTTTTAAATGAACGAGTTCATTATAGAGTCTGTCTTTGAAAGCATTCGGATATTTAGATAATAAATTAATCATTTTTTTTTAGTTCATTGATATCAGTTTTGGTAAAATTTTTAAAAATACTAAAAGAACTCAAGTAACTGAAATCTCTGCTTGCGCAGAAGGGAATGCCAATCATTGCGTTAAGTGCAAAGGTTTAAAACTGATAGAAACGATTACAATGTATTATTGGTTTTTTATTTTAAGTTTTCGAGATCCATTCTTTAAACTATTTAAACTATTATTTGAAAATTCAGCGGAAACAATTTTTATTGTAGTTCATTATATAAAGTTTAATAATGATTTATCTAAGCAAAGTTGTTTGTCCTTAAGAGATACAAATATTTTTTTAGACAGCACCATCTTATTAGGGCTCTGATCCTCCTTATTTAAGGTAGGTTAGGTTAGGTATGAAGGGTCGTGCACCGTTACCGGCGCTTATGCGGGGGCCTATAGGTCCATTACGAATCCCTTTTTATAGTTGTGGTACCAAGTTAAACCATTGTTCCGATTTGTTCCTCAAACCATCCTGTGCTTTTTATGAACCTCCTGATGTCTAGCAGTGGTGTGTTAACCACCTCTTCCAAGTCTTTGAAAAATCTGTTCCCCATGTGTCGGAGTCGACGATTCTGTAGACTTGGACATTCGCATAGTAGGTGAGTTATTGTTTCTATTTCCTCCGGGTCTTTGCAGCTCCGACAAAAGTCTGGCGCTGTTATAACTATTCTATTGGCCATTACCCCAATGGGGCAATGACCCGTTAGAACTCCAACAAGGATCCGGATTTCCCGTTTGACCAAAAGCAGAAGGCTTCTAGTTCTTTTCTCATTTAGCTCAGGCCAAAGCCTTCGAGATATGTTGCAGGTGCAAAGCACGAGGAGGAATCCATACAGATACCTTGTGGCGAAGCGGAAGCGTGGACTTGGAGATCACCTTTATTGAAGCTCCCTTCCAAATTTCACCAATGTTGGCGATGGTTTTGGTCAGGAACTCCAGGGATTTCTTCGATCCACATCCGACGACTTTGACTCCTTGTTGCCAACCAGCACCGTCGAACTTGTAATCGTCGGGATCACCGTGTTCGACGCTAGCCATCATAGCTTTAAGGATCTCATTCTCTACAAGCAGCCATTTTTCCCCCGTCATAGAGCCGTCTGGGTCAGTTGCGTCAATAATGGCTACTTGTAGCTCCTCTGGTGAGTTTTCCAAGCTCCCCCCTGCTTTACTTCGCTTTGAACACCTCGCAGCGACCTCTGCTGAGTTTTCGAAGCTCCCCCGGGTCTTACTACGCTTCGAACAACTCGCAGCGACCTCATCCGCAGATCTTTGCCGTTTGGCCGTGGAACCAGGTGTACAGGGAGGTTCTCCTCTCGAAACCGTGGTCAACCCCCGGTTGGTCCCTGTTTGAGGTAGCCTTGGGTTGACCTTGTCTCGCTTTACCTTCTCCTTGGTTCCGCCTTTTCCAGACTCCTGTTTGCCGCTTTTGACGACATTGGAGTAGGAAGGACCTGCCTTAAACGTCGTTGCCCCTTCTTTCACTCCCTTGCTTCTACCTATACCGCAATCCCGTTTGTCACCTATAGCAACCTTGGATTGGGACGGTTCAGCTCTGCCCCCTCTATTCTTCCTGCCTCTTTTCCTCCTATTTCTACCTCCCATTTCCCTCTCCCATTTGTCGCTTTTCCCGTCATTGCAGTTTGATGGACCTGCCTTGCTAAGACCCTCATCCGTGGAAGCAGGCAGAGTTGTGGCAGCTTCGTTCGGCGATGCTTTGGGGTCATAGTGACGTTCAAAAGTTTTCACTCTCTTCGTGTGTTTCCTGATGAGAGCCTTGTCCCTGGAAGTAAGAGTAGTCGGGTCTACGGTTTTCATTTTCAGTAGATAGTTCTTAGCAGTCCTGTAGAACTTTCGTTGCGTGGCTTCTTTCGAAGCAGATCTACTGTGGACTGCTGCACTACCCGCCTCAATGACCGTCGCGTCGGAGTCGGAGTTGAGAAGCTCGTCTTCAGTCTCTGAGCTAGGAACGTTGTGAAGGACTTGAGGGATGCTCGATTCCTCCGTGTCACTTCCAATGCTCAACCTGCCCAGAATCCTCAGAGTCGCTGAGTCCAAGCCCCCACCCGCGTCGGTGTTGTCCTGTTTGGTCAGAGTAGGTCGCCCTATGCTAGACCTGCCAGTTTCCGTCGCAGTTGCCGTTTCGTCTGTAGTAGTTGTTGTCATTGTCGCCTCTGTACATTCTTCCTTGTTGTTTTTAATAGTTTTGTTTATTTTTGGTCCCACGAGTAGCTAGGGAAAGTACGTCATCCATGCCATAGCCCCGCATACCATGGAAAGGCCACAATTACTCACTGAGGCGGCCAGGTATCACTGAGGTCTCCGTTCCCATACAGCCGGTATTACCCCCTGGCTGCAAACCATCCAATAGGCACGGTGCAACATAACACCCTGGATTAGGGGGGGGGGATAGCTCTTTGTTCATTGCTCCACAATAGCCTGTACGACATGGGTGACCCTACCAGGAGCTTGCGCTCCCATCATCATTGCCCATTGTTTCAATGCAACCTAAGCCTCTACACCACGACAAGGTGGCTATCCTTCGTAAGGATTATTTAAGGTAAGTTTTATTCAGTTTGCGCTCGAAACGTTGCCGCAAAAAAAAAATTTCGGAGCCGAAACTAAAGTTATTTTTTTTTTAAAGCTACGAAATTGCTCAACGGTCTTTAATATTTTCAAAATTGTTCCGCCCTCTAAATAAACTCGGCAAAACATTTTAAAAATTTTGCACTGCATTATCCTAATATATTATACAAGTTAACCTTATAAAAAGTCAGAAAGACCAAATATGCATTAATTACATTTCTTAATTGATTGATTTTTTGTAACCGTGTGAGCGAAGTTTTTGCTGGTTAGTTTGCCTCAAACATTTTGCCTCACAAAAATTAAGAGCACGCATCAAACAAGTTTATTGATTTGTTTTCAGCTCTTTATAAACTAGTTACGAAAATATTTTGCCGCCCTATCAATTCTACTGCAACCAAATTGATTCAGCCTTAAAAATTTTGACGTCCCTAAAATGTTGCCGCCTTAGGCCGAGGCCTCACGGGCCTAGGCATAAATCCAGTACTGTTAGTAAAGAAGATATTTTCAACTACAATGCAATTACAATGCAATACTTATATTTATAAAAGGCTTAATACAAAGCTATGACAAAGTGGTTACGCAGAAATATTCAAGTTAGATCATTTGTAAAATATTATTATTAGGATAATGTAATTCCATTTAATAAATTTTTTTTTAATATATATTATTTTTTGTTTATTTAGAAATTTTTGCCGCCCTTAAAATTTTGCCGCCCGGGGGCAGTTGCCTACCCTTGCCCCCTGCTTAATGCGGCTCTGTGCGTGTTATGAAATGTTTGAACACAAATGATCGAGAACTGGACCTACAAGTTTTTATGCCGACTCCGAACGGCGTATGTTCTCAAGAAAATTTTGAAGGCAGTTTTTACTGTCTGAGGTTTGCCATTGCGTGCAGAGAGGTGGCGGCCGAACAGAAAAATTAATTCAGTGGAAAAAAAATTTCTATGGAAAAAACTACGTGTCAATGATAAATCCCCAAATTACATTAAATACTATAGGATACCCCACATGCACAAAAACGAAATAGAAAAATAAATAACAAAATTGATTACAGACGATATAATACAATCAGCCACCTCAGTCCAATACTGCTAGAACCAAAAAAATCTTTACTTGGTACCTCAGAAAAAAGATAGAGACTCGTAATAAATTATCAAGTGAATAAAAAGTTGGTAGCTGATAAATACCCATTACCAAGAATTGACGATATACTGGGCCAATTGGGAATAGCCAAATACTTTAGTTGCCTAGATCTAGTAGTAGTAGTAGTAGTAGTAGTAGTAGTAGTAGTAGTAGTAGTAGTAGTAGTAGTAAACAATTCTTTATTCTCCCTGTAGGAAAATCAACTAATTAAAAAGTAGTTGATAAAGTAAGGTTTTGTCAACCACAACTAGTTGAAATTCTGACCTTTTTCCATAGAACGAACTCAATGAATGTTATTTTAGCTTCAATACTGTATGCCTAACCTAAGGTTATCAGTAATGAAACTTAGGTTGTAACCTAAGGTATACAATATCTAAGTTTGTCTTCCTTCAATCAACATTTTTTGATTTGTTATAATTTTTTTACCGCATATTTATATGCACTGTATGAATCATGCAAATCGGCTATTATCATTTATTATATCAATTTGTACAAATGAAGGATTTTCGCATCAGTCAGTGTATTCGTCCAAATAGCACGGTCAAAATTTTAAATTTGAATTTTAAACATCAAGAGTTTCTATATTTATCCAATCTTTTATAAGTTTTGAAATAAAACACTTTAGATTGAAATAGTACATAAAAAATTGTTTGAACATCTACTTAACCATGAAGTTTACTTCTTAAACCATTGTGATTATTATTAAAAATTATACGGCTTAGGATGCAAAACCTTAGCTTTTGTTTTTCATACCAAAAATATTATACAAAAGCCTCCGAACTTACATTTTAAACTTTTTGGGCTTGGTTTTAAATCACAAGTCTCAAAATCAAATTATGGATGCTCAAATCTTGGAAAAGCAAATTGTTTGCACAAAGGAAGAACGACATACATAATTTACCCATTAAAAACTCAGAAAACTTTACACTTTTCTGTCCACCGCTACGCAGTTTGGAGTTTAAAACATGGTCACATTAATTTTTTTTTGTTAATAGCGCATTATTTTAAAAAGATTTTTCTAAACTTGATTTTGAAACTTATATCGGTAATATTTATAGCAAATAACATAGTTATAAAACGCAATTGTAAAATATCATATTCAGGGGCACAACCAGGATTTTTTTGGGCGAATTTTATAATATGTCGGACTTACAAATAAAAAAAAAGTAACTATAGCGGCTATTGTGTACTGGTTAGTGAGTCCAATTTTTGCACAAATAGTTCCTGGTAAAAACCTCTGCCAGGGCAAGAACTTCTTACAATTCATCTTCTTCACCTCACAGTAGTAAATTTCAACTCTTGGGAGTAATTTGCATATGAAAGTATGGCAAAGCTAACAAACAAACAAAGAATTTCACCACAATGACAACATACACAATAGCTGCATTCCCGTGGCGCTGGATCAGATAAAATCTCAGTGGAACAGTTTTAGTTCAACTTTATTACAATTTGGCACCACTCCCGATGAAGTGTCAAAATACGAGTTCGAGCAGTAAGACGAAAACTAGTCGAAGAGTAATTCAGATTTGCCAACTATGTTCGTTTTGAAAAAAAATGCTTTAAACTTGGCAGCATTTTAAGATCAGAAATATAGCTAGGAAAAGAGCAACTTCCAATTTTTGTTTTTGCAATGTGAATAAAATAGAGCCACGCTTTAGAAACGACCACTGGAATGCAGCTAATGATAACTAAAATAATTTCTTATAAAAAGTGTTTTATTTGTATTAAAACATAACTAAAAATTTAAAAAATTCTGATCAATTGTTTGTATTGTGATTAAAATTCACAAAATAAACCACAACTATATTTTCAAATTTAGCTTACGCTTACTTTCAGTAAGTTTTTCTAAAATAAAATCCACTGACGGCGTCATATCTCTGTTCAGATTAAGCAATGCGAAACCATTTATTCAATCTTGCAACATCGTGCTTCTTAAATATGTTTTGAGTCGGCGAAGTACTGAAAATGATCGTTCATTTTCACACGAAGTGACTGAAAGAGTTTCAAGGATGATTGGTAAATTAAATATATTGGAGAATATTTCTTTATTGCACAGTTCTAAGGTTTCAAACACTGTATTTTTCGTCGCTAGTTTTATTACTAACTTGAAACCAAACATTCAGTTTCATATTTAAATCATCAAAATATCCTTCCAAACCATCTTAATAAAATCCAATTAGTTTTTGAAAAGCTCCTAAAGCGCCATAAAGCGGAAATACACGCAAAGAAATTTTTCGCTTACCGCAACTGAAAACTTCACCAACTATACTTCTTTTGCGACCCGTAACTACCTCAAACGAATATTCAGTTGTCTTAAACGAAAAAAATAAACGAAAAATATCAAAAAAAAAAACGAAAAAGAAACATTTTTTAACTCATAAATTTAATATGATTTAAAAAAAAATATACTTTCTTACTTCCATCGTTGCGGATCGAGCACTGACTCCGTCGATGTCAAGTTTACTGCGCGCTCTGCTTAACCTGTTGTACCACAGTCTATTGTATTTTCAGTCGAGTAATATCGGGCTGGTGCTGCTTATTTTTGGTGTCAAAAAATAAAATTTTTTTAATATAAAATGTTTGTTTACGAGAAAAGAAGTTCGATTCCTACAAACGAAGTTTTTAGTTACAACAAATAAATTCTTCAATTGCCGCAATTGAAAAATCGCATGTGCTTATGGCAAACAAAACTCATTTCCTGCAACTGTTTCCGTTTCTCATAACTGTTGAAACTATTAGAAAAACCGTTTTCAAGCACGATAAGCGAAGTTCGTTCGTGGCAAACTGACGATAAACTTTTTTTCTTTGCGTGTAGTGTTGTAATGAATAGTGGAAATAGATGTTTTAAAAATCGAACTCTTAGGTTTGAGATAAATCAAACGCTTGTCAAAAAATTTTGACAGAGACAACTGTTGATTAGTGCCAAAAATTAATTTTTTGGAATTACATTTGTGAGCTTTATGCCAAGTAATTTCATGAAGCAACAGGTTGCCACAACAATGTTCTTTACAGAACAACCACCAGCAGATAAGACAGCTGTTTCGTTCGTCGCTACACCAACTCATCAGTAATCTTCTGTGGATCATGCAGTCCAATAACTTTGAAAATCTAATAGACACAACTTCTGCCGAAACCAAAGCGGAATTGCAGTTGCGTGCGTTTCAATTTAAAACTTCAGAAAATAAGATCAGTCATCTTTTTTTCAAAAAACTTCTCAAGCCTTCTATGGTTTAATACCAACGAATTGTTGGTACCAAAGAATGAAATCGTGAAAAGAAGTAAACAAAGAGCGCAACAACAAGTCTTTGCAGAATAAATTAATTATTAAAGTTTAATTATTAATTATTAAACGCACGCAACTGCAATTCCGCTTTGGTTTTTGACAAAAAATACAAATTTTACAAACTTCGTTTTGCTTATGGGCTTTACTTAAAATTTACCATCAAATGTTTTTGACAGATCTAGGTGAGAGAGATACGCTACCAAATAGAATGAGAAAATACGCTACCACCTTGTTTCTCTCACCATGCTCAAACCGAAGAATTGTCAACAATACCCCAAGTGGTCAGAATTACAACTAAAAAAATGTAAACACATGAATTCTGAACGAATTAAACATGGATTATTTAAAAGATTACGGTTCAACGATAGTAGATTTGAAATTTATATTTTGGGTTTTCATTCTTTTTATAAAAACTTCTGATTACTTTTCGTGTGAGTCCCTTTAATTGTGTCCTATTTCTGTTTTTGATACGATAATTTGGGGGGAGGGCTTAAGCCCCAAAACCATCCTTCTTCGATTTACTTTTTCATCCCTTAAGTTTTAAAAGATTTTAAAAAAATAAAATCTATGTAATAAACTTTTCTGGTTTTATTCCCACAATTCATATATTAATAAAACTTTTGTGTTTTTAAACCCAAAGTTTGAAATATTTTAAAAATCAACGTTGTTGTTTGAAAAAAATATATTAACACAAAAATAATTTTAAAAGTTAGTTGTTTGAACTGAAACCGTTTGGGGAAATGTTGTTGATGTCTGTCGCTTCAGAAAAACGTTCGTTTTCGTCGCTTCGAATACTTAAAACATATGTGAGAAGTGAAACTGGAGGAGAGAGGCTCAGTAGTCTAGGTCTCCTAAATGTTCATAGGCATGTGGAAGAGAAAAGAAAAGAAAATTAAGTTACCTTTAATTAAGTTAATTACCCTAATTTTTATATTATCCATTTAACAAAAGACATTATCCTCTAAAGTTAATATATTGTAAAGTGGTTTTGCAGCAATTGCTTCAGAATTATACCAGAATGTTATGGAAAATTTCATGAAAACGGCTTACGTATGCAAACGAGGTCAAAGGGGCCATTCGAAATGCGATTTATTAAAAAATTAAAATGTCAGTGACTTTTTGGACACCTTTTATAAAAAAATTCGATCAAGTCTATAAATAAAAAAATTAAACCCCTACCAAAAATGTTTCATATTTTCATAGAATAATTTCTATGAATGCCTTATTGGTATAGTATGCTCAGTAAAGTTGTGGAGCAAGTCAATTAGGTTAGTAATAGAACCTCAAAAAAATGTTAAAAATTGTTCCTGAACCTCAAAAATTTTAAATGCCTATAAAAAATAAGTTTAGCTTACTTCACTAAACCTTTTGTCGTTTTGAGTACCGTTTTGCCGATTTGAGTACCAACATACGTCTACTTTAGCTGCGAGCTTTAATCATTCCATCCTGAGACATTGACCTAGAATTTGACGCATAGTGTAATTGGTAAGAAATAAAAATCTGTACAAATTTTTATATATATCGTAGAGTTTGTTCGGAAGAAAAAATAGCCGATTTGTTCGGTCGATTTTGGATGGCAAAAATGTGTGAAAATGTTGACATTTAAATTTTTTATTAAAATTGCTTTTCTAACAAAAAAACCTGAAATTTAAGACTTATAAGCCTTTATATAGTACCATGGTAGGTAGAATGCTTTTAAAAAACTAGAAAAAAAAAGCGCGCCATAAATAAAAACTGATGATTATCTGATTATTAATCGAATTTTCTGCACTAAAATTGGAAAATTGACGCCAAAAATTATTTTCCGTCCAGTTTCAACAAACAGTATATTATTGAAAAGAGAAAAAAAAGGAAAGAAGAAAACAATTTTCGTATGTTATATCATAACAACAATATTTAAATGTCTTCTTTTCAGATTTTTTTTTCATTTAAAATCGAGGTAACAAATTGGGTTAAAAAGGCGGTCTTTTATGTCAACGTATTAATGTAGATTCGTTTTGAACTAACAAAAAAGACTTTTTTGAAATGTTTAATTTTTTTACTGTGGATAGTAAAACTCAAAAACGGCAAAGTCAAACGACGACAAGTGATAAGAGTGATTCTGAGTATGCTGAAAAAAGTTGTTCTGTTTGCAAGCGCAAAGGTATGCACGTAAAAATTAAGAAAAAAACAAAATACGAGTTTTTCAAATAGAGCAAATAGTAGAAAATTTTAAATTTCTGTTACAATATCAAATACCAGGCAAAGCATCAACGTAGTTTTGTAAAAAATCATGCGTTTTCCTTTTTGTAACTAAGACAAATTTATTAAAATAAATGCAAAGGCCGAATTTAATAATTTGAACAAATCAACTATGTAATTACAATAAAATCGCATTGTGAAAAATGGCGAAAACAAGCACAAGCGTTCGTGTGGGCAAACACACATGTTCATCGAGGCAGCTCAGGAAGGCAGGATAAGTCAAATAAACAAAAAGAAAGACAACGACCAGATTAAATAATTTAGCCCTTTCGGGACTACTGCGACTATACGTCCCACCAATAGTTAAACTTCCGTATTTTCTCTATTTTCAACGCAATTGCTTATGTAAATAGTCCCGAAAACAGATTTAAGTGTTCATTATGAAATGTAAACAAAAACATAACGGTACATGTCAGCGTACTCACACCAGCTGACAATGAATTTCACAACATCGGTGAAATTTGAGCAGTTGTGATCGATAATTAGCTGAAAGCTGTTGCTAAAGAATGTTAATTTCATAGAATTGTATTGTTTTGTATAAAAAAAGTGTTTGTTTTTTAAACTTACTTGGTTGGTGGTGTTTTATGACAATATAAGGTAAGTTATAGCTGATTTCGTAAAATTGGGATATATAGTCCCAATACGTTTTTTACGTGGGATATATAGTCCCAATACGTTTTTTTTGTGGGATTAATTGTCCCAATACACATTTTAGATGGCAAAAAAGAAGCAAACCCTTGAGGAACTTGTGCGTATTGTATGCGAAGAATCGGATTCTGATGTTGATTTTGATGATTCTGGAAGTGAATATTTGACTGAGAACTCCGATGACACCGAAGCTGACGATAATCCCAATGTGCCCTGTGAAGACGACGAAAAAGATGACGAGTCACAGCCAGTTGTCCAGTGGGTAAATTTTACCGCCGATGGCCGTCAGGATTTCAATCCAAAATACGAATTCCCTACTGAACGAGATTGCAAAATACTTCTTCATCTCACTGATGAGTGCAACGAGTATAAGGTGTTTTCCAAGATATTTCCCTACAGTTTGTGCATTCGAATTGCTGAATGCACTAATCAGCGTCTAATAACTTTGAACCGTCGTGCGCAGTCAAAGCGAAACTTAACCGATCCGAATGAAATCCTTGTATTTCTGGGAGTTTCATTGATTATGCATTATAACAAGGTGCCATCTCTGAAGGACTATTGGAGCAAAAATCCATCAATGGGTAATTCAGTTATAAAAAACTGTATGTCACGAGATCGCTTTTTATTACTGGCATCAAAGCTATATTTCAATGATTGTGAAAAGCCCACTAACGTTGGCAAAGACTATTACATCTCCGATGTTGTGAACTGTCTAAAATACACATTTGCTGCTGCTCGCAGTGAGAGTTCTTTCCAGTCTATTGACGAATGTATGGTAAGATTCAAAGGCAGATCAAGTATGA
The DNA here is from genome assembly GCA_914767935.1 of Coremacera marginata. Classification (NCBI taxonomy): domain Eukaryota; kingdom Metazoa; phylum Arthropoda; class Insecta; order Diptera; family Sciomyzidae; genus Coremacera; species Coremacera marginata. The sequence continues at coordinate 94,616,729 of OU612047.1, read as the reverse complement.
AGCAATATATGCCCATGAAACCAATAAAACGTGGAAAAAAAATTTGGATGCGATGTGACTCGAAGACAGGATACAGTTACGATTTGAATGTTTATACTGGAAAGGAAGAAAATGCTGTGCAGTCCAACATCAGCACTCTTGGAGAGAGGGTCGTATCAAAATTGGTTTCTTCTATTCGTGAGAAAAATGTATGTTTGTCCTTTGACCGCTTCTTTACTTCAATAAATTTATTGGAAACCATTGCATTTCCCGCACTTGGAACATACATGCAAAACAGAAAGAATACACCTAAATTTATCGGAAAGTTGAAGAGAGGAGAAAGCCAACTTCAAACTAAATCTAGTGGTATTCTGGCTGCTCGATGGATGGATTCGAAAGAAGTTCTTTTAGTTTCCAATTGCCATGTGCCATCGCTTGTAGACATTGAAAGAAAGCAAAAAGACGGATCAAAGAAGAAAATCAAGTGTCCTAAAAGTATCAGCGACTATAACATTTATATGGGAGGAGTCGACTTAGCCGACCAGAAAACGGACGTTTATGACTTTAACCGCAAGTCTCAAAAATGGTGGAAGAAAGGTTTCTACAAACTACTAATGGTTTGCGTGGTAAATTCGTGGATTGTGTATACCGAATATAAGAAACAATAAAATATCGTTGAAAGATTTCCTGGTCCCTCTTGCTGAAGGCATGATTTCCGAAGGAATTAAAAGACGAGAGAAAATGCCACGTCGCCAGGGGGGAAGAACACCCAAGCGTCCAAAAACTGATAGTCTCAATGTTGGAGATCACTTGCCAGTGGAACAAGAAAAACGTTGTCGCTGCGTTCGCTGTACTTCACTTGGTATCGAGAAGCGCACAAAGATGATATGCTCAGGCTGTAACAACGCTTTGTGCTACCAATGTTTTGGACCCTTCCACAAATTAAATTCCTAATTATATTATTACAATAATATAAAACAATAAATAAAACAAATAAAAATGAATTTCCATTGAAATGTACTAATATTGTAATACTTTGGTTATTTCTTTATTATTATTGGGATCATATGACCCACGGAAAATGCTTATTGGGATCATATGTCCCACGAAAAATGCTTATTGGGATTATATGTCCCAGGATAAAAGGGCGATTTCAGGATTTCTGAGTATGCAGAACATATTTTTTTTGACATATCTGTTAGAATATGCAAAAACTTCCACGAAAAATATCACGGTTTTCAAAATAAAACTCCGTCCCGAAAGGGTTAAGGAATTATTAAATAAATTGCAATAGAATCGCATAGTGTTGACGAAAACAAGCACAACAAGCCAGCTCAGTGAGGCGGGCTAAGGCAAAACAAAAATAGAAATTATAGAAATGCAATTACTTTTTGTTTCAACAAATGATTTTGGTGAAGCAACTTTGGACGATATAGAAAGATTATTATCTTTCGCTGGTATAATAAACAGTCCACGTCGCACAGTGTCGCGGGGGCGGACAAGACCCGAAAAACATTTTATGTTGGAATTTCAAAAAACTAAGCATAAAGATTTACGGACAAGACTCTTATTATTTTAGGTCTGAAAGCATTTTACTATATCGTTTCAGTTGCAAGCATGCCATGCCCCTTAATGTGGCTCTGAAAAGTCATGCAATTTAATTTTTCAGAGTAAAGTACTAACTTTAGATTTCAAAACAAATGGAAAATTTCAGTATTATGAATAATAAGTATTAATTTCACATTGTGACGAACCTATTTCAATGAAATAGGCCCCACAATTGATACGTAAAACTAGACGTTGATACGCCAGATGTACAGCGCCATTGATGCTACAGCTCAGCAGCCGACATCGCCCCGCAAGATAAGACCCACGAGGCATACGCCACTGCAGCATGATTTATATGCAACAATTGTACAATGTATACACGATTGGTATACAACAGCTCGACAGCCCAACATGCATATAAACATGTTGCCGAACATCGACACTCAACTACCGACGAGTTTTGATATACAAATCAAATACCATGCCAATGGTATGACGCAGCCAGCAACACATGAGATGCCGACACTCACACAAGCATCAACTATAGCGAAGTCTACCGAGCAGAACCAGCCACGACAATCATGGCGACTGCATGACGCATCAGCGAACCCGATGTAAGCATAAAGGCAACGCCATGTTAATGGATCAAATATGTTTACTTTATTTTTATTAATAATATTTTATAATATTGCTATGAATACTTAGGGTATCTAATCATAATTATTCTTAGGACATTTTACGCCATATACGTAGTAATATAATAACTTAAATAATTATCATAAAATATGTCATATTCATATTCTTAGTATACTCTTTATATTTTTACACATACACTGAATTACACACATGCATTAAGATTATTATAAAACATAACAACTACAACTGAATAACTATCATGAATATTGTAAATTATTATTCTCGAAAATTCTAAGCATACAAATGAATCAATATAAAGATCATACGATCTAATACTAATTAATATTAACATACTCATGTACATATTTTTCTACTACATACTTACCTTATTGCTTAGCCGAATGTATAATATTCAATACTAAAACAAATCATACTTACAACACATTTGTAATAGTATTTGCCAAACATCGCTGGCAGAAGCCAGCACCTAGTTATAAGTTTAAGTTTTCAATAAACATCAGTCTTGTATAGAGCTTCAGATCAAACTGACATGTTTTTCTTTTAGCGCATGGAATAGGTAACAAGAACAAACAGATTTATTAATTGCTCCTACAACCCATCCCTTCCACTTTGAGTTGTGTTTCTGTCCGTTGGGCCAGATCGGTCCGCTCAGTCTCCCAAATCTCACGCTGCTCTACACGAGTGTAAATCAACCTAAAAGTGACCCTTGCCTTCGAGTTACGCTGTTGTCCGTTGGGCCAGATCGGTCCGTTCAACATCGTTCTCACCCGTGCTCTCCACGAGAATCAATTTTGTCCCCGAGTGAATCTCCTTATTGTGAGAGAGTTGCTGTCCGTTGGGCCAGATCGGTCCGTTCAGTAGCGCTCTCACACACACTCTCAACGAACATCGTTCCTACTCCTCTCGCCCACTGCTCCTCTCACACGACCGACAAGGACAGACACGCGACGGAGCGCTAGGAAACCCATTAGAGGTCAACACGGTCATGCATCGAGCGAATACAAAGGAAAATCATCCGATTTTCCAGAGGATAAGGCAAGTGACCAGAGCCATCACAGGGTAGCGGTGGAATACCGCTGAAGGGGAACATTCCAACCAGACAAGACGAGCAGCGAATATTCTGGGCCTGCCACCACCACCAAGGTCGCCTCCATTACGCATACATTTTTGAGGTTATCCGACCTTTCAGTGGCACAGCCCCAATAGAAATCGCCAGCCAACCACTCCCCAGTATCGCCCTCCATCTTGAGACGACCGAGCCAGGTTCACGAAGCACCCTCTAGCACTAGTCCTCCCGTGAAGGGCCTAGAGGGGAACCACTGGCCAAATCGACTGCGATACCCGCAACGCGAATCATTCACGCAACAACAACAACAAATAGACCTTGCAAACAAGGTCGAGCGACCTGGAAAATCTTCCAACCAGGTCGTCTTGTAAGGACCCTGGACAGCCGCTGAGGATACCTCAGCAAATTAGCTGTGACGACCAGGAGGTTCGTTACAACATAAACTGCACATGAAATTGCTTCAGTTTTTTTATTAGAAGTGGTAGGAAGAAAAAAAGCTGTACTATCACATAAAGTCTGTATAACCTAAAAAAAAACACAGATATAGATTCTTAGAAAGGTAAAAATTTTTTTTTTACTAAATTTATTTTTTTTAGTAAACAATGCTTTTTAAGTATTTTCTTTAAATTTAGTTTGTAAAAACTAACAAACACAGAAGCTATGGGCAATTTTTTAGAGCATGTTTTTGCTAAAATTCAAAAATTTGTATGGATAAAATGAAATACGAAAAAATTAAATATGGAAAATTTTGAAAGACGCAAAAGAAAATAACGTATTTATAATTATTTTTATCTTTTTTATTAAATGAATGCTTCCTTACTATTTGCCAAAAACGTTTGGCTGTGGCAGCCCAATAATAAGGAAGTTATGAGCAGTTTTCTGGAGCATGTTTTTGCCAAAATGCGTTAATTTGTATGGGAAAATTGCAAAAAACTTCTAAAAGTTGAAAATGCAAAAAAAACAATATATTTTTAATTTTTGTCATCTTTCAGTATGTCTTTAACGAAAGCTTTCTAACTATTTGGCCAAAAAGTTTGGCTGCGGCAGCTTAATAATAAGGAATTTATGATCAGTTTTCTGAAGCATATTTTTGCTTCCAAACAATTCCAAAAGTTTAAAACTCGGTTATATGGGCGGTTGGCCCATTAGTCGGCCGATTTGATTTATGTTTTACTCCAACTATTTGTTGCTATAAAATAATTATGGGTATAAAATTTTATTGATCCGGGATAATTTTTTTGGAAAATATGCCAGATTACCGATTTCGGTTTTATGAGAGGTATGAGAGATAGTCCACCGATTTGGTTCATTTGTACACCAACTACTTCCTGTGACAAAAAAACTACGTGTGCAAATTTTAATTGTTCTAGAATAATTTTTTCTGAGACAAAGCGGAACCATATTCTACAAGAGTGTTATGCTGCTAGCGTATGCTGATGATATTAATATCATTGGCCATAACACACGCGAAGTCAGTGCAGCATTCTCCAAATTACAAAAAGAGTAGAGTCACATGAGTCTTGCAGTAAACGCAGATAAGACAAAATATCTGGTGTCAACAAACAAACAGTCCATTCTTCCATTGCCAATATTGGCAATCGTATTGGCTTCCAAGCGATTCTTTGGCTATTCTGAGGCGATAGAAAATGCTTGCAGGGAAAGTTCTTAGTTTTAAAAATTATATCCACATGGAAAAAAAATATATCCACATGGATTTTTTTTATTAATTTGGGCTTTCCATCAGTGTTTTTTGTATAAAAAAATATATATTTTGTTAGCTGCAGATGTAGACATTTTTGTCCCGGATTTTTTGCATATGTCCCGAATTTTTTTTTTGCAAAATCTAGTTTGCAAAAAAATCCTTCCAAAGCAAAAGCAATTTAATTTTTTAAGTTTTTGAAAACCTGATTAAAATGTTTGGATATATTTCTTAATGCTGTGAATGCACTTCATTAATTTGGACGTGGTGTTTTTATTTTTTTGCGTCAAAAGGTGACGGCCAATCAGTAAATTTCTATTGAAAAAGTGTTCTGTGTCAGATGGGGTTTTAAGCCGGGATCTACCGCGTTTCATTGGTGTATGCCTCGTGTACAGCATTACCATATGGGCAGATAAAACTTTTTTGCAAGTTTTTTGAGAGGGTAGACAGTTTTCTAGTTTTTCCCCAAAAAAATACAGTTTTTTTTATTTTTCCCAGTCTTTTAGGTTTTTACTATTCAAACAATGCGATTACGATTTTGTGATGAATCAAATGCAATGATAAAATAAATTGTACCTTACTACAAAAATATAAGTAACATTTGAAGCTGCTACTACTACTTTTCACTCCCTTTCAAAAATTTTTTTATGTGGCAGCGCTGTTGCTATTATTGAATTGTATTACGTATTTTTTCACAAATAAATATTAATAAAACTTAAATCAGAAATAAATCAGAAATTACTTTCAAAACCATCAGAAATGATAAAAAAGTTTGATCAAAATATGTAAAAAAAATAATTTCATTTTTCAGATTTCGTCATTTGTAACTGCTCGAAATTTGCAGTTTCATTAATTTTTCTTCAACAGTCTTTCCATCGAAAAATTTCACAAAAGATTTGATATAAAATTTATTTTTGATTTTGGGTTTATAACAACAGATTTGACATTAAATATTTTCTGCATGATGGTGCTTCAGAAATCGATAAAACAGCATAAACAACTTCTCTTTGTAATGAGAAGACTTGGAATTACCTCCACATTTCAAAAATTATTCCACTTAAATTTATGTAGTTTACTAATACTAATTACCACAAATTTATATCGGATGTAATTTACTATGATCTCAAAAATTGGTGATGCTATTTACACTCATTTAAATCTCAAATGTTCATTTATACAAATTTTTATGATATTAAAAAATTTTTGTTTTAAATGATTAAATTTAATGAATGTGATTGTTTTTGTTTTGTTTATTTATTAATTTAATTTATACACTTTTTTTAGAAAACAATAATACAAATTTTAAAGCACATATTTCAAAAATATATGTTTTAGTAATACATACAAAGGTGAAAAGAAGAGTTGAACTGCAAAGTTACACATGCAAATGTTTAACAATATGTTGTCAAGTTAATTTTTTATTGCAATTTATTAAAGTTGGTATTGTAATGTTCTTTTGAAAAAGTTTACAAAGAATTAATCATAAATTATATTCAAATTTTGAAAATCATAATTGCAACAATTGCAGCAATTCTACAAACACTACAGCATCACTTGATATATCAATGGAAAGGTTTTGAGCTGAAGGTAAGCCAAAAATTATTATACTTTTGATAAATATCACCGTTTAGTAGATAAGAGCGTTTAAAGTAGAAAAAATAGCAAAAAAACTCAAGACACGAGCTCGTAGGACACGGACTCGGGAATGAGAAAGTGTGATTTCCAAAGCGAAGTAGGTCTCGGGGCGTCATCACTAGTATAACAATATTATGATAATCTTTAAACAAATGAAATTTCAAATGAACCTGAGCATTACATTTAATCTCTACTTGTACACAATATAGGACTTTCCTCTGGGTGAAAAAAATGAATTATTTAAATAGCATCATTACAAATTTTCAATATGCAATTCCAAATAAACCTGGTGAAGCATGAATCAACAGATTACACAAAAAAACTTACTCAAACCTCCATTTTCAAACTATATATATATATATATATTTTATTTCATTTATAATGCTATTAATATTATGCAAGATACAAATAAAATTCCAAAAATGTTCCTTGAAGTATTGAATGCAGAACTTATTTATTTCTTGTGTCATATACGGAGTAATTAACTCTTAGCTAAAAATCATTTTCTTACTTTATTTTCTGGAAAAATTAATGCTCGTTCTCATCTGGTTTTGAAGTTATAGGGGTCCAAAGTTAAAAAATTGGCTCCAAAAGCTTTTTATTTTGCTTTTATTTTTATACAGAACAAAGCAAAATGGGTATTGAAAAAAGGCTATTACCTATTCAATAAACTATTAAACATAAAATTCCATGTAGATTTATATGCCAAAACATGAACAAATTTTATAAAAAATCGTGCGATTTTTTCGCAAGCGGCCCTTTTTTCACAACATTATAAAAATATATAACCAACATAAAAAATAAATTTCTTTTGAAGATAACATATAGCATTACTTTTGAAGATAACATATTATGTACACTTTCACCCTTTTAGGAAATAAGCAAAACGTAAGTATAATGAATTATTTTTATATAAACACTAAGGCGGGTCAAATTTTTAATCGGCTCGGTTCAGTGAAAATTAGAAAATTCTTATTATTTGTAGAATTTTTCGCGAAGATATATTTTTAGCAAACTTGGGTCTTCCGAATTTTGGAAAATAGATAATCACTTCAAAATAATGAAATATTTTTAGTAGAATATTTACAGCGACGATAGTACGAGAGGTCTGAAAATAAAGTCTGTTTAATTAGAGAACTATGAACTCGATGTCACTAACAGTTTTTTTCCAGCTGGTGACAATTATTATTTTTTTTTTACGATGGCTTGAGGAAATGTTAAAAATAAACTCGCTGACCCATTATGCAAAAGGTACGTTGTCACTCTAAATATCAATAAATTGATATAGAGCTCCTACTGTTTGTAAGCACTTCTTCATGTCATATTTTTTGTTTATTGAAAATTTTGTTTGCTTTCTAATCTTGGCATTGGTTTGGATGCTCTGGTCAGCTCTTGTACATTACGTTCCGTGTTCTTAATGTGGCGTGATATTTTAACGTTGAGTCGCTTTCACTTTAATTTATTATTTGCTTAAGAGGTATTAAGTCTCTTGTATATGGAGACTCATAAAGATTAATGTTAATATTCAAATCGATCAAATTTATGTAATCAGTGCAAGAAAAATTTAGTTTTGTTTTTTTGTACTCCTTTAATACTGTTCTGTCCAGGTTTTGCATGATGTATACAATTTTTTGGAATCCCATTTCCCAATTGATTTTCTCTCATCGCAAACATTGATAGTAAAATACCTTCAGAGTTTGCGAAAAAGTAGTTGTCTTCCATAACGCCGCGAATAACAGAACGTGAATTCTTCGGTAGATAATTGGTTCATTGCATAAATTTGTAGTCCATTGCATAAAGCACTACCTTATGCAATAGAATTGTAAAATTTAACGCTAAAGTATATGGAAATATGACAATAATATCATATAAAATACTTGATGAAAACTAAGTTGGAACATGATAGAAGTAGAAGGTTGCTGCCTGATGTTAAACGTCTGATTTTAAGTTAAAACCATAGATACTGAAAAAAAACTTTTCGTGTCATCGTGTTCAAATTATACAGAAATCACTTTCAGACCTCTCGAACTATCTTCGCTGCACAAAAATTCATATAAAAATATATAAAATTTATTTATTTTGAAGTGATTATTTTCAAAAATTCGGAGGATCCAAGTTTACCAAAAATATATGGTTTCTTTGAGAAAAATTCTGAAAATAATATGATTTTTACGATTTTCAGTGAGCCGGACTGCGAAAAAAATTTTAGTACAATTTGATCCACCTTAATAAACACCCACTTTTTCTTAATCACATCAATATTTACATACTTTCATCGTTTTCTAGTGGTGGATTCCATTCGATTAGTTTTAATTTTTTTTTTCATTCTTCGATTAATCGATTTTCGGTTAATCGAATGGGAAAATACGATAAGATTAAATCATAAACCGAAAGAAAATAACCGATAAATAGAACTTTTTCGGCTAATCGCGCCATCAGTAGTCATGAAAGGTTTATCAAACAGCTTATGAAAGTAATAAAAATAAGGTAAAGGTCAGTTATTCATTACTACAGTCATATGCTGAGGAGTCTATTAAAAAAATTGGGATAAATTTTGATGTACTAGATTTTTGAAAAAAATACAAAAAACCTCCGTTTAAATAGGTTAAATTCATATAAACATTAGTACAAATTTCTCATAACCTTATCTTTACTTTATAGCAAATTTATAATCAGACAGACAATAAGATACATGTTACTTGAGTATATGCGCAGAATCCAAATTCAGAAAAATAAACATCATTAAGGTCATTTACAGAATACATGCAATAGTATCAAATCGCAGCTAAGAGATCTTTATACAAATATAGATATGAATATAACAAAAATTATAAACTTTTCAAAAAACTATGCGATTATTCCAGGTAAAACACACCATATATAGTTGAAATTGATTCTATAAAACTATTTTATAGGAAGAGACATACAATTTTTAAGCACGTTAGTGGAGCCCAAAGAGCCTAATGTTAAATCGAAAATAGTACCTGGGCCTAAGTCCTTGGAATTAAAAAAAAAACTAGAAGCAATACAAGTAAGTTTTATTTAAAGTTTGAGTGCACCCTCTTACCTTGTACTTGTTATTAACTGTGTGTGTCAAGATAACATGTACATATTGGTTGACTATTATTCAATGACCACGTTTCTAAAAGAAGTAATTCATTGTTTGCTAATGCTATCACTTTGTATGTACATAAGAGTTGGTCGAAAAAGAAGTTTGAAAAAACCACCCCCTATTTCAAAGCTGACCTTGAGTGGATTCTAAAAACAAAAAAAAAAGTTTTTTTGGACCACCGGGAAAACAGCCGAAATGGTAATTTTTCTATAGCTTAAGCATAACATATCCGATCTTAAAAAAATATGTCGTTTAAAAGTGCTTTACGAGTACTATACTTTTTTCAGAGCATTTGTAATTTCAAAGTTCCAAAGATTTGTTGTTCTTGTTCATTTTTATGTTGGTTAAAAATAAATGTAATTCCATCTTATGTTTAATAAATGGAAGTAAATGTTTCGGAATAATATGAATTATTATTTTATAATAATAATATGAATTATTATTTTCCTGCAGTTAAGAACTTAAATATATTATTCTAAATTAAATTGAAAAATTCAATTTTAACAAACAAAATATATTTCTAATAGAAAATATATACCTTTCAAAATAAGTCAATAAATAATTAAATTTCATATTAAATTCATAACTGGCAACACTATTTTCCTTAGTTGTATTTTTTATTTGTGCTCTTGGAATAAATTTAAATTTGTTAATTTTCGTGAAATTATTAAGCAAAAAATAATTCGAGTCGGTTTGCTAAACATTGCTGAGGATCTTCATCTTTATTGTTCCTGTTTTTCATCGCTTAAAAAGCTGAAAAATCCTTTTTAAAATATTTGCTTTCATACTATATATAAATATATATATTTCTTATTATTTCAGTTTGTTTATTATCTAGCAACAACAACTTTATGTTTAGCTTGTTGATGCGAGAGCGAAACTTGGTTTTTAATTTCCGTTGCACTTTGACGCTAGCTCACTATTTTGTCGCTGGTGCTTCTCAAACTGTTTTGATAAACAATAGGTGTGTTTCCGTACTCTACACTGTGTAAGATTTGTGTAAGTTCAAACTGAGAGAGTAAAAATGAAATGTGAGAATAGTTGCAAAAGTACGGAAACAGCTTCTAGTAAGTTTCAAGCACAAAACAGCTGATTTTGACTGCGGACATGTCAAACGTAAACTGCGCCAATTAAAATTATCGTTAATTTGTTTGTGAAGTTGATGCTTGTTCTTCTTGATGCTTGTTCTTATTTTACTCGGAGTCTTGAGTTCTAGCACTCTCTGTGCACTTTGTGTGCTCGAGAGAGCGGTTTTATGCTTGTTCTTCTTCTCCCATTTTAAGTACAGAAAGTACGGAAACAGAAAATAGTGTCCCACAAGTTACACAGTGGGAGTACGGAAACACACCTAATTTGTTTAATTTTCAAACTGTCACTGAAATAGAGTTGCCATAGTACTTTTATTGCACTTTTTATTACACTTTTGTAAATTTTATTTCTTTCATTAAAAATGTACTGGAATTTTCGCAACTGCACTGTAAAAGGTGAATCTGGCCAGCTGGTTAATTGCTTATTGTGTGATGCTTTTTTTCATGTAAAGTGTGCAGCAATGAATGCGAGAATTTTTGATGCACTCAATGAAAGTAAGTACTGATGTAGATGTTGTAATGCTTATAAGGCAATCTAGAAGAGGCTTTTTAGAGGTGTCTAAGGACTTGGTGGCGGCTCAAGCCAGATTGGCTGATTTTGAAGATTAGTTCAGAAAATTTAAAATCATGGATGAATCTTCTGTTTCCCATAAGCATAAACGACCACCCATGAATCTTCGAAGTTCTGCTAAATCTGCTAAGCCTGGTGCTATATCTATGCCTCCGTCTGTTAATAATAATAATAATTTAATTTCACTTTGACCTGTTTTGAACTCTTCTTCCAAAGCACAATCAACTGAGTCTGTAAATAAAGATCAAAAAGCTAAATATATTGCCCCTACTAATGAGGCTGCATCAGCTGATCTGAATTTACATCCGGTTGAGTCTTCTGAAGTAGTACCAATTGTAGTCGTAATTGATGATTCTCCGGGTAATTCTGGTAAGAAAAAAAACTTATGCTGAAGCCTGTACTGCTACTAATACTATTCCTTCAACTTTCGTTATGAGCTCGGTTTTAACTGGTGCTATACCAAAACAAATATTGAAAAAAAACATTATTCTGCCGTCTTGTAAAGAACTTTTGGTTATCCAGCCTTCTAGATCTTTATTTGTGCCTCGTTTTGCTCTTGATACATCCGAAGGAGACGTTTTAGATCATATAAACTCTAAATTGAATCTTGTTAACAAGAATATTTCGGTTTACAAATTCTAGTTTTCATATGAGCAGTGCGTATCTTCTTTTAAAATAAATTTGCCTGGGGCTCTCTTTAATGCGGTATTAGATCAAGGTTTTTGGCCTGAAAATACGTTGATCCACGATTATATTCCTAGATCACAACCTAAAACTTCACTGGCTACTTTACCTGTTCGTACTACTAAACAAAAAAACTAGATTGTTGCCTTGCATTCCTTATCTTATACCAAAATGTTCGAGGATTAAATACAAAGTTAAAATATTTACATATTTTAAGCCACAACCTATTTTTTGATATAATTGTTTTCAGTGAAACTTGGCTTAAGCCTAACACTCTAAATATTGAAATTCTATCTAATAATTTCAATATTTGCTGCAAAGATAGAAACGCTATTGCTGGTAATTCTTTTAATGGCGGTGGAGTTTTAATTGCCGTTAAATCTTCTTATTTCTCACAAGAAATAATAATTCCTGAGGCATCTGATATTGAATTTTGTTGTGACCTTGTAAAGTGTGGTTCGTTAAATCTTTATGTAACATGTTCATATATTCCTCCTGTTTCCAACGTAGAGGTATATTTGAAACATTTGGTTTCGGTAAATAAAGTGTGTTTAAAACTTCAGCCTCATGATTACATTCTAATAACGGATGACTTTAATCTTCCAAGTGTCGCTTGGAACTGATGCACCGAAAACCCTGCAATATTATTGCCTTCGTCTGAATGCTCATATGCTAATTCATTTTTAAATGAGCTTTCAAGTCATGGACTTTTTCAATTAAACAGCCACTTTAACAAGAATAGCCGTTTGTTAGATCTTGTATATTTTGACGACAGCAATATTATTTCAGTTTCAAGGACAGATCCACTCGTGCTCCCTGAAGATAGAAATTGATCTTAATTTTCCTAAACAATCTGTAAAGAATCGTTTTTAACCTCAACCTTCAGCTGAGTTAAATTTTAAAAGAACCAATTATGTTTTGTTAAAAAACAATATATCTAATATTAACTGGACATCCGTACTAAATATCGTTAATACACAAACATCGCCAGAAAACCTTGATTCTGCTGTCTCTGCTTTTAATAGAACTCTCAATGATTGTTTTCTATCATCAGTACCCCAGAGAAAATCCCGTTTAGCATCTGGTCCTGTATGGTTTACTGAAGAACTGAGAAAATTAAAAAACTTAAAATCCATGCATTTTAAAAAATTTCAAAAAACTCATAGCATTACAGATTTTGGTTCTTATACCTCTAATTAGTACAAGTATCGTCAATTTTGCAAGCAATCTTACGATATTTATTTAATAAAAGTAAAATTAAACATCAAATCTTATACTAAATCATTCTGGAACTTTGTCAACACAAAACGCAAAATTGATTCCTATCCTTCTTTTATGAAATATAAAACTTTTGAATCATATAGCGAGAATATCATTTGTAATCTTTTCGCTAACTTTTTCAAAGCTACCTATTCATCTTGATCCTATTATAATCTAAGCTATCCATTTAGTGTTCAATCTGGGGACATTTGTCTCCCAATAATTGATACTAACACGGTTTTATCATACTTAAAAGCTCTTAAAACAGCATATAAAAGTGGTATTCTAAAATATTGCTGTGATGAACTAGTAACTCCAATCACTTTGCTTTTTTCTTCTTCATTAAAATCTTGCTATTTTCCAGTTACCTGGAAGTCGTGTTTTATTATTCCTTTGCAAAAGTCTGGTAACAGGTTTTTAATCGATAACTATCGTGGAATTGCAAAATTAAGCGCTTTGCCGAAGCTTTTCGAGGCAATCATTACTTCACAATTATCACATAGTGTTAAATCTTTATTGTATCCAATTAAACATGGATTCGTTTCAGTAAAATCTACGGTTACAAACCTACTTGAATTTACTTCCAAAACCATTGAGAATTTTGGAAAAGGTTTACTCACTGATGTTATATACCCAGAATTTAGTAAAGCTTTTGATGTTGTTACTCATAAACTCTTAGTCTAAAAGCTATCTCTTGCTGGATTTCCCACAACACTTATAAGATGGGTTGAATCTTATTTATGCAATAGAACACAAAGTGTTCTTTTTAAACTTGTGAAATCTCATGAGTTTCCTGTCACTTCTGGTGTACCTCAAGGAAGCCACCTCGGGCCTCTTCTTTTTTTACTGTTTATAAATGATTTGCCATCTGCCATAAAGCATTCTAGTATTTTAATGTACGCAGACGACGTGAAACTATTTCTTCCTTTCAAAAATACTAATGATGCCGTTCTCTTGCAAGCTGACATAGACCATCTATATAGCTGGTGCAACGTGAATTGTATGAATCTTAACATGAAGAAATGCAAGCACATGACTTTCACTCGAAAATCTCTTGTCACATGTAATTATAAAATTTGTGACCATATATTAGAGTCTTTAGATGTCTTTCATGATCTTGGATTAACTATGGATACTAAACTTCGCTTTCATATTTGTTGTCGTTATTCAAAGAAACACTGCACTCTCAGAGTATTCAATATAGACTGATGCATTATTTATTTCAATATAATATATGTGTATATAAAAAGGTATTGTTAAATTTAACAGCTACCATATTGTTATTATTTTTCTTTATAACACTCTACCTTAATAACAATGGCTCATATTAAATCATAATTCATTTGTTTCATTTAAAATTCAATTCAAAAATGTTAAAGATAAAGTTAAAAAGAAATACATACTTTAAACAAAGATACTTATTTTAAACCCAATTGACCGTTGATGTGAATGTGTTTCTCTTTCGGTACACCTTTAGTGAGCGCATCCGCCAGCATCTCTGAAGTAGTCATATATTCTAGTTTGAGTTCTCCTCTGCTTAGCTTTTCACGGATGAACTTAACCTTTATATCGATGTGTTTTGTTCTTGGCGAGTACATGTTGTTGGTGATGACGCTAATCGCACTTTTATTGTCGCAGAATAACAGCATTGACTTTTGAGGTTTATGCTCTAATTCTACCTCCAAACGCTTAAGCCAAATTGATTCTTGTACAGCTGCAACAATGGACATATATTCGGCCTCGGTGGAAGACAGTGCAACTGTGTGTTGCCGATGCGCAGACCACGAGATAGCTCCACCTTGAGCGATTAAAACATAACCCGATGTTGAACGCCTTCCATCAAGATCTCCGTCCCAATCAGAGTCACAGAAGCCAACAATTTCAGAAGACTTCTTTTGGTACACGATACCTTGATCATTTGTGCCTTTCAAGTAACATTATGCGTTACTTGAAAGGTTTTACAGCAGTCCAATGCGCTTGACCAGGATTTGTGGAAAATCTGCTTAGCAAATTGACAGCGAAACAGATATATGGACGTGTGTTTTGCGCTGCGAATAGCAAACAACCAATTGCTTCCATATATGGAACTTTTTCCATTTCTTTTCTCGAGTCATCGGTTTTCAGGCAAAATTCTTCAGACAGCTTTTGATTCAGATCAATGGGTGTTGTCACGGGACTACATTCGCTCATACCAAAACGCTTCAGAATGTCAGCAATGTATTCTGAATGATCGATTTTAATTATTCTATCAGTTTTATTGTAGTTTACGCGTATACCAAGAATTGAAGAAACTTCACCTATGTCTTTCATTTCAAATTTCTTGGATAACTCGGCTTTTACAAAATTCAGCATTTGCATATCATTACCGAGTAAAAGCATGTCGTCCACATATATAGCAGCAAAAAACCTTTTTGTTTCGTGAACTTAATAAATGATAATAATAAATAAATAATAATAAATGCATTGATCAAATTCACTGCGCTTAAGGCCGAGACCTTGCAGCACCTCATTAAGTTGTTCATTCCACACTCGACTCGACTGATTCAGTCCAAATATCGATTTTTTCAATCGACAAACTCTATTAGAACAGTCATCGTAGCTTTCTGGTTAAATCATGTAGACTTCTTCCTTTAGTTTACCATTAAGGAAAGCAGTGACAGCATCGAGTTGATGAATTTCGAGACCATATTTGACTGCAAGTGTGAGCAAAAATCGGATCGACGAGTATCTGACAACTGGAGCGAAGGTTTCTTCGTAATCGATGCCTTTGTGTTGCGAATAACCTCTAGCTACTAACCTAGCCTTACGACGAACCATTGTTCCGTCAGCATTCACCTTGGTCTAAAAAATCCATTTGTTGGTTATCGCCTTTTTGCTTAAGGGCAGTTCTGTTAGCTCCCACGTTTCGTTTTTTTTTGCAAGGACTTCATCTCATCTTGCATGGCAGCTTTCCAAGAACTTGCGTTATTGCTGGACATCGCTTCTTTAACATTCGCAGGATCCTCAAATTCAGTTGTGACATAATAATTAAATTGCGACCTTGGCTTAGTAGCTAAACGTTTCGAACGCCGGTATGCCTCGATTTCTGCGCCAGTTTGATTCTCCTCTTCCTCCTCTCTGTCTACTTGTTTATTTGTGTTTTCGTGCTCGCTCACGTCCTCACAGTCTTCAGTGGAATCTTCAATCAAGTCAAGATTTGAATCATCGATTTGTATAACATTTGGCGATTCGATCATATTCTCCTCTGAATGGCCAACGTCATTTGCAGCATTACCTCCGAATATTTCAGTAACTAACTCGGGATGCGGCGGCTGTGGCGTAGTGGGTAGAGTGTGTGACTCTTACGCCAGAGAACCCAGGTTCGAATCCTCCATCCGACACAGAAAGTTTTTTCAATTGAATTAATTTTTCTGTTCGGCCGTCACCTCTCTGCAGACAATGACAAACCTCAGAGAGTATAAACTGCCATGAAAGGCTTTTTGAGAACATAAGCCGTTCGGAGTCGGCGTAAAACATGTAGGTCCAGTTCTCGATCCTTTGTGTGGAAACATTTCACATCACTGAGATGGCCATTTCGTTTTTTTTTTTTTAACTCGGGATTGCAAAATTCAGGATCATCTGTAGACCTGCCATAATCATGCTCGAAAAACGTCACATTTCTGCTCGTTATGACCTTTCTCGATGCCTCTCATAAAGTCTATATGCTTTTGCTTCAGCACTGTATCCGATAAAGATGCATTCGGAAGCTTTTGCAACAAGTTTTTGCTTAGGTATATGTGCAAAAGCGTTACATCCAAAGACGCGAAGGTATTTCAAATTTGGTCTTTGACCCGTCCATATCTCTTCTGGACTTATTTTGCGTTCTCTGCAAGGCACACAATTCAAAATGTAAGCAGCCGTGCAGCTGCCTCTGCCCAAAAAGGGGGATTGAGGTTTGAGTCCAAAAGCATACATCTCACACGTTCAATAATAGTTCTGTTAATGCGCTCTGCAACGCCGTTTTGCTCAGGCGTATAAGAAGTCGTTTTCTGATGAATTATACCGTGCTTTTCCGTATATTTTGTAAAATCTGTATTTACATATTCGGTGCCATTATCCGACCGCAAAACTTTTATTTTTCTATTACACTGGTTTTCTACTAAGTTCTTGAATTTTACGAATTCGCGGAACACATCTGATTTTCTTTTTATAGGTATCGCAAGCACCTTATGCACCTTGTATAGTCGTCGACGAATACAAGTAGGAACTGCGCACCGCCTAAAGATTTTTTTAGTTGTCCAAGTACATCTGTATGTACTAAGTCTAAGAGGTTTTCAGCGCGATGACCAATATTTTGAAACGATATGCGAGTTTGTTTGCCTTTTACGCATATGATACACTTTTTGTCCCTAACTTCATTCAAGTTTAAGCCAATCGATGCGTCTTTCGTTAGTTTTAAATCCTCGCGGCATATATGTCCCATTCTTCGGTGCCACAAATCATAATTTTTTGTAACTGTCATTGCTATGTCTGCATTCACCGGATCACAATCTAACCTATATAAGTCATTAAACACATTAGCTGTGGATATATCATTTTTAGGATTAAAAATTTTGCACTGATCTTTCTCAAAAATTTTTTTATTACCGAGCTTTGTCATTTGCCGAACCGATAACAAATTGGCTTATAGATCCGGTACATATTCGACATTGTTCACGACTGTATCTTCTTTTATACTTAGTTTAAGTTTTACGTCACCTGCACTTTTTACTAAAATTTTTTGTTTATTAGCCACAATTATTTCTTTGTTTTTTGGCACTTCGTTTTGTAAAATATCCGACCGATTTGCCATGCGCGTTGTAGCGCCTGAATCGATAAGCCAACTTTGTTCGTTTTCATTTACATAAAATGCAGCAGCGATTAACAAATTTTCTCTTTTATCATGTATCCCATGTTTGTTCTTTTTGTTGGGACATGCTCTGCTATAGTGACCGATTTGATTGCAAGAATAGCATCGAATCTTTTTATGTATAGTTTGCTTATTCTGCTTCGTACTCTCTCTTTTTGTAAGCAGTGCATTCTCTTCACAATTGCCGTTGCCATCAAATTTTGCATCTTGCAGCAACAAATTGTTAACGGCATCAACGGTTAGTTTGGCCTTGGAATTTTCTACTGCTAAAACTAAAGCTCTAAGCTCTTCAGGCAAGCCAGCCAGCATGAATGATTCCGTTAACTCGTCATCTATATTGAGACCTGCGTTTTTCACATTAAGTGACGTCATTATCAATGCGTTCACGTATTCTTGCATAGAAGAAAAATTATCAAGCTTAAGCTGTACAAAGTGCTTAAGCAACTCCACCTTACGTGTCAAGCCACTGTCCTCAAACGCAGTCACCAAACCATCCCATGCCTCTTTCGCTGATTTCGCACCCGCTATGTTGGCAAAATTAGTCGGCTCAACCATAAGTGTGATTTCTGCCAACGCTCGCTCATCTAATTGATGATCCTCGTCCGTGGTTTTATCAGTAAGTCCAATTTGGACGATTTTCCAGCACCCCTTGAGCACAAGGTACGATTTCGCGTGACGCTTCACACATCAAAGTTTTCCTTACGCGTAATTTTTCAAAAGGAAAACTTAGCACCGACATTTTAATGTCTTTATTTAATGCGAACTATAAGACACGCACGAATTTATTACAGAACAAATTTGATTTTTTTTTCAAGAGTGTTTAACCGCGTGGCATGCGGCCCATAACCTGTTGTCGTTATTCAAAGAAACACTGCACTCTCAGAGTATTCAATAAAGACTGATGCATTATTTATTTCAATATAATATATGTGTATATAATAAGGTATTGTTAAGAGTTACCATATTGTTATTATTTTTCTTTATAACGATATTTATATTAATAAAATTATAAATCGAGCAAATAGTACTTTAGGTTTTATTAAACGATGGGCAAAAGAGTTTAATGATCCCTATATAACAAAAACCTTATTCACCTCTCTAGTGCGACCTATTTTAGAGTATGCTTCAATTGTTTGGTGCCCTCGATATAGTTGTTACATTGATGACATAGAATCAGTTCAGAAAAAGTTTTTTTTGTTCTGCTTAAGCCATCTTTACTGCAATTCAACTATCACCTACCACCTTATGAATATCGTTTGCAACTTTTAAATCTTCCTACTTTAAATAATCGGAGAATTATGCTAAATGCTACTTAGATTTTGAAACTTTTACATGGATATGTAGACAGTCAGTATTAACTGAGCAAAATTTACTTTAATATTCCTCTCCGACCTAGAAGAGCTTTTGAGTTACTTTACATGAACTTTTGTAGAACTAATTACTTGCAAAACGAACCACTTAGAAGCGCTTGTGGGGACAGTAATTTTGTTTCAGATGCAATTTCTTTAAATGAATCCGATTACTCAATTAAATTTAACATTTTAGAATATCTACAGTATCGCCACTAATCTGGATCATGCTTCCAAGGATACTTAATATTTTCCTGTGATGTTTGGTAACAACTTATACAATCTAGCTGTGTAGTTTAATATGATTATCCAAAGCGAGACTACGTTCGTCTCGCCTGGCATATGCCGGTTTGACGCCGTTCGACTAGCTTTGCATGTGTGAACTGTGCTCTAATCCATATTTATATAGATATACACGCTATAGATATATTTTGATTATCCAGAGCAATTATTATTTTGATTATCGTCTGTCTTGCCTAGCACATGTATGACCTAGACCTCGTCCGTCTAGCCTGGCATATGGCAGCATCGCTTTAATCAATTCATTCTATTTACTACTAAGAAGCTAACCGGATTGCAACTGTATATACCTGAAATCCTAACAATTTTACATTTTAATAAAATTTAATTGTACACAAATTAATTGTATCATATTTATTTTGTCTAATATTAATTGTTATAAAGCCATATGTGCTTAGCATTCAAATAAATAATAATAATAATAATAATAATAATAATAATAATAATAATAATAATAATAATAATAATAATAATAATAATAATAATAATAATAATAATAATAATAATAATAATAATAATAATAATAATAATAATAATAATAATAATAATAATAATAATAATAATAATAATAATAATAATAATAATAATAATAATAATAATAATAATAATAATAATAATAATAATAATAATAATAATAATAATAATAATAATAATAATAATAATAATAATAATAATAATAATAATAATAATAATAATAATAATAATAATAATAATAATAAAAATAAATGGAGTTTTCATAGCATAAGCTCCGTATGACACTTAATTTTTTTTTTCTAATTTTATAATCTGAAAACAAGTGGCGCGTGGGCAGGACAGACATATTTTGTAAGAAAAGCATAATAGTAGAAACTTTAAGAAACGGCAAAAATAATGCATTCAAAATGCAGTCCGTCCCACATTTTTTTCTCCAATTTATACTATATGCGTACTCACTCACATCAATTGAATCTATGCATTCGAACTATTGGAACTGCTCTAGCTGAATTTTTAATGAAAAAAAATGATCAATTTAATGAAGTATCATACAAGCTTAACTACCATGCACAGTCTCCGTACATGTAAATCTGCATAGTAGTAATAAAATTTTTTGTGTTATTTATGTATTATTAATTGTATTAATCTTGCTGAAGATAAATAAATCAATGACAAAGTTAAAAAAAAAAACAATGTCATACCATTTCAATTATTTCGTTAAGTTTCAAAGTTTGTGTTCATTAACTCGTCGATTTCAGTTAGTTTTTTAACTGGCTATGGCCTCTTGTGTCAAAAAGTTGCGTTGACAATTGCCCTCTTGCGTTAATCAACAACACTTACATAGACTGTATCACGTACAAAAATTGTATCATATGCAAGAACCATCAAACATCGACCAGAAACATCAAATGTTGGCTTTGTAATTCATGTAATTGTGTTAAATTTATATAAGTGAGAGAATTTAAACATGAATTTTTCTCCCAGTGAGGGTCAACCAGACCAACAAATGCATACATCAACATTATACGATAAGTACTTTAAGCACACCAAAGGCTCAAACTGTTACATAAAAACGATTTCTGTTCGCAATCAACCACTATACTAACCTCCGAGAATGACGTAATTCTTCTTCAAAATATTTCTTAAGATATTTAGGCAAAATAACTAGGCAATAATGTAATTAAAACACCCATTCTTTTTTCTCTCCATCTCATCAATCAATCAACACAAATTCGTTATAGCTGCGTAATTTTTAAAGATTTTCTCTTTCTTCTATAGGTACCGTTTTCTTTCGCTAGAACGTCGTCTTCCATCTGCTCAGCATGACCTAGCCAGCGAAGCCTCGATTTTTATTCGCTTTACTGTCGATGTCGGCGTATAGCTCAAACAGCTTATCGTTCCATCGTATTCGGTACTCTCCATTGACGCAGATTGGTCCGTAGATTTTACGAAGGATCTTTTTCTCGAAAGCTCCCAAAGTCTTTTCATCAGAGCTGATCAACGTTCAGGCTTGTGCTGCATATAACAGGACGGACATGATTAGTGATTTATAGAGCATGACTTTTGTCCTTCGGGGGAGGGACCTACTTCTCAATTGCCTACTGTGCCCAAAGTAACACATGTTGGCAAGAGTTATCCTTCGTTTTATCTCTCTACTGATATCGTTGGTGGAGTTAATGATGGATACCAGGTAGACGAAGTCCTTCACAACCTCGAAGGAGGTGTTGTCAACAGTGACGTGTGTGCCAATACGCTGCGACTGTTTGTTTGTTGACACCAGATATTTCACCTTATCTGCGTTCACTGTAAGGCCCATGCGACTTAATCTTTATAGTCTTAAAAATTCTTGAGTGCGCTTAAAATGTTTTTCGAAAAAAAGAAATAAAAAAAATGGCCTACTAAATGCGAGGTTATTGAATATTTATTGTTTTTGAAACATAAGGTTCATTCAAGTGTACCCAAAAACCGTTCGTTCTTATACCCAACATTTAGGGTGGTCCTTATTTTTCGACTTTTGAATTATTATCGCAGCATGCCATAATTTTCGATTATATACGTCTAAATATGAGAGAGATTTTTTGTTTTAATTTTTTATAAGACTTAGAGGTTAAAGCTTATACCTCTCACAAGAAAACGTCCCTTGGTGTCATTCGGCGATTTGAATGAGATTGACAAAAATCTAAGGTAGACGTATTTTTTTATAGGTGCGGAAACTCAGGTTTAAAGGTTCAAAATGTGCGTTTTTCACATAATGGCCATATTGGAGCCACCATTTTGAATTTCTAATTCCAGATTCGTGTTTATCGACCCCAAAACCTATAAGTACCTGATTTTGTGTAGATACCAGGTCGTCTTCTAGTCTTGGCTACTTTTTCCTAATACATTTTAATGAACAATCTATGTAATAAATGTGACGGACTCTCCATCGTTCACTTTAATGCGCGTAGTTTGAATGGATCTAAACTTGTCTATATAAAATTTGTTTTTGTCAACTCAAATGTGGATGTCATCTGTGTATCTGAGACGTGGTTCAATTATGATATCCCAAATAGTTTTTATAATATTGCTAATTACACTCTTTTTAGAAATGACAGAATTGGTTGCATAGGCGGTGAAGTTGCAGCTTACTGCAAATCATTTCTTAACTCTAAACTTATAAGTAAGTCCCACGGGTCTGACGTAGAGTTCTTGAATACTCAAATAACTAATAATTATAGTGACAAATTGCTTGTTTCTTGTGTTTACAATCCGCATAGATCTTTTAGTCTTGAACCATTCTTTAGTGGCTTGACTCAACGTTTAATGGAGTTTGACTGCTTTGCGATTTGTGGAGACTTTTATGTGAATATTCTTAATAAGGACAGTGTTACAGTAGATCTCAGCAACCGCATAAGCGCAGCTGGAATGACTATTATTAATTACTCATCTCCAACACACTTTGCGCCTAATGTAAGTCCTATTTTAATAGATCTCTTTGTTTTATCTGATGTATCCTTGCTTTTATTTTTTGATCAATTTTCTTTCATATCTGATCATGACCTGCTATTTTGTGCTGTAAATTTTAAGTCCCATCGTGTATCTTCTCAAACATCAGTTACGTATCGTGATTTTAAGTCAATTGATTACACTCGGTTGTATGATTATTTGTCTAGCGTCTGTTGGAAAGACTGTTGGTCCAGCCAATCTGTTGATGTTAAGTGAAATGTTCTCGTCTCGCACGTTAAATATGCTTTTGATAACTTTGTTCCTATTCGTGAGTCTATAGTTGAAAATAAGTTATGTCCATGGTATACGTCACATGTCAAAGTCGCCATTAATAAAAGAACAAACTTTATGTTAAATGGAAAAGACACCCTATTAATGAACACTGGGAATTATACAAACATGCACGCAATAATGCTGTCTCCGTTATCAGAATATCTAAAAAAGGTTCTTCTTTAAAAAATTAAATTGTGCTCTTCCTTCTAAAATTCTCTGGAAGAATATTTGTTATTTAGGTGTAAAGATGATCAAAAATGTGAATTTGAACCAAATAGTTTTCATAACTTTTTTCTGTTTAAATCAACTGCAATCATTAATGTTAATCAATGTAATATCAGTAACACTCATAATTTCCTCGTAAATGATCAGTTTTCATTCTGTTGAGTTGATGAAAACGATGTAGTATTGTATATTATGATAACTAAGTCGAACGCCATTGGTTGTGATGGTATTCCTTTGCGTTTTAATAAAATTATATTGCCGTTTATCATTAAACCCCTCACACATGTAATCAATCATTGCTTCACTGTTTCATGTTTTACCAATACTTGGAAGCTTGCTACAATAATACCAATTGCTAAAGTTAGTAATGCTTTCTCTATGCAAGATTTCAGACCCATTAATATTCTTTGCTCGTTCTCCAAAATCTGTGAGTCCTTGATGTGTAAGCAAATTAATGAATACTTAGAGTCTCATAAACTGCTTTCAACATACCGGTCTGGTTTTCGTACAGGACACAGCTGTGCAACAGCTATGCTTAAGATTCAAGATGACATTCGCATAAATTATGACGCTGGAAATATCACACTCCTTTGTCTTCTTGACTTTTCGAAAGCTTTTGATAGTGTTAATCATTATCTTTTAGTTAGAAAAATTAAAGTTTTGTTTGTGTTAAGTAGAGGAGCAGCTTTGTTAATTGCGAACTATCTCAAAGGCAGGATGCAAAGAGTACAAGTTGGCAATGCAATATCTGACTATGCAGAAATTAAAGCTGGTGTTCCTCAAGGATCTATTCTTGGACCTCTGCTTCTTAGTTTATTTATTAATGATATTTCTACTACATGTAATGATATGACGATGCATGCTTATGCCGACGACATTCAGTTGCATTCTTCAAACCGGATTGGACTACTTAAAGATTAATGCTGTAGGCTTAATGACGACTTGAGTGCTATTTCTAGGCGGGCTTCTGAAAATTATCTCTGCCTTAATGCCAAAAAATCGTTTATTCCTCCTATATCTAAGGATAAACTTGACTCAAACAAATTCCGGCAATTAGTCTTAATGGCAATCATTTACAAATAATTGACAAAATGAAAAATTTAGGTTTTTATATTATTTCAAAACTAACTTGTACTGACCATGTGGATAACATATTAAAAATACTTTATTATACGCTTAGGTGCCTGCGGTTAACGTCTAAGTTTACTCCTACTTTGACCAAAAAAAGACTTGTTGTTCAACTCATATTGCCTATATAACTTACTCCGAGCTGGTCTACAGTAAATTGGTTGACAAGTTGACAATTAATAAGACTCCATCGTACCCTTTCGAAAAACTTTTAAGGGCCGATGTTGATTTTGAATAAAACACAAATTATTTAGGAAATTATTGTCATTTCTTTTTATTATGATAATACTGGTATGCTTCAATCATGTATTGAACAAACTATTGGCCAAATCGCCGCTGCGACCTCGGCGGCACACCTCCATCCGATGGTCCAAATTTTCGATGACGTTGAGGCATAAGTGAGGTTCTATGCCGTTAATGTGCCGAATTCTCTCATCCTTTAGCTCTTAAATTGTTGCTGGCTTATCGACGTACACCTTTTCTTTCAAATAACCTCAAACAAAGAAGTCCAACGGTGTCAAGTCACATGATCTCGGCGGCCAATTGACATCGCCACCACGTGAGATAACACGGCTATTGTATTTGTCGCGCAAAAGAGCCATTGTTTCATTAGCTGTGTGGCAAGTGGCACCGTCCTGTTGACACATTAAATGTGGACGATTTAATATGTTATATCGTCCACATTCATATCTTCCAATTCGGGCCATAAAAAGTTCGTTATCATCTCACGATGGCGAACATCATTCACTGTAACTGCCTGACGGCTCTTCAGCCACACTATCGCCAATAGCAGCAATATTTTCTGCAGTACGAGCATGCACTGGTGTTTTCACATCTCCTACAGACCCGGTTTGCTCAAATTTTTGCACGATTTTTCCTATTGTACTCACATTTGGACGATTAAATTGACCGAAAAAATCACGAAGTGTACGATATGAATTTTGATTTGAACGCCCATTTTCATAATAAGCCTGAATAACTTTAACGCGTTGCTCAAAAATAATTACCTAGTTGTTTACGAATGTTAGCTTATATTTGTTGGTCAACTTAGGACAGCCCTGTACCTTCTGTACAGCGGCTAATTTGCATTCGTTTTTTTTATGTGGGAGTGCTTCTCACTCCCTCTCTTTTGAAATGTAATTTTTATATATGTATTGATCCTAAAGTTCGGCCTTAGCCAAATAAAGATTTTGTATTCAATCGTTTTTGTACAAGCGAAGCCTAACGTTGTTTTAATTTCGTCGGAAATTCTAAATTCGATATTTTTCAGTTTTTTCTTAAACCGTTTTAATTAATAATATTAAATTTTTATTCGTGAAAATTACATGGTCCTTTTTGAGCCTTTTTTTTAATTTATAAACGCGTTTTCGTTTTTAAAAAATTCGTTTCGCTGCAAAGCAGCAAAGCAGCAAAGCCGCCAACAACCAGCATCAACATCAACATATCCAGCAACAACAAAAAGATAAAAAAACAACCCCTATTATTTGCATGGTAACTACAAAGTAAATTTTTTTATTTCAATTTATATTTTGTTTATTATTAAGAGGACTAAATTGGTGCTACCCCGGTTCAAGAGAATACGCGATTCGAAATTTGTTTTTTTATTTCTTAAAGTGTGTTTTTCATATTACAACGTCATAATTTCGCGGTAAATTGTAATTAAAAAAAAAAAATTAAAATTAAGTGTTTCAATTTGCAGTGCGAATTGCTGCGTTCAATTTTACTAGCTAACTGCACTACGTTTTCAAGCTAACTGCAGTGCACTTTTGCATTCCACTTTGTGTCGCATTCGATCAAAGCTGAGACAGCAGCTTATGCTTAAAATTCACCAACGTTAGGCCAAGCGGGACTGTTCTTCCAAGCTTAACTCTTGCGCTCACGCAGCACTGAGAGCATTAGGAAAACACCACAGTGGGTCAGCAGCTCCCAATCAACAATCAAAAAATAGTGTCGAAAATTAGTAACTAGTTGTTTTATAAATTTTAACATTTATTATATATAATAAAATTATTGAAATTTATTGTAATTTTCTTTTTGTAATTTTTTTCGTTTCATTATAATAAAATAACAATAAAAATAAAAAAAGCATATTTTTTAAAATATAATTATTATTTTTTTTTTTTGAATTGAAGTGTGTAATTTTTTTTCTCTTTTCTACCAACAGCAAGTTATTTGGTGAGCTCAACTTTAAGTTGACTAATTTGATTTTTTACATTCCTCTTTGTGTCGCATCCGTAGTGACCGAAGTCGACAGCAACCACCGCTTAAAAAATCACCAACGTTAATTGTGCGTCTCAGCTAAACTTTCGCTTTAGCGCAGCACTGTGAGCACAATAATATTGCACAGTGGGTCAGCAACGCACAATTAGCAATCGAAAAAAATTGTGCACAGTGAGACGCAGTGGTACATTGTTTAGTCAATTTATTTTTTTATTCAAATTTAAATGCGTTTATATTTCGAGATATATATTAAAAAAAAAAAGAAAAAAATATAAATTTTTGGTTAAATAATACTAAAGTGTATAAATAAATTGTATTTGAATAATTATTATATTATATATATTAATAAAAAAATTAAAATTTACACTCCAAATATTTAATAGAATTAAATTAAAAAATAATTCGTATATTAAATTAATAAAATACGAAATACTTTTTTGATATTAATTTAAATTTGAATTTGAATTTCATAACAACAATATTAGTACCAGAGTAAGAACAAAGCAAGCAATGGCGCATTTCAAAAAATTTATTCAGGCGTCTGACGCCATTTATGAGTTTGAAACAGACTTTAATGCTGTTCAAGCTCATGATGTTTTTTCATTAGCCTTTCAAAGCGAAGAGCTTAAAGCGCTATGGAAAAAAGTCAAAGCGCATTACGAAGTTTGCCTGGATCAGTTCAATGATAAAACTGAGCTTGGGGAAGTCGAGGCAATAAAAAAGAAGTATCGCAGCTCCTATCAAGTCTACATAAGGGCAGCAGCAAAAATGTCTGAGCCTTCTCAAACAAAGCCATCTGAGCAAGCCACTGCTTCAGATACAGGAATAGCAGTTGGTCACAGTATGCATGTGCCGCCCTGCGATACAGAGGTTTTCACCGGTGATTACCTCTCGTGGCCGTCATTCAGGGACATGTTTACGGCCATTTACATCAACAACACGCGCCTTACTGCTGTGGAAAAACTTTTCCACCTCAATCAAAAAACTAGTGGCGAAGCAAAGGAAATTGTAAGAAAATCGCCTTTGACAAATTACGGCTTTGCCCAAGCTTGGCAAGATTTATCTGACAGATACGAAAACCAGCTCAAACTCTTATTTAATTTGCCCAATGTACCAAAAGAATCGGGCACTGAACTTCAAAAGTTTCAACGTGAAATAAATAGTAGCATTTATGCACTTCACTTGCATAAAATTGCAATTGATAATTGGGATGCAATTTTTGTGTATTTGTGTTCTACGCGATTGCCTGAGATCACACTCTCATTGTGGGAACAGTCAATCACAGACAAAAACGAAGTTCCCAGGTGGGCAGATCTTGATTCTTTTCTCACACACCGGTTTCAAACACTTAAAACCGTAGCAGATATTCGCAGCAGTAGCCGTGCGATATCCAGGCAAATATCTTTGCCATCAACCTTCAATCACTCCACTTTACGATCACATCAGAGCAGCGAACCTGGTAAACAGCATGGTCTACGTTTGTGCCCAACTTTTCTAAGAATGGATGCCAAAGAAAGACTAAGAGTTGTCCGCAATCACAACTTTTCTTCAACTGCTTATCCAGCGCGCATCAGGCCAAAGATTGCAAGAGTCAGTACACATGCGTGATGTGCAAACAACGTCACAATACTCTTGCATCGCGATTCTAATTCAGTTTCAGCTCCTGCTTCGAGTGTTGACTCGAGCAGTTCGAATTTGCGTTCAAACCTTACGGGCTCAAATACCCAATCGCATTCAGCCCAAATACAGTCCACATCGAATGATATACAATCAGGCTTTTCTTCAAGTACAAAAAATGTTTTACTTGGAACTGCAATGGTGACGGTGTGTCACCTAGGAACAGCGTACACGACCAGAGCTCTAATTGACTCCGGCTCAGAAGGTACGTTTGTCTCAAAAAGTTTGCAGAAACTTTTAAAGTTACCCACTAGAGCAGTGAGTGCAGAGGTTTCGGGACTTAACAATGCAGTGTCAGCGCAAGTCTCAAGGGCTTGCGATATTATTCTTAGCTCACCTAAGGATAGGCAATTTCAAATAGAAGCTACAGCTTTTGTGCTGTCACGCTTAACTGGAAATCTGCCCTCATGCTGCATCGATCCTTCTTTATGCAAAAATTTACCGGATTTTCAATTGGCTGATCCGCATTTCTTTAGAAGCGATCAAATAGATGTACTCATCGGTGGTGATGTGTACCCTTCCATTGTTCTTGATGGGACTCAACGAAATGTTCTTGGGTCACTCTTAGCCCAAGAAACGGTATTTGGCTGGATATTTACAGGCCCTATTCCACATAGCGGCATATCCAGTTTTACGACATGCCTCTCGTTTTATAACGAAATTGCGATCGATGAGCAGATCGCACGTTTTTGGGAGTTAGAGGAACTTCCAAAGAAGCTATTTATAACGGAGTCTGATCAGTTGTGTGAGGAAAACTACCAAAAAACTACCAAACGTGTTGCTCAACGAAGGTATATAGTTACCTTACCTTTCAAGAATACTTTTCCAGATAAAACTAGATTAGGATTCTCTCGAAACATCGCCTTTAATCAATTCATTAGAGGTGAACTTCGATTGACAAAAAATCCTGACCTCAAGTCACAGTGTGATGAAGTGCTTCAAGAGTATTTAAAGCTGGATCATATGAAGAAAGCGTCGCCACCAAAGTTCGAGAGTTCTCCATCTCACTACTATTTACCGCACCACGCGGTATTAAAACCAGAGAGTACTACAACGAAGCTTCGTGTCGTAGTTAATGCATCGAGTGCATCCTCAAATGGTGCCAGTTTAAACGACATCTTGCACGCAGGACCCGTTTTCCAAGCAGATTTAACGCTTTTGATCCTAAAATGGCGATTCTTTAAATACGTATTCAATGGTGACATCTAATAAATGTACCGCCAGATACTTGTTGATCCAAAGCACTCTTCTTACCAACGAATCCTGCACAGAAATTCTCCTAATGAGGAAATTCAGGATTTCGAATTAAAAACTGTGACTTTTGGGATAAATGGTGCACCATTCCTAGCCATTAGAACCATGCTTCGCTTGGCAGATGATGTGCAGACCCAATTTCCTCTTGCTGCTCAAATCTTGCGACATTTTCTATATGTCGATGATGCTCTGGCTGGAGCCCATGAGGTTGATAGTGCAATTGAAGCTAGAAGTCAGCTGATATCTGCATTATCTACAGCTGGCTTCACCATGCGAAAGTGGACTGCGAACCATCCAAGAATTTTGGCAGGTCTACCCACTGAGCATCTTTTGAGAGAAAACTTCCTCAAGTTAGAAGACGCCAGCTGCGCTAAGACTTTGGGAGTGCGATGGAATGCCACTTCCGATTTGTTTTATTTTTCTGCACAGCGCCTACCTATTAAGTCTTCCTACACAAAACGTGAAGTCCTCTTATAAAATCCTTATGCAGCGTATCTGGGTAGATAATATTGAGTGGGATGAGGACATAACCGCTTCAAGTTTCCAGTCGTGGCAAACCTTTCTGAAGGATTAAGAGCACATAAATTATATCCGCATACCACGTTATGTCAACTTCTCACCTAATTATGATGTAGAGTTTCATGCATTTTCTGACGCCTCAGAAAAGGCCTATGCAGCGCCGATATACATCCGCGTGAAGCAAATGATTCTTACTCACTTGCTTAATGCAAAAACGAAGGTTGCACCACTCAAGACAGTTTCTCTACCTCGTCTTGAGTTTTGTGGTGCCGTTCTACTCGCTGAGATGGTCGATACTCTCTTATCACATATCGAGATAGCCAGACTTAAATTGTTTTGCTGGACAGACTCAACAATAGTCCTCGCCTGGCTTTGCAAGCCGCCGTGTTCTTGGACTACCTTTGTGGTTAATCGGGTCAAAAAATATCTGAAAGGATCGGTGTCAGAAATTGGTTTCATGTAGAATCTCATGAAAATCCAGCTGACTTAGCTACACGCGGCGTTACGCCTCAAGATCTTGGAAAAAATGTTCTCTGGTGGCATGGGCCATCTTGGCTTTCACGTGAGCGCTCCTCCTGGCAAACATCTTCTTTGCCTACTGATGTGGATACTCCGCTCGAACGTAAATCCGTCAGCGTTAATTTCGCCTACTTCTCGGAATATGACGATGTACTAGAACGACTCTCCTCTGTGTCGCGTGCGTTAAAAGTGCTAAGTTACGTTTATCGTTTTTCTTCCGCACCCATCCACTGTTTCGTGCGTCTTTTTGCAAAAAATCGACATGTCTTGATAATGCGGAAATAAAAGCAGTTAAGACTCGTCTAATGCTGTTGTGTCAAAAAATCAGTTTCCCAGCTGATTACCATCATTTGGTCACCAAGCAACCAATCAGCTCGAAGAGCTCCTTACTCGCTTTAAATCCATTTCTACATTGTGATAATTTATTGCGTGGTGGCGGGCGGCTTGCCTCCTCACCGAACTTATCGTTTGATGAAAGACATTCAATTATATTACCATACAATTGTAATTTTTCTCGCCTTTTGGTACGGTTCATCCATGAAATCTCACCATGAAGGTGTGAATCAACTAATGCTTCGGTTGATCCGAACGTAATATTGGATTTCCCGTGCTAGATACTTGATTAAGATACTTGATTTACACAAAACAGTTGAGGACACAAATCATGGCGGCTCTTCCGCCAGAAAGAACCGTTATATCTCGGCCATTCTCATCAACTGGCATTGACTTTGCTGGCCCATTCGACATAAAAAGCTACATTGGTAGATCTTGTCGAATAAGCAAAGGCTATGTGTGCCTATTTGTTTGCTTTTCCACTAAAGCAGTTCACTTGGAAGCCACAAGTGATTTATCAACCGCTACCTTCTTAGCAGCGTTCTCGTGATTCGTCGCCCGACGCGGCTGCCCAACAAATATATATTCCGATAACGGAACTAATTTTGTTGGTGCCTCCAACATTTTGAAAAAAGATTTTACTACCTTTATGAAGGCTTCGAGCGAAGCAGCTCTTGCTCAGCACGCATGCCAAGACCTTGCTTGGCACTTTATTCCACATTTTAAAAAGGTTGCCGGAAATATGAAATAAACTTTTGAAGAACTTACAACTTTGCTGAATAAAGTCGAACCGTGCCTTAATTCGCAGCCACTTACCGCTATGTCTGAGGATCCTTGCGATCTTCAATCTTTTACTCCCGGTCATTTCCTGATCGGCGGTCCTCTGCTAGTCCCAGCCGAACCAGAGATAGCTGATCAACCCTTGACTATTGTCAATCGATGGCAACGAGTCAAGGCTATGCATCAACACTTTTGTAGCAGATGGAAGAATGAGTACCTAAAAGAGATGCATAAACGAGTTAAGTGGAAGACTCCTCAGAAGGACTTCTCGAATGAATGGTGATTCGGCAGGGTAATACGTATTTATCAGGGTAGTGATAAGCGAATTCGGGTTGCCGACATTCGAACCGAGACAGGTTGCATCACGCGACCCATAGTTAAGCTCGTCGTACTTCCAACCACGTAGCACCAATGACATTCTCTTTTAATTATACCCTTTTTTTGTGTTTTTTTCTTTTGTTCTTTTTTCTCTTTTCAGATTGTCTGCTGAAGAGATCACTGCCGCACTTCTTGAAGATCTCCTGCTTCATACCGCAACGGAGATGGTTGTCAGTGAAGTTGAGACTGTGCGTGAGTGAACCCCTGTCCCCAGCCCTATCGCTTCCATCGCTGTCGAGCCTGAAGAAGTCATCGCTATCGCTCCACCGGTGGTTGAACCGATTTCCAGTGCAGGCAGGAGCACTCCGCAAACCGTGGCCTGCGTTGTTAACCGTGAAAACTCCAAGTTGCCACCGATGTGCCGTGTATGCTCGTTGGAGCATAACCTGTCAGCGTGCGCCAAGTTTCTGGCAATGAATCTCGAGGAGCGGTTGAAAGCAGTACTGATGTACTTCTGCTGATCAAACTGCCTCTCAGCGTCACACATGCGGAAGGAGTGTCGCAGCCCTCATCGGTGTCGTCATTGTGGATACGACCATCATAGTCTGCTGCATTCGCGTTCACGAGTGCGAACCGGCAGATCGCATTCTCACAGACCTCGCGTTAAGCGCTCTAAAGCCAAGCGACCACGGGCGATTGACCAGCTAGCGTCCTCGCCTAGGGACTCTTTCCCGAAGTGGTCCAACTCTTCTAGAAGACCGCAGTCGCATGCACCAACAGCGTCTGTGACGAGGGACCATTTCCCGAAGCGGTCTCCAGCGCAAACACTATCACAGTCAATAGCACCACATGCGTCTTCGGCTAGGAAAGACTTCCCGAAGTGATCGCCACATAAACGGCCAGCGACACCCTATCAACAGTTCGTTTCGTTGCTCCCCACTGTCATGGTGCCTACGTTCTCCAGAGGAATGTCTGCGAAGGGAAGAGCAATCCTAGATGCATGTCTTCCGCAAACGCTTATTGTCCAAGAACTCGTCAACAGGTGGAAGCTGCCCATTCATCGCGTCGATGGCTGTGAAATGTGCACCTTGGTCCTGCATGGCCAGTACGGCGCAAACCAGCGCATTAAGACGACAGCTAGGGTCGAGCGGCGGTTGAAAGTCGTCGCTCCATCGAGGGATCTGGATGAGGGGATTCGGCAGAGTTTTTCGAACATCAACTTAGCCGATCCGCTCTTCTACCAATCATCGCCCGTTTATATCCGCCTGGGTATCAACGTCTACTCCCGCATCATGCAGCCTCCCGACAGCCGTAGGCATGCCGTTGGCCCAAAGCTCCATCTTCGGATGGATTTTGACCGGACAAGGGGTATGGTAGTTGCAGTCATGCAAGGCGGGCGGCATGTTTACGAATGTAAACTTATATTTGTTGGTCAACTTAGGACAGTTCTGTACCTTCTGTGCAGCGGCTGATTTGCATTAGTTTTTTTATGTGGGAGTGCTTCTCACTCCCTCTCTTTTGAAATGTAATTTTTATATATGTATTGATCCTAAAGTTCGGCCTTAGCCAAATAAAGATTTTGTATTCAATCGTTTTTGTACAAGCGAAGCCTAACGTTGTTTTAATTTCGTCGGAAATTCTAAATTCGATATTTTTCAGTTTTTTTCATATTATTTTCTTAAGGGGGTCCTCTGGTAATCCGAAAAAATTTTTAGATTTTTTTTTTCATATTTCTATTGCTCAGATACTCAAAAACATTTTCCCAAAAGGATTTTTCAAAATTCGAAATAGTTTAGGAGATACAGGCATTTTTGTGTAGGTATGTTTTCGTCAAAATAACGCATCAGCAAAGTTGTTTATTTGCCTGCAGTCATTAGTCGAAAATTCTGTGGAATTCTTCCAAAATATGTATTGATATTACAAAATATACACACACAGTATGTATACATGCAGTATGTATACATGCATGTTTTGATTAAGGGGTTGAAATGATTTTGAGCCCAGGTGTTCACATGAAAGAAGCAAACGAACGAGATTCAGTTTATTTTCGAACGCTGAAAGCTACGCGTGCGCGATAACTGCTGTTGTAAAATAAAAGAAAAACTCGTTTTGTGTTTTTTTTTTTGCTATGGATAAAAAAAGCCACCCAAACGCGCCGCGTAAGTACGCGTATCGAACAAAAAAGAGGCATTTCCGTGGAAACCAGCACTCCCAAGTAGAGGACACCGACTTTGCCAGCACATCGGCCAAAAAATTGAAGAAAACGCAAGACAATGAAGTCATCATCGAAAACAACCTCCAGTTCTGTTTCTTGGAATTTTTTTCATTTTTCCAAACGCTTGCTGCTCTGGTTATCTGCGCCCAATGTAAACAAAAAATTCGATTTGGAAAAACATGTATGCGTGGAGTCGGCTTCAAAGTGAGTCTGCAGTGCCAATGTAAAGCTACACAGTATATTAATTCTTCGCCGGTGGTCGGTAAATCTTTTGTTGTAAATCGCCGGTTGATATTTGCCATGAGATTGCTTGGAATAGGGAGAGAAGGTATTAATATGTTCTGCGGATTAATGGACATATGCCAAGGATTGTGCCTTGATGCGTACTATGGCACCTTGAAAAACATGCATGTGTCTGCTAAAGCAGTTTACAAGCAGTGCCTGTTGAATGCGGTTAAAGAAGAGCAGGAACAGCAGAAAGAAAAAAATCCTGACTGTGACTCCTCATTGCTGACCGTTTCAGGGGATGGCACCTGGAAAAACGGGGATTCTCGTCTCTTTTTGGTGTCACTACGCTCGTCGGTAAACATACCAAAAAAGTGGTTGACTCCGTTGTCAAATCAAGCCTTTGCCAGGCATGCAAAATGTGGGGGAAAAAAAATGACTCTGCAGACTTCGAAGAATGGTACGAATCGCACCAGAAAACATGCACAAACAACCACAGTGGGAGTGCGGGCAAGATGGAGGTAGATGCCGTGAAGGAAATGTTTGCCTCATCGATCGAAAAATATGGCATAAAATATGAAAAATATATTGGCGATGGCGACAGCAAAACCTTCAAGGCCATTATAGACCTTGATCCGTATAACGGCGACCCCGTTGTCACAAAAAAGGAGTGCATCGCTCACGTGCAAAAACGCATGGGCACACGGCTGCGCAAGGCCAAAAAAGAAAACAAAGGCATCGGTGGAAAAGGCACTGGCAAACTGACAGACAAAGTCATAAGCGAGCTGACTACTTACTATGGACTTGCTATTCGACGTAATAAGGACTCTGTGGAAAACATGAGAAAAGAAATATGGTCAACATATTATCACAAAAGTTCAAGTGATAGTAATCCACAACATATGTATTGCCCACCTGGTGAGTCCAGCTGGTGAGCCTATCAAAAGTCAGCAGCAGAAGGCTCATTAGCCTCATTTCACCACACGTACGCCCCACTTGATGGAAAGGTTCTGCAAGTAATGAAGCCCATATACGAAGCGTTATCATCCGACGATCTACTCAACCGATGCACTGGAGGTGAAACGCAAAATTGTAACGAATCGTTCAACTCACTTTTGTGGACCTTTGCGCCGAAACATATCCACTGTGGTGCTACCACAGTCGAAATCGCAAATTTTCTGGCAACCTGCATTTTCAACGAAGGCTTCACAAGTATTTTAAAAATAATGTCAACAATGGGTATTGTCATCGGCCCACAAGCCGAGATGTATGCTGAATCTCGCGACGGAAAACGACTTCAACGCTCAGAGCTAAAAACGTACGCATCATCGAAAGAGGGTCGCACAGCCCGCAGAGCCCAAAAAGCCATGGAAAACTCGTTTTATGAGATGGAGGAAGGCACACTTTATGGGGCTGGAATTGCCGATTAATATTCGTAAGTATTGTATTAAAAAAATATGTGTTAATGTCATTTGTGTGCCTCAAAATTGAAGTCAAAACTTTAAACGCGTTTTTCTCGAAACCATGTTTTTCAAAACTTTGCGCACGATAACTCAAACAGTTTTTGACCGATTTTGATATATGAGGCATGAAACGACGCAGAATTTACGCCGCTATAGCCCCTACCTCAAACTTGCCGAAAAAATAATGTTTACTATTTTTTTTCTACACTAGACTACAAAAAAAAAGGTCGAAATTCGATTTTTCATTTTCAAAGTGGCGGCTCCCCCCCTAAAAAAATTTCGATTTTTGTTTCCGAGGTAGGGGCTATAGGGACATTCATTCTAAGTAACTGAATATTTTTTTTTTTCAGACGATGTTTATTTACACTTGGAATCGTGCGCAATTTGGACCCACCTTTTTTCCGGAGAACCTCGTTACCAGGCCGAGAACTTTCTGAACGGTCCATAAATTCACTTTTTCAAAATTTTGTATTTTTTTCAATAAATTAAGCTACCCAAATCAAAAAACGGAACTAAAATATCTTTACTCGTTCTCTTTCCACAATATTTTGAAAAAAGGCTAAAATTTGGCATAGATTACCAGAGGACCCCCTTAAATAATTTTCAGTCGTGAAAATTTCATGGTCCTTTTTGAGCCGTTTTTTTAATTTATAAACGCGTTTTCGTTTTTAAAAAAATTCGTTTCGCTCTGTCGCAAGGGTAAAAACATAAGCTTTATACCATTAAAGACAATTTAAAAAACAAAGCAGCGAAGCCGCTAACAACCAGCATCAACATCAACATATCCAGCAACAGCAAAAAGATAAAAAAAACAACTCCTATTATTTGCACGTAAGATACAATGTAAATTTTATTTCAATTTATATTTTGTTTATTATTAAGAAGACTAAATTGGTGCTACCCCGGTTCGGGAAAATACGCGATTCAAGATTTGTTTTTTTATTTCTTAAAGTGTGTTTTTTATATTACGTCATAATTTCGCGGTAAACTGTAATTAAAAAAAAAAATTAAGTGTTTCAATTTGCAGTGCGAATTTTTGCGTTCAGAAAATAAAAAGTACATAGCTAAACCGCTTTGTTGCCCAAAAACAATTTTCCGCGAAGAGTAATTTTTCTTGGCTTTTTAGCCACACTATCGCCAATAGCAGCAATATTTTCTTCAGTACGAGCATGCACTGGTGTTTTGAAATCTTCTACAGACCCGGTTTGCTCAAATTTTTGCACGATTTTTCCGATTGTACGCACATTTGGACGATTAAATTGACCGAAAAAATCACGAAGTGTACGATATGCATTTTGATTTGAACGCTCATTTCATAATAAGCCTGAATAACTTTAACGCGTTGCTCGATTTTGTATCTTTCATGGTTCAAATTGTGTTAGTCTGAAATTGAGAAATGTCAAATGAAATGCAGAAAAAAACTTGACGTTTAGGTGTGGTTCACATTCAACATCGGCCCTTAAAATTAAACCACCCGATATAATCGAGTACTCCACAACACTGTTAACATCACAAAGAAAGGGAGCAAGAACAACCATGCCTATGAAAATTATTACCTAGTTCTGGCTTATGTTCTTCAATACAGTTAACCCACCCGCGTAATCTACATCAGCTTAGGTTATCGTACTAAGAGTTTGGCAACATAGGCTGTGAAAAGTTATTTAGTAGCTTTCCTTGACGATGTAGCCAATGCGGAACTTTGAAGAAATTATCCCACAAACATAGCGTTGTGGGAACAAACTTCATGTTCCGGAGAAAGCCACTGGAAATTTAAACATCTATTTTTTTAGAATTTGAAAATGTTGGAGAATACTCAAAAAAAAATTTGATGACTTTTTACAATAGGTAAGAGCAACTAAATGCGAAAATTTCACAATATGGTTCAATAAAAAATTGAAGCCCCATTTATTATCTCTCACTCTAAAAATTTTCAAACAAAAAGCTCCGACCATTTAGTCTTGAATGATAAAAGAACAATACTTATGAAGGGGTGAAATTCCATCCCATCAGGCTGAATTGGGTTAAAACTTGAAAACGACTGGACAAAAATTAATCAGGAATGGAAAATAACGATAATTTTTTAGACCATTTTCATTTCAGACCAAAACATCATGCATAAAATATTATTGTAAAATAAAATGTAGATTAAAATGTAAATTAAATGTAGCAATATGATGCTAGGAATCAGAGATCCCGTTTTGGACATGATTTTTTTCATGATTTTTAAGATGAAAATCGCCTTGAGCCAATTATTTTTGACCGATTTTTATTGTCGATCAAATATAACAATTATTTTTTGATCATTTTTTTTTCGATAAGAAATAAAAATTGTTTGTAATCGTTAATTATTTTTCATTAATAAATGAAAGTTATTTTTTAATCATTATGTGTTTGATCATAAATAAAAATCATTTTGAAATCGTTATTTTTTCGATCAGAAAAAAAAGTTATTATTTTATCGTTATTTTTTCGATCAGAAATAAATATTATTCTTGATCGCTATTTTTCCAATCAAAAATGATAGTTATTTTTTAACCGTTATTTTTTCGATCAGAAATAAAAATCCTGTTGTGAGAAATAGGTTTTTTTTTATCGATTTTTTTAGAGCTGAAATAAAAACTAACCATTGATCGATATTTTTCCGATCACAAAAGGATTTTTATTTCTGATCGAAAAAATAACGATTGAAAAATAACTTTTATTTCTGATTGGAAAAATAACGATAAAAAATTTTTTTTTGTGATCGAAAAAATATTGATAAAAAACTAATTG
This sequence comes from Coremacera marginata, assembly GCA_914767935.1. NCBI lineage: Eukaryota > Metazoa > Arthropoda > Insecta > Diptera > Sciomyzidae > Coremacera > Coremacera marginata. The sequence continues at coordinate 94,577,513 of OU612047.1, read as the reverse complement.
CTTTAAAAAATTAGTGATTGATAGCGATAATCATTATTTATGGTCCCTGAAATTAACTGTAAAAAAAATTATACTCAATTTGTCTGACTTCAACTAAATTTTGCACTTTTAGGCAGTATTCATTGACCACCTTTAGCAAGTTTTGCACGTTTTTTTATATGAAGATTTTGCGTTCCACACTTAGTGAGAGAGGCTTGCTACACGGTCTTCAACTTGAATAACAATATTGTAATTTTCGCAAAAACTTGCTGAAGGTGGTCAGTAAATCAAGCCTTATTCTTGGTGTAGAAAACAGTCCGATATCCAAAAAAATTGGTTGGGATTAGTCAAGGGATCGTGTCGTTTTAATTTAAGTGCTTTATTTCAGTAAATATCTACACACCTTGGTATTGGTATTTATTGGCTTAGGGGTAGGGTCTGTTCCAAGCACCATGCTAAAAGTAGGCGGAATATAATATGAACATCATTTCGAGTATATCCGTACAGCCTAAAAGTTTTAAATTGCTTTAAATTTAAATAAGCTAAATTGTTTTTTTCTTAACTTTCTTGGTCAAGAAAAATGCTTTGATTAAATTAATGTATAAAAATAACTGCAACAACAAGGAGATGCAAACAACTACAAACTATTGACGAAGTATCAACATGCCATGCGTATTTAAATTTAAATATTTTACACATCGTTTTTTAAATGTGATGAAATTCAAATCCTAGACAATTTGGCTTGAGAATTTTGTGAAATTCATATCTAAGTGACAAGTGATAAAAAAGGTTTAATTTAGTAATTTTAACTCGATAAAGAGTCACTTTTTTAAAAGTTGGAAATTTTATTACCAGAAATAATGGCAAAAAAATATATGGTTGAGATTTTATCCGTTGATCGTTGTGCATTCTGAGTTGTACTTATTTTCATACATTATATACATCCTAATGCTACACCACCCCCGCGTGGCGCCGGGTATTCCAGCTAGTAATTGATATAACATAATTCATATACAGTAGTTTTCCGAGTTAACGAACACAATGATTGTCAGGCCTATTCGTTAAATCGATTTTTTTCGCTAAACCGAGTACTAAAATCAAATGGCCTATTTTATACTGAAATTATTAGAAGTAGAGTTTTGAAAAATCATTTAATTGAAATAAAATTTGATGTGATGAGAACGTGCTTCATTTGAAGCACGAAAACACGTGCCGACATTCATCGAAACATGTTCATACAAGTTACGTACAAGCCACGGTCCAAAATGAGCGGAAATTTAGTTTTCGTGTATTTTAGGGATAAATGAATAAAATTAGGGCCTAAGTGTTAAAAAATAAGAGCATTTTGAGGACTTTTCCGTAAAATTATCTTAATCCATTCTAAAAAAGAACGGAATGTAAAAAATGGTATGTTGGCAACAATTATTAAAGTTACTCCTAGTGAGAAACGTATGTTTTTAGATATTTTGAAATATTTTTGTGATCGAAATGCTGAAAAAGGCACTATAATTATTTTTGATAAAAAGTCAAGTTTCAACAGATAACTATTTTTCCCGTTTTTAAACTTTTTTTTAAACTAAGACGATAGCTCAAGACTATGCCTAAGCCGTCCAGGCTATTTTTTTGAAAAATTCTGTATTTTGGGAATTTTCGGGATTTTTTTTTTTTTTGTAAAAACACTCAAACTTGAAATTTCCAATTAAGTACACATCTAGCATAAAATTCATAACGACCAGGTTATTCCACATAATTACACAATGTTTTGCATCTGCATAAAGTATAGTTAAAGAAAATATTTTCACAAGATTCGTTTAAATTTTTTCAAATTTGGTTTTTTTTACAATTTTTTTTTTAATACAGAACAGAAGAAGTTTTTCCGAAAAGTAAAAAATTACAACTCTGTTAGTTTTTGTTCAATTTTCATGTTAATTTAGCTTATTTAAAATAAAAATTAAATGAAAAACCCAGCGACCCAGCTTTTCTAATATTTACACTTGCACAAAAGTTATTCGGGTTTTTTGTGAAAATAAGCCCATTTTTGCAATTACTGACATGTATCGATGCAAATTTACAAATTAATCCTCTGGCAGAGCACGGCCGTTGAAAAAATTATGATTAATTTGTGTGTTTACACACGCAATAAATAAAAATCTTAGTTTTCAAACAAAAAATATTTCATGACGTCATAGTTTAATAGCAGCAGGTTGCTGCAACTAAGACGGACAGTGAATAATAGAAGAACAACAACTAAAAACTACAACATGCCTGTGAGTGGTAAAAAGCTTTGATATATCTTCGAAGAAAGAGCTTACACCGAATAAGTGTGAATCTGAAAATTCGAAGAACTTTAGCTGCTTTTGGTATCATTTGTGTGTACAATGTAATTCAGAGTAATTTTCTCTAACATTGACGAAAACAAATAGACATGAACGGCTAAGTTTATCATCGCTATCATATAAAGGCTACTGATGAGTTGGTGTAGCGGCCAACGAAACAGCTGTCTAGTCTGCTGTATGATTGCCACTCTATAAGGGTATATAAGGGTACTCTTCAGAAAGCAGAAAGCAACATAGACCGTGAGCTCTAAAAATATAACTCTTAATTATAATTGAAAAATTATTAGAGTTACAAAAATAACACAAAAACTTATGAAAAGAGGTCGAATAAATTTACAAATTAATTAAATAAAAACTTTTCGAGTTGTGCATTTTAATATGATTATTATGCAGCATCCACTTAAGATCTCGTTTTTGTCAATGCACAAAGCACTTAGGAAAGATTGGCCTATTTTATTATTATCTTTTTTTATGTTTTTTTTCATATCAGTAACCAATGAATAAATGCGTTCTTCTAATATATTTGATAAAGATGTATTGTTGGCAATAAGATGTATAAAATCTTTTCTGTTGTTAATATCTAAAAACTGCATATCTGAAAACATATTTCTGTCGGTTAACCTTTTTGACATTTGTAAAAAGGAAGTTTCAATGCAATTACAAAGCATTTGCTTACTTCTAATTCCTTGGAGTGTTTCAGTAAATTTCTTAGTACTTAAGCAAAAATTCGCTGCTACTCAAAAATGAAAATAATACACAAAATGCTGAGGCCAGGCTACTCGCAAATAAATTTTGCTCCCAATAATTTAAAAAATTTCCAAGATGAAAAAATTATTTTCGCAAATTTTATCAGTTTTGGCCAAAAATTACCTTTTTACCTCTGCCGAAAATATTTGTCAATAATAACCTCATTAAGGGGAATTTACGTCAATCTGGCATTAGTGGTGTGACCCTGTAACATATTTTGTTTTTGCTTCTTTTATATAGGAAAAAGGTGTTTTTAATTAATAATTTTTATCTATCTTAATGACATTTACATAAAAATTATATAGCTTACAAGTAAACATGTTTACTCTCCAACGCAATCAAAAAATGCACTTTCATTGCGGCACCCTTTATTTTGTTTTGTCTCAGCAGCAATGAGAATTGAGTGTGTCTGAGAAGATGGGAAAGAAAAATGAGCAACAACCACACAGCTCTGTTAAAGAATGGTAGAATAAAATAAGGCATATGCATTTCGGGCTGCGCTCTCTTTCTCATAGCCAAAATTGTCAAAACCAATACATATCACTTTTTTGCTTACATTTTTCCAATTAAAGCTTTCTCGTCGCTTTCAGATTTTCTATGAACTATCAAATTCCTCTTGACAGTTACGCAGTATTGCCAGGTGCCTCTCACCATTTACCCCTAGATTGGCTTCAAAAACCCATTAAAATTCCCCTAAAATTTTTTTCGAAGAACATACAAAAATATATTTGTAAATAACTTATAATTTATTAAGTTAAAACTTCAAGTTTTTTATTTATAAAAAAAGGTATATTAAAAACTTTGAAGATACACTTTTATAAAGGAGGCGTTTATTTTGGAAGTGGCATAAGTTACTTTTTGAAGAAATCAAGTAAATGATCATATCAATTGCAATATAACGGTACCTCATCATTTTAAAAATTTTAAAAGAAATGTTGAAAAAATATTAATAGCTACTGAAATTTCGTATACCTGGTTAAATTTTTCTGTATACATATCTATATTTTTTGTATGTTTGATATTTTGTTTTTCATATCTAGACTTAAAAACAAAGTAACTCATGCCACTTGCAAAATAAACGGCTCAAATGGGTATTATTGTGTATGCGTATTATTAAACAAAGAAACAATCAAGAAATAGAATTAAATTCATATTATTTTATTAAAACTAACAAACATAATGTATATTATAAGTATATATGTATATAAACTAGGAACTTTTCATGAGATCATAGGCGATTTTCTTTTGTACATTAGACCACAGAACTGAGCAGATACTGATAAAACCGACCATAACCTGAGCTGACAACATCAGATCAAACAAGTATTGGTCTGATTTGGTAATGAAACATTTTGTGTGAAAGCTTGTCTCTGCTGTCAATTGTAATTAATTAGATAAAAAACTAAATTTTATAAAAATACTACGTTTTCTGGACTGGTGCCCGCCATTCCTTGGTTCTTTTATTTCGATTTTTTTATTTTTTGATTTTAAACAACTACCGATTGCTTTGTGCTCAGTTTTCAGCTTTCTGAGCTCGTCAACAGCATCTGAGCAACACTCAGGCTGAAGCCTGACATGAAAACAAACGCATATATTGAACACAGCTGCGTCAGAGGTACAAAAGAAACGCAGATCTGTTTTTGACAGTTGTTGCTCAGCTCGAATATACAAAAGAAAATCGCCTCATATTATTTAAATGTTCTTTAATTATTGCATTTTTTTAATACGAGTATATATTGGTCTTCATCTAACTGAACTGGCTGAATACATCTAACATATTGTCATCAACCTCTTTTGATTCATATACATTTTAGCATGAAACATTTTTAACATTCTTTCCATCAGTAAAAAATTAGTGCATCCACTTGGCATCCCATATCGAACGCGGAGGATTGCGTCAGACGTTTTTACAGACATTCTATTTCTCAGTTTATCTTTTACAATATTCATAATTGAGATAGATCTTTCAACTACAGCGTTTGAAAATGGGATGCACAATAAAGCTAAAACTAATTAAACGATGTGCTTATAGCGCTGCTCACTACATGCATTTTTAATATAAGAAATCTCCGCCCAAAATGATTCAGTCGATTTAAAGTCAACGTCAATATAAGATAAAAGATTCCACTCTTCTATTGTTTTATTCACATCTTCGCAAACCTCTTTGAAATATACAGCGATTTCTGTAATATCACCTTTTATTAAACTGCTTGCTGATTCTGGAGTAAAAAGTTTAAGTTTTTGTAAAATATGAAAATTGTCTGAAACTCGAGTTTGAATTTGCTCACATAACTATATAATAAAATTAATACAGTTTTTTTTTTATTTGATCTAATACGTCCACATTTAAAGTTTCGGCAATAATCTTAAAATCGTATCCAACCTCCACACAAGAGAAAGGCATTAAAAATAACTTAAAATCAAAGCTTTTTATACAGTTATTATATTAAATTAGTACATGTTAGTTAACTAAAGGTACATTTATAGAAATTGATTAACTGAAAATGATTAAGTGATTCGAGCTAGTCGTTGACCGAACATCCCGGTCCCTATGAAATGTCGCTTCAAGAAGATAGTAGAGCGAGTTTATGAGCAGGTCGACGGATGACTCCCTTGGATGTTTGCACATCAACGACAAGTACAAGTTGATCTAGTCCTGGAATCGTGTCGATAATTCGCCCCTTGACCCAGCGTTGTGGAGGTACGTTGTCTTCATAAACTAATACAACAGCACTCTTTGCTACGTTGCTCTGAATGTTGGTTTGTTACCTGCTTGCAACTCGTTGATGTAGTCACTGGGTTCGGATGACAGAGATTTGGACGAGAGTTGAGAATGGCTTCTATCTCAACCATGGCTGTCGTCAATTCTTCAAAAGTAAGACGCGCATTCATCACCGTTCAAGTAAAATGACACCCTTAGCAGATTTAATACGGCCCCACAAGCCACCGTAATTCGGACCCTGGGGGGGATAAAATAAACTCATTAGTACAAAAATTGGTTATATTATTTCAAGTTTTTGGATCGAAAAGAAATGCTTTCAATTCGGCTAATTTGTTATAAGCGCCAACAAAATTAGATGCGTTATCGAAGAAGATTTCGGTAGGTAGACCTCGTCTACCAATCCTGCGTTTCAATGCAGCGATAAACGCTTCTGTAGAAAGGTCTGAAACGACCTCAATTTGAACAGCCTTTGGCGAAAGACATACGAATATTGCAATGTATGTTTTGTATGGCACCTTGCCACGAATACGAAAATATGTGTTGATAGGCCCACAGAAATAAACAGCACAGCGAGAAAACGGCCTAGATGGATTGAGAAGTTCGAAAGGAAGATTGCCCATCACCTGCTGGAGGAGGCGAGATCGATAGCGGATGCGACGAACTAGATTTCTATCATTTACGATCCAAAAGCGATGACGAATGATAGCTACTAGTGCCTTTGCACCTGCATGGTAGTTCGTAATGTGCAAGTGGTGAATCTTCGACAAATTTGCAGCTTGGCAGGAGAATAGGGTGTTTTTGTTCATTCGAAATGCTTCGAGTTCAAGACGTCCGCCTACCTTCAGCAAATTGAAACTTTCAGTTTCTTGTAGAAACGGATTTAAAAATTTAAGCGAGCTTTGAATATCCATATTCTTCTTAATTTGATTACTTTATTTTTCGAAATGATGTAGCTGCAAGTTCCATGTGATGCAAATCCCATGTGATGCAAAAAAGAGACCTTTCTAATTGCTGGGGAGAAAGGGTATCAAACATTTCAATTTTTGATGACCTGATTTTTTGATAAAATCTAGACATCCATGCAATTATGCGTAAAGTTTTTAAGTGGGAGCTGTAACCTTCAATAGTTTCGAGAATATAATTGGGCTTTGCCGTAGAAACGCTGACTTTTGCTTCTCCTTTTCAACTTCTTCCAAATCAAGTTTTCTATATTTAATTTCCAATTTTCCAAATTTTTTAACAAAAAGGATAGTCCAGTAAACCATGTTGAATTCACGAGTTCAGGTATCGATGAGCCTTTTAAGACTATGTCAGCAGGATTGCTACTTGATGGCACATGTCTCCAGTGGCATGCTGAAGTGAGATCTTGAATCTCAGAAATCCTATTTCCAACAAGTGTTGATAAAGTAGAAGAGGATTGTTTCAGCCAGTAAAGAACGATTTGTGAGTCTGTCCAGAGGTAAACTTCATTTGTATAGTCTTGTATGGATACTTTAATCTTAGCATAAAGCTGTGAAAGAAGCTGAGCTCCACAAAGTTCCAGTTTAGGCAGAGATTTTTTCTTTGTGGGTGTTACTTGATTTAGCAGTAAGAAAGTGCACAGTTACATTGTTGAAAGAATCAACAACTCGAACAGCCGATACAGAGAACAGCCATATGCAGTTGTAAGAATCGTGCGTTGGCCGCTAAACAATAACGAGGAATACGAATCGAAGGTAAAGCCCCTAAATCAAAAAGAAATGAATGCCAACAATTTCTAAATTCTGAGGTACAGATTCATCCCAATTTAATTTCAGAAGCCAGATTTCTTGCAGAATGACCTTTGAGACAATAATCAGAGGAGCCAATAACCCAAGGGGATCAAATAGAGATGAGGCCAGCGATAAGATTGTTCTTTTTGTACATTGGCTGTTGAAATTATATGTTTTGTTGAACGAGAATAAGAACACAACGTCTTGATCCCAAGCTATGCCTAAGGCATTTGTAATAGAAGCATCGTCTAAATTCAGATCCTTAACAGTTTCATCATCTCTGACATCTCTATGGTTAGTGTGCCATTTCGCGAGCTTCATACAGTTTCTACTTAGAATATCGTTAACTTCAACCTTAATCTTTTTGAGTTCGACCAGAGTGTCAGCGCCACACAGCATATCATCGACGTAAAATGATGATTTTATTGCCTTTGTTCCAAGTGAAAATTCTGAAACATACTGATCCGATAGGTAGTGAAGGCTGCGAACAGCGAGATATGGTGCAGCGGCTATGCCATAAGTGACCGCATTGAGTTTGTAGGTGCTGATCGGCTGGTTCACTGAATTTCTCCACAGAATATATTGGAAGTTACGATCACGAGGGTCCAAAAAAATTTGCCGGTACATCTTCACGATGTCGGCTGTGAGTGCGAAGCGATAGAGGCGAAACCGAATGAGTAAAATAAATAAATCTTCTTGAATGGTGGGTCCCACCATCAAGACGTCATTCAGGGATTTCTTAGACGTTGTTTTACAAGATGCATCAAAGACTACCCTCAACTTAGTTGACGCACTTGATGGTTAAAACACGCTGTGGTGTGGAATGTTAAAATGTGGTTCGATGTGATTGGGAGCTTCGACTAAACTCATGTGGCCTAAATTTTCATAGTCTTTCATAAATAAATGGTATTCTGACCTTGTGTCCTCATTTCGAGCCAAACGACGTTCTAGTGACATACATTTTCTCAATGCAGTGTTGTATGAGAAGCCAAGAGACGATAATGTGTCTTTAAATGACAAACGAACCATTATTCTGCCATTTAAAGCGCGAGCAACTTTTTAGGTAAAATGTGTCGCAACATGTTTGCTCATCAGTCCAACGTTTTGATTTTCAAGACTTTCAAGCTTCCACAGTTGTTCTAATTGTTTGTCTACTGCTTCTTCGTATATTAATTAACCTTTTGATGTAGCTGACAGTAAAAGCGATGTTCTGTATCGACCAGAAACAATCCATCCAAAGAGGGTCTTTTGGAGATTAGGTAAGTTATTGCCAAGTTTAACTTAACCAACCGACAAAATATCGAAGAAACTTTCTGCTCCTAGCAACAAATCGATTCGTTTTGACTTGAAAAACTGTTCATCAGCCAATTGCGTGTTTGGTGGTAAGTTCTATGAAGATATATCAATTTCTGAGCTAGAGTGATACGAAATGTGCGAAGTAATGCAAAATGAAAGCGAAAATTCCGTGTCAGAAAAGCGAGATTTTATCGAAGTAGAGGTTTTTTGCTTAATATTTGTGTGATTATTACCAATACTTAGAATTTCGAGTGATTGCCTTTCCCTTGGTAATCTAAGTTTCTGTGCAAACTCTTCAGTCACAAAACTGGCATGTGAACAAGAGTCGAGCAATGCTCGTCCAATTTGATAACTACTAGATGCATCTTGCACAAGAATGATGGCAGTAGCGAGAAGGACCTGGTCGAAGGATGATTTTTTACAATAAGTGTGAACCGTTGCAGCGATTGCAGCTTACAATGTTGTAGCAGATGAGGATGGAGGAGATGGCGACGAGAATGAGGTGGCTGAGTTCCAATGTAAAAGTGTGTGATATGATCGTGAACACACGCTACACTTAAAAGAAGATTTGCAATTTGTAACCAGGTGATTTTAAGAGAAGCAGTTAATGCATAACCCAAGCTTTACGTTTTGAAAACGATCAGAAACGTCCATATTTTTAAAGCGAGAGCACGCATTTAGTGTATGATCTCTCTTAGAACAAAGAGGGCATGAACGATTTGTGCATGAAAATGCAAAGCTTTGTGTTTGCGACTTATTTTTATTTTTGAAGCTAACATTCTTATGTTCAACTTTGTGAATTTCAGAAGAATGAGATGATTGAATGGATTCTAGAAACTGACAACGCCTTTCTAAATGCCTTGTGCATTCATCCCAGGTAGGAAATTTGACGAAATCTAACGAATCCTTCCATTTTCTTTGAGTTTCTTTATTAACCTTTTCCATAACCAAATAAATAAGCATTGAATTGCAGATATCTGTATCATTACGCAATGATAAAAGTGAACTATATATGGCTTAGTATATGGCTTAGTAATTAGTATCATTTGCCTTTGTAATAGAATCAAGTTCAAATAACGTTGCGCTATAGTTGTGTCTGTTAGTGTAGAATCCCTCCAGTACGCTGAGTGTCAATTAACTCCTTTTCGATATTTCAGTAGCTATACGATATGTAGCTACTTAGCTATCGCTTGGTAATTCAGCGTCGAACCAATGCGTGAATAACAAAATAAAAAAAAATTCCAAATAATTGAGTGATCCCCCTAACTTTGATTTGAGTTTAGTGCGCTTCATTTAGTTTTCGATTCGTTTCGTAACAGTTGGTCAATAAAGTTAATTTAAAGTGAGTGTAAAAGGACAGAACGGTGAAGAAAATTATAACTAAGATAAATAATAAATAAATTGTAAAAGTGTTAAAGTAAAAAAAGTGATCAAAACAATGAAAGATTTGCTCCAGCCTGCAGGAGTCATTAAAAGCCTTAATAAAATTTTAAGCAACAACCTTGTTATCTTATACAAAGTTAACGGTATTCAAGAAAAGGAGGCATTAAAAGGGCTTTCAAACTTTTGTAATGCGCTCTTAGGTATTTAAGACATTTTAATATAAAATATAAACCTGAAATATCATTCCTCAATTTCAGACTCTATAACAATCAAGGATGGCTCCGAAACTGCCGACTTTCAGCTTCAGAAAGCTCTAAGTTTGCAAAAGAAGCGCGTATTTAAGGCCGTATGCGTGGAAAAGGATAAGATGGATGGCAAACTTTAAAGTGGTTCAAAATACCTACAATAAAGTACTTTTTACTTTTCGTCAATCTAAATAAAATAAAATTAATTGTTAACTTTATTAGCGTGCAACTATTGGTAGTAACCACGGGGGTAGCGATTTCCTAGTTTTGTAATAGTTCGGATTACTGCAGGGATTATTCAATTCTTCACCCAATTGAGTTTGTATTGAAAGTTTAATTGACACGTATAAATCCTCAAGCTCATCACGAACGTTGTCACCCGGATTCAATTTTTCTATCTGTGTTTGATACGTTAGTATTTGTTTTAATATGATTCGAGTAAGACTAGGCGGCATTTTAACTCTGCATTTGAGAGCAACTTCCCTTCCCCCTTGCCATTTGCATCAATAATAATTTTTATTATTATTTTTATTATTTTAACAGCAAAACACAAAGGGAACGCTTCGAAATTGGACTTCAAGCAATCCAAGATAACAAAATTTGGTATGTTTATAAACCTATCAGTGTTTAAACAATAAATTAAATTCACTCTTATATTAGTGGCAACACATGAGAGACATAATCACATAGAAGCAATTCGATGCGCTTTTTATAGCGCAGCATGTGTCCATTAGTTCAGTAGATCATCTAATTGATATTTACAAAGAGCTGTGTCCGACAACTAGCAACTCTCAAGTAAAGCTTCATAGAACGAAATGCTCGGCAATCATAACAAATGTTCTCAATCCATCCTTAATGTCAGAGGTGTTATCAGATATTGGAAACTCAAGCTATTTCCTAATTGTAGACGAATCCACGGAGATAAGTACGGAAAAATATTTGTGCTTATGTATTAAGTATTTTTCGCAGGCAAATTGTAAGATAACTTTTCATTTCTTAGGGCTAGTTAGCGTAACGAGGACTACCTCAAACGATTTATTTGAGGCTATAAAAAACGTTTTGAATGTTCATAAGATATCACTCAGTAAAATGGTGGGGTTAGGTACTGATGGGGCTTATAATTTATGTGGCAAAAACAATTCTATATATGTTAAGCTAAAAGAACATGCACCTAATATTGTACTTCTGAAATGTATATGTCATATTCTTCATTTGTGTGCTTCTTGTGCTTGCAAAATCTTTAATAATGAAGTAGATTTTGTAGTTAAGGAAACTTCCAATTGGTTTAAAAACAGCTCACTTAGAAAAGCTAAATATTACAGAATATTCAAACTTATTAAGGATGAGAATGCAAAAACTTTGTGCTTCATTCAAATTTCTGCAACTAGCTGGCTTCACGCTTAACGCTGTCGATCGAGTTTGTTCACAATATTTAGAGATAAAAACGTTTTTCGAAATTGGGGCTGAAAAAGAAAAATATCACACAGCTCACTTGTTGCATGAAGCGTATCAAAACGAACAAAACTTTATAATACTTATTTTTTTGAGACCGTTTCTTCAAAACATCTACTTACTTAATTTATATTTTCAACGAGAAAAAGTTGACTTTTTTCAAGCTTACGTTGAAATCACAACATTCATTCAAAGACTTGTTACAAAAATTATAAAAGAAGACATTGCCAAAAATTTATATTTTGATAATTTAGCTTCATTCAGCTTAAATAAAATTTTAGCGGATAAAATCAATTATAAAGGAATTAATGACCTTACATTTCATTATTAGTCCATGAAGAAATTCATAAATTTAGTGATGATATTGTTAAGACAGGCGTACTATCAAAATGCCAGAATTTCAATACAGTTTTAATCAAGGAAATGTTAAAACGATTACCTAGTCATTTAGAAATGTTTAAAAATGCTTTTATTTTATGTCCTGAAAGATGTTTAAACCATATAAGACCTTTTTTCCGTGAACTTCCTCTTTATAATCAATCTCTTGAAGAGCGACGTGCAGCAGAAATCGAATACAAATCTTTGTTGACAATGGGCCATCTGAAAGTGAAGAATTTTGGGAATCGGCATGCAAAATTAAGACAGTAGTAGCAGTAGGGGGAAAATGTTTGCCAATATTTGTAAGTTGGCACTCATCTTGCTTTCCTTGCCACATTCTAATGCATTTGTGGAACGTATTTTCTCCGTCATGAATTTGGACAAAAATAAAATTCGTAATAGAATGAAATTAAATATGCTAACTTCAATCATTGGAGTAAAATGCTTCATGAAGGCTCAAAAGCTGTTGGTGCAAGTCGCTGCCAATATTCAATGATATGATTTCAAAAATGAATAAATCAATGTATAAACTGTACAATACTTCGAGAATTGACCAAACGGAGGAAGAGTCTAATATGGCTGAAGTATTTAATATAATGGAACTACGTTTTTTGTAAAAAGTTTTTATTTTTAAAGTTGCATATTGAAAATTCTAAATAGTTATAGCCTCTAAAAAAATGTTCTTTTACGATCAAAATTCTCGTATAAAATGAAGTAGCTTTTTTATTATTTCTTACAGATCTAATATTATTTCAATATATATGAAAACAATAACTTTTATATATCTAATACTATTAACAGATCTCAATGTTATTTGAAAAAATGTATATAATTTTTTGATTATTTTTTTTGGCGATTTGGCCGAAATTGCGATTTTGGCGATTTTTTTTCCATTGGGCGATTTTGGGCGATATTTTTTTAAATCTCGCGCTTTTCTCAAAAAAGTTCTGGCAACACTAATTGAGAATGAGAACACCGAATTCTTTGTTCTCACATTTCTCTCATCATCCATGAACCACGCTCAGAAGGCTAAAGTGGATGCATTCATAGCGATGGATATAGTGGATGCCTTTATTGGCACCCTAGGGACCTATATAAAAGGAAAAAAAAGTTGCAAGTTGCAAAAAAGTTGCAAGAAAATTCAAAAGGTTGTTTGATTGATTATGATGTACCGTATCAAAATACATGTTACTGCAAAATTTTTAACTTCTCTCAACTCAAAACGACGTTTTTAGCAAACAAAATTCTAAAAGCCCTAAAAGCAAGCTTCTAAGTTTAGCTTCTTAGTTTTAGCTTCTCCGGCGAAAATTATTAAATGTAACTTACGGATTTCTTTGATCCCATATGACGATATGAGCAGTAGAACATTATTATGTATTAAAAAAAATGTATTATCTTTTTCTGCTACTTTTCTTCTTCAATAACTGAAATACCGCTTATTCACTCAAGAGTCTAGGGACATTCATATCGCTTTAATCGACATTTTCATTTCCACCCCATTCCAGTGCCTGATTAAAACTGTCAATTACTTTACTTCAAAATTTTCATAAAATTTTTGGTCAAACACAATAGAACGTTACACAATAATAAAACTTATGGTCCAGTTGGCCTCGCATGGCTTGGCAGCGCATGGAACGTAGATAAGCGGCTAGTATATAGCAAAATAAATGGTGATTATGCCAAACACAATTAAACGTAGCACTAAGTCAAACCAATAACAGAAATAACTTTAATGATTATTATAAAACTATTTTATTTTCACAAAATTATTGCATTCCACAATGTCCAGCAGCGAGTTATTGAACATCAAGACTCAAAAACCTGAAAAATGCACGAATATGGAAACAAAACAGAACTTCTATGTTTTTCTATGTATTCAGAGATGATTTTTTGTTTATATCTGAGCATTGCCATGCGTTGTCATGTTATGCATAATCAGATACACGAAAATTCCATTAAATAAATATAACTTGTTCTATGTTTTTTTTATAATAAACGACTAAAAAAAAATATAAAAAAAAAATAAAAAAAAAATAAAAAAAAATAAAAAAAAACTCAATAAAATGAAAAGAGTGACGTGACATATTATGACTTTGTGATGAAGTGTGACATACGGAGGTCAAAATTTGGCCAAAAATCTGATACGAAATTTATGAACAGCCCGTAAGCAACGGGTAGGTTTAAATAGGGATTCCCAAAACTAAGAATTTAAGCCAACGTTTATGCATATTTATGTATCACGCATATGCATATCACGTTATAGAACTTTCTAGCCTTGTTCACGTTATCGCGAGTGCACTGTATAACAAAAAAAAAAGTGGCAAAACCACATATCGATTATCCAGGGGGTCACTGGTGTGTCCGGCTGATGTCCCGGGGGGTTTGCCTGTGACAGTTGTCCAGCGATGGATGTGTGGTTGAGGTTCCTGCTGGGATAGCGAGAGTTCAGTGCTGGTGTTGTTTCTGCTAGGGAGCGATTACGATGAATTATCGTGGCTGCGCAGCGCCTGTAATGAACAAAATGCAATAAAAAAGGTGTGCCAATAGAAAGGAATGATACGTGGTTACGTACCGGGTTACATCAGCTGCCTAGGACTGCCAATTAATCTAAATAGATCGCCTCAAAGAAGCTGAAAACCTTAAAATTAAAAAAAAAGTGAGTTATTAAAACTTTATATATAGATATATGGGGCATGAAGACGTAACCTGTAACTAAAAGAATTCCATTCATATCAATAAAAAATTAAAACCATCACTATCTAAAGCAATACCTTGTTATTTAACTAACTAATCTATATGAAACACTCTATACATTTCGGCGCCAAACTACTCTACAAATTTGTTTTAAAATTGCTAATAAGATAGTAAAAAAAAAAAAAAAAGTTACCCATTCCTTTTGTCCACCTGCTAAGAATCCATTTGCAAATATTTTTCTTGACATCTTTATTCACCATGTTGCCGCAGGGTTGCAGGACTATCGATTAAGGACCCGATATCACTACGGCTCATATACTACTATCACTCACAACGTAGAATGCTAAGCTGATTTTACTTACCGTGAAAGGGTAAAATAACTGCTACGCCCAAGAAAATCGGCTAAAATTCCCTGAAAAGAAAACAAATAAAAAGAGAAATTATGTATTTTAGATAATGAGAACAAAGAATAGATGTTTTTTAAAGTGAAATTCGAAAGTAACGTATTACATATTTGTGGCACAAAAAAAAAAAAAAATGCTAACACCGGAACTTGACAGGCAGAAAATAACTTTCGGTTCTATGTTTTTTTTTTTTTGTGGAATGAGGTAAACAGCTATGTTGTGGTTCGTATGGGAGTGTGCTTGTTGGGTATCTGTACGAGTACTAGTATAGCATCCATGTGGTAAATGCAGAGCTTTGAGAGCGCGTTCGCTCATTGGCCCTACAGATGGTTCGATTTACACCAAATAAGAAAACAAGTTTGTCAACGGCAAAATTTTGTTCTAATTACGAGTATAGAGGGAAAAAACTAAGTTGAAAAAACAAAAAATCAGTCAAGTAAAGGTCATCAAGATAAGTGGTATAAAAAAATGTGGTGTTAAAATAAGTAATACTCTGTACAAAAAAAAAAAAAAAATTTGTGCGAAAACGAAAGCAGTAGTGCGCAATACGGAAGGAAAGAAATTCGAGGATCAAGATATGTACACGTATCGATCGAGTTAGAAAAGCAAGGTAACAAAAAAATATATATATAAAATAGGTAAAAGAATCAGCACGTTCTCTTTGGTTAGTGATCGTAGGTAATCGCAGTCGTCACCTTCAAGAAGGTCAAAGAAAGGAACCTTCGCGACGGCTGCGCCTTTTTAAGACAACATTTAAGTTTGCAAGACAACGACGCCTGCTACAGGGGAAAAGTAACCAAAAGGGCTTCGGCAATTCGTTCCGACGTTTCTTTGTTTTTTATGCGGTGGCGCTTCGAGTCTGTCTTGTGATAGGTATTGCCGGACCAGGATTAAAATCATCGGTGAAATCCATGTTCAACCTGAAGTCCCTATCCAGGAGCAGAATGTCAGGTTTTCGCATATTAATAAGCAATATACATATATATTTTGACACCAAGATATAAAACAAAAAAATGTTTTCTTCGAAAGAGGTAAAGGACCCTAGGTCTTTGATACTTTTTTTTGTTGCGCATGAAATAGAGTTAAAAATAAAACGTGGAATGCTGGATGTTAATCACACGCCCTCCAGATTTACAATTACGTCGAATTTGTCTGAGACCCGGTTACTCAATATATATACCTATCTTAATACTTATATATACAGGGTGTCCCGCAATTGAGTGCAACTATTTACGGAGGTGAAAGGTTATGTCGAACTGAGAAAAAAATCGTATGGGAGGAGGGGTCTATTTTAACATTCTTAGGAGCTACAGGCTTAATTAATATTTCACGACTTTGATTCACGTTATTGTTTCTAGCACAAAAACTAAGTTACGGAAAAGTATTTTCATAGCTCATTGCAGAGGCTATAAAATCATATTTTCAACGGTGTATCAACAAACAGCACCGACATAACCGTTACCAAGCTGTGTTCGTTCAAAGATGAAATCAATCGTTTGAATCTACCAAATTTTAACTTTGAGTGCGAATTTCTCAGAATTTCGCGTAATAAATGAAATTTTTCTTATGATCAATTTTGTAATTTATTGAATTTTCTTTTCAATAGCAATGTTTTCATTGCTTGAAACAATAACGTGAATCAAAGTCGTGACATATTAATTAGCCCTGTAGTTCCTAAGAATATGAAAATAGACCCCCTCCTCCCATACGATT
The DNA here is from genome assembly GCA_914767935.1 of Coremacera marginata. Lineage (NCBI taxonomy): Eukaryota > Metazoa > Arthropoda > Insecta > Diptera > Sciomyzidae > Coremacera > Coremacera marginata. Next base: position 94,560,413 of record OU612047.1, on the reverse strand, counting down.
TTTTTCTCAGCTCGACATAACCTTTCACCTCCGTAAATAGTTGCACTCAATTGCGGGACACCCTGTATATATACCTTAACATATACATATCTTCAGATGTACTTACCTTAGCTTATACTTACCTTGATATCAACTTACCTTAATATATACTCAGCTGGAATATAAATACCTTTAATATTTAATCTGAATGTTCTCGATTTTACTTGTCCTGGAAAATTCAATACTTACCTGTAAATTTGTTAGATATATAAAAAAAAAAATTGAATTGGTATAACGAAAGTTTCGCGCAAAACTCTGTGCGGGCCATATCGAATCGGCTAAGTGATTAAAAAAAAAATAGTAATAACAATCTTTTATATATAAAACTTATGTAGTCTCTGGACCCTTTTATAGAGCTCTATCGAGGAAGGAAAGCAGGGCAAATTACTAAAAAAAGAGGAGATCGATTATCTTGATAAAATAAAGTCGCTGAGTTATGGCCCTTGTAAATAATATTAATTTTAAATGTATAGCTGATAAATGTTTAAATTAAATGTTGTGTTAGGTATTAAATTATCACTTGTTGAAGCGCTATGTCTAAATTTAAGTTTTTTCTAAAGCATTGCTAGTTTGTAGTTTAAGTCAAAAAAAAAAAAAAAAGGTAAAAAAGCCTTCGTGCCCACAATAACGGCTTGAGTGGGATTTGGTTTCTCTCCTTGGCAGTAGGCAATTGGTTTGACCAGCTCCGGAAGGAGCGTGTAAGGCCGCTCCAAGGTTTATCGATAAAGCCTACTTAATGGCTTGCTCTGGCTAGAAGGGGTTAACTGTGGTGGAAAGGAAATGGCAAAGAATGGATATGAGTAGGTGATCGTCATATTATAAAATTGTGGGGTTGCCTATGAAGCCCAAAAGGAGCAACCAGGTTGGGAGGGCATGTTTGCGGAGACAGACCATCTAGTGTCCATGTACATGAAATGTCCGAGTTGTTGTTTATTTGTGGGATTTTTGTATGAATTTTTCTTTGGGGGTAAACTTCTTCGTTTTTTTTCTACTGATTGAGTCTCTCACAATATTTTGTTTGTTTGCTAATGCTTTTTTTTTTTTGTTTTGAGTACAACTTTAGGTAAATCGAAAAATCGTTTACAACTTTTTAATTGTTTGTCCCTCGACCGGAAGTGGTGGGTCGGACTAAGCCTGAATCTTCCTTACCCAGCGTCTACACCAGACAATTTGTCTTAACAATACCAATACACTCACACATTTTTTACTAACACATTCACATTTTCTCAGTCGGCAGCTCAATTGTCTCAATTGTCAGGCAGACAATTGAGCTGACAACGATTTGACGTATGCTGTAAATTTTTGACATTTCCTAGGAAAACATGCTGAGAAATGTTAAAAAACTTGAAAAAAGCATTTCGAAACAGAAACGCAGTGAGAAAGTTGAAAGTTAAGTTTTCCGCACAAAATTTAATTTTTTCGTTGACCAACGATCTCCCGGTGCATTAGTTAAATTTTTCTTAAACATTTTTGTTAACATCCTGCAAGTGCCGCCATCAGCAGCAGAAGCAAGTGCAACGCAAATTTCTTCTTTCGCTGGCCAACGTCCTCCAAGTTCCATCACCACCAGCACAAATCAGTGCAGCGCAAATTTCCTGCTTCTTTCGCTGGCCAACGTTCTCCAATTGCCACCTCCAGCTGTAAAAGTAAGTTATGCTGATAAGTGTTTTATTAAATAACAATTTAAAAAGTGTTCAACAATTTAATAGTCCAGCGTAATTTTTGTTAACTTCATCGAAGTGCCACCACCAGCAACAGAAGCAAGTGCAACGAAAGGGGCAAGAAAAATGCGTTGTTCTTGCTGTGTTGATGGTGGTGGCACTTGGAGGATGTTAACAAAAATTAACGTTGCACTTGCTGTGTTGCTAGTGGTGTCACTTGGAGGACGTTGGACTGCGAAAGGAGCAAGAAATTTGCGTTGCTTTTCCTGTGTTGCTGGTGGTGGCACTTGAAGGATGTTAACAAAAATTAACGCTGCACTTACTTGTGCTGCTTGTGGTGGCACTTGGAGATCGTTGGCTAGCGAAAAAAATTAAACTTTGTGCGTAAAATTATACTTTTTAATCTCACAACTTTCACATCGAAAAAAAGCGTTTTTTTTATAAATTTTTAACTTCCACAGCCAAAAACCGCGTTCTTTTATTATTTTCCATTGTTTATCCGCTTTCAAAGAAAACGTCCAATAACGAAACAAATGCCCACCTACGTCATAATCAGACAATTTCCTTGAAGCTGACAATAATTTGACAACTAATACAGATTATGAAATATTTATGACAATTGTCTAGTGTAGACGCAGCGTTAGCTAGCTGGAAGACCGCTTCCCGGTACGATACCCGAGGGACATAACAACATATTAATATTAGAGTGACCCTTAGCTGCATGGAACAATTTTTTTTTTACAAATTCAAAATGTGCATGGGCCTCGATGGCTCCTTTACAAGTTTTGACGAAAGTAAGTAAAATTACAATATTTAAAAGCAGCGCTAATTTCACTGGCAGAGTTGGCTGCACCTGTTTGAGAGTGAAACGGAGTTTCGCTGAATGCAATACTTGTAATGCCATACATATACATACATGCATATTTTTCTACAATTTAATATAAAGCAAGTACATTTCTGCATATAGAACTAACTCATGCATATATTTATGTTTCTTTATATGTTATGTATTTAAGTAAAAAACACTAAGCGAATTATTGCATCAGCCAAAGTAGATTTTTTCTTTTTAAACTGCAAGCCGTGCTGCGCGCAACATAATTTAAAGCGAAGTTTCCAAAAAGTTTAAGTTTTAAAATTGATTCAATTTGTCCATATTCAATAACTAAAAAGTAAGAAATCCTTTGTTATTTCCATTATATTATAATAAATTCCATTTATTACAGGAATTTTAAAGTACTATTGAATTAATACGAACTGAATGTTAACCAAAAGACAATTAATAAAATTGAAACTATTGAATTTAATTTACTTTAAAATCTGAATTTTTTGAATATGTGTGGACTGGTGCGCTTACCGCAACAACAAGGAAAAAATGTTGATATTTTAAAGTGCCTGTAGTGACCTCTTTATTGAAAATTTGATTTATAAGTAAAAAAGTGCTGTTTTTCCAAAAAAAACCCAATTACATTTATTTTAGGCCTTATTTTGCAAAACTAGCAAGCACTTGGTTTTTTTTTTGTTATGATTTTATTACTTTGGGAAAAAATTTTTAAAAATCCAAATTTTAAAAAAATTCAGTGAAATGTCATGGAAATATTTTCTAAAACTATACCTAACACAGATATTAAAAATGGTGCGATTACGTTTAATAATTTGGTCATTACGAAATTTTTTGCTAAAAGTATACCTTTTTGGATATATCAAGTTTAAGTATTTTTATGAAAAAAACTCCCAAAAACCCAAAAATACAATTTTTGAAAAATCAATCCAGAAATATACTAAGAATAATTTTGACCTATTTTGTACAAAAAATTAAAAAAACCAAAACTCGGAAAAAAGTTATAGCTGCTGAAGCTTGGCATTTTTTTTCAAAAATCCTTAAAGTTTTGGCAAAAACATAGATTTCTCATTTGAAGTGACTTCAATAATTCCTAAAAATATATACGATTTTCTTTCGAAAAATTGTAGAATTCCAAAGCTGCAAGATATATAAAAGAAAATTGGGTTGCCCTGGCTTAAGAGTTAAAACATAATCAAAAAACACTTCAAAAATCCACTTTTTCAGCAGTTTACAAATTCTCTCTGTAATGCGTTCAAAAATGTAACATAAAGCATACAAATACAAGTTTTGTTTCGTTTATTTTTATTTTTGATACATTGCCATTACATTACATTTTGATACATGTTTACATTTAAATACATACTTGCATTCAATATCTGCTTTTAGCCATAATTTTGGGAAAATGTGTTGCGATTATGGCCTGGATATTTTCTTCCATAATCTTATATAAAACGAAGACATAATTATATAAAACGTAATGGTTTCTTTGAAGAGGTATTTAACTATTAAAGTTTGAAATAAGTTTTACTTTGGTTTTACTCCTCGCTCTTTTTGTTATTGTTGCTGTAGCAGATTTGAATCTATTTCCAATTTTACAGATGACAAAACCATGAATAAAAAGAATAAATGTAAATGAAAAAACTGACTGAGGTTTCCAAACACTGGCATTCCAAAACTGTTCGAAAGAAAATCAGATAAATTTTAAAGAGTTGTGGAAGTCATTTCGAATGAGAAATCTATGTTTTTTTAATTTTTTAGATTTTTCCTGTGTCGAAATGCCAAAAAAGGGCATTTTAAGGGCATTTTTGAAAAAAAAGTCAAGTTTCAGCAGCTATAACTTCTTTTATCCGATTTTTGGTATTTTTAATTTTTTGCACAAAATAGTTCAGAACTATTCCAAGTTAACTTCTGGTTTGATTTTTAAATATTTGTATTTTTGGGTTTTTGGGAAATTTTTTCATAAAAATACTCAAACTCGATATTTCCAAAAAGGTATACGTCTTGCAAAAAATTTCGTAATAACCAAATTATTGAACTTAATCGCAATTTTCATAATACATCAAGAAAAAAAAGAGATTTTTTCCAAAAGTATAAAATCATAACTCTGGTAACTTAAGTCCGATATTTATGTCACTTATTTTAGAGATAATTTTAAAAATAAAACTAAAAACAATGTGCGCACCAGTTTTTAGAAAATTTGTGGTTAGAAAAATTAAATTGGATTTCTTTTTGGAAAAATACCACTATTTTTCCATATAAATCAAATTTTCAATGTAGAGGTCGCTACAGGCACGTTTAAATGTCAAAAAGACGTTTTTTTTAAGTTTTAGATATTACTGTTGTATAATAAATTATTTCAAAATTAGAAAACTGTAAAATAAAAATCTAAATGTGAAAAGTTTTTGGAGGGATTTTCAGTTAAATTTTTTTCTAAAATTACTTTAAGTGGTGATTTTGGGTAATTTATAAATATTAAACTTTTTTTATAAATAATTTCGACGATACGTTTTGCTTCAAAATGACAAATTATTGCTAAATATGCTTTCCCGAACGTCAACAAAATTTTTTTATTAATTTACTATTTATTATAGACATAATTTTTATTGAATGATATCAAAAATAATTTAAATAACAATGTAGTTCAAATCCTCCCGCCTTAAAGTTTCCATTTTTATTTTTATCTTAGAGTGTCTAATTTTGAAAAAAATTTGTCAGTCCTGCAAACAATATTTTGCTTGCTACGGCCCTGACTCTAATATATATATATATATTTATTATTTATATGATTATTTAAATTTAAAGATATTGTATATTTTTTCCAATAAATGCATTTAATGAAAATAATATCAAATTAATTATATGTATGTACCTAATGATAATCAAATTAGTTATTAACTTGCAATTTGTGTGAGTCAAAATGTTTTATGTTACTCAGAAACATTGAAATTATCTCAGCTTTTATAAAACACAAGTATATAGTTCGCTTGAAAAATGTATTCAGGGTTTGTTGATTAAACACTAGACGTCTTTTATATGCGTAAATATATTTAGAAATTTTTTCCAGTACAATATAAATTTGTTTAGGTTTTAATCATAACTAACGTCGTATAAATAGTATGTACTGCTTTAAACCCTGTTATGTCGTGGGTGGCCAAATTATTATTTATAAAATTTTTTTTAATGATGCGAAAGGTCATTGTTGAATCTTTTAAAATTTAAATAATGTGATACCTGCAATAATATCTTCAGATAATCAGATTCTTTACCAAATTTTACTTAAAAATAGGTGGTTTATGTTTTTTTTCGTAAACTCGAATTATATTTATTATTTAAAAAAAAAATTTTCAATATATTTAAAGTTCTATATTGATCTATATTGATCATAATATATACATTTATTTGGGGTTTTTTTTATTTTATACACTTTATTGTACAAAGTGAAACAAATATTTTTTTATTTACGGTAATATTTTTTATAGTTTGTGTTTTTTGATCTTAAATATAAGGTGTTCTCATTCGGAAAATCATAAAAAATAAGCAGCCTTATTTTGACATTTTCATAGAATCAAAAAAATGTTTAAGGCAGCATATCAAAAAACATTTCAAAAAATGTCACATTAAGAAAACACCCTATATAATTATTCCACCATGCTATTTGTCTGATTAAAAAAATTTATATTTGCTAATACTTCCATGAAAAGAATTATGTACATGATAAAAAGCGTTTTAAGCCCACCAAATAAAATTGTATTAAACTGCTGTAACATATTTTTAGCTTACAAAAAATTCCATATTTTGCACATAATATAACAAAAAAATTAAGCATATTTTTTTAAATATAATTAATTCATACACAGAAATTAAAAGAATTGATTTATTATCTAAACTAGTTTAGGTAATGTAAAATTTTCTATTTCACCTAATCTTTTCGGCAACTTTTCTACTTACACAGTTAATAAAACAATCATGCTTTAGGTTGTTCACCTAATTAAAAATTGTAATACCTAATGCAAGTAGTTGATTTGTTTTTGAAAGTTTAAGGTTTAATGTCAAATATCAGTCTGATTTGAACTCTCGTTAGATTCGGCCGTCTTTAAATCGTCTTTTATCATGTCGCTTAAATCGCGCTGCCTTGCTTGCAACAACTCTGTAGCTAAAGATAGTGTTTTAACTTGTAATATCTGCAAATGTTTATTTCAAAAATCTTGTGCAAATATAAATGACAATAATATTATTAACATTTTAAGTACTTATCAAAACATTGTGTTTGAACATGTCTGAATTCCCTTAATTTGTGTGTTACGGTGGCTCAATAAGTGACCGAAGTGGAAGAATTGAAAATAATAATAAATTCATTCAATTTTGGTTGTGCAGAAAATGACAATAAAACTGTTGTAGCGTCTAACAATAAACGTAATCGTGCAGTTTCATACATTCTTTTAGGTTAAAACTCTAAGAGTTCTTTAAACTCAGTTCCATCTAATGCTGCTCTTAGTTCAGAGCAATATAAAACTCTGCCTAGTTGTGTTGATGTTCAATGAAAATCATTTGTTGATGAAGTTTTTTCCAATGGTCCAATTATGTTTGCGTAACGCGTAATGTAACGCGTAATTTTATTTTGAACTCTACGTCACTCTGCATTTTTGTGAGCTGCATTTTCATTGTTAATGTGTGTTAAATTTATGTGCGCTAAATTTGCTGATAAATTGCGACTTAACGCTTTCGTTTTGAGTGAATACGAATCAAGGTCAATTCGAGTGTAATGAAAATATTGGAATTGGAATATAAAAATAATGTTGACACAATCACGTGAATATCGCGGAGCCGCTGGTGCATGCAAATTGGAAAGGCTACTGCAATTGTGCACGGCTAAAACATACGTCTGCTCCACTGTCAAATGCAATGTCGTCAGCAGGTAAACATTCCGCCGGTCCGCAATTTCCACGTGATTGTTCAAAACTGCCGCAACAATTTTTGTTCCATTTCCTTAATTTTGCCACCATTAACAAATTTTTTACTTTCTGTCAACAAAAGTTGTTGATTTAAAGTTGTATTAAGTAGATGTACGTCTGCATAATCAATACGAGATTTGCTACGTGCAATCTGCCATTTGCTGCGGCCACGTTGCGTAGCGTTACGCGAACATAATTGGACCATAACTCCAGTTCTAGTTCTAACGCAGTCGTTGTGCTGCCTGTTTTAGACGCTATTTCGATTTCTATGTCTTATGCTGATGCTGTTGTTTTTTTGATGGTGCTGCTGAAACTCATGCTCTGTTTTGGCTTCTGTTTCTCAATTCAAGGACCAAGGTGTAGTTTTTGATCGTAAATTTACTCTTATATTTCTTATCTGGACTATATTGTTCCAAGAGCCCATGCCATGCTAGCGTTCAGTCGTCGTAATAGTAATGCTTTTTGGATCCGTACACTTTAAAAGCTCTGATTTTTTTGTTGGAAAAGGTAAATTTTCTCCGAAAGTGGTAAATTTCGGTTCGTGTCTCTGGCAATACTAAATTTGACTTGGCTTTTTGTTTTTGATATCATTAATGGTTTTGTTGATTGCGCTATTGCAAATGGTTGACTTCAATGCTCCTGCAAGAAAACATTTAGAAATTATAATACTAATAAATGTCCCGGTCTAATTATGCAGTGATTGAACCTACACATTGAGCTTTGCTAATATTTAATTCCACAAATTTCTAATTTATTTTGATTTTTCTCTTCCTAAAATCAAATTAAATCTGTCTTAAATTCAATTTTTTGAATAAATTTTTATTATGTAACAAGTCTATTTTGAACCAGTCTGGAAGTTTTATTTCTACAAATTCTACATAAAACTAAATCAAATTATATAAATAACTAGAAATGAAGTAAAGGAATGGAGCTTCGGCAAGGTAACGAAGCTAAAAAAACCCCCCCACTGCCATATTGAGGTATATTCGAAGTCTTTAGCCGTCTATAAAATGTTTATATATTATCTGCAAAAATATTTCTGTTATACTCTTAATTTTATTTCACCCTTAGCTGCCACATAGAGTAATTTGTAGACTGCTAAAGAATATATGTGAAAAATATGATTGGTATGTGTCAATTCATCCCAACGGCTTAAAACAATTCCGTTTAAAACTAAAGTGCCCCGCCCCGTTCAATTCGAGCGAATTTCCTAGACTACTGACTGCTCATTATTCCAAAGAATATGGAAAATTTGGAAGAAATTGGACAAAGGCTATAGAAGGAGTTTGATTTATATTTAAGTGGCACGCCCCTGTCTAATTCCGACCAATTTTGAGATTACTTCCTGCTCATTATTCTCAAGAGTATATTTGCAAAATTTGTTTGAAATCAGAAAAACGGTGTAGAAGGTGTTCGATTAGAATTAAAAGTGGCACGCCCCTTGTCCAATCCCACCCACTTTTGAAAGCTTATAACTTTTAATTATACTAAAGAACATATGTGCAAAATTTTGTTGAAATCGGAGAAACGATGTAGATGGGAATAGATTAAATATAAAGTGCCACGCCTCCTGCATAGTACCGCCAACTTTTATAAACTAAAGACTAATCCTTATGCCAAATATTATGTGTGCAAAATTTGGCTTAAGTCGGACAAACGGTGTAAAGGGAGTTCAATTAGAGTTAAATTGCCACGCCCCACCCACTTTAGTAGGCTTAAAACCTCTCATTGTGCTCAAGAATATATGTAACAAATTTGGTTGAAATCGGACTAACGCCCCTTTCTAGTACTGCCCAGTTTTATAAACTTACTCGTAATATTGCTCAAATTACCAAGGATAATTTGTGCAAAATTTTGTTGATATCTGACACACGGTGTTGAAAAAGTTCGATTAAAAGTAAGATATCACGCCCAATTCCAAGTCTAAGGACTATTACACCATATGTGTATATAGAATATATGTGCAAAATTTGGTATGTGTTGGATAAACGATATGGGTAGAGTTTGGAAAAAGAAAGTTTTTCTATTTCGATGACGCCACTTTGTATGGGAGGTAGGCGTGGTTTTCATACGATTTGGCTTATTTTCGATAGCTTTAAAATTACGGCTGTAATCGTGTCGACAGACGGACAGACAGACGGACACACGGAAATCGACTCAGGAGGTGATGCTGATCAAAATTATATATATTTTTCTATACCTGCCACGCCTCCTTCTTAGCGTTTCAAAAGGAATGACAAAGTTAATATACCCCTTACGCAGTACGCGTTGGGGTATGAAAATATACTTTTTTTAATTTTAACTTAGTTTACAAATAAACTTTAAAATACTTTGTTGTATATAGCTAACATTTATTTTTATCTTAATATGTAAGGAATTATTATCCAAAGATTGAAATAAATAAATGAAATATATTTATCTATACTTTAGTATAGATAAAATTACAATTCTATTTTACAAATTTAAGATAAATGTAAGCTGAAGATCTAATTCAATTTTATTCTCTCCTTTTTTATAACTCCCGTTTTTGATAAGTGTCGTTTGGCTCGGTTTAGCCAAAGAACGGATATTCAGCTCAAAAAAGAGCTGATATATTTCAACATGTCCAAAGTTAATCTACGTTGCATAATCAACACTCGATTTGTTACTCGATATTTGCTACGTGCTAAGGTACATTACGTATCGCGAACATAATAAGGCCATTATATGCGCCTTACATTTTGGACACTGGATGGGGTAATATTTTTTTTATTATTTACAATGATTTGAATTCACAAATATTATGGAGGACTGCAAAGAGAAGATGCCTATTTTGGCTTCGGCAAAGCCAATGATAACCCTTTCTTAAGGAGGGAGTAAGGATTTCAGCGTAAAAAAATCCCTTGTTTTGTGAGTTTTTTTTATTTGATTTGTTACTTTGCGAATAATAAATTTATATTAATAAAATTATAAAATAACTTTTAAGTTATGTGTTTATATAACTCCAATAATTGTTCAATTATTAAAGGTTATATTTTATCGAGCTCAAGGTCAATGTTGCTTTCCGAAGAAAACAACTGAAGGAAAAACAACTAACAACAACAATACCTTATAGAGTATCAATCACATAGCAGACTAGACAGCTTTTTCGTTGACCGCTACACCAACTCATCAGTAGCCTTTTTTCGTGATTCTTGCTGTGATCCACTAAGCTCTTAATTTTCTACTTGCTTCACGAATGCAATTAGTAAATTACCCTGAATTGCAGTACGAGAACACAAATGATATGAAAGCAGCTTAAAGTTCTTCTAATTTGTGAAGCATACTTTCAGGGAAGTATGTTCTATTATTCGAAGATAGATCAAAGCTTTTCTAAATACTCAAAGATTTTGTTGTGCTAGTTGTTGTTGCTCTTCTATTTCACAGTCGATCTTAGCTTCAGCAGTTAGCTGATATTAAGCTATGACGACATGAAGATTTGTTTCTTTTGAAAACTTAGATTTGTAATTAATTGTGTGTAAACACACACAAATAATCAAATTTTCAACGGCCGGGCTCTGCCATAGAATAATTTACAAATAAATTCACAATAAATAATTTACAAATAAATTCTATGGCAGAGCTCGGCCGTTTATGGCCATATGTTTTTTTGAAAATCCTGTAATTTTAAAAAAAAAATCCTGTACTTTTAGAGAAAATACTGCTCTTATAAAAGAACTAAAAACAAATATCTTAAAATTTTTTTATTATAACATTTTTAATATTTTATTTAAAGTAAGTTATAATTTAACAAAAATATCACTTTCTTATTATTATTTCTTATTAGGTATGTAATAAAATTAACAGAAATAGATTAAATAATAAGTTTTTAAAGCAATTCATTCGCAATGTTGAGATCATTGAACATATCGCACACTAAATACAAAATAGTCACAACTCAAAATTTACAAAATTGTAACTTTGTAATTTTAAACTATTTGTAGTGATCATATACATTGAATGTAGCACATCAAATAAATTTTTTAATAGAGTCTACAAATTTAAAAATTAAGTTAAAACATTAAATAAACGACAATTTCCTTATCAAACCAGGTTTTGTTAAGTATTTGCCCATTTGTAATTTGCAAAAGACTAGCGAAAAGAAATTAACAAAAACGATGACAACAACAATGACAGGAAAAGCGCTGCCACATGATAAAATTTTTGAAAGGATGTAAAAAGAATTAGCACCTTTATTTGCTACTTTTATATAAGTACTTACATATAATTTATAAACATAAATTTTTTATTTTTTTTATTCAACGAAATTTAAAAAACTGGATTAAAAAAAACCTGCCCAAATCCTGGGAGAAATATGATCCTGTCTACCTGCTCAAAATACTGCCCAAAACAGGATTAACTGCCCATATGGTAACGCTGATTGCAACACACAATTTCACAACAAAACTTTTTTTTTAAGCTCCGCGCACTATAAAGTTAACTTCTACACGCTTTTGTTATTTCCAATGAGGACGCCGCAGTAATTTAAAAAAGAATTCGGAGAAATTGCACTCTTCCCGGGAGAAAAAATGCACAGGAGCTGAATGTCAGCCAGGACACCATCCGTAATGTCATTATAATTGACCTTAAGCTCAAGGCCCACACGAAAAAAATGCATGGCCTTACGGAACGTCAGAGCATCATGCGAAAGGAGAAAAGTGCGGCAATCCTTCGAAGACACGTAGGTTACAGTGTGAAATTTTCCGATGAAAGTTTTTCTGCTGCAAGAAAGACACAACCAGCATAATGAGTACGCAGAGTGTACGCAGCAAGTATGGAAGATATTTTAAAGAAAGTAATGAGCTCAAAACATAAAAGTTTTCGTGTCAAAAAAAAACTAATAGAGAAATAATTGAAAGAAGAGATTAATCTGACAGAATGGAAATTATTATGCAAAACACAGGAAAAGAACAAAAAAAAAATGAACAATCACGTACAACACATCTCTTCGCCTCCGTCCTTCAGCTGGAGTCATTCCACCCTGCATCTGCCCCTCTTTTTTATAGCAGCTGTGAACTACATAAGGACTCCATTAATTTTGTACGTAGTTCCCAATCGCTGACTGCGTCAAAAAGTCCATTTAAGTCTGCCTTTAGTCCATTTCCCCGTCAGAACTACATCGCAACATACATCTGCTTAACAACCAACACTTGTTTCACCCCAGCGACCAAAAGATTTAGCAACACATGATTGCGTTAATTAATCTTTTGAATAACAATAAAAAAATCCTGTGTTAAAATAAATTTAAAACGTTTGCTTCAAAGCATATTATATATTCATAAAAAAACAAATTTAAGTTAATTATTATTTAACTAAATATATATAATTAAAATAAAAAAAGTAGTAACTAAACCCGATATTGTTTAAAATTTCTTGTTTGTGTAAACATAACAAATTTCTGTCTATTAACTAAATATATTCAAACAAGATATGGTTCTAATTTCATTTTTTTTTTATTAATCTGTAATCCCGTAATTCAAATATGATATTAGTTATAAGAAAAATTAAAAAACTGTTTTCGGTGCTTTAGTATCTATAAATAAGACAAATTTAAAAAAATCAAGCTCACTTAGTTCCTGTATGTTGACGCCAGCATCCACTTTTCTGCTTTCTATCCGCAGTTTAAATTGATGAGGTGTGCTAGGTTACGTTAGAAAATAAAAGCAGTTTTTTTTTCTTACTAACCTAACCTATAAACTAAATGTAAATAAGTAATAAAAATGCCTTACAAAAAACAAATTCAAAAATATTTATAAAAACCAAAATAAAAAAAATAAAAAAAAAAAAATTCAAATAAATCGAAAAGAAGTAAATCTAAAAATGAAAACTAATTTCAATTCAAATTAAACTTTAAAATTTCACCAAGATAAAACATAAGCAAAGAAGAAAATTACTCACTATAATGAAAATAACTAGCTCTACTACAGTTCACTTTATCAAATTCAGAAAATTATAAATATGCCCTGTATTTACTAGCTACTGAAAACTGCACATATTATTGTGAAAGGTCGTTGAACTATCCTTACATAAAACACTTTTACACAGCGATCCGCTGTTCATTGCCCTCCACAGCTCGATGGTTTCTCGCTCGGTCATTGAACTTTGTTATGTTTTGTACTCTCTTTCCAGTGGCATAAGTGTTTCACTTAAATCCAGCTTCTCACTAGTATATCGAGTCAAAGTTAATGGCTTGAGCTACACTTCCCAACTGAACACCACAGTAGACTCGGCTGGCTCACTTATGCTGTTTTTACTAAACTTTTGATTAAAACTTGTGACGAACCTATTTGGGCACATACAAATAGACTCGCACAATAAGGCCCAGGTCCACACGTAAAGACCTAGATCCGCACTATAAGGTCCAGGTCCACATATAAAGTTCTAAGCAGCTACACCAGTGCGGCACACATAGATCTGCACAAGAGCAGATGAAGTATACTAGCAGTACACCGCGGCGGCCAAAGCCCCCTTTATGTATCCCCCATCAAGCTGCAGTACACTATGACGCTGCGCATCAGCGGTGAACGAACAGCAACAAGACTAGAGAGGCTAAAACTCAAGTCAAGCAGACCATCAACAAAATTTATAGTAGTTAACCGAACATCAACAATGAGTCACACAGGTACTCAATCATACTATGACCAGCCAACGGAAAATGGAACAACTCGGGTCAGCAGCTGTTAAAGGGCAACGGCAAAGATCTGCAAGCAAGTTATGCATATATTTTATTACATACATATATGCACATACAGAAGCGTATGTTAACTATTATTTTAGCTAAGCAATAAGTAAACATAAAACATGAATTAAAAATATGTTTGAATTAAGATAACTATGTTTCAATATTTTTGCATTTCCATATTTAATTATATTCAATATAAGTTGAATTAGTTAGTTGAATAGTTTGCATTAATTCAATTATATTTTGCTATTTTATATAGTATAAATAATTTAATAACACCATGAAATATTTATATTTGTATGAGTAAACATGCACTCATACAAACAAATAGTTTTAGTGCCTAAGTACATTAATAAGTAGTAAGGTACTTTTTAGGCAAACCTGGCAATAGCTAGGCTTTGTTTTAAGTTTGAAAAATGATTAAAGTCAGTCCTTCCGGAGATAATAAACACACAAGACGTCTTTTCTATTCAACGCTAGTCATCGCTTGAGGTAAGCGCTCGACCGAATATCAGCTCCAACTTAACCATTCCTTTCCTTCTCAACATTTTCCTTTATGAGTAGACACTTGCGCTAGCAGGCATCCGGCCTACCCTAGTGTTCGCTCAACCACTTGATCCTTCTCGGATACTCTGGTTAACCTCTCTCTTGAGTAAACACTTGCTCTAGGAGGCATTCGGCCTCCCCAAGTGTTCGCTCAACCACTTGATCCTTCTCGGATACTCACCTTAACCTCTCTTTTGAGTAAACACTTGCGCTAGGAGGCATCCGGCCTCCCCTAGTATTCGCTCAACAATTTGATTCCAATCGGATACTTGCCACAACTGCTCCTTTGAGCAGACACTTGCGCTAGGAGGCATCCGGCCTCCCCTAATGTTCTCTCAACAACCAAATTCCAATCGGATACCCTCCACACATTCATGGCACACCTTCCTGCTCCTCTTGAATCCACGCTGTCTCCATTCCTTACTTAACGAGGACGCCCGAGAACAAAGCGCAGCACCCCGGCAAGACAAGCAGCAGTCAGTAGCAGTGCTGTCGTTTTGCAATTTTCAATAGGAGTAAAATTTCATTTTTAGGGGAGAATTTTCGAAATTTTGGGAGTATTTTAGTACTTCAATATCAATCAAAATATAACTTTATCATAATACACTAATAATGAAATGATATTTTATTAGTTTTTTACTTAATCAACTTTCCTTGTTTTTACATTTTATGTATTTTTCTATCGACAAAATTATTTTGAATGTGTGAAATTATTCATAACAAAACCTAACAATAACAATTTATTATTTCAATTACAACATACCAAAGAGATATCATAAAAAATTATATAAATTTGTATAGGCTATTAAGATAATTTATGCTAATAAAGATAAAAAATAAATAAAAAGAATTATTAAATAATATTAAATAAAATTTCAGTTTTTAACGTTCTAAGGCACAAAATTATTTGCTTATCTGTTTAAGTACAACTTTTAAAATTTATAAAAAAAAAATTAGTCAGTTTTATTTTTCATGTATTTTAAAATTAATCCTTTAGAAGGATTCCAATTTTCAACATGATTCGTATCCATTAATTCTTTTGAAATCAAAATCGAATGAACTGTTGTATTCAAAAGCTCTGAAAATTTCCTTTCTGCAGTTGCACTGGTATGTGGAAACGATAATATAGCACTTATAAAATGTCTAACTAATGGAAACATTGTTTTTATTAATGCGTTCTTTTGCAAAAAGATATTTTTCCAAAAACTTTCAAGCTCCAAGTCTTTAGAAAAATATTTTATTATTATTAATCCATAATTATTATTATTCGTCATTCTTCGTCTAAAGCTTCAATATCAGCCTCTTTAATAAAATTTGGAAAAGCTGTCATTAATTGCACGAGACTTGGAGCTAAACTTTTTGGATTAATTCCGTACAACGAATTTAAGACTTCATCATTGAATTTTAATCGAGAAACAATTTGTTTACAAAGCTCTTTATAATATTGTTGACATATTTTTTCATTTTACAAATTTCTGTTTGATTTACTGTTCCTTTTTTTATTAAAATGGCTGAATTTGCTCCAATATATATTTCATTTAAATTTTAAAAAATTTCTTCATCAATTAAATCTAGTTTATTAAAAAAGACATCAGAGCAGTACTTAGTTTTGACAAAATTTTGTAGTATTGTTTTAAATAACCCCATTGTAGTTGGAACTAAAACATGTATCCTTGGCTTCTCTGATTGAAACTCTATATTAATTTTATTAATAATATTTAAAATGTATGCAAGAAAACTGAAATATATTTTATTTAAATCATTTAGTTCATGACATATACTTTGAGCAAGATCTAAATTAGGTTCAAGTTCGTATTGTAGAAAAAAATGTTGCAGCGGGGTCCACTGCTCCAAAACTCTTGCTACAACATTTTGAAGCGAAAGCCATCTTGTTGATGACAATTTAAGGTTTTGTGCGTCTGCACAGAAAAATATTCTTGAAATTCTTTAAGTTCTGCCTGCCTTTTAGAGCTATGTGCGAAAAAATAATATATATTTCTTAAAACTATTTCTAAATGCTTTGGTAATTGCTTCGAAGCAGCGGATGAGCACAAGTTAAGTGAATGACATATGCAACCCATTACATACATCTTAGGTGTATGTAGGATGTCTTTCAAACAGCTTTTTTACGCTAGATTTTTTTCCCATCATTACCGAAGCATTATCCGCCGCAAAGCCCATAAGATTTTCAAGAGGTAAGTCTAATTTTTTAAATTTACAATTGCCAAGTAAATTGATTTACTATCTGATGTTTCAAGAGTAATTAATGCTAAAAATTTATCTCTAACAAAATCGAAATATCGCACAATTAAAACCAAGCATGTCTTCGAGCTTACATCGGTGGTCTCATCAATAATAAGCGAAAATTTTTGATTTCTTAAAATGTTAGCTATGCGTTCTTCAGCCTCTTCACGAAAATTGTATTAACTGATTCCGCAGCTTTTGTTTTCCCACACTTCAAATGTTTTGCTATTTCTGAATCAGAAGCTACTGATTTAATTAGTTCTATAAGAGGTGTTATTAAAGTGAATGGAAGATTATTTTGTAATATAATCATTATTACTTAAGTTCTGCAGTTTTCACATTTTCAATTTTTTTATTGAAGTTTTTTAATTTTTCACTTTCTTGGATGAATTTTTTAAAGATTTAATACAATTCAAATGTCTTTAATACAATACAATTTTCATGCCTAATCAAGTGAGAGTGATTGTTGGTTAATATTTGATCACAATGCTTGCAGTGTGGCTTAATGGTTGTGTTTGGGTCTATTTTTTGTTGAAGCCATTTGAATTCAGTAAGCCAAATTGGACGAAAATATTGAGGTTTTTTCTTACATGTCGATTGTTCTTCCTCACCAAATTCATTAAAAATTTCAGAATCGTGACAATCAGTTGCAGAACGTTTTCTTAGTAATTCCAAGTTTAGTGTTTCTGTTAATGTTGGAGAAGAAATGACTGCACTTGTCGATGAATTGCTATGTTTTTCCATCTGTACCTTTGTTATAAATCTATAATTATAAATATGATAAACAATGAGTTAGAAAATATGAACTAAGCTTACCTATCCATATTTTTTGCTAGGTAAAATGGTTAAATAAGAAAGAAAATAATTTTGCCGTCAGTTTCAACCAAGTAGCCGTTTTACTGTTAAAAAGCTTAACTCTTCACTTTCATAACGAGTCAAAAGATCAAGAAAATTTAACGAACACAGTGAATGAAAAAAGGAGGCGTTCAGAGAAAGTTTTATTTTAGCAGTAATGGTGAGTGCACATTTGGCTGTTTTCAGCCATTTAGAAATAGTAGTAATTTTTGTATTTGGGGAGTATAGTAGTACTCACGACTCAATAGGAGTAAAATACTACAATAGTGGTACTTTCGGCAGCGCTGGTCAGAAGGCTCAGCAATTCGAAGCACTAGTCACCCAGGCATCAGACGATCTTCGATTTTGAGCTAAAAACTCAAAACAAACACCCGAGACAACGACGAATACAAATTCTTGTATATCGGACCCTGGCAGCCGCTGAGGTTACCTCAGCAACTTATTTGTGTAACGACCAAAGCAAAAGGGTGCGTTACAAACTTTATAAATTTATATAAAATCTTTTAAAATTTCCTATTAATAAATCTTAGCCCCTATAGCTGCATTTCCGTCTGCAAGAACCTAATACAAAAGACATCCACTTATTAACTTTATAAATCGTTAAATATTTCTATTTATACACTTACCTATAAATAGAAATATATATAATATACATGTTCCTCCTAGGGGACAGGGGGCGAACCTTCACATGGCAACGTGTCTGACCGCCTCAACCTGGCGAGGCCAGCATTATCCATGTCGAAATTGTCTCAAGTCGACTCAAACTTCCACGTGGTGTTCCCTGGGCAACGGTAAACTGGCATCCGGCTAATTTGAGCGGCTGGTCGCTCCATAGACCTTAAACATGGAATGTGCGCAGGGCTTGGGTTCCGCCAATTACTACTGCCCAATGAAAACTTAACCAGCCTCGGATAAGAACCCCAATTACGTTGACGACCACCGCAAACGAAAAACGGACAATGATTTACGGATATGCACCTGGAATGTCCGGACCCTTTATAGGGAAGGTGCCATTATCCAACTGGCGGAAGCCCTCAAAACAATAAAATCTGACATCACCGCCATCCAGGAAATGTGATGGAAAGGGCAAGGCTGCTCTAAACAAGCACACTGCGATATCTACTACAGCTGCCATGCGGAGAAGCGCGAATTCGGATGTGGATTCGTCGTTAGCCGGAAACTACGCCACCTTGTTTCCCGGTTCACACCTGTGAACGAAAGATTGGCCACGATCCGCATCAAGGCAAAATTTTTCTCCATCAGCCTTATTTGCGCGCACGCCCCGACGAAGGAAAAGGACGAAGCCGTCAAAGACACTTTCTACGCTAGTCTTGAGGACGTATATGACCACCTTCCGGTCCATGACGTGAAAATAGTCCTCGGTGATTTTAATGCGAAAGTCGGAAGGGAAGGCATCTTTGGCCCCACTGTCGGTCAGTTCAGTCTTCATGAGACCTCCACGAACAACGGTCTAAGACTGATCAACTTCGCAGCGGCACGAAACATGGTAGTTAGTTGCACCAGATTTAAGCACCTCGACATCCACAAGGCCACCTGGCTGTACCCGGATCAAAAAACGCGAAACCAAATTGATCATGTTGTAATCGATGGAAAGCATGCCTCTAGTGTTCTAGTTGTGCGTACATTTCGGGAGGTCAACATTGAATCCGACCATTACCTTGTTGTAGCCAAGATCCGCATGCGATTATGCAATGCGAAGAACATACGCACAGGAATGCAACGAAAGCTAGATGTCGCTAAGCTGCAATTACAACGGACTGCCGAAACCTACTCCGCTCAACTCTCGGTTCAGCTCAACCAACCAACCTCTGAACCCGACGACGCCGGCGGACTTTATATCCATGTGCGCTGCCGCTGAAGAAGTCATTGGTTTCCGGAGTCCGAAACCTCGGAACCAATGGTACGATCAGGAGTGTCGCATCGCGATAGCAGTTAAAAACGCCGCATATAGAAAAACGCTGCAGTCAGCTGCAACGCGAGCCGTGCGAGATAACTACCGCCAAAAGAGGAAAGAAGAAAGGCACCTTTTCAGATGCAAGAAAAGAGAGCAGGAAAAGAGTAAGCGTGAGGAATGAGAGGTATACCAGGGCAAGAAGGAAGCACGAAAATGCTATCAACATGTTAAGCGTCTAACCCAAGGTTTCAAGCCCGGAGCATTCACTTGTAGAGACGAAAATGGAGATTTGAATACGGATATACAGTATGTGCTGAGATTGTGGAGACGGCACTTCTCCAATTTACATACTGGCAACGATTCCACCAATGCCGTCCATGGAGAGCGCAGTTTAGAGCCACTTATCAACGATGACGGAGTGGAAGTACCACCACCTAACCATAAAGAGGTTCGAGTTGCTATCCAACGACTCAAAAACAATAAAGCAGCGGGTGCTGACGGCCTGTCAGCTGAATTGTTTAAAACCGGCGGCGATGAATTGCTAAGGCGAATGCATCAGCTCATCAGCAAAATATGGCTAGCAGAAAGCATGCCCGACGGTTGGAACCTCAGCGTACTGTGCCCTATACTTAAGAAAGGAGACCCAACAATCTGCCCAACAATCAGTTATCGAGGTATCAGTCTTATTCCATCGCATATAAGGTTCTCTCAAGCGTACTGTGTGAAAGATTAAAGCCGATTACAAAAACACTGATTGGACCTTATCAGTGTGGCTTTCGACCTGGTAAGTCCACCATAGACCAGATTTTCACGCTACGACAAATCCTGGAGAAAACCCACGAAAATCAAATTGACACACACCATCTCTTTGTCGATTTTAAAGCTGCGTTCGATAGCCCGAGAAGGGATTGCCTATACGCAACAATGTCTGAGTTCGGTATACCTGCAAAGCTGATTTGACTTTGCAGAATGACGTTGAGCAACACACGCAGCTCCGTCAAGGTAGGAAATGACCTCTCCGAAACCTTCAATACCGAAAGAGGTTTCAGGCAAGGCAATCTACTGTCTTGCGATCTCTTTAACATCATCATAGAGGGGATCGTACGAAAGGCCGGTGTGCATCGTAATGGCACCATTTTCTATAAAGGTGTCCAGCTCCTTGCGTACGCTGATGATATTGATATTGTCGGCAGAACCAAGAGAGATGTTACTGCTGCTTTCGCCGCTATCGAAAAGGAATCAGCCAAAGTGGGTTTGACGATAAATGAGGGTAAAACAAAGTATATGCTGTCTACAAACAAGGGAACGTGACGTCAAAGCTCCTACGTTTCATCCGGCAGCTTTAACTTTGAAGAAGTCAAGGAGTTCGTTTACCTTGGCACCGCCATTAATAAAGAACAATAATTGCTAATAGGTGCTACTACGAGCTCAGTAAGCACCTAAGCTCCAGAGCCCTCTCCCGATCGACAAAACTAACACTCTACAAGACGCTCGTTCTACCTGTGTTGCTTTATGGCGCTGAGGCATGGGTAATTTCGCAAACTGACGCAGCCGCTCTGGGGGTGTTCGAGAGAAAAGTTCTTCGCAAAATCTTCGGTCCTGTTTGAGTCGGCGATGACTATCGCATCCGTATGAACCACGAGCTGTATGAGCTCTACGAAGACATTGACGTAGTTTGGAGTATAACTGTGCAGCGACTACGCTGTCTGGGTCATGTCCATCGTATGGACGACGAAGCTTCAGCGAAAAAAGTGCTCGTGACGAGGGTCGCTGGTCAACGACGACTAGGGAGACCATGCCTCCGATGGATATGTTTTTCCGAATACATCGTTTTACGCCTAACTCTACGTACCTGACTCATAGTGGATGTAAAACACTAAATACGGCTAAGACAACAACCTCTTATAGTGAATTCGTCATTCACCCAAATGACCGTCGCTCACTCTCACATTTTCCAATGACTATTGCAATAAATGTTGACATTTCCTAGGTGTAACTGCATTTCACATTTATTTAATTTAATCTTAACATAACAAACTAAAAAAAATTAAAGAATGTAACTTAAACGCAGTAGACCTAAGCAACAAAAAAAAAAAAACAAAATACACAGAAAATGAGCAACAAGGACAAGAGTTCATCGAATAAGGGTAAGTAAACAGTTGAAACTATGATATTAACATTTTTTGTTTCTTTTCAGTTCACAGGCTCACGTTACAAAATTTGTTTAGAGATTCAAGAACGTTACTTCCGTGATGGTTTAGAGTGCTGTGTCCGAAAAGGGAAAATTACCTCTTGTTTTCATAGAAAAGGGGTGTTCAAATCAATTCCCAGTATTACTTGGAGCATGCTTTGAAAAGTAATTTTTTGCCACTTGCCAATAAAATCTACAGAGATGGCGAGTTTTGTTTCAGCAATATTCTGCTCGAGCGTACAAAGCAAAAATTGTTAAAAGCTGGTGTCGCACAATGCCATTTTGTCAGTGGACAAAAATCAAAAAAGTTAATAACGCCGAATTCAACAATATTGTTCTCATTTTAAAGGTAAAAGTCCAAATAAGAAGGAACTGCAACTTCTTTAGTATATATATATATCTATTTCTTTGTTGGTACAGCTGTTCAAAGTTGACGAATATGATACTGAAAAAATAAAAAAATATGAATTTAGCGCTCGTAAGTGTTTTTAAGATAATTTGGCAAAATTACATTTTTGGTTTCAACTATGTAATGAAGAATATTTTAAATTAAGTAAAAACGCAGTTAAATTAATTTTTAGGGTTTTTTAATTTATGAAATTGTAAAAGTTTTAGGAGATGGCAAACATGGAGGTTTTCATTTTGGAAAAATATGAAAATTGTGCAATTTCTGGAGTCCGGGGAAAATTAGTTCCTGAAGGTCCGGAAAATGTTATTACTGTTTCTGTAACAATAAACCTTAATTTATCCGGAAAAACCAAAAACTCTTCCGAATTTTTCCGATTCTTGAAAATACTAAATTTTTTCTAAGCTTTCTTTTCTTTCTGCAAATGGGGAATGGACGGTAGTTCGGGCCACAGCCAATATAAACAAAGATTTTCTTCGAGTGACTTACCCTTTGAATTCATGTTTATTATTGCATTTGTGCCCCTTAAGTAAGTATTGACATAGTATTAATGATAACGATTACGTAATCATGGTGTTTACTATATTTGCAGATTAATTCATTCGTCCACCAAGAAGGAAGTGTGTGTGAATAAAACACCGTCATCTACACTATTTTGTATAGTTGTGAAATTAATCCATACCAAGCAAAACAATGACTTGGTTCTTAAGGAATATCAAGCAAGAAAAAATTAAGCGATTTGGAATGTGATGTATTTCAAACCAATGGTGAAGTTGCCGAAGTGCCATATGAAATGCACTGGACCATGATTGCTGGTTCTGTAGCAACTGTTTTGTCAAATAGATGTCAAACAGATGCTTCATATGAAAAGCTAGTCCGACTGAAATGAATCAAATTGCGCAAGGAGCAAGCCGCAACTCTGAGTACTTTAAGTTTGGCTTATCAAATCTTCATTGCTATATTCGATTTCTTGAATGCCTGCTTCATATATTATATCGTCTCCCATTTAAATCCTGGCAAGTTCGAGATATAAATAGAGCTGCATTTTTAGTAAGTAAAACCCGAATTCAGAGAGAATTTAGGGAAAAAACTGGCTTAATAGTTGACCAAGTAAAACACGGCTTTGGAACAACAAATGACGGGAATACTGCACGCAGGTTTTTTTCAGAAGTCGACGTAGCAGCAGATATCACAAAAATTGTCAAGGACCTCATTTATAACTTCTCAGCTATATTACGGGTGTTATCTAGCGGTAAATCTATAAAAACCCACAAGTTCGGTGAGCTCTTGAAAGCAACAAGAGATTTATATCTGCAAAATTATAGCTGGTACTACATGTCTAGCTCGGTACATAAATTACTGATCCACGGATGTGACGTTATCAAGTTTTTTGACTTGCCAATTGGTAAATTTAATATTGAAATCACTCATACATCTCATTGTGTAAATCTAACTTTATTATAGGAAGTTTATCGGAGGAAGCACTAGAATCAACTCATTAAAGCGTTCGCAAAAATCGTTTAGAGCGCACTAAAAAAACGGGACGAGAAGACACGAACAAAGACCTTTTACGGCACCTTCTTCTGTCGTCGGATTCTTGAATTGCCATTAAAAAAATATTACAAGCAAAAAAAAAAAACATCCGACGACAAATTAATCGATTATTATGTTCTGAAACCAGGAACTCTGGTTGAAGCCAATGAGGACTTGTATTCGTCAATAGTAAATCATTCCGAGTGTTCTTCCGAAGATAGCTCCGAAAGTGAAAGTCAAAATGAAAAAAATTTTTGTGATCAATTTATATTAATTAGTGAATAAATAAATGGAATAAAAAGAAAATAATTTTATAAATTCACTGGAAATTTCAGTCCGAAAATAAAGAAAACTGCCATTGGCTAATATTTGGCCAGTATTTGGAGCTTCATAATTTTAAACTTTCTACATTTTTTGCATTTTTTATATATGATTTGACCTCAGGCGTATTTAGAATTATGCAAAATTTGCCGGATTTTTTAGCCCATACGCAAAATTTTCTCATACCAAACATATGCACCCCAAACTCCTGTAAAACCGTTAAAAAATGCTCATTTTTGAAAAACACTATGAGATTCACAAAAAACTGACTTCATTTTTGAAATCACCGTCAATGAGAGTATATTATAATCAAGAGTTTGCGTGACTATCAGATATATTTTTTCTACATTTTTCGATGTACAGTTCCCAATTGAAAAATGTTAGAACTAGACGGAACTAAACGGAACTACAAAGCTAAGACATGAATCAAGAACTAAACGTAACTAAAAAGCTAAGACATGAATCAAGTTGCATGTGCGCGCTTTAGCGCATGCGCGAGTGTTTTTTTTTTCAATACTGATTTGTGAATGAATGTGTGGAAGCAGTAGCGCATGTGGAAGTGTTTTTTAGGTCGATATAAATCTGAATGTATGTGTGTAAGCTGATACACTGATTTCAATGGAGGTGTGTAAGCTGAAATGATCAAAAAACAAAGCAAGCAATATTCTTTTTGTTTTCTGCTGTCGATATGATCTTACCCCTTTCCCTTCTCCCCGCTAGCAAGCATGCGTGTGAATGAATGTGTTGTTGTTATTGTAGTCAGCTGTTAAGATTGTTTACATTTGTTGGTATAGTTAGCTAGAAATTTTCAGCGTTTTGAAGTTATTCTTATTGAAAGCTCTACAGTTCGCATTTTTGCTTATTGTATTTTTAAATAGATATTATCAATTTACGAGTTATTCAACACATAAACTGATATTACTCTCAATGTTTATATGCAATATTTTTACTCTTATATTACTCTTATGTTTTTATATATTACTCTTATTATTTTTACTCTTATATATTACTCTTCATTTCAGTATAGCCAATTTTTAATCAACATAAAAATTATTTATATACATTTATGTACCCATATTCTCGATATAACTACACTTGAAATTTTAAGTAATTCGAAGAAGTTTATGCGTAATATAGAGTGCTCTATGGCCGGGTAGTTTATTAAAATTTTTCTTCTTTCTTTGCTAACTTGTAAAAAGCTGATTTTAAGATTTTTAAAAAAAAAATAGCTGAAATAAATGCAATTAAAACAGTTAAAAAACATTTCACTTTTATAAAGTAAAACAAAATTTTAAAAATATTATTTATTCTTATTATATTTTATTGCATACAATTTTTTTTATATCAATGACCATACGTTGACACCTCGTAACTAACGATTTTTTGAAATTGATATTTTTAATATTTTTATAAAAATGTTAACCAAGCTTTTTCTTCCAAATTGACAAACAGCACACCAAACAAAATCCCGATTTTATTTTTAAAAATAAATAAAAATAAATATATCATTGTCACCGTACTCATTTTAATTCAAAAACCGAGTTTCATTAAAATCGGGCCACTATTCTATTTTTGCCCATCATTTGTATGGAGGCGAAGTACTGTGTGTTGCGCTAATTTACCAGATTTTATTTCATCTGACGAATGGCGTCGTTTGAGGAAAATATGTTACCATATTCGGGAAAACAAGTTGCGTTTGGCATGCTCATATTTTTCAAAACGGCTAAAATTGATAAAAAACATTAAGGGTGAACGCTTCGAATTGAAAGATGAGAAGTTGTGAAAAATGTTACAAAGAATAAATACAAATTGGTTTTTATTGAACTTTACACTTTGTTTTTGATTTATAGCAAAAAGTTAGTGCGATAGTTCCTCCCGTTCGAGGTGTAAAAAAAAAACCCGATATTGCCATCTCAGCTCTTGAAAGGACTTTGACCGAGCTCCTTATGATTAATTTTGTTGTGTGTGATGTGAAATGTTTGCATACAAATGATCGAGAACTGGACCTACATGTTTTACGCCGACTCCGAACGGCTTATGCTCTCAAGAAGCTTTTAATGGCAGTTTTTACTCTCTGATGTTTGCCATTGTCTGCAGAGAGGTAACGGCCGACCAGAAAAATTTATTCAATTAAAAAAATTTTCTATGTCAGATGGAGGATTCGAACCTGGGTTATCTGGCGTAAGAGTCACACACTCTACGCCACTATCGATGATAAATTTCTCTATAGATGATTTTCGATGACAGTAAAGAAGTCAGGCAAGAAAATTTAAAATAAAAAATCACAGTAACAATCATTTTTTGATAATTCATAAAATGAATGAACCATTTTTCTATTCTATTCTTTTTGTATTGTGAAAAATTAAGGTGTGTTTTGCGTATTTTTAAAAATATATTTCGATTAACAAAAATGGCGTTTTTTGTGACGTCATTTCTTCGTAATAATAAAATTCCCTGAGGCAACAAGGAAAAACGGTCTCTTCTTTTTTGAGCAGGATATCTCGGATTTGGAAAATCTGAAAAACAACTATTAAATTGTATATACTATTATCTTACTATTATATAAAAATAAAACTTGAGAAATTGGCTTGTTTTGCGTTGACTAAAGTAAGCTCAAGAGCCACTGCACCGATTAAAGTGAAATTTTTACTATTTTTACAATAATTCGTTGTTAACTGTTAACTCTGAATTTTTAAATATTAAATAGTTGAGAAGTTAAATGGAAATTTTTATCAAATTCAGGTCTTTTTTGACATTTCCTGGCTTAACAATAAAAGATTTGTGGATATAGTGTATGGCAAAATGATAGATCTTCACGATTTCAACAAAAAAATCCGCGGTGACATATATCTAGGATCAATAATTCTGTTGCAAAAGTTATATTTTTGCGAAAAATTTCATCAATTTCTTGCAAGCAGCCATTTGTTGAATGGCTTCGACGCTATCATTGCTTGCAGCTAGCAGAATGTTGCTCTGATTTCTCCGAAAAATACTGCTCAGTGCTCAGAAAAGAAACTCTCTCATGAAAGAGAGCAGCAGAATGCTCGACAATTAAAATTTAAAGCATTTTTTCCAAGCGCGTCATTTCTTGCTGTTACTACAATGTTTCGATGTCGACAGTACGGTAGAAGATGGTTAACAGAAAAATAAGTGCATGAAGTTAACAATTTAAGTTTAACCCTTACTTGCACTATTTACATATGTAAATATTTTAACATGTACGTAGCTATAACTTAAGGGTTAAATTGAAACGCCGTGCGCTGCAAATTACATAGCTTTGAAGATGCACATTGTTATAGGTTGAATGCAAAATAAAAGGATTTTTTAGCATTTTCTGACGGCACCAATTTTTAATTGTATAAGGGGGAGTAAAGGCGATTGCAAAAATGAAGACGGCATAATAAATCAAACGACAAAATATATATTTTTTAAGTAAGTTTAAAAAGACATTAACAATGTCTTAACAATAACAGTAAACAATGACATTAACAATAAAACATTTATTCACACAAAAAAGTCATATCAATAGATATCAATGACGTAGCTATGAGGGAATAAATGGGGATATATCCCCTCATATCCTATCGTTAATATAAAAATTAAGTTTTTTTTTATTTTGAAAAAATGGAATTAAGTTTTGTACATAAATTTATTTTGATTTTGAGATTGTGGTTTTAATTTACCAGCATTCGTTGCCCATGAGTTTAAATTTTCAAAAAAAGAATATTGATTTGATTGGGGCAATCGACTTGGCAGACGATGCTTAGCGTGGAATTGAAAAAAATCGCGAGAATGAAAAAACTTTTGAAACAAATTTCATTGAAGCAAATTCGCTGGCAGAAAGCCTTGATATAATTGTAAGACTTACAAGAACTCAGAAACATGACGGCCTTACAATAGAAAAATATTTGCGTGTTAAACTGTTTTATGAAGTTCTAGATTTTTATAAAATTGAGTTGAAGGAAAGATCCACAACCCATAGAAAAATACTGACTAGATTTCAGGCACTTTTTAATGATGGCTCTTCACAAAAAAATCTGAAATCCACCTTTGGGTTTACGAGGAGTTTTTAACTGCAACAACAGCGGTTACTGAAGACAGATTGTGGAAACAGTATATAAGCCGTAAAGGCGCGTTACCAAAAAATGCTAATAAAGCGATGGATATGAAGCCCAAGGACGTTTTTCCTAATGTTAAAACATTGCTGAAAATTTTAGCAACTCTACCAGTGTCAACCATTACAGCTGAGCGCACCTTTTCGTGTATGATGCCTACTTAAGAAATTTAACAGGACAGGTATAAAGTTGCAGTAAGCTATTATTTTCTATTAACATTTTAGAATCGGCTAAACGGACTGGCTGACCTTGTGGTACGCAAAGATGTGCCCATTAATACCAATGAGGTACTCAATGAGCTATCTAAAAAGACAAGGAGGTTTGATTTAATTGTTTAATGCAATATTTATAAATTCCACATTAAAAATGTTCACTACTTTTTGACTGTTCACTAGTAGAGCACTAGCATTCAAATACGCTTAAAAATATATATACTCTAGAGTGGTCCTTAGTTGTATGGAGCAAACAATTTTCTTTCTGATCTTTAACTACGAACCGGGGTTTTGTTTCTTAACATACTAGAGGTAAACTGTGAAATTTTCAGGAAAAAATATTGATATTTAAACGGCACGGTCAAGCAACCTCTACATTGAAAATCTGATTTATATGGGAAAATCGTGCTGTTTTCCCAAAAAAATTCAAATTAAATTTTCATTAGCTCAAATTTTCTAAAAACTGGTACGCACTTCGCTTTTTATTAAATTTTTCTTTGAAATGAATTATCAAACATGAAAATAGGAGTTAAGTTACCAGAGTTATGATTTTTTACTTTTGGAAAGAAGTCTCGTTTTTTTGTTGTATTAAAAAAATTGCAAAATTCCAAATTTAAAAAAAAATCAGTAAAGAATCATGGAAAAATTTTCTAAAACTATACCTAAAAGATACGAAAAATTGGGCAATTACCTGTAATAATTTCGGCGTTACGAAATTTTTTGCTTGAAGTATGCCTTTTTGGAAATTTCGGGCTTAAATATTTTTACGAAAAAAAATTCCCAAAAAATCAATAAATACAATTTTTGAGAAAAGTAAACAAGAAATAATTTAAAAATAGTGTTGACATATTTTCAGCAAAAAATTAAAAAAAAAAATAGAAAATCGGATCAAAAAGTTATACCAGTTGAAACTTGATTTTTTTTTCAAAAACCCTTTAAGTGTCCTTTTCTTGCGTATCGAACACAAAAGAAATCATAAAAAATCAAAAAATATAGATTTCTCATTTGAATAATTCTTAAAAATAGTTATCTGATTTTCTCTCGCAACATTTTTGAATTGCCAAAATATTGTGTTGCTAAAATAAATTGAAAGAAATAAGGTTGCCCAGGTTTAAGTTTTAAAAACCTGAAAGTCAGTTTTGGCATGCGCTTTTATTTCGTTTTATATAATTAATTCTTTACTTTCTTAGTTATGAATTTTTAATAACATCTTTTATACAGGTTGTCCCAGATTTAAGATTTAAGATTAAGAATTAAGACTAAAGGCAAGTATTTCATATATTTCTGAAGAGGTTTAAATTGCTCACATTTGAAAATGTATTAAAAATAAAAATTAAAAAAAAAACAAAACATTAATTGCATTTGTATGCTTGATATAACATTTTTTAACACATCAAATAAAGAATTTTGATGTTGCTGAAAATGTGGATTTTTGAGGTGTTTTTACAATTTTTTACTCTTAAACCAAGGCAACCCAATTTCTCTATATATATTTTGGGAACCCTAGAGTTCCAAAATTTTCGATAGAAAATCATATATATTTTTAAGAAATATTTGTTTTTTGATTGTTTTCTGTATTGTAGTTTTCTTAAAGTACTAACACACAAACATGTTTAATAAACAAATAGTATAAAACAGTCAAATCAGAAAACTCCAAAATTTCCATACAATGCATGTGTAAGCAATTTCAATGCTTTTTAATAGCAAAAGCTTTTTAATAGCAGAATCTCAAATTCTTGTTCAATGCACTTTGTCACCCTTTTCGCTTCTGTCGCTAGCTACTGCACAAGTTTGAGCGCGACAGCGAGTTTTGTGTTACAAAATGCTTGAATTTATTAAATTGCAACAAGAAGCATTAAATTGAACTAATGCCATTGACGCTCTCAAGTCAAGGCTAGAAATCTTGTTTATCGATTGGAAATTAATAATTGAGGGGAAAATATTAACTGATCGAAATAATATGAAATTTGATTCATCAACGAAATTAATACCGGGAAACAAAATTTATTATTGGAATTGGATGCAGACATCGAAGTAACTTATAAAATAATTAGAGAAATTTTCAGTTCATAATATTCAAAATCATACTAAAATATGCAAAAAAAGGAACCTTAAGGGTTTTTAAAAAAAATGTTATGTTTTAACAGCAATAGCTTTTTTTACCGATTTTTGGATTTTTAATTTTTTGCGCAAAACAGCTCAAAGCTATTCTTAGTTCATTTCTTGTTTGCATTTTTCAAAATTTGTATTTTTGGGTTTTTAAGAATTTTTTTCGTAAATATATTCAAACTCGAAATATCCAAACCGGCATACTTCTAGCAATAAATTTCGTAACAACCAAATTATTATACGCAATCAGATATTTTTTTTTGTATCTGTATTAGGTATAGTTTCAGAAAATATTTTCATGAAATTTCACTGAGTTCTGTTTTAAATTTGGATTTTTGAGATTTTTTTTTTAATTCAACAAGAAAAACAAAATGAGATTTTTCCAAAAGGAAAAAACCATAACTCTGGTAAATAAAATCCGAATTTCCATGTTTGATGACTCATTTTAAAGAACACAAAAATAAAAAACGAAGTGCGTTTAGTATTCTGAAAACTTGAGCTTTAAAAAATGTAATTGGGAACATATAAATCAGATTTTCAATATAGAGGTCGCTTGAGGCACGTTTAAATAACAATGTTTTTTCCTAGAAATTTCACAGTTTACCTCTGTTATGTTAAGGAACAAACCCCCGGTGCATAATTCGTTACTTTCGATAAAAAATAAGGACCACTCTAATATACTCGCATATACTTTTAAGCATACATAGTTTCAAATTTTATTTATCCCTTTCGGCAAATCCCTAGCTATGCCACTGATAGATATGAATAAATATAGAGAAATGTTAATAAATCAACAATTGGGAATGTTTCAGAAGATAAACTCCTTCTCATAAAACAATATAACAAGCAAATACGTAAAAATCGTTTCCATTATACAGGGTGTCCCAGAATACCAGTGAAAAAAACAGTTACAGGGTTACGAAATTTTTAGGGTTGCAAATATATAGTTTGAATATAACATTGAG
Organism: Coremacera marginata; assembly: GCA_914767935.1. Classification (NCBI taxonomy): domain Eukaryota; kingdom Metazoa; phylum Arthropoda; class Insecta; order Diptera; family Sciomyzidae; genus Coremacera; species Coremacera marginata. Next base: position 94,528,808 of record OU612047.1, on the reverse strand, counting down.
TTGAGGTGGTTACGCATGAATTTTTATTTATTAATTTTTTTTTTTTTGGGAAAGTGGAAAAGTCGCACATTATTACGAAGAAGTGGCAAATAAAAACAATTTTGAAAAAGTCCTTTCGAAGGGAATGGGCATCAGAGAAACTATAATTATGCCCCTTAAGTCGACCAACGGTCAAACTCGCTCTTCATAGCGTTTGTGTATAATTTCGTTCACTAAAATAAGACCTATGCAAATATTATTATATACGTATAAGACCTATTTGATTTTATGTATTGAAAGTGGTAAGAAAATATTTTTAAACCCATTTCATCCATATCTATACTATTATCTATGTCTATTTACTATTTTATAAAACTGAATTACACGTTTTTATTTCCATGTTAACTCCAAAAGGACTGAGTCGATATTTATGAAATAAGTTTTAAAATGCCATATGCAGTAAAGAGGAATTTTCCTTTCGAAATTCTAATAATTAGTATATTTAATTGCAACGCATATGCGATGCAAGGCATAACTTGATAATTTTCTTTTTTCGCGTTTTTGTAGCGGTCTTTTCAATAAACTCCATGTTGCTCCCACTCTTCTCTATATATGCTCAGCTGGCACATATCACGCAGTGCAGTGCTGCAAAACAAAACAAAACAAAAAAAGAAATGTTTTTATTTCGTTTGACATCCAACCCGGCACAAAATCTAACTTCGGTTAGCGAGGGTTCGCTTGTGTTTCGAAAAATTATTCGTTTACGATTCCAGAGCGATAAATAATTCAAAACAAACGCGAAGAAAATTATATTTTGTATTGTAAGATGCTTTCGGATACCTGTCTTGGCACTTTCAGACTTACTTTTATTATAACAGCAGCGGTTAAACTGGTATCAAACAACTTTCGATTTTTGATTGCCATTTAGGAAAAAATTCGACATTTTTCTTCGATAAAAGTAAACGAAAAATGTGCCGGTTTGTCTTCAACACCTTCAGCGTGTTTAGGAATCAGAGCCAAAGTGGCTGACGATTGTCGGATTCACCGTGCAACAAAATACATGGAAATATATGTGCCACCAAAAATGAAATCGCCTTAGAAATCCGCGATGGAAAAACGCCAGAATAGAATATATTTTATATTTCCTCCGACGGCTAACGGATCTCTCTCTGAGTGGCGTAAGAGTTGCACTATTTTTGCTAAGGATTGGCTGTGTTTAGTACTATTTTATTAGTTTTTACTATCAGCTGGCGTTTCGTTTAGTGTGTCTGTGTTGAATTAATTTAAGTTTAAATCAAAAAATTAAATTATTTTCTCCAAAATGAAGCATTTATGCAGAATAGCAACGCTTATCCGACAGCCGACAACCACTCCCATTCTGGACATGTTCCCAGCGGATTTCGTTGAGAGAGGCACGACAACCGCCTTGGTTCTGTTTGGGCTCTCACTGACTACATTCAGCGTGCTTAAATTTTTTTTTTTTTATAAGAAGTCTTTACTAAAACTTAAAATTTTCTAAAACTTAAAACCAAAATTTCCTGACAATGTAAGAATTTTTGAAAAGAATCGCAGAAACATTTAAAAGAGTATGAAATAAATTATATGTCATCTGGGTAAGGATACAGTCTGTCAAGAAAGTGTTTTTACATAGGGAAGTAATTATAATTTTTATTTTTGTCTTAAATAATTTTTGTTAAATTTTTTTTATTCAGTGACAAAAATGTATTGGTAAAAAAAGAGACAAACAATCAGCAGCAGCAAAAGCAACAACAAAAACTTAAATCACTTCGAAATTTTACTGTCAAGAAAGTGTTTTTACATTTTGCTCTCTTTCTATATTAAAGCTATTGAAACGACTTACCGTTATTTACCGTTATTAGCGTTATTGGTTTTTTTTCAGAGATGGGCTCATGTTTTAAAGCAAACAGAGCAAATTATTATTTGTTTTTTCTTTTGTAGCGGTTTAGATATCGTGCTATACAGTAAATATTAATACGAATAAAACAAAATACAAACGTAAATAAAAACGCCCGGTAAAAGGACATATTTTGTTAAAATTCAGTTAATTTATTATAATCATTCCATTGGGAGAACTGTTAAAGTGTTATTTGAAATATTTTCTGGTACAAGACAAACAGTTTACAACATTAGAAATCGTGCTGAAAATCAGAAAAGACTGCATTACCATCCATCAATCGGTAGATCACGCATATTTTCGGAAAGAAGGGAATGGTTCTTGATAAAAGCAGTAAATGACAACCCTAAAATATCTACAAGAGCTCTTGCTATTATGTTTAAGGAAGAGTTCAGTGATGATATTTCGCATGAGTAAGTGAGACAATACCTAGAAAGAAATGCATATCCTTCAAGAGTAGCACGTAAGAAACCGGAGCTTACGTCACAGCATATTATTTAGTTCAGTGACAGTTCTGTTGGCGATTTAGAGTTGTCAAAAACACATTGAAAAAGATAAAACGAAGAAGCAGCAAAAGAGATGACAAGTTAAACTTTGTATTGATCTGACAATTCCCTATCGCCGCTCGTGAGAAAAAAGGTAGTTGTCAAGGTTACCTTTTATGTTATTGTATCATGCTCAGCCCAGAGGCCGGATCGTAACCCTATAGAAAATTTATGGGCTTATTTAAACAAAAAGGCAGCCAAAAACACGTGCAGAGCTAAAAACTGCTATTGAAGAAGAATGGAATGAAATTCTTATGGGATATGACATAAAAAAGTTAGTATATTCTCTTAGAAATAGGTTACCAGCTGTAATTAACTCTAGAGGGGATCATACCAAATATTAATTCTTTTAATTATAAACTATATAGTATAGTTTTAGTAAAAATAGACTTTAATGTAAAAACACTTTCTTGACAGTAAAAATAATCAAAACAAAAATTAAGATCGTTTCTTTCTTTAAGACAACAGTAAAAATTACAATAATTTCACTATGTCAAAACACTTTCATGACTATCGGTATCTTCTTTACTTTCCACGAAAGAGCATACTTTTTTATAACTTCATATAACAAGTAAAATATAACAAGTTTTTTTTTAAGTTATGACAAGTTAAGTTATGACAAGTTATGACAGTTATGACATGATGATATTGAAAAATAAAAGATGATATACTTTCTTAGAAAATATTTGCTACTTTATTTATAATTGGTAAAAAATAAAAATTTGTGCACATTTTTATACATATCTTGAACTCTGTTTGCAAAGAAATTTGTTCGGTCAATTTTAGTTGGAAAAAAATTTGGCATTTAAAGTTATTTGGCAGATTTTAATTTCGTCGCGAGTAGTTTTCCGGAAAAATGTTTTTTTTTTCTTTCCTAAATAAAAACCCTCAAGGTTTATTAACCTTATTATAGTATCATGGTAGAGTGATTTTATAAAAGCAGCAAAAAACACTTAACTCACAGCAAAATTGAAAAACTAACGGCTATTTTAAAATCGGAATTTCTGCATTAAAATTTAAAATTGCAGCAAAAAATTATTTTTTTGTCAAAATTTAACAAACAGCATATTATTAGAAAGAGAAAAAGAAGGAAAGAAGAAAACAATTGTCATATGTTATATTATAACAAAAATATTTAAATTATGATTAAGATTAATAGGTGCCTTTATTGTATTAGTACACTAAGAACTTAGTTCTTCTAAAGTACAAAGATCAGTGACAAATTATTGATTAAAGTAATAAATAATTAATTTAGAATTTCAACTTAAACTAAACTTAAAATTAATAAAAGGTTTAAAAGGATATAATAAAATAAAATTACTAAGCAGAAGAAAAGTGGAAAAAAGAATACATATAAGAAGCAAGATGATGAAAAAGAGATTGAGATAGAGCATAAGAAAGAGATGAAAGAAAACTGACCTTTAATTAAGAATTAGACGATGAAAAATGCCTTTTTATTGAAATTTTAAAAAGCGTTATTGACTGGATCGATTTTAATTGACTAGGTAATGAATTGCAAATTCGAATGGCGTTAATAAAAAATAGTCTTGTGGAGTTAAGGAAGTTAAAAGTTGGCAAAATTAGTGCTAGGCTTCTAAGCGATCTACTAAATTGTAGTTTATCAAATAAGTAAAGAGGAGTTTTTGAGTGTATAAGCTTATGTAAGAATATGCAATTTCTGATATTAGAGTAAGTTGATATGTCGCATCAAAGTGTACAGGTTTTAACTCAGCTAAATGATCGAACCTACGTAACCCATAGACATAACGTGTAGCATGATTAAAAGCGATTTGCAATTTAAGCTGGGACCGTGAGTCCAACTTACTATATACAAGATCAGAATACGATATGATAGGAACAATTAGCTGAATCACAAGATTACACCTTATACCAATGGAAGTGTACTCAGCCGACATTCTAAGATTTCGTAAAATAAAATATATTTTTCGAACTACACCGTTGATGTGATCTGTACATGTGAGAGAAGCATTAACATGAAATCCAAGATTAACAACACTATTAACAATTTGTACAATGTTATTATCCATTAATACTTCAGGAATTGAGCTAGGGTTAATTCTAACTTTAGAGATAGGCAACACATAGGGCTTTAAGACATTAAGATGCACATAAGCGTGCATTGTTGAACAGGTGCATCAGCGAAAAATGTCATTCACAAATATGGAGAACAGCAGAGGACCAAGAACCGATCCCTGGGCACACCGCAGCAAACTGCTCTGTAATTAGAAAAATTGGTGCCAACCTTTACCTTTTGTTTTCTATCTGCCAAATAACTACTTACAAGGCGAATAGCGCTGTCACAAAACCCAAACAGGTATTTTAATTTTTGACATAAAAGCTCATGGCTTACAGTGTCGAAAGCTTTAGAAAAGTCGAGCAAACACAATAGAGTTAGTTGGCTATCATCATAAGGGGACATAATCTCATCCAATACTTTAAGCATTGCAGTAGAGTAACTGTGACCTGCACGAAAACCTGATTGGAACGGAGACAAAAGTTTATTTTGACTTAGGAACGACGATATTTGGTTAGCCATAAGAGATTCACATACTTTGGACAGGGAAGACAAGATACTTATAGGCCTAAAGCCTTTTGTCTCGCAAGCTCCAGTTTTTTTGCTGCCAGCGTTACTATTACAGACTTCCATAAAGAAGGAAAAGATGATGTGGTAAAACAATGGTTTATTAGGTTAGTTAGTGAGCTAAGAACATGCGGTAAAATAATTTTTACAAATTTTAGATTTTTGCTGTCTTCTCCAACCGCATTTAATTTAATTTTCAAAACAGCTTTTGCTACTTCATCCTCTGCTACAGCAGAAAACTGAAATATCTGCTCAGCAGGAGGGTCTAAAAAATTTGAAGAAGTAGAGGTGCTAGTTTGATTTACACTCAGACTAGAAAGAAAATATTCATTAAGATAGTCAGGTTCAATTTGGCAGTTTAATGTTTGTTTATCTACAATGCAAAGATTCTTTAAGTTATTCCAGAGTACTTTAGGTGGAAGAGATGTCTTCAGTTTAGCAGCGCAGTACTTTATTTTTGATTGCCTTATTATAGCAATTGAGGCATTCCTAGCACATCTATAGCTTTCCCATTTCTCAGATGAAGGGTTTTTTTTCCAAGTGCTCCGCAATATATTTCGTTTTTTTATGGCAAGCTGAACACGATTGGTGAACCACGGACAAGACGTATTTGTTACATTTACGGTTTTAAGAGGAACATGATTAACAAATAATTAATTTATTGCACTTAAAAGTAACGATACCTTATCATCAATATTAGGACAAAACCACACATCATTCCACGGTGTTAAAGACAGGTCACATAAGAGAGACTGGGAGTCAATTGACTTGAAATCACGATACGAGAACGTATTTGATATAACAAATTGAGACAGATTGATCCCAAGCGTACAGAAACTTAAGTCATGGTCCGACAAAAAATAAATTTGGTCATACAATAAAACAGTTGAAATGGCAGAAACAATAAAATAATCAAGAAGACTGGGACTACCATTAGACGAAAAACGCGTAGGCATAGTATTGTTTAAAACAGAGAGACCAACAGATGCGATATTGTCATACATACAACGTGTAGAGATGTCGACACATAAAAGATTGACATTAAAGTCGCCACATAGAACAAAATGGTTAAAGTCAATTGAGTGATCTGACAATTCTGAAAAATAAGAGTCAAGACTATTACACCTATTTGGATTATATACACAGGACACGAAAACATTCATATTGTTATCAGGTACTCAACAGGACTAGAATTATTTGACTTATTTATTATTTTTGCCTTTAGGTTACATCGGCAGTAAACTGCTACTCCGCCTCCTCTTCTCCCGTGCCTATCATTTCTAAACATCGTATCATTTTTAATATTGTAAACAGAATCCAACACATCACAACAGAACCATGTTTCCGACACACAGATAACATCAACGGACGAGTCCTCAAAAACATATTTCACATACTCCATTTTCACTGAATTTAGACTCCTAGCATTAAAATGAACATTATTAAGGCCAGGCTGTCTTTTGCATGAAACTTCCACAAGAATTTTCTTATTAACACCATTACCATAGTTACTCAAACGTGGCATAACAAGACAGATATATAAAAAAAGACAAAAAGTTACTATACATATTAAACGCAGTTCCAACACAATGACTCACAACAAAATAAACAAAAGGCCAGTAGATGTTAGAGAAAGTAAGAATATAAAAAACTAAGTGGTAAAATAATAGAAATTAATGAAGTACAACTGAAGTAATGAACTTAAAAAACTTATACGTATAATTATAAGATTTGAATTTTTTGACTGCTGGCAACCCTTAGTTGTCACGAAAGTACTCAAATGGCTCATCATCAGCTTCACTCGAAAATATGTTATTGAGCGCATCAACATCTTCAACCATTATGCCTTCGCCCCGCTCATACCTTTTAACGTGGATCATTCCTCTCCTCACATAGACAGAGCGTATTTTCCTGTCTCGCTTCAGCTTGACAGCACGTTGTAGCAGTTTACGGTCGCGCTTTATTATGCTTTCGTTGAGAAAGCAGCTGGAAGATGACTCAATGCCAACACCACTGAGTAGAAGGTTTCTATTGTTGTTTTTCCTAAAGAGTGCTGCAGCACGTAGTATAGAGTCTCTTTCATACGATGTTAAGAATTTTATCACAATTTGAGCAGAAGATGACTTACTTTTGTGCACATTATTATTTTATTTTTGGCATCCGATCGAGAAACAAAGTTTGTTGTAGATGACCGTTATATTTTCGTCATCAACCTCCGGGACTCTCAGCAACACAGCATCCGAAGCAACTTCACGCTGCTCTAAATGTCGTAATTTTTTCAGATTTTTTGCCATCTAAAATCAAGTGAACAAATTGAAGTAAAAAGGCGGTCAAATACATCAACGTATTAATGTAGATTCGTTTTGAACTAACAAAAAAGGCTTTTTTTGAAATGTTTAATTTTTTTACTGTGGATAGTAAAACTAAAAATCGGCAAAGTCAAACGACAACAAGTGAAAAGAGTGATTATGGGTATGCTCAAGAAAGTTGTTCTGTATGTAAGAGTAAGGGTATCAACACATTAGTTATTTTTTTTAAATTTTAAAAAGTGCTTAAAAATTAAGGATAAAAATAAATCCAAGTTTTTAGAATTGAGCAAATAGTAGTACATGTAAAAATTGGGTAGTACGAATATTAATTTATAGATATAGATAATTTATAGATTAATTTATTAATTTATTAATTTATAGCAGGGAAGACATAAGAGTAGTACATGTACTAATATTGTAGTTCATTCAGCAGCACAGGCTAGCGTCTTTATTGATAACAGAAAACGACCATGGCGATGACGCGGACCACTGGGTCCTGCTAGTATCTTCAATCTATCTTCTATATATATATAAAATTGTAAGAAAAAAAATTTGTACATAAAATGTTTTTTTGAAATTCTTTTTGCATTGGACATTTTGGATGACAAGGAGTACGAAAATAGCATTTATAAATTTTTTTTTGCGCTACCTTTAACACTAGAGGTAGCTGTACTACTAGCTGTAGTACAAACGAAAAAAAAAACGAAATGGCCATTTCAGCCCTTGAAAGCACTTTGACCGAGCTTCTTATGATCAATTGTGTTGTGTGTGATGTGAAATGTTTGCACACAAATGATCGAGAACTGGACCTACATGTTTTACGCCGACTCCGAACGGCTTATGTTCTCAAGAAGCTTTTCATGGCAGTTTTTACTCTCTGAGGCTTGCCATTGTCTGCAGAGAGGTGACGGCCGAACAGAAAAATTATTTCAATTGAAAAAATTTTCTGTGTCAGATGGAGGATATGAACCTAGGTTCTCTGGCATAAGAGTCACACACTCACCCACTACGCCACAGCCGCCACACAGCTGTCGTACAAAGCTCTTAAAAAATCGTGAAAATGTTGGAAACCGCTCATCCGATTTGGATGAAAAATTTTATTAAAGAATTTCTGTGTACGGCAACTTTTTTGGAGTATTCTCTTTTGCTCTGTCTCGAAAAGAAGAGGGCGCTGTTGAACAATAGTTTTTTCTGTACGTGTGTATGTTGTTAAACTGTCCATAGACGGCTGCACCGATTTTGTTGAAATTTTTTGTGTAGGCTTAAGTGGGTCTCTAGATGGTTCAGATACACAGTTGGACCCAATAGGTGGCGCTGCGATCGGATTAAAGAAATTTTTTATAGTTTGCCTTCGAAATCGCTCATCCAATTTTCACGAAAATTTGTATATAGAGCTTTTCGGATACGGTTTTTATAACTTATTTACTCTGTTCTATCTTGAACACCAGAGAGCACTGTAGTACAAATATTTTGAAAAAGTCGAAAAACTCCTAAGCCGTTTATTCGATTTGTATGAAAATTGGTATGTGGGGGTTTTCTGATACGGTGAGTGTTTCGGAATTATATTTTTTGCGCTATCTTGAATAACAGAGGGCTCTGGACCGCAAATCTTTTAATAAATCGTGAAAAACTCGAAAACCGCTCATCCGATTTAAATGAAAATTTGTATATAGGAGTTTACGGATACGGTAGCTCTTATGATTTATCTATTTTGTTCTATACTGAACACCAGAGGGCGCTGTAGTACAAACATTTTAAAATTCTCGAAAAACTACTGAGCTGTACATCCGATTTGCGTGAACATTTTCATATGGGGATTTTCGGATACGGTAGATATTTTTGACTTTTTTTCTGCGCTATCTTGAACAATAGAGGGCGCTGTAGCATAAATCTCATAAGAAATCGTGAAGCACTCCAAAACCTTTCATCCGGTTTGGAGGAAAATTTGTATATAAGGATTTTCGAGTATGGAAAGGGATTTGGCGCTATTTTTTTGTTGTATCTCGAAAACCAGAGGGCGCTGTTGCACAAATACCGCAAAAAACTCAAAGTAAATCATCCGATAAGTATGATTTTTATAAGTCGATTTCGCGTGCGGTGAGTCTTTTGGCGCTTTGTGTTTTGTTATGTCTTCAATACCAGAGAGCGCTGTACTACAAAAGCCAGTAAGACGTAGCAAAGTGCGATGGGTGATAAATATCTTGTTTTCTTTATGTGGGTTTATATCCCAATTTCTTTTTTCGCATATGAGCACACATGATGCCAAATTCTGTGGTATTTTAGTACGCATCAAAACTTGCGCAAGTCAGTTGCGTCGTACGTTGGCGCTATTGTGACATTTTAACGTCTATTTTCAGAGCTTAATTAATTTTTTATCCAGTAAAAAAATATTTATTCGCGTATTCGCAAAAAATTTAGAAGAAAAATAGTCAAAAACGGGGTAAAAATTGAAGATACATAAAAATAACGTATGAAAGAATTCTTGACCATGAAAATATCTGCAAATATGATCTTAGTTCATATTGGCAATCTCTAACGAACATTCTGCAACTTCCATTTTTCTTTTTAATATATGGAAATATGTACTAACTTTTCAAAATTTCTTAAGCTTAATTAATTTAAGAAATTTGCCGTTAATCATTCATATCATTAATTTCAAATCAATAGAAATTCTTAGTAAAATTAATTTTTGAATATATCAATGCTACCTGAAGCAAGAAAAAATGATCAGAAATTTAAAGTTTTGACTTTCGATACAAGTTGCTCTGATTTTTTTGTCTGAAAGTTCAATAAAAGTGCTTCATAAAAATAAAAATAGCGGTTAGTTAAGCATTTATATTTTTGATTATTTTTTCGAGAAAGGTCCATATTATTTAATGTTTGCTTAAAAAATGGCGCAACAGATTTTGTTGCAAGAATAATTTAAGTTCAAAACTGTATTTTAAATCCTTTTCATATGATATTACCTTGATTGGCAAAAGTTGTTTAAGTTTAACAACAAAAAAAAAGAAAAATTAATTGTTTGCATACTATCTATACTAATAAAACTCATTTTATATTAAAAATTCCCTATTTCGAGCTCCCGCCTACACCCTCTTACCTATTGTGCAAATTTTTGTGTCCATACGTTAGCTTAACCATTTTTTTTTTGATTTCAACAATTTCTGCCTTCCGTCCATAGGCATACACGTCTCCCTGACATTTCGCTGTGCCATGTCCAGGATGCGCATATGACCATGGAGGGCTGTTGCTCCATGCCACGCAGCATTTCGTAACATCCTGAGGGCTGTTAGCGCTGCCGTTTTCTTTATTTCTGAATCCAACGGCAGCATACCTAACAAAACCTCCATTGCGCTTGTTGGAGTGGTGCGTATTGCCCCTGTTGTTCCAACACACGCCAGCCGTTGGACTCTGTCTAGTCGCTTCTTAATGGTTTTCTGACTGACATTTGTCCACCAGATCACCGAAGCATACGTGATGACAGGTCTAACCATCATAGTGTAGATCCATTTCATAGCCTCTGGGTTTAGCCCCCATTTTAGACCACAAACGCGTCTACACGGAAACAGAACCCTCTTGGCCTTTTGAATCCTGTCTCCTTCATGTTCGTTCCAGTTCATTTTACTTTCGTGGGCATGTTGATTTCAGCTCCAAAAAGTCTGAGTGGTTCTCTCCTCAGGCCTACCCTCTTTCTAGTAAAGAGAATATTGTCTGAATTTCCTGCGTTCACGGTGAGGCCTTGTTCTCGATACCACTCCTCCACCATTCGGAGTGCTCCCTTCATTATGTCAGAAATGGTGTCAATGAACTTACCACAGACCACCAACGCAATGTCATCTGCATACCCTATCGTGTGTATGCCCGATTCATCTAGTCTAGCCAAAAGTGAGTCCACAGTGATGTTCCACAGGGTTGGCGATAACACCCCTCCTTGAGGACATCCTCTACTTACTCTACCTCTAGTCTTGAATCTACCGTTCTGCATGTTGACAGCCCTGTGCTTGAGCATATTGTCTACCCAATTTATTATAATTGGGCTTACATTGCGCTCTGTCAGAGCTTGTCGCAGCCTTCCAAAGCATATTTTGTCGAAAGCACCCTCGATGTCCATAAATGTGGCCATCGCGATGTCTCCTGAAAATAACTCTTTTTCAGCCACTCTAACTAATTTGTGAAGAGCACTCTCCGTTGACATGCCTGCTCTATAAGCATATTGGCATCTACTCAGAGGATTATGCATCAGTAAAGTGCTCTCAAGACAGTCAACCATCACTGTTTCCATCGTTTTCAAGAGGAAAGACGTAAGGCTGATCGGTCTGAACGACTTCGCCTCCGCATAATCTTTTTTTCCGGGTTTTGGGAGAAAGACAACTTTCGCCTCTCTCCAGACTATCGGAACATACCCAGTCGCTAAGCAAGTAACGAATATACCCCACAGCCTAGGTGTAATGAGATCTTCCCCCCATTGCATCATAGCCGGAAATATACCGTCCATCCCTGATGTTTTGTACGGAGCAAATGAGCGTATCGCATTCCTCACCCCGTCCATAGTGATCATTCTTTGTGCATCCCTTTGTTCAGGTTTGTCCATGGGTCATCAGACTTAAAACTTCCAGGAAAATGCACTTCCATCAGAACTTGCATCGACTCTTCCAGGTTATCTGCAATGGTTCCATCCGTTTTTCGGATCAGTCCCACTTTGAAGAATGGATCTTTTGAAACCATTTTCTGAAACCTGCATGCTTCTGAAATAGTTTCCATCCCAGAGCAGAAATCTCTCCACGACTGCCTTTTACGGTGTCGTATGAGGTTCTTCAGTTCCCTTTTTCGTGCCTTGTATTCTGCCCATGTTTCTGGGGTTCTCCCTCTCATGTGCCGATTGACCTTCCTAACCTTCTTCTTCAGAGATTCGAGTTCCGTACACCACCATGGCGTCGGATCACCCTCGTCTATTTAAGTTATAGGACATGCCACCTCGTAAGCTTCGACCATGGCCGCACTAAGATGTTTGACATGGCTTTCCACTTCCGCTGTATTCTCTGGTACTTTTATAGCTTTTTGGGTCAGTGTTTCCCTCAACTTCGTCTTATATTTCACAGGATCCGTGTTCTTGGGAATCCTGACCTTCCTGCTACTCTGCTGACGTCGGATTCCGAACTTGACTTCAAACTGAATGGATCTGTGGTCCGACATGGTTAGCCTATCCACGACCCTCCAGTTCTCTATTCTGCTCAGAATCTTTCTGCAAATAAGAGTGACGTCATAACTTCCGCTCGCCTTGCATCAACGAAAGTCGGATGTACTCCTCTATTTGCCACTAACAGATAATACCTCTCCACAAATTCAAGTAGTTGCTCTCCGCTGTCATTGTCTGCAACCTCCTAAGGATGACCTCCTTGCTTTCGGAAGTACCGTAAACAATGATGAACATCCTTCTAAGGTCCTTTAATGCGTATAGTCGGTCGACCCGCAACTCAGCCCCTTCCCATAAGTTCATGAGCTTTGGCACGGTTCGGCACAGCCGAGATGATGATGGGTTCTTGCACTTGAGTACAAAAATTCCATCCTCCAAGTTTGCATTGCCAACAAATCCTAAATCGCCATCGCTTTCATTGATGGTGTCGAGAGCCTCCAAGAGGGCGAATTCAAAGGCCGCCAACTGGGACTCTCCCAACTGACCATCGATGGAACAATCAACGATGCCCATTAAGAGGTTCTTTTCCACTACCGTAGCATAGGATGCACGGCCGCTTCCAATGACCCCTTCCGGGTTGAATTTCCCTCCCGCTGAAGCCTTCGACTTCGCGGACGCAACTCTTTGTGTAGGCAAAGGTTTGCTACCGCTCGGTTTCTGGCTATCAGCCCTCCACGATTTCCACTGGCTATCGACTTTTGAGGGTCGTCCACTAACTTCCATCGTCATTCTTTTATGTGGAAGGCTATCAACCTTTACAGGATGTCCACCTTCCCCGTCCTTAGCCGAAGAGCTAACAGCCTTGAGCTGTCCACCTTTCGACTCACATGTTCGAGTCACCCCGTTATCGACTTCGCCGGAAGATCCAGGTTGTTTCCTGAATCTTTTACACTTGTTCGTTTCCGGGGTGGACTCATCGCATGACATGCTTTGGAATTGGTCCATCATATTATTAAGGGGGGGCTCCAAAGCAATCTCCCCCGCAGTTGTGCCCGCCTTCTTACGCTTCCTCCTCCGCCTTTGCTTCTCCCTAGCAAGGAGCCGCTTAGCCTCGGACTCAGCTTCCTTTCCTGGTGTTGCAGCTTCGACAGGTCTGGCTGACAATTCCACTCCTTTCGGTGTTTTATCGTCTACCAGGCCCGGCGGGTTACCTTTCGGCTTCCCGCACCATTCCACGGTTAAATCCTTTTGGGATTCCACCGCTTCGGGAGTCGTCCCCACAGCGCACCCTTCATTTTTTTGTTTTTTTTTTTGTGTGTGTTCATTAAATATCCCACGAGTTGGGGAGAAAAAAAGGACCGATCGGACAGAGATCCCCATTATCCGCCCTACCCTACTAAAATAAAACAGGGAGTGGGCTGCCCTGAGGAGACACCATTCGCGATCTAAAACCCCTAGACCCTGCACCACCGGTGCAATCTCCCTCGGCATGGCGTCTACAACCTTAGAAATGGAGGGGTGACTTTTGTTTCGTTGCTCCACAAAGCCTAACCCAATAGCCATTGTGTCTTTGCAACTTAAGCCCTTACATCGCGTCAAGATTGTCACCCGTGCGTAGAGGAACTTAATGCTGTTTAGTTGCAGCCGCTCGATTCTGCGTTGCCTAAGGTTGCGAACATAGTGAACGCTTATTGATTAGTCGAGCTAATAAACACATTGGAGCAATAAAGAAACCAAGTCATGCATTTCTTTTGCTCCAATCCTTTTTTAAGGTTTTTCGCAACCTTATAGAACACGACAAGCTATCATTCTCGCGTTATGCTGAGATCGTACGAATGAAGAAATGAACAAACTCGTGCTTTTCGTTCAGTGCAAACTATTAAAACAAAAACTTTGCAATACAAACACAAAAATGTGAATGTATAATTTTGCGCACCCCTGGTCTATATCGGCTCAGGTCATGATTCAATGAAAATAGATTACATACTGCGCAGGTACGTTAGTTTCTGCTCATAAAGCCTGCAAGGGGCCGCCATCTAACGTTTTTTTTTCAACTAGTGCTTATTTCGTGAATGGTAACACTTAGCACATGTCTGATTTGACAGATAATTAGTTTTATCTTTCCGCTGAACGAATATGGTTGTGTATACGCTTGAACAACGCTGGGAAATATTGCCTGCGATCGACTTACAGAAGATGCCGATTTTGCCAAAAAAATCATCTTTTCAGATGAAGCTCATTATGATCTTGGCGGGTACGTAAACAAGCAAAATTGTCGCATTTGGGGCACAGAAAACCCGCACGCATACATTGAAAAGCCGATGCACCCAAAACGAGTCACTGTTTGGTGCGGATTTTGGTCCAGAGGCATAATTGGGCCATTTTTCTTCGAAAATGAGCAAGGAGTGGCCGTTACAGTCAATGGCCATCGTTATCGGGCCATGTTGAACGAATTTTTGTTCACAAAAATTGAAGAGGACGATATTGGCAACATTTGGTTTCAACAGGACGGCACTACGTGCCACACAGCCGAAGCAACACTCGATGTTTGCGCCCTGTTTTTGAAGATCGCATTATCAGCAAAGCAAAGCTGATGTCGTTTGGCCACCTTGGAGCTGCGATTTGACACCGTTGGACTATTATTTGTGGGGTGCCCTCAAAGATAAGTGTTACGCCGACAAGCCAGAGACAATTGACGCTTTAAAGGACAATATTCGTGAAGCCATTGGTGAAATACAGCTGCACACAATCGATAATGTGCTTAAAAATTGGACCGATCGTGTAGGTTTCTGCATGGCCAGCCGAGGCAGCCATTTGAATGAAATTATTTTCCATTATTAACCGGAAGGATTGTACATTCAAATAAAAAAAGAAATTTGAGAAAATATTCAGTATTTTTGTTTTTTGCATTTTCAAAAAAAAAGTTATTTGGCGGACCCTTTATATGTTTTTAAAACGATACCTGGCATTGCAGATTAAATAATAGTAAGTTTACCAACCGATAATTTAAAAAATACTGTGACGATGCTTTTCCAGGCCGAGGTGTGGCTCGCCGGATTTCAAAGTTCGTGACAAATATTTCTATGATATCGGACACTAAATCAAAACACTGTTCAGATTTTACTTCAAGATAACAATCTTTATTTAATAATATGGCTTGTAACTAAACTTAGAAATTACCCTAGGTCTAACCAAATTCTTCACAGAAAATTTATCTTAAATAGTAATAAAATAGTGATAATCATAAAGGAAAGGATAATTGGTGTCCTGCAAGGCAGCGCATCGACTGAGGAGATATTTCGACTACAACCCCAGACGATGGCCGAAGAAATATGAAGTCGTGATTCACTGAAGGGAACTGACGAATCGACTGAGGAGATATTTCGACTACAACCCCAGACGATGGCCGAAGAAATGTTAAATAGGGATCTATGGCAAAAGGCTGGCGAATCGACTGAGGAGATATTTCGACTACAACCCCAGACGATGGCCGAAGAAAATATGAATGTTGAATATGTAAACGTTAATAACAAAATGAAATTAATAATAAAGTAATACTATATATATCTGATCGAAGCAAAAGGTAAATTTAATTCAGTTAGATTCAGGACTATTTGGATTAGGATGCAGTTGGCCTAACTGGGGAGATATTTCGACTACAACCCCAGTGTCGGCTGACAGGTTGCTTTATGGCGGAAAAGGGGGAAATTTCTATGACCAGGCTGAAGAGATATTTCGACTACAACCCCAGCTTGATCAAAGAAAGGATAGGTAAGGAGGGTTAAGGTGGTGCTAGGTCTCGCTTGACTTTAGCGATTAATTCAGATCTAAACAATACACTAAATAACTATATAATGTGAAATAAATATATAATGTGAAGCTGATACTCTTTTCCTGGGTGGTTTCTTATAGTTGGCGGCGCTTGTTGACGTCTGTGTCAGTGTCGCAATCCATAAAAGCGACTGAAGTCATGGAGGCAGCGCTGCGTGCTGCGGGGATTCTGCCGGCGGCGCAGTCCACTTGGCATCTCTGTAGATGCTGGCTGCGCGGCTTGCGTGACGTTCTTATCGACGTCGAAGGCTCAGGCGCATTCTAGGCATCAGCTGAGGCGACGAGGCGATCCGCAGTCCGACTTGACTGTACGCGTACGCGTTTGAACGTTCCCGACTACGTGCTGCACGGTTTGGCAGCTGCTCGTATGATGACTTATTTACTCTCGACACTATTCTGACGATGGTTACTAATTGACTGACACTATGCTGACGATGGTTGTTAACCGACTGACCAAGTTCTCTCTGATGTTGGCCCTTTTATAGCTGTTGTCCGGATCTTCCAACTTTATGAGCGCTTCGTGTACCATTCAAATTATCAAATAATAGTCGTGGGTTGATAGGCTTAACACGAAGTTTATTGTCGCTTTAAAAAACTATAATTATAATTAATAAAAGTAAATTTATATCTTATTCATTGTACCTACTTTGGTCACCGAGGCTGCCGTTAATTTGATTTGACAAAATTAAAAAATGAACAACGAAAAGACAAAGGAAAACGATAAATAGCGAAAATAGTTGCCATAAGGGCATAATTCAAACAGTGTTGCCATAGAGATAAACTTAAACGGAGTTGGTGAGTTGGTGACATTCAAAGCGAGTTTATACGTAAGTGTTTTGAGTTTATACAATGCAATTAAAATAAGTTTTATTAATGAGTGGCTGCGTTGGTAACATTCTCCCCCCCGGTATTACGATCCATGGGAGTTGATACCTCACAAGATTATCTAGGACCGCTATTTTGGCTGCTGGGCGGTGATATTCGCCGCTTGTCGTGCGCACGATGGCGCTTCTCACCTGTCCATCCTTCGCTGGAACAGTACTCGTCACTATTCCTTTCGGCCAGCAATGGCGTGGTTGGTTCGGGTCGACTATTATAACGATGTCCCCTGTTTCGATGGGCTTGGCTTTTTCAAACCAATTCGTTCGTCTAGTGAGTGAAGGTAAAACTTCCGCAACCCATCTCTTCCAGAACCTGTCTGCAAGTAGCTGTGACTGGCGCCATGAATACTTAGTGTATTTGTCTGTTACGTCAAAAACTTCTGGCGGTTTGCAGCCTGATGAGGAACCCAGCAGGAAGTGGTTTGGAGTGAGTGCTTCTTGTTCCGCGGTGTCCAGGGATAGATACGTGAGTGGTCGACTATTTACTATACTCTCAACCTCTAGCATCACATTTAAGAGAGTCTCATCCGTCATCTATCAGGTGTGATTATTTGATACAGCACGTTCTTGATTGAGCGCACCATACGCTCCCATGCCCCTCCCATGTGAGGGCTTGCAGGTGGGATGAAAGTCCACTTGGTGTTGGGACTTGTAAACTCCGCTCGAAGACACTGGAAATCTACTTGCTTATAGGCTTCACGTAGCTCTTTCTCAGCAGCTCTCAAATTGGTGCCGTTGTCGCTGTATATGTGCATAGGAGTGCCTCTTCGGGCGATCAAATTTCGTATAACAATAGCGCATGAGTTCATGCTTAAACTATGTGCTACCTCCACGTGAATAGCGCGGCATGTCAAACATGTAAAAACAGCGCCGTATCGCTTTTCTGAGCGTCTGCCAATGGTCACCAAAAATGGGCCAAAAAAGTCTATTCCAACATAAGAAAAGGGTTTTGTGAACGCTGACAAACGTGCTTGTGGTAATGACCCCATTTCCGGTGGCTTTGGAATAAGCATGCGAACTTTGCACATCTGGCAACTACTTCGAATTTTTCGTAGCAGTGTGCGTAAACTAAAAATGTGATAGATCTGGAAAATCTCATTGATCACAGTCTCGTGGTTAACATGTTTATATCGTCTATGGTACCAATCTACTAAAAGGCTTGTAATGTAGTGATCTTTGGGCATTATTATAGGGTTTTTAGTCTCGTCACCTATTATCGTAGCGTTTTCTAAACGACCCCTTATACGGATTATCATATCTTTGTCTATGAACGGGGAGTTTTCTTAGTGGACTTGGCTTAGGCAATACATAGCTGGCATTCTGAATTAGCATGCGTTTTTCCGAGGCAAAGGCTTGGGTCTGGGCAAGGCGATACAAGAATTTTTGGCTCCAAAGCAACTCATCAGTTTCCAAATGGACTTCATTATACGTTTTCGTCTCAGGCTCAGCAGATTTTTTTGATGCTATTGCTAACTGTAAGCGCGTGATAAATTTCCTTACGTAAGCCATACATCTGAGGAGGCGCTCCCATTTAGAAAATCTGGTTAAGTCGAAAATGTTGAATGTGATCTTTTCCTGTACGGCCAGCAGTTGCGCTCTGGAAGCCGCTTTGAGTTCAGCGTCTTGTTCGTTGTTTTTATCAGGTGGAGGTTTGTTAGACCACTGTTCTGCCGGCTTCCGCAGAAGTGTTGGTCCTGTAAACCATGGACTAGTTAAGTCAAAATCGGGCTGCTGGCTCCACTTGGTAGCTAAATCGGCTACATTCTGCTTTGATTGGACATAATTCCAGTTTGAGATTGCGGTCGTTTCTTGAATCTCTCATATACGGTACATGACGAACTGCTTGTACTTCCTTGGGTCTGATTGTAACCATAACAAAACCGTTTTTGAGTCAGACCAGTAATACGTCGATTCAATCTCCAAATCATGTGCTTTGATAATAGCGTTCCCTAGGCGGGCTCCAATTACCGCGGCAAGCAGTTCCATGCGAAGAATAGAAATTGGGCGCAAGGGTGCAACTTTTGTCTTAGCACAAACTAAAGATACTTCTATTTCTTTTCCACTTGCTATTCTAAAAAATGCCACTGCCGCGTATGCGCTTTCGCTAGCATCAACGAAAACATCTAGTTCTATCAAGCTTTTGTCTCGTCGTAGAAAACCAAAGTAGCATCTAGGTATGTGAACGTCTGGCACCTTGCCGAGCAGAGAAAGCCATCGTCTCCAAGCATCAACGTAAATCTCAGGTATGGTTTCGTCCCAGGAAATTCCGCTGCGCCAAATTTCTTGAAGCAGTGTTTTCATGTAAATGCAAAGAAAGACAAAAATCCTAGTGGATCAAAAATCGACATGAGGAGCCTAAGCAGCTCTCGCTTGGTTGGCAATTTGTCGCCGCACAAAATCTCCTCGCTTGCTTTAGTATATTTTAAATTGAAAGTAAATGTATCACGTGTGGTCTCCCACCACATCCCGAGTACCTTATCAGCCTCTACAACTTGCTCGACAGTTTTCCCAGCTTGACAGAATTGAGCTGAAGTTCCTGCTTCTCCAAGACACCTTGTTACCTCCGTCGAGTTCGATAGCCAATTTCGAATATGAAAATTTGCATGCTTGTGCACCTCACGAACATCTCTTGCAAGCTCGATAGCTTCTTCGACGGAGTCGACGCTATCCAGCATGTCGTCAACATAGTGTCTTTCTAAAATCGATTTAGTAGCTCTAGGATACTGATCTCTGTGCTCGTTAGCGTTTCGGTTCTTGACATAATGAGCTAGGGAAGGCGAGCAGCTTGCGCCGAAACTCATAACTTGTAAAACATAAACTTCTGGCGAAAGGCTGGAATCACCATTCCGCCACATAAATCGCTGAGATTGTTGATCATCTTTGTTAACAGCTATGCGATGAAACATTTCGCATATGTCTCCAGAGATGCCAATCTTTCCAACTCGGAAATTAAATAGCACATCAGTTAGCGATGTTAAAAGATCAGGTCCTTTTTCAAGACAACCGTTTAGTGAGATGCCATTGCATTCCGCGGCAGCATCCCACACTACTCTTATCTTTTGCGGCTTGTTTGGGTTCTTTACCACAAACAACGGTAAGTACCACCTTCGGGGGTAATGCGTGTTTACTTCAGAATCACTCAACTTGCGGATATAACCTTTCGATTCTAAGTTCTTGATATGATTTATTACTTGATCTTTTAATTTGGGGTCTTTATTCAATCTTGATTCGAAACAGGTAAGTCTGCGCATAGCTAACGCCTGGTTATCTGGCAAAATAAGATTATTTGACTTCCACAGCAATCTTGTAACGAATCGGTCACCATCTCGTTGAACGCACTCTTGTAATTTTATATTCTCGAAATGGCCTTTTTCCTGCTGTCGTGTTTCGGAATACTCATTATCAACCTTCATGTTTTCTAACATTAACTTCTGTAGGGCCACGTCATCATCGCATTCGCATATATGCAGTTGAAGATTCGCATCGATGTGCTTGAAACTACTATCTCGATCCAACTCACCATATATAGTCCAGCCCAGTCGTGTCTTGGTAGCAGCAGGTTCATCTAGCCTTCCTTCAAGGAATTTTAATGGCATCGCTACACATCTGTTATTCAGGCCAATAATGACTCTTGGAACTATATTTTGGTAGGACTCTATCGGGAGCCCCCTCAAATGCTTATATTTTTCTGTAAGCTCCGATAGCATTAATGTTTGAGATGGTAGATCAAGCTTGTTTACCGAACGCACGTCGCGCAAGGAATACTTTTTGTTCTCTTTTCCCTTGGGTGATATTTGCAAATCAACAAGTTCAGAATTTTTCTTAGTCCGAACAGTGCCGTCAGTCCACCTAAGACACAGGTCAGACCTTGTGCCTCTCACTTGAAGTTGATCCAAAACGCTTTGCTCAATTAGGGTTGGAGCTGAGCCATCGTCAAGAAATGCGTAAACATCAATGGAGGAGCTTTTGCCATATATAGTAATCGGTACAATTCTGAAAAGAATTCTTGAAGTCTGGTGCTGATGAACAGCAACGACTGCCGGCGAAGCGCAATTTTCCTCTTTAAAGCTATCAGGTTTGTGCAGAAGAGGATGATGCTTAGCTGTGCATCTGTTGACGCCGCATTCCTTGCGCTCTTGACAATGATTTAAATTGTGGCATTTTAGACATGTTCGGCAAAGCTTTTTATTGTGCACCATGTTCCATTTTTCATTGTATGATAAATTCTTAAACTTGTCACAATCTCATATTAAATGAGCTTCCCTACAAACGAAGCAGCTTGGCGATCTTGGAGGACATTCGCTTGAGTCAGTTACACCCCCGCCCTTGTCCTCATGAAAATTAAGGCGATGTGCTTTTCGCTTTTCAGAATCTGCCTGAGTCGTGTTTAAGACTGAAAATGATATTACGCTGCTGGCCGCTTCTGCAAGTTCGAAGAGCCAGTCGCTAAGAATGGTCAAATTAACACACTTAATAGGTTTTGAAAAAATCGCCCAATCGAGTCGCATTTGAGCGGGAAGCTTTTCAATAAGCTCTTGGATAAGCATGGGATTATTAAGGTGTGAGTGCAGGCCTGACACCTCTATCGTAGCAGCCATATTCTTTACTTCTAAAGAAAAGTTCACAAGCGTTTGAAGCTTATTCGGGTTTACACCTGGTGATGATCGGAGGCTTGCCAGCAAATTGTAAATAATTTGTTCTAGCCTACCAAAAGCCATACGCAAAGTAGAAATAATTTCAGGGACTAATGCTGGCAACATAAGCCTGCTACCTACATAATCAAATGCTTTCCCTTTAAGAGCCCGTTGTAGCCGGAGCAGATTCTCATCATTACTGAATCCGCACAATCTTGTAGAGTTTTCAAAACTGCTGATGAATAGGGGCCATTCTTCTGGCCGTCCACTAAAAATCGGTAAGTCTCTTGGAACTACTTGGCGCGCATATATTTGAGCTGGAATAATTGTAGCTGCCGCTGACGTTGAGCGCGCTGCGCACTCGCCTTCATGGAATGCGTTTTTAGGAAAATCTTTATTATTGCAAATTTCGGCGCCACCCCTACAGCGCATGTTTTCATCTTGTTGAGTACTTGCCTCAAAGCCCTTGTCGCCCCCACGCACTGAACCTTAACCTACCACTTCATTACCCTTCTCTGCATCGCCAATGCCATCAGCCCACTGTTCCACTCGTTGTAGCTTTTCCACAGCTGCCTCACTAAATTTACTATCGACCTCAGAATCATCTGAACCTTCTTGCATTTGCAGCAGGGCATACTTTTTTCTTATATAAATCATATTTGCATTTTTCTCTTCCTCCAGCTGCAATAATTGCAACTTTATTTCACGCTTTGCTTTGGAGGAGCCGCACTTACTTATACTTGGAGATTTGTTTTTAAGTTTCATACATACCCAAGCTCTTTGTGCTTGCAGCTGCTCACTGGGAACTGCTGCTATTGGAGACTGAAAATCCTCGCTGTGTGACACTTCAGACTGCTGCTCTTTGTCCTTCATGGTCGATATCGATGAATCGGAGCACTTTTTGCAAACCCAATATTTGTTCACAACGTCATCCGAGACTTGCACGCACTCAAAATGATACCACTCATCGCATTTGTCGCACTGAACCATCCGCATGTTATCCGGCTGCTTACAAACTGAACAACTTCCATCCTTGTTCTTATTCCGTGCACCTTGTCTTGTGCCAACCATTGCTACTAGTTGCGTCCGCGTTGAAAGCAACAGTTTGCAGTTCGTAGAAATTACTTGGAGTTTTTCTTGCTTGCTTGTCCTTGAGCAGCGCTTGCAACAAATTTTTTAAAGAATGTTGTCCGGATCTTCCAATTTTATGAGCGCTTCGTGTACCATTCAAATTATCAAATAATAGTCGTGGGTTGATAGGCTTAACACGAAGTTTATTGTCGCTTTAAAAAACTATAATTATAATTAATAAAAGTAAATTTATATCTTATTCATTGTACCTACTTTGGTCACCGATGCTGCCGTTAATTTGATTTGACAAAATTTAAAAATGAACAACGAAAAGACAAAGGAAAACGATAAATAGCGAAAATAGTTGCCATAAGGGCATAATTCAAACAGTGTTGCCATAGAGATAAACTTAAACGGAGTTGGTGAGTTGGTGACATTCAAAGCGAGTTTATACGTAAGTGTTTTGAGTTTATACAATGCAATTAAAATAAGTTTTATTAATGAGTGGCTGCGTTGGTAACAATAGCTGTCGGCTGCTTGTTCTTCCTACAAGCATGCATAGTGTTTACTTCTCCCTCTCACTTATGTGAAGTTGCTGTACTGGCCTACGTGACTTTAAGCACGCACTTGGCTGGTGGCGTGATGTCTGTACCTGGTGCATATTTATGTGTGCACATCAGCATCATCCGATTATTCCGTTATTGCTCGTGTCTCTCTCAATAAGTGGAATCCGTTGTACATGCAAATAGAGAAGTAAAAATAATTAATTGGAAGCTGACGCAATAATGACCTACCCAGCGCGAACATTATGCACTAAGGCATGAAGCGCGGATTCTGGGGTAAGGTCTTATGAATTGCATGAATTCCCTTAGGAATCAACAGAGCCCTTGTCTAACCACTATTTTCCCTACTCAATAAGAAAACTGAATGAATCCTAATATGTTTAAATTCATTTGGTTTTATTATTATTCTTTTCCTTTTACGTTCTATATTTAGCTTATTGTAAGTACTGGTCTATATTCATGAGTTCTTAACCTATAACTAATCCTAACTTATTTTCTTAATACTAAATAAATTCTTTTGGCTTTATCCAAAGCGACTGCGTTGGGTAAATACTACCCCGCTCATCTAGAGCCTACAGCGGTCGTTCCCGATCCTCGCCCCATGGTGACCCTGTCGGAAATCTAGAAAAGAACGAAAAACATTAAAACGTGTAATGGCAAAATTCACAGGGAATTTTTGACCTTACATCTCCCCCTTACTTTCGTAAGCGATAGAAGGCGTAGACGTCGCCCTTGCGGTTCATTACGACTCGGACTTGGTGCTGATCGACGCTCACCATGCATCTAAAAGGTTTGCCCGGTCTCCACAGTTGTCGCTTGGCTGCGATGAGCTCCATCAAGCGGCCATGTGGGATGTCGTCGTTGGGATGACTTGGCTCGGGCACCCATGGGCGGAACGTGTATGGGTCCATATCCGCTGGCCTGACCTCGTCCAGGTCCATCTCGCTGGGTGCCGTTAGCGACAGGCAATCATCGGTGGCTGATGGACATGATCTTTCGATCAGTTCGTCGAGTTGGATTGGCTCTGATGAGTCGCCGTCTGGCGAGCGCAAAAACGATTTTTTGTCTCGATCTGGGTGAAGCGGAAAATTGATGGCCTCGCTCTGAGCCTCTGTTAGAGTTCCCGTACCGATGGTTTGGCTAATCCAGGCGGTGCATGAGGTGTCGACGGCTGGATTACCTGTGGATCCGGCAGGGAGTTGGTGCTTCATAATGTGAGCACTCTGCTGCTCTAAAAGGCCCTCGACTATGAAGTAGCGGGGGTTGCCGTGGTAGTAGGCGCATGATGACGCGCCGCTGCAGCTGGCTTCCTGCTGGCTGGATGGATCAGCTTGTCGGCCTTGGTCGACTTCGAAGGCGTGTGGCGCGGCGTCTCTGTCGACGCTGGCTTGTGGGGCAGGCAAGCCCTGGGTTGGAGCAAAATGAATGACCCCTTGCTTGCGTTGCGGTGTAGTGGTTGTGCTCACTGGGTGGTTTGCATCCTGCTGACGACTGAGGAGTGGGCTGCTGGCGTGATCGCTCTGGCCGTCCGATGTATCTGAATCGGACGAGGTTGACGTTGACGTCGTCGTTGTTGTCTCACTCGACGTTAAACTATCACGCCGAAGTCGACGTGAAGCTGGCCGTTTCGTCGTTGATTGACTTCCTACATCTGGCGTGGAGGTGTCGACAGCCTCGGCTAACCCTGGTAAGTATAAGCGCGGCAGGCTGGCACGAACTGGTTCGCTTACGAGGCTTTGTATGAGCTGAGCGAGTTCGAGACGCTTTCTGGCTGCTGCCTCTGGTGGGAACCACGATCTACCAACCTTTCGCAAGTCTTGGTCAGGATTGCGCAGGAACATGTTGACGAAATGAAGCACAAATGCCCCACAATCGCTACTGTTCGTTTGTTGCGGCGCTTTCACCACATAGTATGGCATGAATTCCTCATCCCACACCATGTTCGACGATTCAGGGAAAGTTGAGTTCCATACGCATTGGAAATACCCTCTCAGTACTGGGGCAACGTGGTCTCGGGGCTTGTTGTCCAAGGAATCTAGGACCCAGATCCAGGCGAGTTGGTTGGAGGCGTTCGGTCTCTGTTTCAGGCAAACGATGGCCACATACCAATGATATGCCTCATTTATTGGCACGATGACGTAGCGCTTGTGACACAGCTGTACCCTCTTGGTCCAACGTCGGACGCGTTCGTAACGCCCCTGTGGCGTCTCATCACCGCCTGGTCGTATGAGCTGGTCGAAGAAGTGGGTACTAAAAATGTATACGTCTGCTTGTAATTGAGGCGACTGTTGGGTGACTAACCATTTCAGGAACACGTCGATCAGTGTATCGTTCAAGAACAGTCCGCACTCAATTCGCCCATAATCGTGGTTGTAAATCGTGATGCTGCCAGGCCCTGGGGGGTAATTCAGGATTACCTTCGATTCAACTTTTCTTCGCAAAACTTTTCTTCGATTACGCTGGGCCTGGCGCTCCCGGTGGAGCAATCTCTCGCGCGTTTCATGGTAGTTGTTTTTTTTTTCACTGGCACTGTAGTGTGGCGATTATACGTTCGGCCCTGTGTTTTCCTCAATTGGTGCAACGAAAATCAGTTTTTTTTTTTCTTGTATATTTTCCTTTTTTTTTTCCTTTTTAAATGTTCAAAAGCTTTCAATGAATTGGTTTAATTTCCACACACACTTGTTGACTACTAGTTGTCGGTTTGAGTTTTGATTTAATTTAACGACTCAGTACTACGAGCGTCATGTTAACAACTTTGCGATAGACTCTGCAGGGTTGTAGATGACTTTTCGTGTGCATGGTAAGTTGACGTTTACATGTAACTTGAGGTTGGTGGTGTGAGTCAATCAATTTCAAACACGAGAATCTTGAGCACGCAATTATGTCAGCCTCAAAATGATGATAGGCACAACATACTGCCCGTGTGGAAAAAGTAATATATTATATTAACTGAATTTTCGCCACGAAAATAGTCGACGTGTATAATTGCGCTGGTATTTTCGCTGACGCAGGAGCCGCACATCGTGGGTAACATGATTATGGTTGACATGTTGGTCTGCTAGCGTAGAAATGTTCGACAGTGGCTGTCCTTGGCAGTTGTTTGCGCGGTTGCTGCCGCGGGTTGGTCGAATTTTGCACAATGATAGTCGCCACTTGGCAGTTGTTTGCGCGGTTGCTGCCGCGATCTCTCGCAGTTGTTTGTCGCAGTTGCTGCTGCGCTTTGGCCGACTTTTCATCCGTCCTAGTCGCCAGCTGGCAATTGTTTAAGCGGTTGCTGCCGCGATCTCTCGCAGTTGTTTGTCGCAGTTGCTGCTGCGCTTTGGCCGACTTTTCATCCGTCCTAGTCGCCAGCTGGCAGTTGTTTAAGCGGTTGCTGCCGCCACTGGCAGTTGTTTCGGCGGGTGCTGCCGCGTCGAGCAGTTGTTTAAGCGGTTGCTGCCGCCACTGGCATTTGTTTCAGCGGGTGCTGCCGCCACTGGCAGTTGTTTCAGCGGGTGCTGCCACGTCTCCCGCAGTTGTTTCCGCGGTTGCTGCCGCGTCTGGCAGTTGTTTCCGTGGTTGCTGCCGCATCTCCCGCAGTTGTTTCCGCGGTTGCTGCTGCGTCTCCCGCAGTTGTTTCCGCGGTTGCTCCCGCGTCTGGCAGTTGTTTCCGCGGTTGCTGCCGCGTCTGGCAGTTGTTTCCGCGGTTGCTGCCGCGTCTGGCAGTTGTTTAAGCGGTTGCTGCCGCGTCTGGCAGTTGTTTAAGCGGTTGCTGCCGTCACTGGCAGTTGTTTCAGCGGGTGCTGCCGCCACTGGCAGTTGTTTCAGCGGGTGCTGCCGCGTCTGGCAGTTGTTTCAGCGGGTGCTGCCGCCACTGGCAGTTGTTTCAGCGGGTGCTGCCGCGTCTGGCAGTTGCTTAAGCGGTTGCTGCCACCACTGGCAGTTGTTTTAGCGTGTGCTGCCGCGTCTGGCAGTTGTTTAAGCAGTTGCTGCCGCCACTGGTCCGAGGCTAAAATTATTATTTCATTTTGGTCAAGTGACTCGTCATAAAACTTTTTAAGTTCACTTACGTGTGCTTTCCGGCTACGTGGCTCACCTTTTCGTTTCACTTGGACGATGACTGGCGAAATGTACCCCGTGACACAGTAAGGTCCCTCGAATTTCGGAGCTAACTTGGCTGCAAAGTTATTGACGGCACTGGATAGCGGGTGCCTTCTGACTTGGACTAGTTCACCGACTGCTGGCTTCCAGTGACGACGACGCAAATTATAATGGCGTGCTTGGTCGTGAGAGGCTTGACAAAGTTTTCGGCGAACGATCTCGAAGATCTCCTGCAACTGCTGAGCACGTGCTGCTGGTGTCTGTAATTCTCGACCCGTTCCAAACGTGTGTTCGTCATACAGAGCGCCTGGTAGTCGCGGTTCGCGACCTTGTACCAGGAAAGCAGGGCTATAGCCGCTGACGTCAGACTTACTGCTGTTGATGGCTAGCATGAGTTCTGGGAGGTGCTCATCCCAGTTTTTATGTTGGTCTGCGCTGAATTGGGCTATCATCGTTTTTAACGTTTTGTTGGTGCGTTCCGTAGGGTTTTCTTGGGGCGTGTATGGTGCGGTAAATTGCTGTTTGGTACAAATCTCTTGCATAAATTTTCTGAATGAGCGGCTCGTAAATTGGGTGCCATTATCCGTGATGATAACTTTTGGGGCACCGAAACGAGAAAGAATACGCTCTCTAAAACCCTTCCGCAAGCTGTCATTGGTAGCTTTTGGTAGAGGAATGGCCTCGGTCCACTTACTGAACTTATCGAAAAAGACCAATATCATGGTGTTCCCGTGTTTGGAACGCGGCAAGGGTCCGACAAAGTCTGCGCAGACAACAGACCAATGTTCGTCGGCAATACGCGTTAACATTTTACCCGCTGGGGCCTGCTGGCTCAGCTTGTATCGCTGGCAGTTTGAGCAGCGCCTCACATATTTACTCACGTCCCTGAAGAGACCCTGCCAATAATACCGACTAGCCACTCTCGCAATCGTTTTTCTAATTCTGAGGTGGCCTGCGCTGGGCTGGTCATGGTTCTCCTCCATAACCCTGGCACGTAAATGTGTTGGTACGCATAGCTTCCAGGGGGCGGAATCTTCGTCGCCTATTTGATTGGGTATATGGCGATATAAGTGGCCATTCTCTTCTAAATAATCCGCAAACTTTTCGGGATTTTCTTTTATTTCTCTTTTTCGCTTTTCTAGCCAGCGGCAATGTTGAGTGTTTTCTATCGCTTCTGTTACCTTGCATAAATTCTCTAGCGGCTGTCGGGACAGTGCGTCAGCGACCACATTAAATTTTCCTCGTCGGTATTGGACCTCAAAGCTATATTGCTGTAATTCGAGTGCCCACCGCGCTATGCGTCCTGATGGACTCTCTATAGAGTTGAGCCATTTTAAAGACAGGTGATCCGTGATGACAATGAACTTATACCCTTCGAGGTAACACCGCATTTTCCTGATGCCCCAAACTATGGCCAAGCACTCCTTCTCGGTGGGGCTATAGTTTTTCTCTGCTGGGATCAGGTGTCGGCTGGCATAAGCTATGACACGTTCCACGCCATCGAAATCTTGTGTCAAGACCGCTCCGAGCCCGTAATCGCTCGCATCCGTTTGAAGCACGAAGGTCTTACTGAAGTCTGGACATGCTAGTACTGGGGCTTGCGTGAGTTTATCTTTTAAGTTGTCGAACGCTTGTTGTTGCTCAGGTCCCCATCGCCAATGCTTACCCTTCTTCAGCAGTAGAGTCATTGGGTGGACAATGGAAGCGAGTCTGGCACGAATCGTCTATACCATGACGCTACTCCGAGGCATCGGCGAAACTCTCATAGACTTGTGGGTGGTGTAAGCTGTTTTATAGCGGCAACCTTGTCCGGGTCAGTATAGATTCCATTTTCGCTTACCACATGCCCAAGATATTTAGTCTCCGCACGGAAAAATTCACATTTTTCTACATTTAGCTTTAGATTCGCTGCCCGCAGTCGCCGGAACACTTCTTTTAAATTCTGCAGGTGTTCCTCTTCTGAGCCACCCGTGACGATAATATCGTCGAGATATGCAAACGCAAATGGTTCAAGTTCTGGCCCGATCACCTTATCTAACGCCCTCTAGAATGTGGCGGGCGCCGAGTGCAGCCCAAAAGGCATCACGCGCCACTGAAATAAACCACGTCCTGGCACAGTGAAGGCTGTATACTGCTTGCTGTGGTGATCCATCGGGATCTGCCAGTACCCATTTTTTAGGTCGAGACTGCTTATGTATTTTGCGTTACGCAGCCGATCCAAAATGTGGTTAATTTGCGGCAGTGGGTATGTATCAGCAACAGACTTTGCGTTCAACTGGCGGTAGTCCACGCAGAGTCTCCAGGTGCTCGATCTCTTCTTCACCAGTACTATCGGTGCACTATGCGGACTATGTGACGGCTCTATGCACCCCTTCTCCAGCAACTCATCGATCTCTCTATTGATGATGTCTTGCATGGCCGGATTCCGGGGGAAATACCGCTGCTTTAAAGGTCGGTCGTCCAACATGACGATCTTATGGCGAGTAATGTTAGCTGGTCCTTGGAGCTTACTTAATTTCTCGAGTTCCTTTTGTAGAAATTTGTTTACGTGCTCTGGCAACCTTTTGGGTTCTTCGCTTATGGTCGTGCATGCTGCTGGGCTTTGGCCGAGTTGTTCGGTGGCTCGAAGACATATCGTCTGTCCGCCGCAGGTGAGTGTCGCCTCTGCCTTTAGTAGGAAGTCCATCCCGAGCAAGAGGTCATCGGCGACCCCGGGGAGGATAAGCAGAGGTAATTCACACCGGCTGGCTCCCATTTCAATTGTGACGATCAGAGTTTCGTTTACGACTTTGAGTGAACCGTCGGCCAGGCGTACGTTGGTGGGTATGAGCTGGCGGTTGGATGTTGTTCTTATTTTGTCTGCTATGGTTTGACTGGCGAAGCTTCTGGTAGCCCCTGCATCGATTGCTGCCTCTACGCGGTGTGACCCTATAGTGACCTGGGCGCAAATTCTGCGGTCGTCGAATTTCAGGCACTTGGGTTCTTCCGAGGATGTTACTGGCTGGACTCGGTTTTGATCGAGTCCTCTGGCATTTCCCGATGGCTGTTGTTGGCGACCGCTAGTGGTGGCCCCACCGCGGGGTCCTCCTTTTCTGCGATGATACCGTTTTGAGTTGCGGTTGCCCGGTTCGTCGTAACCTTGCTGGCCGCATTTTCGACATGTATGACTTGGACTCGTTGTGTTCGAGGATTTGTGTTGTTCAGGCGGAGGGTGGTTCTGCTGTTCACCCCTAGGCTGAACTGGCACGCTCTCTTGTGGGGAGTTCTGACTGGCTAGTCGATGGTATTCGTCTTTATTGCGTGGCCCACTGCCTAAAGGATTATTATCGCCTTTAATAATTTCATAGTCCTCGGCCAGTGCCTCAAGTTCTTCAAACGTAGTAAAGTCTCGACGTCGAATATATAATTGATATTCTTGCCTACAATTCCGAAATACACGTTCCAGCTTCTCCTCTTCGGTCTGATTTGCATGCCGCATGAGGTCTATAAGTTGCAAGCTGTATTCTTTAAATCTCTCTCGAGGCCCTTGCATCCTGCCTCGTATTTGGTCCTCTAGTCGCTCAAAGAACCGACCTGGTAAAAAGTAGGTCAAGAATTTTGTCTTGAAGTTATGCCATGAGTCACATCCTTTTTTATTATTACGCCACCAAGTGAGGGCTCCGCCCTTCAATAGCTCTGGCGTTGTTCTGGGTAGGTGATCCTTATCCAGACTGTACACAATTGCGAGCTCTTCCACCCTTTCGATAAATTCAATGGGGTCCTGGCCCCCTTCGAACCTAACCGTCCACTTTCGTACGCGGTCCATAGTGTTGCTGTATGCCGTGGCAACCTTGTGGCTACTTCCACTTGCTTGCGTACCTGACACGATTATCTGTTTTGGCGGGTCTTCTTGGCTAAGCATGCCTGACATGGTTGGTACCCCTAAGTGACGAGGCGAAGTCGATCTCTTGTCCGAATGCTTCGCTTCTAATTCTTGTAGGCGCTTTTCTAGCTGTGGGTCGTCACTGCCTTCTGTAACTATGGCGGAAAACCGCTTGCGCAATTCTTCAACTGTTCCTTCGTCGCT
This sequence comes from Coremacera marginata, assembly GCA_914767935.1. Lineage (NCBI taxonomy): Eukaryota > Metazoa > Arthropoda > Insecta > Diptera > Sciomyzidae > Coremacera > Coremacera marginata. Next base: position 94,497,198 of record OU612047.1, on the reverse strand, counting down.
ATACCCGAACTCTTGTGCATAGATGACAAGGTCATCCTTTCGAAGGGAGTAAATCCAGGACATCTTAACCATTCTAATGTCCGCTCAACTCGTCACTGGTTAATAGAAAATATTTGCTTTTCCTCTAATCCCGCTGTACTACCGAATGCTTATCGTTTAGTATTCGGTGGAGTATGAAAAACGCTAAAACCCAAAAAATTTAAGCCATTACCTGTATTAGTCTCTGAAATAAAAGTTTGTAATTAATTTATAATAATTGCTAACAATGTAGTTAGCTACTAACGGGCCCTTTATATCGAGTTTGTTTATAATAATAATGGCATAGAATTATTTTATCTATGCTTACTCGATTAACGCATGCAAGGAACAATGTAGTTTTTTTTTTCTACTACCCTTGGCTTGTCCTTGACCATGCGGCGAGGATGTAGTCGCCTTCAACTACTTTCGACTCGCTTTTTACCCGGGAACGACACTGTAGTTCTTTTAACTACTTTACCCAATTCACCTTACGGTCAGTGTGCCAACAATCGCTTTAGTTTTTTAGCCATAAAATAGTTATTATCTTGAACTGAGGCTAAGTCTTTAATTTAGCACGTTTTATTGGTTTTGATTTAGTGTCCCTGCTCGGGCGCCATTGTGACGATGCTTTTCCAGGCCGAGGTGTGGCTCGCCGGATTCCAAAGTTCGTGACAAATATTTCTATGATATCGGACACTAAATCAAAACACTGTTCAGATTTTACTTCAAGATAACAATCTTTATTTAATAATATGGCTTATAACTAAACTTAGAAATTACCCTAGGTCTAACCAAAATCTTCACAGAAAATTTATCTTAAATAGTAATTAAATAGTGATAATCATAAAGGAAAGGATAATTGGTGTCCTGCAAGACAGCGCATCGACTGAGGAGATATTTCGACTACAACCCCAGACGATGGCCGAAGAAATATGAAGTCGTGATTCACTGAAGGGAACTGGCGAATCGACTGAGGAGATATTTCGACTACAACCCCAGACGATGGCCGAAGAAATGTTAAATAGGGATCTATGGCAAAAGGCTGGCGAATCGACTGAGGAGATATTTCGACTACAACCCCAGACGATGGCCGAAGAAAATATGAATGTTGAATATGTAAACGTTAATAACAAAATGAAATTAATAATAAAGTAATTCTATATATATCTGATCGAAGCAAAAGGTAAATTTAATTCAGTTAGATTCAGGACTATTTGGATTAGGATGCAGTTGGCCTAACTGGGGAGATATTTCGACTACAACCCCAGTGTCGGCTGACAGGTTGATTTATGGCGGAAAAGGGGGAAATTTCTATGACCAGGCTGAAGAGATGTTTCGACTACAACCCCAGCTTGATCAAAGAAAGGATAGGTAAGGAGGGTTAAGGTGGTGCTAGGTCTCGCTTGACTTTAGCGATTAACTCAGATCTAAACAATACACTAAATAACTATATAATGTGAAATAAATATATAATGTGAAGCTGATACTCTTTTCCTGGGTGGTTTCTTATAGTTGGCGGCGCTTGTTGACGTCTGTGTCAGTGTCGCAATCCATAAAAGCGACTGAAGTCATGGAGGCAGCGCTGCGTGCTGCGGGGATTCGGCGGCGCTTCTGCCGGCGTTGGCGGCGCAGTCCACTTGGCGTCTCTGTAGATGCTGGCTGTGCGGCTTGCGTGACGTTCTTATCGACGTCGAAGGCTCAGGCGCATTCTAGGCGTCAGCTGAGGCGACGAGGCGATCCGCAGTCCGACTTGACTGTACGCGTACGCGTTTGAACGTTCCCGACTACGTGCTGCACGGTTTGGCAGCTGCTCGTATGATGACTTATTTACTCTCGACACTATTCTGACGATGGTTACTAATTGACTGACACTATGCTGACGATGGTTGTTAACCGACTGACCAAGTTCTCTCTGATGTTGGCCCTTTTATAGCTGTCGGCTGCTTGTTCTTCCTACAAGCATGCATAGTGTTTACTTCTCCCTCTCACTTATGTGAAGTTGCTGTACTGGCCTACGTGACTTTAAGCACGCACTTGGCTGGTGGCGTGATGTCTGTACCTGGTGCATATTTATGTGTGCACATCAGCATCATCCGATTATTCCGTTATTGCTCGTGTCTCTCTCAATAAGTGGAATCCGTTGTACATGCAAATAGAGAAGTAAAAATAATTAATTGGAAGCTGACGCAATAATGACCTACCCAGCGCGAACATTATGCACTAAGGCATGAAGCGCGGCTTCTGGGGTAAGGTCTTATGAATTGCATGAATTCCCTTAGGAATCAACAGAGCCCTTGTCTAACCACTATTTTCCCTACTCAATAAGAAAACTAAATGAATCCTAATATGTTTAAATTCATTTGGTTTTATTATTATTCTTTTCCTTTTACGTTCTATATTTAGCTTATTGTAAGTACTGGTCTATATTCATGAGTTCTTAACCTATAACTAGTCCTAACTTATTTTCTTAATACTAAATAAATTCTTTTGGCTTTATCCAAAGCGACTGCGTTGGGTAAATTCTACCCCGCTCATCTAGAGCCTACAGCGGTCGTTCCCGATGGGTGGTTACGGCGTGTCGTGTGAGTGTGGAGCGCATCCTCGCCCCATGGTGACCCTGTCGGAAATCTAGAAAAGAACGAAAAACATTAAAACATGTAATGGCAAAATTCACAGGGAATTTTTGTCCTTACATCTCCCCCTTACTTTCGTAAGCGATAGAAGGCGTAGACGTCGCCCTTGCGGTTCATTACGACTCGGACTTGGTGCTGATCGACGCTCACCATGCATCTAAGAGGTTTGCCCGGTCTCCACAGTTGTCGCTTGGCTGCGATGAGCTCCATCAAGCGGCCATGTGGGATGTTGTCGTTGGGATGACTTGGCTCGGGCACCCATGGGCGGAACGTGTATGGGTCCATATCCGCTGGCCTGACCTCGTCCAGGTCCATCTCGCTGGGTGTCGTTAGCGACAGGCAATCATCGGTGGCTGATGGACATGATCTTTCGATCAGTTCGCCGAGTTGGATTGGCTCTGATGAGTTGCCGTCTGGCGAGCGCAAAAACGATTTTTTGTCTCGATCTGGGTGAAGCGGAAAATTGATGGCCTCGCTCTGAGCCTCTGTTAGAGTTCCCGTACCGATGGTTTGGCTAATCCAGGCGGTGCATGAGGTGTCGACGGCTGGATTACCTGTGGATCCGGCAGGGAGTTGGTGCTTCATAATGTGAGCACTCTGCTGCTCTAAAAGGCCCTCGACTATGAAGTAGCGGGGGTTGCCGTGGTAGTAGGCGCATGATGACGCGCCGCTGCAGCTGGCTTCCTGCTGGCTGGATGGATCAGCTTGTCGGCCTTGGTCGACTTCGAAGGCGTGTGGCGCGGCGTCTCTGTCGACGCTGGCTTGTGGGGCAGGCAAGCCCTGGGTTGGAGCAAAATGAATGACCCCTTGCTTGCGTTGCGGTGTAGTGGTTGTGCTCACTGGGTGGTTTGCATCCTGCTGACGACTGAGGAGTGGGCTGCTGGCGTGATCGCTCTGGCCGTCCGATGTATCTGAATCGGACGAGGTTGACGTTGACGTCGTCGTTGTTGTCTCACTCGACGTTAAACTATCACGCCGAAGTCGACGTGAAGCTGGCCGTTTCGTCGTTGATTGACTTTCTACATCGGGCGTGGAGGTGTCGACAGCCTCGGCTAACCCTGGTAAGTATAAGCGCGGCAGGCTGGCACGAACTGGTTCGCTTACGAGGCTTTGTATGAGCTGAGCGAGTTCGAGACGCTTTCTGGCTGCTGCCTCTGGTGGGAACCACGATCTACCAACCTTTCGCAAGTCTTGGTCAGGATTGCGCAGGAACATGTTGACGAAATGAAGCACAAATGCCCCACAATCGCTACTGTTCGTTTGTTGCGGCGCTTTCACCACATAGTATGGCATGAATTCCTCATCCCACACCATGTTCGACGATTCAGGGAAAGTTGAGTTCCATACGCATTGGAAATACCCTCTCAGTACTGGGGCAACGTGGTCTCGGGGCTTGTTGTCCAAGGAATCTAGGACCCAGATCCAGGCGAGTTGGTTGGAGGCGTTCGGTCTCTGTTTCAGGCAAACGATGGCCACATACCAATGATATGCCTCATTTATTGGCACGATGACGTAGCGCTTGTGACACAGCTGTACCCTCTTGGTCCAACGTCGGACGCGTTCGTAACGCCCCTGTGGCGTCTCATCACCGCCTGGTCGTATGAGCTGGTCGAAGAAGTGGGTACTAAAAATGTATACGTCTGCTTGTAATTGAGGCGACTGTTGGGTGACTAACCATTTCAGGAACACGTCGATCAGTGTATCGTTCAAGAACAGTCCGCACTCAATTCGCCCATAATCGTGGTTGTAAATCGTGATGCTGCCAGGCCCTGGGGGGTAATTCAGGATTACCTTCGGTTCAACTTTTCTTCGCAAAACTTTTCTTCGATTACGCTGGGCCTGGCGCTCCCGGTGGAGCAATCTCTCGCGCGTTTCATGGTAGTTGTTTTTTTTTTCACTGGCACTGTAGTGTGGCGATTATACGTTCGGCCCTGTGTTTTCCTCAATTGGTGCAACGAAAATCAGTTTTTTTTTTCTTGTATATTTTCCTTTTTTTTTTCCTTTTTAAATGTTCAAAAGCTTTCAATGAATTGGTTTAATTTCCACACACACTTGTTGACTACTAGTTGTCGGTTTGAGTTTTGATTTAATTTAACGACTCAGTACTACGAGCGTCATGTTAACAACTTAGCGATAGACTCTGCAGGGTTGTAGATGACTTTTCGTGTGCATGGTAAGTTGACGTTTACATGTAACTTGAGGTTGGTGGTGTGAGTCAATCAATTTCAAACACGAGAATCTTGAGCACGCAATTATGTCAGCCTCAAAATGATGATAGGCACAACATACTGCCCGTGTGGAAAAAGTAATATATTATATTAACTGAATTTTCGCCACGAAAATAGTCGACGTGTATAATTGCGCTGGTATTTTCGCTGACGCAGGAGCCGCACATCGTGGGTAACATGATTATGGTTGACATGTTGGTCTGCTAGCGTAGAAATGTTCGACAGTGGCTGTCCTTGGCAGTTGTTTGCGCGGTTGCTGCCGCGGGTTGGTCGAATTTTGCACAATGATAGTCGCCACTTGGCAGTTGTTTGCGCGGTTGCTGCCGCGATCTCTCGCAGTTGTTTGTCGCAGTTGCTGCTGCGCTTTGGCCGACTTTTCATCCGTCCTAGTCGCCAGCTGGCAATTGTTTAAGCGGTTGCTGCCGCGATCTCTCGCAGTTGTTTGTCGCAGTTGCTGCTGCGCTTTGGCCGACTTTTCATCCGTCCTAGTCGCCAGCTGGCAGTTGTTTAAGCGGTTGCTGCCACCACTGGCAGTTGTTTCGGCGGGTGCTGCCGCGTCGAGCAGTTGTTTAAGCGGTTGCTGCCGCCACTGGCATTTGTTTCAGCGGGTGCTGCCGCCACTGGCAGTTGTTTCAGCGGGTGCTGCCACGTCTCCCGCAGTTGTTTCCGCGGTTGCTGCCGCGTCTGGCAGTTGTTTCCGTGGTTGCTGCCGCATCTCCCGCAGTTGTTTCCGCGGTTGCTGCTGCGTATCCCGCAGTTGTTTCCGCGGTTGCTGCCGCGTCTGGCAGTTGTTTCCGCGGTTGCTGCCGCGTCTGGCAGTTGTTTCCGCGGTTGCTGCCGCGTCTGGCAGTTGTTTAAGCGGTTGCTGCCGCGTCTGGCAGTTGTTTAAGCGGTTGCTGCCGTCACTGGCAGTTGTTTCAGCGGGTGCTGCCGCCACTGGCAGTTGTTTCAGCGGGTGCTGCCGCGTCTGGCAGTTGTTTCAGCGGGTGCTGCCGCCACTGGCAGTTGTTTCAGCGGGTGCTGCCGCGTCTGGCAGTTGCTTAAGCGGTTGCTGCCACCACTGGCAGTTGTTTTAGCGTGTGCTGCCGCGTCTGGCAGTTGTTTAAGCAGTTGCTGCCGCCACTGGTCCGAGGCTAAAATTATTATTTCATTTTGGTCAAGTGACTCGTCATAAAACTTTTTAAGTTCACTTACGTGTGCTTTCCGGCTACGTGGCTCACCTTTTCGTTTCACTTGGACGATGACTGGCGAAATGTACCCCGTGACACAGTAAGGTCCCTCGAATTTCGGAGCTAACTTGGCTGCAAAGTTATTGACGGCACTGGATAGCGGGTGCCTTCTGACTTGGACTAGTTCACCGACTGCTGGCTTCCAGTGACGACGACGCAAATTATAATGGCGTGCTTGGTCGTGAGAGGCTTGACAAAGTTTTCGGCGAACGATCTCGAAGATCTCCTGCAACTGCTGAGCACGTGCTGCTGGTGTCTGTAATTCTCGACCCGTTCCAAACGTGTGTTCGTCATACAGAGCGCCTGGTAGTCGCGGTTCGCGACCTTGTACCAGGAAAGCAGGGCTATAGCCGCTGACGTCAGACTTGCTGCTGTTGATGGCTAGCATGAGTTCTGGGAGGTGCTCATCCCAGTTTTTATGTTGGTCTGCGCTGAATTGGGCTATCATCGTTTTTAACGTTTTGTTGGTGCGTTCCGTAGGGTTTTCTTGGGGCGTGTATGGTGCGGTAAATTGCTGTTTGGTACCAATCTCTTGCATAAATTTTCTGAATGAGCGGCTCGTAAATTGGGTGCCATTATCCGTGATGATAACTTTTGGGGCACCGAAACGAGAAAGAATACGCTCTCTAAAACCCTTCCGCAAGCTGTCATTGGTAGCTTTTGGTAGAGGAATGGCCTCGGTCCACTTACTGAACTTATCGAAAAAGACCAATATCATGGTGTTCCCGTGTTTGGAACGCGGCAAGGGTCCGACAAAGTCTGCGCAGACAACAGACCAATGTTCGTCGGCAATACGCGTTAACATTTTACCCGCTGGGGCCTGCTGGCTCAGCTTGTATCGCTGGCAGTTTGAGCAGCGCCTCACATATTTACTCACGTCCCTGAAGAGACCCTGCCAATAATACCGACTAGCCACTCTCGCAATCGTTTTTCTAATTCTGAGGTGGCCTGCGCTGGGCTGGTCATGGTTCTCCTCCATAACCCTGGCACGTAAATGTGTTGGTACGCATAGCTTCCAGGGGGCGGAATCTTCGTCGCCTATTTGATTGGGTATATGGCGATATAAGTGGCCATTCTCTTCTAAATAATCCGCAAACTTTTCGGGATTTTCTTTTATTTCTCTTTTTCGCTTTTCTAGCCAGCGGCAATGTTGAGTGTTTTCTATCGCTTCTGTTACCTTGCATAAATTCTCTAGCGGCTGTCGGGACAGTGCGTCAGCGACCACATTAAATTTTCCTCGTCGGTATTGGACCTCAAAGCTATATTGCTGTAATTCGAGTGCCCACCGCGCTATGCGTCCTGATGGACTCTCTATAGAGTTGAGCCATTTTAAAGACAGGTGATCCGTGATGACAATGAACTTATACCCTTCGAGGTAACACCGCATTTTCCTGATGCCCCAAACTATGGCCAAGCACTCCTTCTCGGTGGGGCTATAGTTTTTCTCTGCTGGGATCAGGTGTCGGCTGGCATAAGCTATGACACGTTCCACGCCATCGAAATCTTGTGTCAAGACCGCTCCGAGCCCGTAATCGCTCGCATCCGTTTGAAGCACGAAGGTCTTACTGAAGTCTGGACATGCTAGTACTGGGGCTTGCGTGAGTTTATCTTTTAAGTTGTCGAACGCTTGTTGTTGCTCAGGTCCCCATCGCCAATGCTTACCCTTCTTCAGCAGTAGAGTCATTGGGTGGACAATGGAAGCGAAGTCTGGCACGAATCGTCTATACCATGACGCTACTCCTAGGCATCGGCGAAACTCTCATAGACTTGTGGGTGGTGTAAGCTGTTTTATAGCGGCAACCTTGTCCGGGTCAGTATAGATTCCATTTTCGCTTACCACATGCCCAAGATATTTAGTCTCCGCACGGAAAAATTCACATTTTTCTACATTTAGCTTTAGATTCGCTGCCCGCAGTCGCCGGAACACTTCTTTTAAATTCTGCAGGTGTTCCTCTTCTGAGCCACCCGTGACGATAATATCGTCGAGATATGCAAACGCAAATGGTTCAAGTTCTGGCCCGATCACCTTATCTAACGCCCTCTAGAATGTGGCGGGCGCCGAGTGCAGCCCAAAAGGCATCACGCGCCACTGAAATAAACCACGTCCTGGCACAGTGAAGGCTGTATACTGCTTGCTGTGGTGATCCATCGGGATCTGCCAGTACCCATTTTTTAGGTCGAGACTGCTTATGTATTTTGCGTTACGCAGCCGATCCAAAATGTGGTTAATTTGCGGCAGTGGGTATGTATCAGCAACAGACTTTGCGTTCAACTGGCGGTAGTCCACGCAGAGTCTCCAGGTGCTCGATCTCTTCTTCACCAGTACTATCGGTGCACTATGCGGACTATGTGACGGCTCTATGCACCCCTTCTCCAGCAACTCATCGATCTCTCTATTGATGATGTCTTGCATGGCCGGATTCCGGGGGAAATACCGCTGCTTTAAAGGTCGGTCGTCCAACATGACGATCTTATGGCGAGTAATGTTAGCTGGTCCTTGGAGCTTACTTAATTTCTCGAGTTCCTTTTGTAGAAATTTGTTTACGTGCTCTGGCAACCTTTTGGGTTCTTCGCTTATGGTCGTGCATGCTGCTGGGCTTTGGCCGAGTTGTTCGGTGGCTCGAAGACATATCGTCTGTCCGCCGCAGGTGAGTGTCGCCTCTGCCTTTAGTAGGAAGTCCATCCCGAGCAAGAGGTCATCGGCGACCCCGGGGAGGATAAGCAGAGGTAATTCACACCGGCTGGCTCCCATTTCAATTGTGACGATCAGAGTTTCGTTTACGACTTTGAGTGAACCGTCGGCCAGGCGTACGTTGGTGGGTATGAGCTGGCGGTTGGATGTTGTTCTTATTTTGTCTGCTATGGTTTGACTGGCGAAGCTTCTGGTAGCCCCTGCATCGATTGCTGCCTCTACGCGGTGTGACCCTATAGTGACCTGGGCGCAAATTCTGCGGTCGTCGAATTTCAGGCACTTGGGTTCTTCCGAGGATGTTACTGGCTGGACTCGGTTTTGATCGAGTCCTCTGGCATTTCCCGATGGCTGTTGTTGGCGACCGCTAGTGGTGGCCCCACCGCGGGGTCCTCCTTTTCTGCGATGATACCGTTTTGAGTTGCGGTTGCCCGGTTCGTCGTAACCTTGCTGGCCGCATTTTCGACATGTATGACTTGGACTCGTTGTGTTCGAGGATTTGTGTTGTTCAGGCGGAGGGTGGTTCTGCTGTTCACCCCTAGGCTGAACTGGCACGCTCTCTTGTGGGGAGTTCTGACTGGCTAGTCGATGGTATTCGTCTTTATTGCGTGGCCCACTGCCTAAAGGATTATTATCGCCTTTAATAATTTCATAGTCCTCGGCCAGTGCCTCAAGTTCTTCAAACGTAGTAAAGTCTCGACGTCGAATATATAATTGATATTCTTGCCTACAATTCCGAAATACACGTTCCAGCTTCTCCTCTTCGGTCTGATTTGCATGCCGCATGAGGTCTATAAGTTGCAAGCTGTATTCTTTAAATCTCTCTCGAGGCCCTTGCATCCTGCCTCGTATTTGGTCCTCTAGTCGCTCAAAGAACCGACCTGGTAAAAAGTAGGTCAAGAATTTTGTCTTGAAGTTATGCCATGAGTCACATCCTTTTTTATTATTACGCCACCAAGTGAGGGCTCCGCCCTTCAATAGCTCTGGCGTTGTTCTGGGTAGGTGATCCTTATCCAGACTGTACACAATTGCGAGCTCTTCCACCCTTTCGATAAATTCAATGGGGTCCTGGCCCCCTTCGAACCTAACCGTCCACTTTCGTACGCGGTCCATAGTGTTGCTGTATGCCGTGGCAACCTTGTGGCTACTTCCACACGTACCTGACACGATTATCTGTTTTGGCGGGTCTTCTTGGCTAAGCATGCCTGACATGGTTGGTACCCCTAAGTGACGAGGCGAAGTCGATCTCTTGTCCGAATGCTTCGCTTCTAATTCTTGTAGGCGCTTTTCTAGCTGTGGGTCGTCACTGCCTTCTGTAACTATGGCGGAAAACCGCTTGCGCAATTCTTCAACTGTTCCTTCGTCGCTATACCCGAACTCTTGTGCATAGATGACAAGGTCATCCTTTCGAAGGGAGTAAATCCAGGACATCTTAACCATTCTAATGTCCGCTCAACTCGTCACTGGTTAATAGAAAATATTTGCTTTTCCTCTAATCCCGCTGTACTACCGAATGCTTATCGTTTAGTATTCGGTGGAGTATGAAAAACGCTAAAACCCAAAAAATTTAAGCCATTACCTGTATTAGTCTCTGAAATAAAAGTTTGTAATTAATTTATAATAATTGCTAACAATGTTGTTAGCTACTAACGGGCCCTTTATATCGAGTTTGTTTATAATAATAATGGCATAGAATTATTTTATCTATGCTTACTCGATTAACGCATGCAAGGAACAATGTAGTTTTTTTTTTCTACTACCCTTGGCTTGTCCTTTACCATGCGGCGAGGATGTAGTCGCCTTCAACTACTTTCGACTCGCTTTTTACCCGGGAACGACACTGTAGTTCTTTTAACTACTTTACCCAATTCACCTTACGGTCAGTGTGCCAACAATCGCTTTAGTTTTTTAGCCATAAAATAGTTATTATCTTGAACTGAGGCTAAGTCTTTAATTTAGCACGTTTTATTGGTTTTGATTTAGTGTCCCTGCTCGGGCGCCATTGTGACGATGCTTTTCCAGGCCGAGGTGTGGCTCGCCGGATTCCAAAGTTCGTGACAAATATTTCTATGATATCGGACACTAAATCAAAACACTGTTCAGATTTTACTTCAAGATAACAATCTTTATTTAATAATATGGCTTATAACTAAACTTAGAAATTACCCTAGGTCTAACCAAAATCTTCACAGAAAATTTATCTTAAATAGTAATTAAATAGTGATAATCATAAAGGAAAGGATAATTGGTGTCCTGCAAGACAGCGCATCGACTGAGGAGATATTTCGACTACAACCCCAGACGATGGCCGAAGAAATATGAAGTCGTGATTCACTGAAGGGAACTGGCGAATCGACTGAGGAGATATTTCGACTACAACCCCAGACGATGGCCGAAGAAATGTTAAATAGGGATCTATGGCAAAAGGCTGGCGAATCGACTGAGGAGATATTTCGACTACAACCCCAGACGATGGCCGAAGAAAATATGAATGTTGAATATGTAAACGTTAATAACAAAATGAAATTAATAATAAAGTAATTCTATATATATCTGATCGAAGCAAAAGGTAAATTTAATTCAGTTAGATTCAGGACTATTTGGATTAGGATGCAGTTGGCCTAACTGGGGAGATATTTCGACTACAACCCCAGTGTCGGCTGACAGGTTGATTTATGGCGGAAAAGGGGGAAATTTCTATGACCAGGCTGAAGAGATGTTTCGACTACAACCCCAGCTTGATCAAAGAAAGGATAGGTAAGGAGGGTTAAGGTGGTGCTAGGTCTCGCTTGACTTTAGCGATTAACTCAGATCTAAACAATACACTAAATAACTATATAATGTGAAATAAATATATAATGTGAAGCTGATACTCTTTTCCTGGGTGGTTTCTTATAGTTGGCGGCGCTTGTTGACGTCTGTGTCAGTGTCGCAATCCATAAAAGCGACTGAAGTCATGGAGGCAGCGCTGCGTGCTGCGGGGATTCGGCGGCGCTTCTGCCGGCGTTGGCGGCGCAGTCCACTTGGCGTCTCTGTAGATGCTGGCTGTGCGGCTTGCGTGACGTTCTTATCGACGTCGAAGGCTCAGGCGCATTCTAGGCGTCAGCTGAGGCGACGAGGCGATCCGCAGTCCGACTTGACTGTACGCGTACGCGTTTGAACGTTCCCGACTACGTGCTGCACGGTTTGGCAGCTGCTCGTATGATGACTTATTTACTCTCAACACTATTCTGACGATGGTTACTAATTGACTGACACTATGCTGACGATGGTTGTTAACCGACTGACCAATTTCTCTCTGATGTTGGCCCTTTTATAGCTGTCGGCTGCTTGTTCTTCCTACAAGCATGCATAGTGTTTACTTCTCCCTCTCACTTATGTGAAGTTGCTGTACTGGCCTACGTGACTTTAAGCACGCACTTGGCTGGTGGCGTGATGTCTGTACCTGGTGCATATTTATGTGTGCACATCAGCATCATCCGATTATTCCGTTATTGCTCGTGTCTCTCTCAATAAGTGGAATCCGTTGTACATGCAAATAGAGAAGTAAAAATAATTAATTGGAAGCTGACGCAATAATGACCTACCCAGCGCGAACATTATGCACTAAGGCATGAAGCGCGGCTTCTGGGGTAAGGTCTTATGAATTGCATGAATTCCCTTAGGAATCAACAGAGCCCTTGTCTAACCACTATTTTCCCTACTCAATAAGAAAACTAAATGAATCCTAATATGTTTAAATTCATTTGGTTTTATTATTATTCTTTTCCTTTTACGTTCTATATTTAGCTTATTGTAAGTACTGGTCTATATTCATGAGTTCTTAACCTATAACTAGTCCTAACTTATTTTCTTAATACTAAATAAATTCTTTTGGCTTTATCCAAAGCGACTGCGTTGGGTAAATTCTACCCCGCTCATCTAGAGCCTACAGCGGTCGTTCCCGATGGGTGGTTACGGCGTGTCGTGTGAGTGTGGAGCGCATCCTCGCCCCATGGTGACCCTGTCGGAAATCTAGAAAAGAACGAAAAACATTAAAACATGTAATGGCAAAATTCACAGGGAATTTTTGTCCTTACATCTCCCCCTTACTTTCGTAAGCGATAGAAGGCGTAGACGTCGCCCTTGCGGTTCATTACGACTCGGACTTGGTGCTGATCGACGCTCACCATGCATCTAAGAGGTTTGCCCGGTCTCCACAGTTGTCGCTTGGCTGCGATGAGCTCCATCAAGCGGCCATGTGGGATGTTGTCGTTGGGATGACTTGGCTCGGGCACCCATGGGCGGAACGTGTATGGGTCCATATCCGCTGGCCTGACCTCGTCCAGGTCCATCTCGCTGGGTGTCGTTAGCGACAGGCAATCATCGGTGGCTGATGGACATGATCTTTCGATCAGTTCGCCGAGTTGGATTGGCTCTGATGAGTTGCCGTCTGGCGAGCGCAAAAACGATTTTTTGTCTCGATCTGGGTGAAGCGGAAAATTGATGGCCTCGCTCTGAGCCTCTGTTAGAGTTCCCGTACCGATGGTTTGGCTAATCCAGGCGGTGCATGAGGTGTCGACGGCTGGATTACCTGTGGATCCGGCAGGGAGTTGGTGCTTCATAATGTGAGCACTCTGCTGCTCTAAAAGGCCCTCGACTATGAAGTAGCGGGGGTTGCCGTGGTAGTAGGCGCATGATGACGCGCCGCTGCAGCTGGCTTCCTGCTGGCTGGATGGATCAGCTTGTCGGCCTTGGTCGACTTCGAAGGCGTGTGGCGCGGCGTCTCTGTCGACGCTGGCTTGTGGGGCAGGCAAGCCCTGGGTTGGAGCAAAATGAATGACCCCTTGCTTGCGTTGCGGTGTAGTGGTTGTGCTCACTGGGTGGTTTGCATCCTGCTGACGACTGAGGAGTGGGCTGCTGGCGTGATCGCTCTGGCCGTCCGATGTATCTGAATCGGACGAGGTTGACGTTGACGTCGTCGTTGTTATCTCACTCGACGTTAAACTATCACGCCGAAGTCGACGTGAAGCTGGCCGTTTCGTCGTTGATTGACTTTCTACATCTGGCGTGGAGGTGTCGACAGCCTCGGCTAACCCTGGTAAGTATAAGCGCGGCAGGCTGGCACGAACTGGTTCGCTTACGAGGCTTTGTATGAGCTGAGCGAGTTCGAGACGCTTTCTGGCTGCTGCCTCTGGTGGGAACCACGATCTACCAACCTTTCGCAAGTCTTGGTCAGGATTGCGCAGGAACATGTTGACGAAATGAAGCACAAATGCCCCACAATCGCTACTGTTCGTTTGTTGCGGCGCTTTCACCACATAGTATGGCATGAATTCCTCATCCCACACCATGTTCGACGATTCAGGGAAAGTTGAGTTCCATACGCATTGGAAATACCCTCTCAGTACTGGGGCAACGTGGTCTCGGGGCTTGTTGTCCAAGGAATCTAGGACCCAGATCCAGGCGAGTTGGTTGGAGGCGTTCGGTCTCTGTTTCAGGCAAACGATGGCCACATACCAATGATATGCCTCATTTATTGGCACGATGACGTAGCGCTTGTGACACAGCTGTACCCTCTCGGTCCAACGTCGGACGCGTTCGTAACGCCCCTGTGGCGTCTCATCACCGCCTGGTCGTATGAGCTGGTCGAAGAAGTGGGTACTAAAAATGTATACGTCTGCTTGTAATTGAGGCGACTGTTGGGTGACTAACCATTTCAGGAACACGTCGATCAGTGTATCGTTCAAGAACAGTCCGCACTCAATTCGCCCATAATCGTGGTTGTAAATCGTGATGCTGCCAGGCCCTGGGGGGTAATTCAGGATTACCTTCGGTTCAACTTTTCTTCGCAAAACTTTTCTTCGATTACGCTGGGCCTGGCGCTCCCGGTGGAGCAATCTCTCGCGCGTTTCATGGTAGTTGTTTTTTTTTTTCACTGGCACTGTAGTGTGGCGATTATACGTTCGGCCCTGTGTTTTCCTCAATTGGTGCAACGAAAATCAGTTTTTTTTTTCTTGTATATTTTCCTTTTTTTTTTCCTTTTTAAATGTTCAAAAGCTTTCAATGAATTGGTTTAATTTCCACACACACTTGTTGACTACTAGTTGTCGGTTTGAGTTTTGATTTAATTTAACGACTCAGTACTACGAGCGTCATGTTAACAACTTTGCGATAGACTCTGCAGGGTTGTAGATGACTTTTCGTGTGCATGGTAAGTTGACGTTTACATGTAACTTGAGGTTGGTGGTGTGAGTCAATCAATTTCAAACACGAGAATCTTGAGCACGCAATTATGTCAGCCTCAAAATGATGATAGGCACAACATACTGCCCGTGTGGAAAAAGTAATATATTATATTAACTGAATTTTCGCCACGAAAATAGTCGACGTGTATAATTGCGCTGGTATTTTCGCTGACGCAGGAGCCGCACATCGTGGGTAACATGATTATGGTTGACATGTTGGTCTGCTAGCGTAGAAATGTTCGACAGTGGCTGTCCTTGGCAGTTGTTTGCGCGGTTGCTGCCGCGGGTTGGTCGAATTTTGCACAATGATAGTCGCCACTTGGCAGTTGTTTGCGCGGTTGCTGCCGCGATCTCTCGCAGTTGTTTGTCGCAGTTGCTGCTGCGCTTTGGCCGACTTTTCATCCGTCCTAGTCGCCAGCTGGCAATTGTTTAAGCGGTTGCTGCCGCGATCTCTCGCAGTTGTTTGTCGCAGTTGCTGCTGCGCTTTGGCCGACTTTTCATCCGTCCTAGTCGCCAGCTGGCAGTTGTTTAAGCGGTTGCTGCCGCCACTGGCAGTTGTTTCGGCGGGTGCTGCCGCGTCGGGCAGTTGTTTAAGCGGTTGCTGCCGCCACTGGCATTTGTTTCAGCGGGTGCTGCCGCCACTGGCAGTTGTTTCAGCGGGTGCTGCCACGTCTCCCGCAGTTGTTTCCGCGGTTGCTGCCGCGTCTGGCAGTTGTTTCCGTGGTTGCTGCCGCATCTCCCGCAGTTGTTTCCGCGGTTGCTGCTGCGTCTCCCGCAGTTGTTTCCGCGGTTGCTGCCGCGTCTGGCAGTTGTTTCCGCGGTTGCTGCCGCGTCTGGCAGTTGTTTCCGCGGTTGCTGCCGCGTCTGGCAGTTGTTTAAGCGGTTGCTGCCGCGTCTGGCAGTTGTTTAAGCGGTTGCTGCCGTCACTGGCAGTTGTTTCAGCGGGTGCTGCCGCCACTGGCAGTTGTTTCAGCGGGTGCTGCCGCGTCTGGCAGTTGTTTCAGCGGGTGCTGCCACCACTGGCAGTTGTTTCAGCGTGTGCTGCCGCGTCTGGCAGTTGTTTAAGCAGTTGCTGCCGCCACTGGTCCGAGGCTAAAATTATTATTTCATTTTGGTCAAGTGACTCGTCATAAAACTTTTTAAGTTCACTTACGTGTGCTTTCCGGCTACGTGGCTCACCTTTTCGTTTCACTTGGACGATGACTGGCGAAATGTACCCCGTGACACAGTAAGGTCCCTCGAATTTCGGAGCTAACTTGGCTGCAAAGTTATTGACGGCACTGGATAGCGGGTGCCTTCTGACTAGGACTAGTTCACCGACTGCTGGCTTCCAGTCACGACGACGCAAATTATAATGGCGTGCTTGGTCGTGAGAGGCTTGACAAAGTTTTCGGCGAACGATCTCGAAGATCTCCTGCAACTGCTGAGCACGTGCTGCTGGTGTCTGTAATTCTCGACCCGTTCCAAACGTGTGTTCGTCATACAGAGCGCCTGGTAGTCGCGGTTCGCGACCTTGTACCAGGAAAGCAGGGCTATAGCCGGTGACGTCAGACTTGCTGCTGTTGATGGCTAGCATGAGTTCTGGGAGGTGCTCATCCCAGTTTTTATGTTGGTCTGCGCTGAATTGGGCTATCATCGTTTTTAACGTTTTGTTGGTGCGTTCCGTAGGGTTTTCTTGGGGCGTGTATGGTGCGGTAAATTGCTGTTTGGTACCAATCTCTTGCATAAATTTTCTGAATGAGCGGCTCGTAAATTGGGTGCCATTATCCGTGATGATAACTTTTGGGGCACCGAAACGAAAGAATACGCTCTCTAAAACCCTTCCGCAAGCTGTCATTGGTAGCTTTTGGTAGAGGAATGGCCTCGGTCCACTTACTGAACTTATCGAAAAAGACCAATATCATGGTGTTCCCGTGCTTGGAACGCGGCAAGGGTCCGACAAAGTCTGCGCAGACAACAGACCAAGGTTCGTCGGCAATACGCGTTAACATTTTACCCGCTGGGGCCTGCTGGCTCAACTTGTATCGCTGGCAGTTTGAGCAGCGCCTCACATATTTACTCACGTCCCTGAAGAGACCCTGCCAATAATACCGACTAGCCACTCTCGCAATCGTTTTTCTAATTCTGAGGTGGCCTGCGCTGGGCAGGTCATGGTTCTCCTCCATAACCCTGGCACGTAAATGTGTTGGTACGCATAGCTTCCAGGGGGCGGAATCTTCGTCGCCTATTTGATTGGGTATATGGCGATATAAGTGGCCATTCTCTTCTAAATAATCCGCAAACTTTTCGGGATTTTCTTTTATTTCTCTTTTTCGCTTTTCTAGCCAGCGGCAATGTTGAGTGTTTTCTATCGCTTCTGTTACCTTGCATAAATTCTCTAGCGGCTGTCGGGACAGTGCGTCAGCGACCACATTAAATTTTCCTCGTCGGTATTGGACCTCAAAGCTATATTGCTGTAATTCGAGGGCCCACCGCGCTATGCGTCCTGATGGACTCTCTATAGAGTTGAGCCATTTTAAAGACAGGTGATCCGTGATGACAATGAACTTATACCCTTCGAGGTAACACCGCATTTTCCTGATGCCCCAAACTATGGCCAAGCACTCCTTCTCGGTGGGGCTATAGTTTTTCTCTGCTGGGATCAGGTGTCGGCTGGCATAAGCTATGACACGTTCCACGCCATCGAAATCTTGTGTCAAGACCGCTCCGAGCCCGTAATCGCTCGCATCCGTTTGAAGCACGAAGGTCTTACTGAAGTCTGGACATGCTAGTACTGGGGCTTGCGTGAGTTTATCTTTTAAGTTGTCGAACGCTTGTTGTTGCTCAGGTCCCCATCGCCAATGCTTACCCTTCTTCAGCAGTAGAGTCATTGGGTGGACAATGGAAGCGAAGTCTGGCACGAATCGTCTATACCATGACGCTACTCCTAGGCATCGGCGAAACTCTCATAGACTTGTGGGTGGTGTAAGCTGTTTTATAGCGGCAACCTTGTCCGGGTCAGTATAGATTCCATTTTCGCTTACCACATGCCCAAGATATTTAGTCTCCGCACGGAAAAATTCACATTTTTCTACATTTAGCTTTAGATTCGCTGCCCGCAGTCGCCGGAACACTTCTTTTAAATTCTGCAGTTGTTCCTCTTCTGAGCCACCCGTGACGATAATATCGTCGAGATATGCAAACGCAAATGGTTCAAGTTCTGGCCCGATCACCTTATCTAACGCCCTCTGGAATGTGGCGGGCGCCGAGTGCAGCCCAAAAGGCATCACGCGCCACTGAAATAAACCACGTCCTGGCACAGTGAAGGCTGTATACTGCTTGCTGTGGTGATCCATCGGGATCTGCCAGTACCCATTTTTTAGGTCGAGACTGCTTATGTATTTTGCGTTACGCAGCCGATCCAAAATGTGGTTAATTTGCGGCAGTGGGTATGTATCAGCAACAGACTTTGCGTTCAACTGGCGGTAGTCCACGCAGAGTCTCCAGGTGCTCGATCTCTTCTTCACCAGTACTATCGGTGCACTATGCGGACTATGTGACGGCTCTATGCACCCCTTCTCCAGCAACTCATCGATCTCTCTATTGATGATGTCTTGCATGGCCGGATTCCGGGGGAAATACCGCTGCTTTAAAGGTCGGTCGTCCAACATGACGATCTTATGGCGAGTAATGTTAGCTGGTCCTTGGAGCTTACTTAATTTCTCGAGTTCCTTTTGTAGAAATTTGTTTACGTGCTCTGGCAACCTTTTGGGTTCTTCGCTTATGGTCGTGCATGCTGCTGGGCTTTGGCCGAGTTGTTCGGTGGCTCGAAGACATATCGTCTGTCCGCCGCAGGTGAGTGTCGCCTCTGCCTTTAGTAGGAAGTCCATCCCGAGCAAGAGGTCATCGGCGACCCCGGGGAGGATAAGCAGAGGTAATTCACACCGGCTGGCTCCCATTTCAATTGTGACGATCAGAGTTTCGTTTACGACTTTGAGTGAACCGTCGGCCAGGCGTACGTTGGTGGGTATGAGCTGGCGGTTGGATGTTGTTCTTATTTTGTCTGCTAGGGTTTGACTGGCGAAGCTTCTGGTAGCCCCTGCATCGATTGCTGCCTCTACGCGGTGTGACCCTATAGTGACCTGGGCGCAAATTCTGCGGTCGTCGAATTTCAGGCACTTGGGTTCTTCCGAGGATGTTACTGGCTGGACTCGGTTTTGATCGAGTCCTCTGGCATTTCCCGATGGCTGTTGTTGGCGACCGCTAGTGGTGGCCCCACCGCGTGGCCCACTGTCTGAAGGATTATTATCGCCTTTAATAATTTCATAGTCCTCGGCCAGTGCCTCAAGTTCTTCAAACGTAGTAAAGTCTCGACGTCGAATATATAATTGATATTCTTGCCTACAATTCCGAAATACACGTTCCAGCTTCTCCTCTTTGGTCTGATTTGCATGCCGCATGAGGTCTATAAGTTGCAAGCTGTATTCTTTAAATCTCTCTCGAGGCCCTTGCATCCTGCCTCGTATTTGGTCCTCTAGTCGCTCAAAGAACCGACCTGGTAAAAAGTAGGTCAAGAATTTTGTCTTGAAGTTATGCCATGAGTCACATCCTTTTTTATTATTACGCCACCAAGTGAGGGCTCCGCCCTTCAATAGCTCTGGCATTGTTCTGGGTAGGTGATCCTTATCCAGACTGTACACAATTGCGAGCTCTTCCACCCTTTCGATAAATTCAATGGGGTCCTGGCCCCCTTCGAACCTAACCGTCCACTTTCGTACGCGGTCCATAGTGTTGCTGTATGCCGTGGCAACCTTGTGGCTACTTCCACTTGCTTGCGTACCTGACACGATTATCTGTTTTGGCGGGTCTTCTTGGCTAAGCATGCCTGACATGGTTGGTACCCCTAAGTGACGAGGCGAAGTCGATCTCTTGTCCGAATGCTTCGCTTCTAATTCTTGTAGGCGCTTTTCTAGCTGTGGGTCGTCACTGCCTTCTGTAACTATGGCGGAAAACCGCTTGCGCAATTCTTCAACTGTTCCTTCGTCGCTATACCCGAACTCTTGTGCATAGATGACAAGGTCATCCTTTCGAAGGGAGTAAATCCAGGACATCTTAACCATTCTAATGTCCACTCAACTCGTCACTGGTTAATAGAAAATATTTGCTTTTCCTCTAATCCCGCTGTACTACCGAATGCTTATCGTTTAGTATTCGGTGGAGTATGAAAAACGCTAAAACCCAAAAAATTTAAGCCATTACCTGTATTAGTCTCTGAAATAAAAGTTTGTAATTAATTTATAATAATTGCTAACAATGTTGTTAGCTACTAACGGGCCCTTTATATCGAGTTTGTTTATAATAATAATGGCATAGAATTATTTTATCTATGCTTACTCGATTAACGCATGCAAGGAACAATGTAGTTTTTTTTTCTACTACCCTTGGCTTGTCCTTGACCATGCGGCGAGGATGTAGTCGCCTTCAACTACTTTCGACTCGCTTTTTACCCGGGAACGACACTGTAGTTCTTTTAACTACTTTACCCAATTCACCTTACGGTCAGTGTGCCAACAATCGCTTTAGTTTTTTAGCCATAAAATAGTTATTATCTTGAACTGAGGCTAAGTCTTTAATTTAGCACGTTTTATTGGTTTTGATTTAGTGTCCCTGCTCGGGCGCCATTGTGACGATGCTTTTCCAGGCCGAGGTGTGGCTCGCCGGATTCCAAAGTTCGTGACAAATATTTCTATGATATCGGACACTAAATCAAAACACTGTTCAGATTTTACTTCAAGATAACAATCTTTATTTAATAATATGGCTTATAACTAAACTTAGAAATTACCCTAGGTCTAACCAAAATCTTCACAGAAAATTTATCTTAAATAGTAATTAAATAGTGATAATCATAAAGGAAAGGATAATTGGTGTCCTGCAAGACAGCGCATCGACTGAGGAGATATTTCGACTACAACCCCAGACGATGGCCGAAGAAATATGAAGTCGTGATTCACTGAAGGGAACTGGCGAATCGACTGAGGAGATATTTCGACTACAACCCCAGACGATGGCCGAAGAAATGTTAAATAGGGATCTATGGCAAAAGGCTGGCGAATCGACTGAGGAGATATTTCGACTACAACCCCAGACGATGGCCGAAGAAAATATGAATGTTGAATATGTAAACGTTAATAACAAAATGAAATTAATAATAAAGTAATTCTATATATATCTGATCGAAGCAAAAGGTAAATTTAATTCAGTTAGATTCAGGACTATTTGGATTAGGATGCAGTTGGCCTAACTGGGGAGATATTTCGACTACAACCCCAGTGTCGGCTGACAGGTTGATTTATGGCGGAAAAGGGGGAAATTTCTATGACCAGGCTGAAGAGATGTTTCGACTACAACCCCAGCTTGATCAAAGAAAGGATAGGTAAGGAGGGTTAAGGTGGTGCTAGGTCTCGCTTGACTTTAGCGATTAACTCAGATCTAAACAATACACTAAATAACTATATAATGTGAAATAAATATATAATGTGAAGCTGATACTCTTTTCCTGGGTGGTTTCTTATAGTTGGCGGCGCTTGTTGACGTCTGTGTCAGTGTCGCAATCCATAAAAGCGACTGAAGTCATGGAGGCAGCGCTGCGTGCTGCGGGGATTCGGCGGCGCTTCTGCCGGCGTTGGTGGCGCAGTCCACTTGGCGTCTCTGTAGATGCTGGCTGTGCGGCTTGCGTGACGTTCTTATCGACGTCGAAGGCTCAGGCGCATTCTAGGCGTCAGCTGAGGCGACGAGGCGATCCGCAGTCCGACTTGACTGTACGCGTACGCGTTTGAACGTTCCCGACTACGTGCTGCACGGTTTGGCAGCTGCTCGTATGATGACTTATTTACTCTCGACACTATTCTGACGATGGTTACTAATTGACTGACACTATGCTGACGATGGTTGTTAACCGACTGACCAAGTTCTCTCTGATGTTGGCCCTTTTATAGCTGTCGGCTGCTTGTTCTTCCTACAAGCATGCATAGTGTTTACTTCTCCCTCTCACTTATGTGAAGTTGCTGTACTGGCCTACGTGACTTTAAGCACGCACTTGGCTGGTGGCGTGATGTCTGTACCTGGTGCATATTTATGTGTGCACATCAGCATCATCCGATTATTCCGTTATTGCTCGTGTCTCTCTCAATAAGTGGAATCCGTTGTACATGCAAATAGAGAAGTAAAAATAATTAATTGGAAGCTGACGCAATAATGACCTACCCAGCGCGAACATTATGCACTAAGGCATGAAGCGCGGCTTCTGGGGTAAGGTCTTATGAATTGCATGAATTCCCTTAGGAATCAACAGAGCCCTTGTCTAACCACTATTTTCCCTACTCAATAAGAAAACTAAATGAATCCTAATATGTTTAAATTCATTTGGTTTTATTATTATTCTTTTCCTTTTACGTTCTATATTTAGCTTATTGTAAGTACTGGTCTATATTCATGAGTTCTTAACCTATAACTAGTCCTAACTTATTTTCTTAATACTAAATAAATTCTTTTGGCTTTATCCAAAGCGACTGCGTTGGGTAAATTCTACCCCGCTCATCTAGAGCCTACAGCGGTCGTTCCCGATGGGTGGTTACGGCGTGTCGTGTGAGTGTGGAGCGCATCCTCGCCCCATGGTGACCCTGTCGGAAATCTAGAAAAGAACGAAAAACATTAAAACATGTAATGGCAAAATTCACAGGGAATTTTTGTCCTTACATCTCCCCCTTACTTTCGTAAGCGATAGAAGGCGTAGACGTCGCCCTTGCGGTTCATTACGACTCGGACTTGGTGCTGATCGACGCTCACCATGCATCTAAGAGGTTTGCCCGGTCTCCACAGTTGTCGCTTGGCTGCGATGAGCTCCATCAAGCGGCCATGTGGGATGTTGTCGTTGGGATGACTTGGCTCGGGCACCCATGGGCGGAACGTGTATGGGTCCATATCCGCTGGCCTGACCTCGTCCAGGTCCATCTCGCTGGGTGCCGTTAGCGACAGGCAATCATCGGTGGCTGATGGACATGATCTTTCGATCAGTTCGCCGAGTTGGATTGGCTCTGATGAGTTGCCGTCTGGCGAGCGCAAAAACGATTTTTTGTCTCGATCTGGGTGAAGCGGAAAATTGATGGCCTCGCTCTGAGCCTCTGTTAGAGTTCCCGTACCGATGGTTTGGCTAATCCAGGCGGTGCATGAGGTGTCGACGGCTGGATTACCTGTGGATCCGGCAGGGAGTTGGTGCTTCATAATGTGAGCACTCTGCTGCTCTAAAAGGCCCTCGACTATGAAGTAGCGGGGGTTGCCGTGGTAGTAGGCGCATGATGACGCGCCGCTGCAGCTGGCTTCCTGCTGGCTGGATGGATCAGCTTGTCGGCCTTGGTCGACTTCGAAGGCGTGTGGCGCGGCGTCTCTGTCGACGCTGGCTTGTGGGGCAGGCAAGCCCTGGGTTGGAGCAAAATGAATGACCCCTTGCTTGCGTTGCGGTGTAGTGGTTGTGCTCACTGGGTGGTTTGCATCCTGCTGACGACTGAGGAGTGGGCTGCTGGCGTGATCGCTCTGGCCGTCCGATGTATCTGAATCGGACGAGGTTGACGTTGACGTCGTCGTTGTTGTCTCACTCGACGTTAAACTATCACGCCGAAGTCGACGTGAAGCTGGCCGTTTCGTCGTTGATTGACTTCCTACATCTGGCGTGGAGGTGTCGACAGCCTCGGCTAACCCTGGTAAGTATAAGCGCGGCAGGCTGGCACGAACTGGTTCGCTTACGAGGCTTTGTATGAGCTGAGCGAGTTCGAGACGCTTTCTGGCTGCTGCCTCTGGTGGGAACCACGATCTACCAACCTTTCGCAAGTCTTGGTCAGGATTGCGCAGGAACATGTTGACGAAATGAAGCACAAATGCCCCACAATCGCTACTGTTCGTTTGTTGCGGCGCTTTCACCACATAGTATGGCATGAATTCCTCATCCCACACCATGTTCGACGATTCAGGGAAAGTTGAGTTCCATACGCATTGGAAATACCCTCTCAGTACTGGGGCAACGTGGTCTCGGGGCTTGTTGTCCAAGGAATCTAGGACCCAGATCCAGGCGAGTTGGTTGGAGGCGTTCGGTCTCTGTTTCAGGCAAACGATGGCCACATACCAATGATATGCCTCATTTATTGGCACGATGACGTAGCGCTTGTGACACAGCTGTACCCTCTTGGTCCAACGTCGGACGCGTTCGTAACGCCCCTGTGGCGTCTCATCACCGCCTGGTCGTATGAGCTGGTCGAAGAAGTGGGTACTAAAAATGTATACGTCTGCTTGTAATTGAGGCGACTGTTGGGTGACTAACCATTTCAGGAACACGTCGATCAGTGTATCGTTCAAGAACAGTCCGCACTCAATTCGCCCATAATCGTGGTTGTAAATCGTGATGCTGCCAGGCCCTGGGGGGTAATTCAGGATTACCTTCGATTCAACTTTTCTTCGCAAAACTTTTCTTCGATTACGCTGGGCCTGGCGCTCCCGGTGGAGCAATCTCTCGCGCGTTTCATGGTAGTTGTTTTTTTTTTCACTGGCACTGTAGTGTGGCGATTATACGTTCGGCCCTGTGTTTTCCTCAATTGGTGCAACGAAAATCAGTTTTTTTTTTTCTTGTATATTTTCCTTTTTTTTTTCCTTTTTAAATGTTCAAAAGCTTTCAATGAATTGGTTTAATTTCCACACACACTTGTTGACTACTAGTTGTCGGTTTGAGTTTTGATTTAATTTAACGACTCAGTACTACGAGCGTCATGTTAACAACTTTGCGATAGACTCTGCAGGGTTGTAGATGACTTTTCGTGTGCATGGTAAGTTGACGTTTACATGTAACTTGAGGTTGGTGGTGTGAGTCAATCAATTTCAAACACGAGAATCTTGAGCACGCAATTATGTCAGCCTCAAAATGATGATAGGCACAACATACTGCCCGTGTGGAAAAAGTAATATATTATATTAACTGAATTTTCGCCACGAAAATAGTCGACGTGTATAATTGCGCTGGTATTTTCGCTGACGCAGGAGCCGCACATCGTGGGTAACATGATTATGGTTGACATGTTGGTCTGCTAGCGTAGAAATGTTCGACAGTGGCTGTCCTTGGCAGTTGTTTGCGCGGTTGCTGCCGCGGGTTGGTCGAATTTTGCACAATGATAGTCGCCACTTGGCAGTTGTTTGCGCGGTTGCTGCCGCGATCTCTCGCAGTTGTTTGTCGCAGTTGCTGCTGCGCTTTGGCCGACTTTTCATCCGTCCTAGTCGCCAGCTGGCAATTGTTTAAGCGGTTGCTGCCGCGATCTCTCGCAGTTGTTTGTCGCAGTTGCTGCTGCGCTTTGGCCGACTTTTCATCCGTCCTAGTCGCCAGCTGGCAGTTGTTTAAGCGGTTGCTGCCGCCACTGGCAGTTGTTTCGGCGGGTGCTGCCGCGTCGAGCAGTTGTTTAAGCGGTTGCTGCCGCCACTGGCATTTGTTTCAGCGGGTGCTGCCGCCACTGGCAGTTGTTTCAGCGGGTGCTGCCACGTCTCCCGCAGTTGTTTCCGCGGTTGCTGCCGCGTCTGGCAGTTGTTTCCGTGGTTGCTGCCGCATCTCCCGCAGTTGTTTCCGCGGTTGCTGCTGCGTCTCCCGCAGTTGTTTCCGCGGTTGCTGCCGCGTCTGGCAGTTGTTTAAGCGGTTGCTGCAGTCACTGGCAGTTGTTTCAGCGGGTGCTGCCGCCACTGGCAGTTGTTTCAGCGGGTGCTGCCGCGTCTGGCAGTTGTTTCAGCGGGTGCTGCCGCCACTGGCAGTTGTTTCAGCGGGTGCTGCCGCGTCTGGCAGTTGCTTAAGCGGTTGCTGCCACCACTGGCAGTTGTTTCAGCGTGTGCTGCCGCGTCTGGCAGTTGTTTAAGCAGTTGCTGCCGCCACTGGTCCGAGGCTAAAATTATTATTTCATTTTGGTCAAGTGACTCGTCATAAAACTTTTTAAGTTCACTTACGTGTGCTTTCCGGCTACGTGGCTCACCTTTTCGTTTCACTTGGACGATGACTGGCGAAATGTACCCCGTGACACAGTAAGGTCCCTCGAATTTCGGAGCTAACTCCTGCAACTGCTGAGCACGTGCTGCTGGTGTCTGTAATTCTCGACCCGTTCCAAACGTGTGTTCGTCATACAGAGCGCCTGGTAGTCGCGGTTCGCGACCTTGTACCAGGAAAGCAGGGCTATAGCCGGTGACGTCAGACTTGCTGCTGTTGATGGCTAGCATGAGTTCTGGGAGGTGCTCATCCCAGTTTTTATGTTGGTCTGTGCTGAATTGGGCTATCATCGTTTTTAACGTTTTGTTGGTGCGTTCCGTAGGGTTTTCTTGGGGCGTGTATGGTGCGGTAAATTGCTGTTTGGTACCAATCTCTTGCATAAATTTTCTGAATGAGCGGCTCGTAAATTGGGTGCCATTATCCGTGATGATAACTTTTGGGGCACCGAAACGAGAAAGAATACGCTCTCTAAAACCCTTCCGCAAGCTGTCATTGGTAGCTTTTGGTAGAGGAATGGCCTCGGTCCACTTACTGAACTTATCGAAAAAGACCAATATCATGGTGTTCCCGTGCTTGGAACGCGGCAAGGGTCCGACAAAGTCTTCGCAGACAACAGACCAAGGTTCGTCGGCAATACGCGTTAACATTTTACCCGCTGGGGCCTGCTGGCTCAACTTGTATCGCTGGCAGTTTGAGCAGCGCCTCACATATTTACTCACGTCCCTGAAGAGACCCTGCCAATAATACCGACTAGCCACTCTCGCAATCGTTTTTCTAATTCTGAGGTGGCCTGCGCTGGGCAGGTCATGGTTCTCCTCCATAACCCTGGCACGTAAATGTGTTGGTACGCATAGCTTCCAGGGGGCGGAATCTTCGTCGCCTATTTGATTGGGTATATGGCGATATAAGTGGCCATTCTCTTCTAAATAATCCGCAAACTTTTCGGGATTTTCTTTTATTTCTCTTTTTCGCTTTTCTAGCCAGCGGCAATGTTGAGTGTTTTCTATCGCTTCTGTTACCTTGCATAAATTCTCTAGCGGCTGTCGGGACAGTGCGTCAGCGACCACATTAAATTTTCCTCGTCGGTATTGGACCTCAAAGCTATATTGCTGTAATTCGAGGGCCCACCGCGCTATGCGTCCTGATGGACTCTCTATAGAGTTGAGCCATTTTAAAGACAGGTGATCCGTGATGACAATGAACTTATACCCTTCGAGGTAACACCGCATTTTCCTGATGCCCCAAACTATGGCCAAGCACTCCTTCTCGGTGGGGCTATAGTTTTTCTCTGCTGGGATCAGGTGTCGGCTGGCATAAGCTATGACACGTTCCACGCCATCGAAATCTTGTGTCAAGACCGCTCCGAGCCCGTAATCGCTCGCATCCGTTTGAAGCACGAAGGTCTTACTGAAGTCTGGACATGCTAGTACTGGGGCTTGCGTGAGTTTATCTTTTAAGTTGTCGAACGCTTGTTGTTGCTCAGGTCCCCATCGCCAATGCTTACCCTTCTTCAGCAGTAGAGTCATTGGGTGGACAATGGAAGCGAAGTCTGGCACGAATCGTCTATACCATGACGCTACTCCTAGGCATCGGCGAAACTCTCATAGACTTGTGGGTGGTGTAAGCTGTTTTATAGCGGCAACCTTGTCCGGGTCAGTATAGATTCCATTTTCGCTTACCACATGCCCAAGATATTTAGTCTCCGCACGGAAAAATTCACATTTTTCTACATTTAGCTTTAGATTCGCTGCCCGCAGTCGCCGGAACACTTCTTTTAAATTCTGCAGGTGTTCCTCCTCTGAGCCACCCGTGACGATAATATCGTCGAGATATGCAAACGCAAATGGTTCAAGTTCTGGCCCGATCACCTTATCTAACGCCCTCTGGAATGTGGCGGGCGCCGAGTGCAGCCCAAAAGGCATCACGCGCCACTGAAATAAACCACGTCCTGGCACAGTGAAGGCTGTATACTGCTTGCTGTGGTGATCCATTGGGATCTGCCAGTACCCATTTTTTAGGTCGAGACTGCTTATGTATTTTGCGTTACGCAGCCGATCCAAAATGTGGTTAATTTGCGGCAGTGGGTATGTATCAGCAACAGACTTTGCGTTCAACTGGCGGTAGTCCACGCAGAGTCTCCAGGTGCTCGATCTCTTCTTCACCAGTACTATCGGTGCACTATGCGGACTATGTGACGGCTCTATGCACCCCTTCTCCAGCAACTCATCGATCTCTCTATTGATGATGTCTTGCATGGCCGGATTCCGGGGGAAATACCGCTGCTTTAAAGGTCGGTCGTCCAACATGACGATCTTATGGCGAGTAATGTTAGCTGGTCCTTGGAGCTTACTTAATTTCTCGAGTTCCTTTTGTAGAAATTTGTTTACGTGCTCTGGCAACCTTTTGGGTTCTTCGCTTATGGTCGTGCATGCTGCTGGGCTTTGGCCGAGTTGTTCGGTGGCTCGAAGACATATCGTCTGTCCGCCGCAGGTGAGTGTCGCCTCTGCCTTTAGTAGGAAGTCCATCCCGAGCAAGAGGTCATCGGCGACCCCGGGGAGGATAAGCAGAGGTAATTCACACCGGCTGGCTCCCATTTCAATTGTGACGATCAGAGTTTCGTTTACGACTTTGAGTGAACCGTCGGCCAGGCGTACGTTGGTGGGTATGAGCTGGCGGTTGGATGTTGTTCTTATTTTGTCTGCTAGGGTTTGACTGGCGAAGCTTCTGGTAGCCCCTGCATCGATTGCTGCCTCTACGCGGTGTGACCCTATAGTGACCTGGGCGCAAATTCTGCGGTCGTCGAATTTCAGGCACTTGGGTTCTTCCGAGGATGTTACTGGCTGGACTCGGTTTTGATCGAGTCCTCTGGCATTTCCCGATGGCTGTTGTTGGCGACCGCTAGTGGTGGCCCCACCGCGTGGCCCACTGTCTGAAGGATTATTATCGCCTTTAATAATTTCATAGTCCTCGGCCAGTGCCTCAAGTTCTTCAAACGTAGTAAAGTCTCGACGTCGAATATATAATTGATATTCTTGCCTACAATTCCGAAATACACGTTCCAGCTTCTCCTCTTTGGTCTGATTTGCATGCCGCATGAGGTCTATAAGTTGCAAGCTGTATTCTTTAAATCTCTCTCGAGGCCCTTGCATCCTGCCTCGTATTTGGTCCTCTAGTCGCTCAAAGAACCGACCTGGTAAAAAGTAGGTCAAGAATTTTGTCTTGAAGTTATGCCATGAGTCACATCCTTTTTTATTATTACGCCACCAAGTGAGGGCTCCGCCCTTCAATAGCTCTGGCATTGTTCTGGGTAGGTGATCCTTATCCAGACTGTACACAATTGCGAGCTCTTCCACCCTTTCGATAAATTCAATGGGGTCCTGGCCCCCTTCGAACCTAACCGTCCACTTTCGTACGCGGTCCATAGTGTTGCTGTATGCCGTGGCAACCTTGTGGCTACTTCCACTTGCTTGCGTACCTGACACGATTATCTGTTTTGGCGGGTCTTCTTGGCTAAGCATGCCTGACATGGTTGGTACCCCTAAGTGACGAGGCGAAGTCGATCTCTTGTCCGAATGCTTCGCTTCTAATTCTTGTAGGCGCTTTTCTAGCTGTGGGTCGTCACTGCCTTCTGTAACTATGGCGGAAAACCGCTTGCGCAATTCTTCAACTGTTCCTTCGTCGCTATACCCGAACTCTTGTGCATAGATGACAAGGTCATCCTTTCGAAGGGAGTAAATCCAGGACATCTTAACCATTCTAATGTCCGCTCAACTCGTCACTGGTTAATAGAAAATATTTGCTTTTCCTCTAATCCCGCTGTACTACCGAATGCTTATCGTTTAGTATTCGGTGGAGTATGAAAAACGCTAAAACCCAAAAAATTTAAGCCATTACCTGTATTAGTCTCTGAAATAAAAGTTTGTAATTAATTTATAATAATTGCTAACAATGTTGTTAGCTACTAACGGGCCCTTTATATCGAGTTTGTTTATAATAATAATGGCATAGAATTATTTTATCTATGCTTACTCGATTAACGCATGCAAGGAACAATGTAGTTTTTTTTTTCTACTACCCTTGGCTTGTCCTTGACCATGCGGCGAGGATGTAGTCGCCTTCAACTACTTTCGACTCGCTTTTTACCCGGGAACGACACTGTAGTTCTTTTAACTACTTTACCCAATTCACCTTACGGTCAGTGTGCCAACAATCGCTTTAGTTTTTTAGCCATAAAATAGTTATTATCTTGAACTGAGGCTAAGTCTTTAATTTAGCACGTTTTATTGGTTTTGATTTAGTGTCCCTGCTCGGGCGCCATTGTGACGATGCTTTTCCAGGCCGAGGTGTGGCTCGCCGGATTCCAAAGTTCGTGACAAATATTTCTATGATATCGGACACTAAATCAAAACACTGTTCAGATTTTACTTCAAGATAACAATCTTTATTTAATAATATGGCTTATAACTAAACTTAGAAATTACCCTAGGTCTAACCAAAATCTTCACAGAAAATTTATCTTAAATAGTAATTAAATAGTGATAATCATAAAGGAAAGGATAATTGGTGTCCTGCAAGACAGCGCATCGACTGAGGAGATATTTCGACTACAACCCCAGACGATGGCCGAAGAAATATGAAGTCGTGATTCACTGAAGGGAACTGGCGAATCGACTGAGGAGATATTTCGACTACAACCCCAGACGATGGCCGAAGAAATGTTAAATAGGGATCTATGGCAAAAGGCTGGCGAATCGACTGAGGAGATATTTCGACTACAACCCCAGACGATGGCCGAAGAAAATATGAATGTTGAATATGTAAACGTTAATAACAAAATGAAATTAATAATAAAGTAATTCTATATATATCTGATCGAAGCAAAAGGTAAATTTAATTCAGTTAGATTCAGGACTATTTGGATTAGGATGCAGTTGGCCTAACTGGGGAGATATTTCGACTACAACCCCAGTGTCGGCTGACAGGTTGATTTATGGCGGAAAAGGGGGAAATTTCTATGACCAGGCTGAAGAGATGTTTCGACTACAACCCCAGCTTGATCAAAGAAAGGATAGGTAAGGAGGGTTAAGGTGGTGCTAGGTCTCGCTTGACTTTAGCGATTAACTCAGATCTAAACAATACACTAAATAACTATATAATGTGAAATAAATATATAATGTGAAGCTGATACTCTTTTCCTGGGTGGTTTCTTATAGTTGGCGGCGCTTGTTGACGTCTGTGTCAGTGTCGCAATCCATAAAAGCGACTGAAGTCATGGAGGCAGCGCTGCGTGCTGCGGGGATTCGGCGGCGCTTCTGCCGGCGTTGGCGGCGCAGTCCACTTGGCGTCTCTGTAGATGCTGGCTGTGCGGCTTGCGTGACGTTCTTATCGACGTCGAAGGCTCAGGCGCATTCTAGGCGTCAGCTGAGGCGACGAGGCGATCCGCAGTCCGACTTGACTGTACGCGTACGCGTTTGAACGTTCCCGACTACGTGCTGCACGGTTTGGCAGCTGCTCGTATGATGACTTATTTACTCTCGACACTATTCTGACGATGGTTACTAATTGACTGACACTATGCTGACGATGGTTGTTAACCGACTGACCAAGTTCTCTCTGATGTTGGCCCTTTTATAGCTGTCGGCTGCTTGTTCTTCCTACAAGCATGCATAGTGTTTACTTCTCCCTCTCACTTATGTGAAGTTGCTGTACTGGCCTACGTGACTTTAAGCACGCACTTGGCTGGTGGCGTGATGTCTGTACCTGGTGCATATTTATGTGTGCACATCAGCATCATCCGATTATTCCGTTATTGCTCGTGTCTCTCTCAATAAGTGGAATCCGTTGTACATGCAAATAGAGAAGTAAAAATAATTAATTGGAAGCTGACGCAATAATGACCTACCCAGCGCGAACATTATGCACTAAGGCATGAAGCGCGGCTTCTGGGGTAAGGTCTTATGAATTGCATGAATTCCCTTAGGAATCAACAGAGCCCTTGTCTAACCACTATTTTCCCTACTCAATAAGAAAACTGAATGAATCCTAATATGTTTAAATTCATTTGGTTTTATTATTATTCTTTTCCTTTTACGTTCTATATTTAGCTTATTGTAAGTACTGGTCTATATTCATGAGTTCTTAACCTATAACTAGTCCTAACTTATTTTCTTAATACTAAATAAATTCTTTTGACTTTATCCAAAGCGACTGCGTTGGGTAAATTCTACCCCGCTCATCTAGAGCCTACAGCGGTCGTTCCCGATGGGTGGTTACGGCGTGTCGTGTGAGTGTGGAGCGCATCCTCGCCCCATGGTGACCCTGTCGGAAATCTAGAAAAGAACGAAAAACATTAAAACATGTAATGGCAAAATTCACACGGAATTTTTGTCCTTACATCTCCCCCTTACTTTCGTAAGCGATAGAAGGCGTAGACGTCGCCCTTGCGGTTCATTACGACTCGGACTTGGTGCTGATCGACGCTCACCATGCATCTAAGAGGTTTGCCCGGTCTCCACAGTTGTCGCTTGGCTGCGATGAGCTCCATCAAGCGGCCATGTGGGATGTTGTCGTTGGGATGACTTGGCTCGGGCACCCATGGGCGGAACGTGTATGGGTCCATATCCGCTGGCCTGACCTCGTCCAGGTCCATCTCGCTGGGTGCCGTTAGCGACAGGCAATCATCGGTGGCTGATGGACATGATCTTTCGATCAGTTCGCCGAGTTGGATTGGCTCTGATGAGTTGCCGTCTGGCGAGCGCAAAAACGATTTTTTGTCTCGATCTGGGTGAAGCGGAAAATTGATGGCCTCGCTCTGAGCCTCTGTTAGAGTTCCCGTACCGATGGTTTGGCTAATCCAGGCGGTGCATGAGGTGTCGACGGCTGGATTACCTGTGGATCCAGCAGGGAGTTGGTGCTTCATAATGTGAGCACTCTGCTGCTCTAAAAGGCCCTCGACTATGAAGTAGCGGGGGTTGCCGTGGTAGTAGGCGCATGATGACGCGCCGCTGCAGCTGGCTTCCTGCTGGCTGGATGGATCAGCTTGTCGGCCTTGGTCGACTTCGAAGGCGTGTGGCGCGGCGTCTCTGTCGACGCTGGCTTGTGGGGCAGGCAAGCCCTGGGTTGGAGCAAAATGAATGACCCCTTGCTTGCGTTGCGGTGTAGTGGTTGTGCTCACTGGGTGGTTTGCATCCTGCTGACGACTGAGGAGTGGGCTGCTGGCGTGATCGCTCTGGCCGTCCGATGTATCTGAATCGGACGAGGTTGACGTTGACGTCGTCGTTGTTGTCTCACTCGACGTTAAACTATCACGCCGAAGTCGACGTGAAGCTGGCCGTTTCGTCGTTGATTGACTTTCTACATCTGGCGTGGAGGTGTCGACAGCCTCGGCTAACCCTGGTAAGTATAAGCGCGGCAGGCTGGCACGAACTGGTTCGCTTACGAGGCTTTGTATGAGCTGAGCGAGTTCGAGACGCTTTCTGGCTGCTGCCTCTGGTGGGAACCACGATCTACCAACCTTTCGCAAGTCTTGGTCAGGATTGCGCAGGAACATGTTGACGAAATGAAGCACAAATGCCCCACAATCGCTACTGTTCGTTTGTTGCGGCGCTTTCACCACATAGTATGGCATGAATTCCTCATCCCACACCATGTTCGACGATTCAGGGAAAGTTGAGTTCCATACGCATTGGAAATACCCTCTCAGTACTGGGGCAACGTGGTCTCGGGGCTTGTTGTCCAAGGAATCTAGGACCCAGATCCAGGCGAGTTGGTTGGAGGCGTTCGGTCTCTGTTTCAGGCAAACGATGGCCACATACCAATGATATGCCTCATTTATTGGCACGATGACGTAGCGCTTGTGACACAGCTGTACCCTCTCGGTCCAACGTCGGACGCGTTCGTAACGCCCCTGTGGCGTCTCATCACCGCCTGGTCGTATGAGCTGGTCGAAGAAGTGGGTACTAAAAATGTATACGTCTGCTTGTAATTGAGGCGACTGTTGGGTGACTAACCATTTCAGGAACACGTCGATCAGTGTATCGTTCAAGAACAGTCCGCACTCAATTCGCCCATAATCGTGGTTGTAAATCGTGATGCTGCCAGGCCCTGGGGGGTAATTCAGGATTACCTTCGGTTCAACTTTTCTTCGCAAAACTTTTCTTCGATTACGCTGGGCCTGGCGCTCCCGGTGGAGCAATCTCTCGCGCGTTTCATGGTAGTTGTTTTTTTTTTTCACTGGCACTGTAGTGTGGCGATTATACGTTCGGCCCTGTGTTTTCCTCAATTGGTGCAACGAAAATCAGTTTTTTTTTTTCTTGTATATTTTCCTTTTTTTTTTCCTTTTTAAATGTTCAAAAGCTTTCAATGAATTGGTTTAATTTCCACACACACTTGTTGACTACTAGTTGTCGGTTTGAGTTTTGATTTAATTTAACGACTCAGTACTACGAGCGTCATGTTAACAACTTTGCGATAGACTCTGCAGGGTTGTAGATGACTTTTCGTGTGCATGGTAAGTTGACGTTTACATGTAACTTGAGGTTGGTGGTGTGAGTCAATCAATTTCAAACACGAGAATCTTGAGCACGCAATTATGTCAGCCTCAAAATGATGATAGGCACAACATACTGCCCGTGTGGAAAAAGTAATATATTATATTAACTGAATTTTCGCCACGAAAATAGTCGACGTGTATAATTGCGCTGGTATTTTCTCTGACGCAGGAGCCGCACATCGTGGGTAACATGATTATGGTTGACATGTTGGTCTGCTAGCGTAGAAATGTTCGACAGTGGCTGTCCTTGGCAGTTGTTTGCGCGGTTGCTGCCGCGGGTTGGTCGAATTTTGCACAATGATAGTCGCCACTTGGCAGTTGTTTGCGCGGTTGCTGCCGCGATCTCTCGCAGTTGTTTGTCGCAGTTGCTGCTGCGCTTTGGCCGACTTTTCATCCGTCCTAGTCGCCAGCTGGCAATTGTTTAAGCGGTTGCTGCCGCGATCTCTCGCAGTTGTTTGTCGCAGTTGCTGCTGCGCTTTGGCCGACTTTTCATCCGTCCTAGTCGCCAGCTGGCAGTTGTTTAAGCGGTTGCTGCCGCCACTGGCAGTTGTTTCGGCGGGTGCTGCCGCGTCGAGCAGTTGTTTAAGCGGTTGCTGCCGCCACTGGCATTTGTTTCAGCGGGTGCTGCCGCCACTGGCAGTTGTTTCAGCGGGTGCTGCCACGTCTCCCGCAGTTGTTTCCGCGGTTGCTGCCGCGTCTGGCAGTTGTTTCCGTGGTTGCTGCCGCATCTCCCGCAGTTGTTTCCGCGGTTGCTGCTGCGTCTCCCGCAGTTGTTTCCGCGGTTGCTCCCGCGTCTGGCAGTTGTTTCCGCGGTTGCTGCCGCGTCTGGCAGTTGTTTAAGCGGTTGCTGCAGTCACTGGCAGTTGTTTCAGCGGGTGCTGCCGCCACTGGCAGTTGTTTCAGCGGGTGCTGCCGCGTCTGGCAGTTGTTTCAGCGGGTGCTGCCGCGTCTGGCAGTTGCTTAAGCGGTTGCTGCCACCACTGGCAGTTGTTTCAGCGTGTGCTGCCGCGTCTGGCAGTTGTTTAAGCAGTTGCTGCCGCCACTGGTCCGAGGCTAAAATTATTATTTCATTTTGGTCAAGTGACTCGTCATAAAACTTTTTAAGTTCACTTACGTGTGCTTTCCGGCTACGTGGCTCACCTTTTCGTTTCACTTGGACGATGACTGGCGAAATGTACCCCGTGACACAGTAAGGTCCCTCGAATTTCGGAGCTAACTTGGCTGCAAAGTTATTGACGGCACTGGATAGCGGGTGCCTTCTGACTAGGACTAGTTCACCGACTGCTGGCTTCCAGTCACGACGACGCAAATTATAATGGCGTGCTTGGTCGTGAGAGGCTTGACAAAGTTTTCGGCGAACGATCTCGAAGATCTCCTGCAACTGCTGAGCACGTGCTGCTGGTGTCTGTAATTCTCGACCCGTTCCAAACGTGTGTTCGTCATACAGAGCGCCTGGTAGTCGCGGTTCGCGACCTTGTACCAGGAAAGCAGGGCTATAGCCGGTGACGTCAGACTTGCTGCTGTTGATGGCTAGCATGAGTTCTGGGAGGTGCTCATCCCAGTTTTTATGTTGGTCTGCGCTGAATTGGGCTATCATCGTTTTTAACGTTTTGTTGGTGCGTTCCGTAGGGTTTTCTTGGGGCGTGTATGGTGCGGTAAATTGCTGTTTGGTACCAATCTCTTGCATAAATTTTCTGAATGAGCGGCTCGTAAATTGGGTGCCATTATCCGTGATGATAACTTTTGGGGCACCGAAACGAGAAAGAATACGCTCTCTAAAACCCTTCCGCAAGCTGTCATTGGTAGCTTTTGGTAGAGGAATGGCCTCGGTCCACTTACTGAACTTATCGAAAAAGACCAATATCATGGTGTTCCCGTGCTTGGAACGCGGCAAGGGTCCGACAAAGTCTGCGCAGACAACAGACCAAGGTTCGTCGGCAATACGCGTTAACATTTTACCCGCTGGGGCCTGCTGGCTCAACTTGTATCGCTGGCAGTTTGAGCAGCGCCTCACATATTTACTCACGTCCCTGAAGAGACCCTGCCAATAATACCGACTAGCCACTCTCGCAATCGTTTTTCTAATTCTGAGGTGGCCTGCGCTGGGCAGGTCATGGTTCTCCTCCATAACCCTGGCACGTAAATGTGTTGGTACGCATAGCTTCCAGGGGGCGGAATCTTCGTCGCCTATTTGATTGGGTATATGGCGATATAAGTGGCCATTCTCTTCTAAATAATCCGCAAACTTTTCGGGATTTTCTTTTATTTCTCTTTTTCGCTTTTCTAGCCAGCGGCAATGTTGAGTGTTTTCTATCGCTTCTGTTACCTTGCATAAATTCTCTAGCGGCTGTCGGGACAGTGCGTCAGCGACCACATTAAATTTTCCTCGTGGGTATTGGACCTCAAAGCTATATTGCTGTAATTCGAGGGCCCACCGCGCTATGCGTCCTGATGGACTCTCTAAAGAGTTGAGCCATTTTAAAGACAGGTGATCCGTGATGACAATGAACTTATACCCTTCGAGGTAACACCGCATTTTCCTGATGCCCCAAACTATGGCCAAGCACTCCTTCTCGGTGGGGCTATAGTTTTTCTCTGCTGGGATCAGGTGTCGGCTGGCATAAGCTATGACACGTTCCACGCCATCGAAATCTTGTGTCAAGACCGCTCCGAGCCCGTAATCGCTCGCATCCGTTTGAAGCACGAAGGTCTTACTGAAGTCTGGACATGCTAGTACTGGGGCTTGCGTGAGTTTATCTTTTAAGTTGTCGAACGCTTGTTGTTGCTCAGGTCCCCATCGCCAATGCTTACCCTTCTTCAGCAGTAGAGTCATTGGGTGGACAATGGAAGCGAAGTCTGGCACGAATCGTCTATACCATGACGCTACTCCTAGGCATCGGCGAAACTCTCATAGACTTGTGGGTGGTGTAAGCTGTTTTATAGCGGCAACCTTGTCCGGGTCAGTATAGATTCCATTTTCGCTTACCACATGCCCAAGATATTTAGTCTCCGCACGGAAAAATTCACATTTTTCTACATTTAGCTTTAGATTCGCTGCCCGCAGTCGCCGGAACACTTCTTTTAAATTCTGCAGGTGTTCCTCTTCTGAGCCACCCGTGACGATAATATCATCGAGATATGCAAACGCAAATGGTTCAAGTTCTGGCCCGATCACCTTATCTAACGCCCTCTGGAATGTGGCGGGCGCCGAGTGCAGCCCAAAAGGCATCACGCGCCACTGAAATAAACCACGTCCTGGCACAGTGAAGGCTGTATACTGCTTGCTGTGGTGATCCATCGGGATCTGCCAGTACCCATTTTTTAGGTCGAGACTGCTTATGTATTTTGCGTTACGCAGCCGATCCAAAATGTGGTTAATTTGCGGCAGTGGGTATGTATCAGCAACAGACTTTGCGTTCAACTGGCGGTAGTCCACGCAGAGTCTCCAGGTGCTCGATCTCTTCTTCACCAGTACTATCGGTGCACTATGCGGACTATGTGACGGCTCTATGCACCCCTTCTCCAGCAACTCATCGATCTCTCTATTGATGATGTCTTGCATGGCCGGATTCCGGGGGAAATACCGCTGCTTTAAAGGTCGGTCGTCCAACATGACGATCTTATGGCGAGTAATGTTAGCTGGTCCTTGGAGCTTACTTAATTTCTCGAGTTCCTTTTGTAGAAATTTGTTTACGTGCTCTGGCAACCTTTTGGGTTCTTCGCTTATGGTCGTGCATGCTGCTGGGCTTTGGCCGAGTTGTTCGGTGGCTCGAAGACATATCATCTGTCCGCCGCAGGTGAGTGTCGCCTCTGCCTTTAGTAGGAAGTCCATCCCGAGCAAGAGGTCATCGGCGACCCCGGGGAGGATAAGCAGAGGTAATTCACACCGGCTGGCTCCCATTTCAATTGTGACGATCAGAGTTTCGTTTACGACTTTGAGTGAACCGTCGGCCAGGCGTACGTTGGTGGGTATGAGCTGGCGGTTGGATGTTGTTCTTATTTTGTCTGCTAGGGTTTGACTGGCGAAGCTTCTGGTAGCCCCTGCATCGATTGCTGCCTCTACGCGGTGTGACCCTATAGTGACCTGGGCGCAAATTCTGCGGTCGTCGAATTTCAGGCACTTGGGTTCTTCCGAGGATGTTACTGGCTGGACTCGGTTTTGATCGAGTCCTCTGGCATTTCCCGATGGCTGTTGTTGGCGACCGCTAGTGGTGGCCCCACCGCGTGGCCCACTGTCTGAAGGATTATTATCGCCTTTAATAATTTCATAGTCCTCGGCCAGTGCCTCAAGTTCTTCAAACGTAGTAAAGTCTCGACGTCGAATATATAATTGATATTCTTGCCTACAATTCCGAAATACACGTTCCAGCTTCTCCTCTTTGGTCTGATTTGCATGCCGCATGAGGTCTATAAGTTGCAAGCTGTATTCTTTAAATCTCTCTCGAGGCCCTTGCATCCTGCTTCGTATTTGGTCCTCTAGTCGCTCAAAGAACCGACCTGGTAAAAAGTAGGTCAAAAATTTTGTCTTGAAGTTATGCCATGAGTCACATCCTTTTTTATTATTACGCCACCAAGTGAGGGCTCCGCCCTTCAATAGCTCTGGCATTGTTCTGGGTAGGTGATCCTTATCCAGACTGTACACAATTGCGAGCTCTTCCACCCTTTCGATAAATTCAATGGGGTCCTGGCCCCCTTCGAACCTAACCGTCCACTTTCGTACGCGGTCCATAGTGTTGCTGTATGCCGTGGCAACCTTGTGGCTACTTCCACTTGCTTGCGTACCTGACACGATTATCTGTTTTGGCGGGTCTTCTTGGCTAAGCATGCCTGACATGGTTGGTACCCCTAAGTGACGAGGCGAAGTCGATCTCTTGTCCGAATGCTTCGCTTCTAATTCTTGTAGGCGCTTTTCTAGCTGTGGGTCGTCACTGCCTTCTGTAACTATGGCGGAAAACCGCTTGCGCAATTCTTCAACTGTTCCTTCGTCGCTATACCCGAACTCTTGTGCATAGATGACAAGGTCATCCTTTCGAAGGGAGTAAATCCAGGACATCTTAACCATTCTAATGTCCGCTCAACTCGTCACTGGTTAATAGAAAATATTTGCTTTTCCTCTAATCCCGCTGTACTACCGAATGCTTATCGTTTAGTATTCGGTGGAGTATGAAAAACGCTAAAACCCAAAAAATTTAAGCCATTACCTGTATTAGTCTCTGAAATAAAAGTTTGTAATTAATTTATAATAATTGCTAACAATGTTGTTAGCTACTAACGGGCCCTTTATATCGAGTTTGTTTATAATAATAATGGCATAGAATTATTTTATCTATGCTTACTCGATTAACGCATGCAAGGAACAATGTAGTTTTTTTTCTACTACCCTTGGCTTGTCCTTGACCATGCAGCGAGGATGTAGTCGCCTTCGACTACTTTCGACTCGCTTTTTACCCGTTAACGACACTGTAGTTCTTTTAACTACTTTACCCAATTCACCTTACGGTCAGTGTGCCAACAATCGCTTTAGTTTTTTAGCCATAAAATAGTTATTATCTTGAACTGAGGTTAAGTCTTTAATTTAGCACGTTTTATTGGTTTTGATTTAGTGTCCCTGCTCGGGCGCCATTGTGACGATGCTTTTCCAGGCCGAGGTGTGGCTCGCCGGATTCCAAAGTTCGTGACAAATATTTCTATGATATCGGACACTAAATCAAAACACTGTTCAGATTTTACTTCAAGATAACAATCTTTATTTAATAATATGGCTTATAACTAAACTTAGAAATTACCCTAGGTCTAACCAAAATCTTCACAGAAAATTTATCTTAAATAGTAATTAAATAGTGATAATCATAAAGGAAAGGATAATTGGTGTCCTGCAAGACAGCGCATCGACTGAGGAGATATTTCGACTACAACCCCAGACGATGGCCGAAGAAATATGAAGTCGTGATTCACTGAAGGGAACTGGCGAATCGACTGAGGAGATATTTCGACTACAACCCCAGACGATGGCCGAAGAAATGTTAAATAGGGATCTATGGCAAAAGGCTGGCGAATCGACTGAGGAGATATTTCGACTACAACCCCAGACGATGGCCG
The DNA here is from genome assembly GCA_914767935.1 of Coremacera marginata. Taxonomy (NCBI): domain Eukaryota; kingdom Metazoa; phylum Arthropoda; class Insecta; order Diptera; family Sciomyzidae; genus Coremacera; species Coremacera marginata. Next base: position 94,456,480 of record OU612047.1, on the reverse strand, counting down.
AAGAAAATATGAATGTTGAATATGTAAACGTTAATAACAAAATGAAATTAATAATAAAGTAATTCTATATATATCTGATCGAAGCAAAAGGTAAATTTAATTCAGTTAGATTCAGGACTATTTGGATTAGGATGCAGTTGGCCTAACTGGGGAGATATTTCGACTACAACCCCAGTGTCGGCTGACAGGTTGATTTATGGCGGAAAAGGGGGAAATTTCTATGACCAGGCTGAAGAGATGTTTCGACTACAACCCCAGCTTGATCAAAGAAAGGATAGGTAAGGAGGGTTAAGGTGGTGCTAGGTCTCGCTTGACTTTAGCGATTAACTCAGATCTAAACAATACACTAAATAACTATATAATGTGAAATAAATATATAATGTGAAGCTGATACTCTTTTCCTGGGTGGTTTCTTATAGTTGGCGGCGCTTGTTGACGTCTGTGTCAGTGTCGCAATCCATAAAAGCGACTGAAGTCATGGAGGCAGCGCTGCGTGCTGCGGGGATTCGGCGGCGCTTCTGCCGGCGTTGGCGGCGCAGTCCACTTGGCGTCTCTGTAGATGCTGGCTGTGCGGCTTGCGTGACGTTCTTATCGACGTCGAAGGCTCAGGCGCATTCTAGGCGTCAGCTGAGGCGACGAGGCGATCCGCAGTCCGACTTGACTGTACGCGTACGCGTTTGAACGTTCCCGACTACGTGCTGCACGGTTTGGCAGCTGCTCGTATGATGACTTATTTACTCTCGACACTATTCTGACGATGGTTACTAATTGACTGACAGTATGCTGACGATGGTTGTTACCAATGGTTGACTGACCAAGTTCTCTCTGATGTTGGCCCTTTTATAGCTGTCGGCTGCTTGTTCTTCCTACAAGCATGCATAGTGTTTACTTCTCCCTCTCACTTATGTGAAGTTGCTGTACTGGCCTACGTGACTTTAAGCACGCACTTGGCTGGTGGCGTGATGTCTGTACCTGGTGCATATTTATGTGTGCACATCAGCATCATCCGATTATTCCGTTATTGCTCGTGTCTCTCTCAATAAGTGGAATCCGTTGTACATGCAAATAGAGAAGTAAAAATAATTAATTGGAAGCTGACGCAATAATGACCTACCCAGCGCGAACATTATGCACTAAGGCATGAAGCGCGGCTTCTGGGGTAAGGTCTTATGAATTGCATGAATTCCCTTAGGAATCAACAGAGCCCTTGTCTAACCACTATTTTCCCTACTCAATAAGAAAACTAAATGAATCCTAATATGTTTAAATTCATTTGGTTTTATTATTATTCTTTTCCTTTTACGTTCTATATTTAGCTTATTGTAAGTACTGGTCTATATTCATGAGTTCTTAACCTATAACTAGTCCTAACTTATTTTCTTAATACTAAATAAATTCTTTTGGCTTTATCCAAAGCGACTGCGTTGGGTAAATTCTACCCCGCTCATCTAGAGCCTACAGCGGTCGTTCCCGATGGGTGGTTACGGCGTGTCGTGTGAGTGTGGAGCGCATCCTCGCCCCATGGTGACCCTGTCGGAAATCTAGAAAAGAACGAAAAACATTAAAACATGTAATGGCAAAATTCACAGGGAATTTTTGTCCTTACATCTCCCCCTTACTTTCGTAAGCGATAGAAGGCGTAGACGTCGCCCTTGCGGTTCATTACGACTCGGACTTGGTGCTGATCGACGCTCACCATGCATCTAAGAGGTTTGCCCGGTCTCCACAGTTGTCGCTTGGCTGCGATGAGCTCCATCAAGCGGCCATGTGGGATGTTGTCGTTGGGATGACTTGGCTCGGGCACCCATGGGCGGAACGTGTATGGGTCCATATCCGCTGGCCTGACCTCGTCCAGGTCCATCTCGCTGGGTGCCGTTAGCGACAGGCAATCATCGGTGGCTGATGGACATGATCTTTCGATCAGTTCGCCGAGTTGGATTGGCTCTGATGAGTTGCCGTCTGGCGAGCGCAAAAACGATTTTTTGTCTCGATCTGGGTGAAGCGGAAAATTGATGGCCTCGCTCTGAGCCTCTGTTAGAGTTCCCGTACCGATGGTTTGGCTAATCCAGGCGGTGCATGAGGTGTCGACGGCTGGATTACCTGTGGATCCGGCAGGGAGTTGGTGCTTCATAATGTGAGCACTCTGCTTCTCTAAAAGGCCCTCGACTATGAAGTAGCGGGGGTTGCCGTGGTAGTAGGCGCATGATGACGCGCCGCTGCAGCTGGCTTCCTGCTGGCTGGATGGATCAGCTTGTCGGCCTTGGTCGACTTCGAAGGCGTGTGGCGCGGCGTCTCTGTCGACGCTGGCTTGTGGGGCAGGCAAGCCCTGGGTTGGAGCAAAATGAATGACCCCTTGCTTGCGTTGCGGTGTAGTGGTTGTGCTCACTGGGTGGTTTGCATCCTGCTGACGACTGAGGAGTGGGCTGCTGGCGTGATCGCTCTGGCCGTCCGATGTATCTGAATCGGACGAGGTTGACGTTGACGTCGTCGTTGTTGTCTCACTCGACGTTAAACTATCACGCCGAAGTCGACGTGAAGCTGGCCGTTTCGTCGTTGATTGACTTTCTACATCTGGCGTGGAGGTGTCGACAGCCTCGGCTAACCCTGGTAAGTATAAGCGCGGCAGGCTGGCACGAACTGGTTCGCTTACGAGGCTTTGTATGAGCTGAGCGAGTTCGAGACGCTTTCTGGCTGCTGCCTCTGGTGGGAACCACGATCTACCAACCTTTCGCAAGTCTTGGTCAGGATTGCGCAGGAACATGTTGACGAAATGAAGCACAAATGCCCCACAATCGCTACTGTTCGTTTGTTGCGGCGCTTTCACCACATAGTATGGCATGAATTCCTCATCCCACACCATGTTCGACGATTCAGGGAAAGTTGAGTTCCATACGCATTGGAAATACCCTCTCAGTACTGGGGCAACGTGGTCTCGGGGCTTGTTGTCCAAGGAATCTAGGACCCAGATCCAGGCGAGTTGGTTGGAGGCGTTCGGTCTCTGTTTCAGGCAAACGATGGCCACATACCAATGATATGCCTCATTTATTGGCACGATGACGTAGCGCTTGTGACACAGCTGTACCCTCTCGGTCCAACGTCGGACGCGTTCGTAACGCCCCTGTGGCGTCTCATCACCGCCTGGTCGTATGAGCTGGTCGAAGAAGTGGGTACTAAAAATGTATACGTCTGCTTGTAATTGAGGCGACTGTTGGGTGACTAACCATTTCAGGAACACGTCGATCAGTGTATCGTTCAAGAACAGTCCGCACTCAATTCGCCCATAATCGTGGTTGTAAATCGTGATGCTGCCAGGCCCTGGGGGGTAATTCAGGATTACCTTCGGTTCAACTTTTCTTCGCAAAACTTTTCTTCGATTACGCTGGGCCTGGCGCTCCCGGTGGAGCAATCTCTCGCGCGTTTCATGGTTGTTTTTTTTTTTTCACTGGCACTGTAGTGTGGCGATTATACGTTCGGCCCTGTGTTTTCCTCAATTGGTGCAACGAAAATCAGTTTTTTTTTTTCTTGTATATTTTCCTTTTTTTTTCCTTTTTAAATGTTCAAAAGCTTTCAATGAATTGGTTTAATTTCCACACACACTTGTTGACTACTAGTTGTCGGTTTGAGTTTTGATTTAATTTAACGAATCAGTACTACGAGCGTCATGTTAACAACTTTGCGATAGACTCTGCAGGGTTGTAGATGACTTTTCGTGTGCATGGTAAGTTGACGTTTACATGTAACTTGAGGTTGGTGGTGTGAGTCAATCAATTTCAAACACGAGAATCTTGAGCACGCAATTATGTCAGCCTCAAAATGATGATAGGCACAACATACTGCCCGTGTGGAAAAAGTAATATATTATATTAACTGAATTTTCGCCACGAAAATAGTCGACGTGTATAATTGCGCTGGTATTTTCGCTGACGCAGGAGCCGCACATCGTGGGTAACCTGATTATGGTTGACATGTTGGTCTGCTAGCGTAGAAATGTTCGACAGTGGCTGTCCTTGGCAGTTGTTTGCGCGGTTGCTGCCGCGGGTTGGTCGAATTTTGCACAATGATAGTCGCCACTTGGCAGTTGTTTGCGCGGTTGCTGCCGCGATCTCTCGCAGTTGTTTGTCGCAGTTGCTGCTGCGCTTTGGCCGACTTTTCATCCGTCCTAGTCGCCAGCTGGCAATTGTTTAAGCGGTTGCTGCCGCGATCTCTCGCAGTTGTTTGTCGCAGTTGCTGCTGCGCTTTGGCCGACTTTTCATCCGTCCTAGTCGCCAGCTGGCAGTTGTTTAAGCGGTTGCTGCTGCCACTGGCAGTTGTTTCGGCGGGTGCTGCCGCGTCGAGCAGTTGTTTAAGCGGTTGCTGCCGCCACTGGCATTTGTTTCAGCGGGTGCTGCCGCCACTGGCAGTTGTTTCAGCGGGTGCTGCCACGTCTCCCGCAGTTGTTTTCGCGGTTGCTGCCGCGTCTGGCAGTTGTTTCCGTGGTTGCTGCCGCATCTCCCGCAGTTGTTTCCGCGGTTGCTGCTGCGTCTCCCGCAGTTGTTTCCGCGGTTGCTGCCGCGTCTGGCAGTTGTTTCCGCGGTTGCTGCCGCGTCTGGCAGTTGTTTAAGCGGTTGCTGCCGTCACTGGCAGTTGTTTCAGCGGGTGCTGCCGCCACTGGCAGTTGTTTCAGCGGGTGCTGCCGCGTCTGGCAGTTGTTTCAGCGGGTGCTGCCGCCACTGGCAGTTGTTTCAGCGGGTGCTGCCGCGTCTGGCAGTTGCTTAAGCGGTTGCTGCCACCACTGGCAGTTGTTTCAGCGTGTGCTGCCGCGTCTGGCAGTTGTTTAAGCAGTTGCTGCCGCCACTGGTCCGAGGCTAAAATTATTATTTCATTTTGGTCAAGTGACTCGTCATAAAACTTTTTAAGTTCACTTACGTGTGCTTTCCGGCTACGTGGCTCACCTTTTCGTTTCACTTGGACGATGACTGGCGAAATGTACCCCGTGACACAGTAAGGTCCCTCGAATTTCGGAGCTAACTTGGCTGCAAAGTTATTGACGGCACTGGATAGCGGGTGCCTTCTGACTAGGACTAGTTCACCGACTGCTGGCTTCCAGTCACGACGACGCAAATTATAATGGCGTGCTTGGTCGTGAGAGGCTTGACAAAGTTTTCGGCGAACGATCTCGAAGATCTCCTGCAACTGCTGAGCACGTGCTGCTGGTGTCTGTAATTCTCGACCCGTTCCAAACGTGTGTTCGTCATACAGAGCGCCTGGTAGTCGCGGTTCGCGACCTTGTACCAGGAAAGCAGGGCTATAGCCGGTGACGTCAGACTTGCTGCTGTTGATGGCTAGCATGAGTTCTGGGAGGTGCTCATCCCAGTTTTTATGTTGGTCTGCGCTGAATTGGGCTATCATCGTTTTTAACGTTTTGTTGGTGCGTTCCGTAGGGTTTTCTTGGGGCGTGTATGGTGCGGTAAATTGCTGTTTGGTACCAATCTCTTGCATAAATTTTCTGAATGAGCGGCTCGTAAATTGGGTGCCATTATCCGTGATGATAACTTTTGGGGCACCGAAACGAGAAAGAATACGCTCTCTAAAACCCTTCCGCAAGCTGTCATTGGTAGCTTTTGGTAGAGGAATGGCCTCGGTCCACTTACTGAACTTATCGAAAAAGACCAATATCATGGTGTTCCCGTGCTTGGAACGCGGCAAGGGTCCGACAAAGTCTGCGCAGACAACAGACCAAGGTTCGTCGGCAATACGCGTTAACATTTTACCCGCTGGGGCCTGCTGGCTCAACTTGTATCGCTGGCAGTTTGAGCAGCGCCTCACATATTTACTCACGTCCCTGAAGAGACCCTGCCAATAATACCGACTAGCCACTCTCGCAATCGTTTTTCTAATTCTGAGGTGGCCTGCGCTGGGCAGGTCATGGTTCTCCTCCATAACCCTGGCACGTAAATGTGTTGGTACGCATAGCTTCCAGGGGGCGGAATCTTCGTCGCCTATTTGATTGGGTATATGGCGATATAAGTGGCCATTCTCTTCTAAATAATCCGCAAACTTTTCGGGATTTTCTTTTATTTCTCTTTTTCGCTTTTCTAGCCAGCGGCAATGTTGAGTGTTTTCTATCGCTTCTGTTACCTTGCATAAATTCTCTAGCGGCTGTCGGGACAGTGCGTCAGCGACCACATTAAATTTTCCTCGTCGGTATTGGACCTCAAAGCTATATTGCTGTAATTCGAGGGCCCACCGCGCTATGCGTCCTGATGGACTCTCTATAGAGTTGAGCCATTTTAAAGACAGGTGATCCGTGATGACAATGAACTTATACCCTTCGAGGTAACACCGCATTTTCCTGATGCCCCAAACTATGGCCAAGCACTCCTTCTCGGTGGGGCTATAGTTTTTCTCTGCTGGGATCAGGTGTCGGCTGGCATAAGCTATGACACGTTCCACGCCATCGAAATCTTGTGTCAAGACCGCTCCGAGCCCGTAATCGCTCGCATCCGTTTGAAGCACGAAGGTCTTACTGAAGTCTGGACATGCTAGTACTGGGGCTTGCGTGAGTTTATCTTTTAAGTTGTCGAACGCTTGTTGTTGCTCAGGTCCCCATCGCCAATGCTTACCCTTCTTCAGCAGTAGAGTCATTGGGTGGACAATGGAAGCGAAGTCTGGCACGAATCGTCTATACCATGACGCTACTCCTAGGCATCGGCGAAACTCTCATAGACTTGTGGGTGGTGTAAGCTGTTTTATAGCGGCAACCTTGTCCGGGTCAGTATAGATTCCATTTTCGCTTACCACATGCCCAAGATATTTAGTCTCCGCACGGAAAAATTCACATTTTTCTACATTTAGCTTTAGATTCGCTGCCCGCAGTCGCCGGAACACTTCTTTTAAATTCTGCAGGTGTTCCTCTTCTGAGCCACCCGTGACGATAATATCGTCGAGATATGCAAACGCAAATGGTTCAAGTTCTGGCCCGATCACCTTATCTAACGCCCTCTGGAATGTGGCGGGCGCCGAGTGCAGCCCAAAAGGCATCACGCGCCACTGAAATAAACCACGTCCTGGCACAGTGAAGGCTGTATACTGCTTGCTGTGGTGATCCATCGGGATCTGCCAGTACCCATTTTTTAGGTCGAGACTGCTTATGTATTTTGCGTTACGCAGCCGATCCAAAATGTGGTTAATTTGCGGCAGTGGGTATGTATCAGCAACAGACTTTGCGTTCAACTGGCGGTAGTCCACGCAGAGTCTCCAGGTGCTCGATCTCTTCTTCACCAGTACTATCGGTGCACTATGCGGACTATGTGACGGCTCTATGCACCCCTTCTCCAGCAACTCATCGATCTCTCTATTGATGATGTCTTGCATGGCCGGATTCCGGGGGAAATACCGCTGCTTTAAAGGTCGGTCGTCCAACATGACGATCTTATGGCGAGTAATGTTAGCTGGTCCTTGGAGCTTACTTAATTTCTCGAGTTCCTTTTGTAGAAATTTGTTTACGTGCTCTGGCAACCTTTTGGGTTCTTCGCTTATGGTCGTGCATGCTGCTGGGCTTTGGCCGAGTTGTTCGGTGGCTCGAAGACATATCGTCTGTCCGCCGCAGGTGAGTGTCGCCTCTGCCTTTAGTAGGAAGTCCATCCCGAGCAAGAGGTCATCGGCGACCCCGGGGAGGATAAGCAGAGGTAATTCACACCGGCTGGCTCCCATTTCAATTGTGACGATCAGAGTTTCGTTTACGACTTTGAGTGAACCGTCGGCCAGGCGTACGTTGGTGGGTATGAGCTGGCGGTTGGATGTTGTTCTTATTTTGTCTGCTAGGGTTTGACTGGCGAAGCTTCTGGTAGCCCCTGCATCGATTGCTGCCTCTACGCGGTGTGACCCTATAGTGACCTGGGCGCAAATTCTGCGGTCGTCGAATTTCAGGCACTTGGGTTCTTCCGAGGATGTTACTGGCTGGACTCGGTTTTGATCGAGTCCTCTGGCATTTCCCGATGGCTGTTGTTGGCGACCGCTAGTGGTGGCCCCACCGCGTGGCCCACTGTCTGAAGGATTATTATCGCCTTTAATAATTTCATAGTCCTCGGCCAGTGCCTCAAGTTCTTCAAACGTAGTAAAGTCTCGACGTCGAATATATAATTGATATTCTTGCCTACAATTCCGAAATACACGTTCCAGCTTCTCCTCTTTGGTCTGATTTGCATGCCGCATGAGGTCTATAAGTTGCAAGCTGTATTCTTTAAATCTCTCTCGAGGCCCTTGCATCCTGCCTCGTATTTGGTCCTCTAGTCGCTCAAAGAACCGACCTGGTAAAAAGTAGGTCAAGAATTTTGTCTTGAAGTTATGCCATGAGTCACATCCTTTTTTATTATTACGCCACCAAGTGAGGGCTCCGCCCTTCAATAGCTCTGGCATTGTTCTGGGTAGGTGATCCTTATCCAGACTGTACACAATTGCGAGCTCTTCCACCCTTTCGATAAATTCAATGGGGTCCTGGCCCCCTTCGAACCTAACCGTCCACTTTCGTACGCGGTCCATAGTGTTGCTGTATGCCGTGGCAACCTTGTGGCTACTTCCACTTGCTTGCGTACCTGACACGATTATCTGTTTTGGCGGGTCTTCTTGGCTAAGCATGCCTGACATGGTTGGTACCCCTAAGTGACGAGGCGAAGTCGATCTCTTGTCCGAATGCTTCGCTTCTAATTCTTGTAGGCGCTTTTCTAGCTGTGGGTCGTCACTGCCTTCTGTAACTATGGCGGAAAACCGCTTGCGCAATTCTTCAACTGTTCCTTCGTCGCTATACCCGAACTCTTGTGCATAGATGACAAGGTCATCCTTTCGAAGGGAGTAAATCCAGGACATCTTAACCATTCTAATGTCCGCTCAACTCGTCACTGGTTAATAGAAAATATTTGCTTTTCCTCTAATCCCGCTGTACAACCGAATGCTTATCGTTTAGTATTCGGTGGAGTATGAAAAACGCTAAAACCCAAAAAATTTAAGCCATTACCTGTATTAGTCTCTGAAATAAAAGTTTGTAATTAATTTATAATAATTGCTAACAATGTTGTTAGCTACTAATGGGCCCTTTATATCGAGTTTGTTTATAATAATAATGGCATAGAATTATTTTATCTATGCTTACTCGATTAACGCATGCAAGGAACAATGTAGTTTTTTTTTTCTACTACCCTTGGCTTGTCCTTGACCATGCGGCGAGGATGTAGTCGCCTTCAACTACTTTCGACTCGCTTTTTACCCGGGAACGACACTGTAGTTCTTTTAACTACTTTACCCAATTCACCTTACGGTCAGTGTGCCAACAATCGCTTTAGTTTTTTAGCCATAAAATAGTTATTATCTTGAACTGAGGCTAAGTCTTTAATTTAGCACGTTTTATTGGTTTTGATTTAGTGTCCCTGCTCGGGCGCCATTGTGACGATGCTTTTCCAGGCCGAGGTGTGGCTCGCCGGATTCCAAAGTTCGTGACAAATATTTCTATGATATCGGACACTAAATCAAAACACTGTTCAGATTTTACTTCAAGATAACAATCTTTATTTAATAATATGGCTTATAACTAAACTTAGAAATTACCCTAGGTCTAACCAAAATCTTCACAGAAAATTTATCTTAAATAGTAATTAAATAGTGATAATCATAAAGGAAAGGATAATTGGTGTCCTGCAAGACAGCGCATCGACTGAGGAGATATTTCGACTACAACCCCAGACGATGGCCGAAGAAATATGAAGTCGTGATTCACTGAAGGGAACTGGCGAATCGACTGAGGAGATATTTCGACTACAACCCCAGACGATGGCCGAAGAAATGTTAAATAGGGATCTATGGCAAAAGGCTGGCGAATCGACTGAGGAGATATTTCGACTACAACCCCAGACGATGGCCGAAGAAAATATGAATGTTGAATATGTAAACGTTAATAACAAAATGAAATTAATAATAAAGTAATTCTATATATATCTGATCGAAGCAAAAGGTAAATTTAATTCAGTTAGATTCAGGACTATTTGGATTAGGATGCAGTTGGCCTAACTGGGGAGATATTTCGACTACAACCCCAGTGTCGGCTGACAGGTTGATTTATGGCGGAAAAGGGGGAAATTTCTATGACCAGGCTGAAGAGATGTTTCGACTACAACCCCAGCTTGATCAAAGAAAGGATAGGTAAGGAGGGTTAAGGTGGTGCTAGGTCTCGCTTGACTTTAGCGATCAACTCAGATCTAAACAATACACTAAATAACTATATAATGTGAAATAAATATATAATGTGAAGCTGATACTCTTTTCCTGGGTGGTTTCTTATAGTTGGCGGCGCTTGTTGACGTCTGTGTCAGTGTCGCAATCCATAAAAGCGACTGAAGTCATGGAGGCAGCGCTGCGTGCTGCGGGGATTCGGCGGCGCTTCTGCCGGCGTTGGCGGCGCAGTCCACTTGGCGTCTCTGTAGATGCTGGCTGTGCGGCTTGCGTGACGTTCTTATCGACGTCGAAGGCTCAGGCGCATTCTAGGCGTCAGCTGAGGCGACGAGGCGATCCGCAGTCCGACTTGACTGTACGCGTACGCGTTTGAACGTTCCCGACTACGTGCTGCACGGTTTGGCAGCTGCTCGTATGATGACTTATTTACTCTCGACACTATTCTGACGATGGTTACTAATTGACTGACACTATGCTGACGATGGTTGTTAGCCGACTGACCAAGTTCTCTCTGATGTTGGCCCTTTTATAGCTGTCGGCTGCTTGTTCTTCCTACAAGCATGCATAGTGTTTACTTCTCCCTCTCACTTATGTGAAGTTGCTGTACTGGCCTACGTGACTTTAAGCACGCACTTGGCTGGTGGCGTGATGTCTGTACCTGGTGCATATTTATGTGTGCACATCAGCATCATCCGATTATTCCGTTATTGCTCGTGTCTCTCTCAATAAGTGGAATCCGTTGTACATGCAAATAGAGAAGTAAAAATAATTAATTGGAAGCTGACGCAATAATGACCTACCCAGCGCGAACATTATGCACTAAGGCATGAAGCGCGGCTTCTGGGGTAAGGTCTTATGAATTGCATGAATTCCCTTAGGAATCAACAGAGCCCTTGTCTAACCACTATTTTCCCTACTCAATAAGAAAACTAAATGAATCCTAATATGTTTAAATTCATTTGGTTTTATTATTATTCTTTTCCTTTTACGTTCTATATTTAGCTTATTGTAAGTACTGGTCTATATTCATGAGTTCTTAACCTATAACTAGTCCTAACTTATTTTCTTAATACTAAATAAATTCTTTTGGCTTTATCCAAAGCGACTGCGTTGGGTAAATTCTACCCCGCTCATCTAGAGCCTACAGCGGTCGTTCCCGATGGGTGGTTACGGCGTGTCGTGTGAGTGTGGAGCGCATCCTCGCCCCATGGTGACCCTGTCGGAAATCTAGAAAAGAACGAAAAACATTAAAACATGTAATGGCAAAATTCACAGGGAATTTTTGTCCTTACATCTCCCCCTTACTTTCGTAAGCGATAGAAGGCGTAGACGTCGCCCTTGCGGTTCATTACGACTCGGACTTGGTGCTGATCGACGCTCACCATGCATCTAAGAGGTTTGCCCGGTCTCCACAGTTGTCGCTTGGCTGCGATGAGCTCCATCAAGCGGCCATGTGGGATGTTGTCGTTGGGATGACTTGGCTCGGGCACCCATGGGCGGAACGTGTATGGGTCCATATCCGCTGGCCTGACCTCGTCCAGGTCCATCTCGCTGGGTGCCGTTAGCGACAGGCAATCATCGGTGGCTGATGGACATGATCTTTCGATCAGTTCGCCGAGTTGGATTGGCTCTGATGAGTTGCCGTCTGGCGAGCGCAAAAACGATTTTTTGTCTCGATCTGGGTGAAGCGGAAAATTGATGGCCTCGCTCTGAGCCTCTGTTAGAGTTCCCGTACCGATGGTTTGGCTAATCCAGGCGGTGCATGAGGTGTCGACGGCTGGATTACCTGTGGATCCGGCAGGGAGTTGGTGCTTCATAATGTGAGCACTCTGCTGCTCTAAAAGGCCCTCGACTATGAAGTAGCGGGGGTTGCCGTGGTAGTAGGCGCATGATGACGCGCCGCTGCAGCTGGCTTCCTGCTGGCTGGATGGATCAGCTTGTCGGCCTTGGTCGACTTCGAAGGCGTGTGGCGTGGCGTCTCTGTCGACGCTGGCTTGTGGGGCAGGCAAGCCCTGGGTTGGAGCAAAATGAATGACCCCTTGCTTGCGTTGCGGTGTAGTGGTTGTGCTCACTGGGTGGTTTGCATCCTGCTGACGACTGAGAAGTGGGCTGCTGGCGTGATCGCTCTGGCCGTCCGATGTATCTGAATCGGACGAGGTTGACGTTGACGTCTTCGTTGTTGTCTCACTCGACGTTAAACTATCACGCCGAAGTCGACGTGAAGCTGGCCGTTTCGTCGTTGATTGACTTTCTACATCTGGCGTGGAGGTGTCGACAGCCTCGGCTAACCCTGGTAAGTATAAGCGCGGCAGGCTGGCACGAACTGGTTCGCTTACGAGGCTTTGTATGAGCTGAGCGAGTTCGAGACGCTTTCTGGCTGCTGCCTCTGGTGGGAACCACGATCTACCAACCTTTCGCAAGTCTTGGTCAGGATTGCGCAGGAACATGTTGACGAAATGAAGCACAAATGCCCCACAATCGCTACTGTTCGTTTGTTGCGGCGCTTTCACCACATAGTATGGCATGAATTCCTCATCCCACACCATGTTCGACGATTCAGGGAAAGTTGAGTTCCATACGCATTGGAAATACCCTCTCAGTACTGGGGCAACGTGGTCTCGGGGCTTGTTGTCCAAGGAATCTAGGACCCAGATCCAGGCGAGTTGGTTGGAGGCGTTCGGTCTCTGTTTCAGGCAAACGATGGCCACATACCAATGATATGCCTCATTTATTGGCACGATGACGTAGCGCTTGTGACACAGCTGTACCCTCTCGGTCCAACGTCGGACGCGTTCGTAACGCCCCTGTGGCGTCTCATCACCGCCTGGTCGTATGAGCTGGTCGAAGAAGTGGGTACTAAAAATGTATACGTCTGCTTGTAATTGAGGCGACTGTTGGGTGACTAACCATTTCAGGAACACGTCGATCAGTGTATCGTTCAAGAACAGTCCGCACTCAATTCGCCCATAATCGTGGTTGTAAATCGTGATGCTGCCAGGCCCTGGGGGGTAATTCAGAATTACCTTCGGTTCAACTTTTCTTCGCAAAACTTTTCTTCGATTACGCTGGGCCTGGCGCTCCCGGTGGAGCAATCTCTCGCGCGTTTCATGGTAGTTGTTTTTTTTTTTTCACTGGCACTGTAGTGTGGCGATTATACGTTCGGCCCTGTGTTTTCCTCAATTGGTGCAACGAAAATCAGTTTTTTTTTTTCTTGTATATTTTCCTTTTTTTTTTCCTTTTTAAATGTTCAAAAGCTTTCAATGAATTGGTTTAATTTCCACACACACTTGTTGACTACTAGTTGTCGGTTTGAGTTTTGATTTAATTTAACGACTCAGTACTACGAGCGTCATGTTAACAACTTTGCGATAGACTCTGCAGGGTTGTAGATGACTTTTCGTGTGCATGGTAAGTTGACGTTTACATGTAACTTGAGGTTGGTGGTGTGAGTCAATCAATTTCAAACACGAGAATCTTGAGCACGCAATTATGTCAGCCTCAAAATGATGATAGGCACAACATACTGCCCGTGTGGAAAAAGTAATATATTATATTAACTGAATTTTCGCCACGAAAATAGTCGACGTGTATAATTGCGCTGGTATTTTCGCTGACGCAGGAGCCGCACATCGTGGGTAACATGATTATGGTTGACATGTTGGTCTGCTAGCGTAGAAATGTTCGACAGTGGCTGTCCTTGGCAGTTGTTTGCGCGGTTGCTGCTGCGCTTTGGCCGACTTTTGCACAATGATAGTCGCCACTTGGCAGTTGTTTGCGCGGTTGCTGCCGCGATCTCTCGCAGTTGTTTGTCGCAGTTGCTGCTGCGCTTTGGCCGACTTTTCATCCGTCCTAGTCGCCAGCTGGCAATTGTTTAAGCGGTTGCTGCCGCGATCTCTCGCAGTTGTTTGTCGCAGTTGCTGCTGCGCTTTGGCCGACTTTTCATCCGTCCTAGTCGCCAGCTGGCAGTTGTTTCGGCGGGTGCTGCCCCCCTGGCAGTTGTTTCAGCGGGTGCTGCCACGTCTCCCGCAGTTGTTTCCGCGGTTGCTGCCGCGTCTGGCAGTTGTTTCCGTGGTTGCTGCCGCATCTCCCGCAGTTGTTTCCGCGGTTGCTGCTGCGTCTCCCGCAGTTGTTTCCGCGGTTGATGCCGCGTCTGGCAGTTGTTTCCGCGGTTGCTGCCGCGTCTGGCAGTTGTTTAAGCGGTTGCTGCAGTCACTGGCAGTTGTTTCAGCGGGTGCTGCCGCCACTGGCAGTTGTTTCAGCGGGTGCTGCCGCGTCTGGCAGTTGTTTCAGCGGGTGCTGCCGCCACTGGCAGTTGTTTCAGCGGGTGCTGCCGCGTCTGGCAGTTGCTTAAGCGGTTGCTGCCACCACTGGCAGTTGTTTCAGCGTGTGCTGCCGCGTCTGGCAGTTGTTTAAGCAGTTGCTGCCGCCACTGGTCCGAGGCTAAAATTATTATTTCATTTTGGTCAAGTGACTCGTCATAAAACTTTTTAAGTTCACTTACGTGTGCTTTCCGGCTACGTGGCTCACCTTTTCGTTTCACTTGGACGATGACTGGCGAAATGTACCCCGTGACACAGTAAGGTCCCTCGAATTTCGGAGCTAACTTGGCTGCAAAGTTATTGACGGCACTGGATAGCGGGTGCCTTCTGACTAGGACTAGTTCACCGACTGCTGGCTTCCAGTCACGACGACGCAAATTATAATGGCGTGCTTGGTCGTGAGAGGCTTGACAAAGTTTTCGGCGAACGATCTCGAAGATCTCCTGCAACTGCTGAGCACGTGCTGCTGGTGTCTGTAATTCTCGACCCGTTCCAAACGTGTGTTCGTCATACAGAGCGCCTGGTAGTCGCGGTTCGCGACCTTGTACCAGGAAAGCAGGGCTATAGCCGGTGACGTCAGACTTGCTGCTGTTGATGGCTAGCATGAGTTCTGGGAGGTGCTCATCCCAGTTTTTATGTTGGTCTGCGCTGAATTGGGCTATCATCGTTTTTAACGTTTTGTTGGTGCGTTCCGTAGGGTTTTCTTGGGGCGTGTATGGTGCGGTAAATTGCTGTTTGGTACCAATCTCTTGCATAAATTTTCTGAATGAGCGGCTCGTAAATTGGGTGCCATTATCCGTGATGATAACTTTTGGGGCACCGAAACGAGAAAGAATACGCTCTCTAAAACCCTTCCGCAAGCTGTCATTGGTAGCTTTTGGTAGAGGAATGGCCTCGGTCCACTTACTGAACTTATCGAAAAAGACCAATATCATGGTGTTCCCGTGCTTGGAACGCGGCAAGGGTCCGACAAAGTCTGCGCAGACAACAGACCAAGGTTCGTCGGCAATACGCGTTAACATTTTACCCGCTGGGGCCTGCTGGCTCAACTTGTATCGCTGGCAGTTTGAGCAGCGCCTCACATATTTACTCACGTCCCTGAAGAGACCCTGCCAATAATACCGACTAGCCACTCTCGCAATCGTTTTTCTAATTCTGAGGTGGCCTGCGCTGGGCAGGTCATGGTTCTCCTCCATAACCCTGGCACGTAAATGTGTTGGTACGCATAGCTTCCAGGGGGCGGAATCTTCGTCGCCTATTTGATTGGGTATATGGCGATATAAGTGGCCATTCTCTTCTAAATAATCCGCAAACTTTTCGGGATTTTCTTTTATTTCTCTTTTTCGCTTTTCTAGCCAGCGGCAATGTTGAGTGTTTTCTATCGCTTCTGTTACCTTGCATAAATTCTCTAGCGGCTGTCGGGACAGTGCGTCAGCGACCACATTAAATTTTCCTCGTCGGTATTGGACCTCAAAGCTATATTGCTGTAATTCGAGGGCCCACCGCGCTATGCGTCCTGATGGACTCTCTATAGAGTTGAGCCATTTTAAAGACAGGTGATCCGTGATGACAATGAACTTATACCCTTCGAGGTAACACCGCATTTTCCTGATGCCCCAAACTATGGCCAAGCACTCCTTCTCGGTGGGGCTATAGTTTTTCTCTGCTGGGATCAGGTGTCGGCTGGCATAAGCTATGACACGTTCCACGCCATCGAAATCTTGTGTCAAGACCGCTCCGAGCCCGTAATCGCTCGCATCCGTTTGAAGCACGAAGGTCTTACTGAAGTCTGGACATGCTAGTACTGGGGCTTGCGTGAGTTTATCTTTTAAGTTGTCGAACGCTTGTTGTTGCTCAGGTCCCCATCGCCAATGCTTACCCTTCTTCAGCAGTAGAGTCATTGGGTGGACAATGGAAGCGAAGTCTGGCACGAATCGTCTATACCATGACGCTACTCCTAGGCATCGGCGAAACTCTCATAGACTTGTGGGTGGTGTAAGCTGTTTTATAGCGGCAACCTTGTCCGGGTCAGTATAGATTCCATTTTCGCTTACCACATGCCCAAGATATTTAGTCTCCGCACGGAAAAATTCACATTTTTCTACATTTAGCTTTAGATTCGCTGCCCGCAGTCGCCGGAACACTTCTTTTAAATTCTGCAGGTGTTCCTCTTCTGAGCCACCCGTGACGATAATATCGTCGAGATATGCAAACGCAAATGGTTCAAGTTCTGGCCCGATCACCTTATCTAACGCCCTCTGGAATGTGGCGGGCGCCGAGTGCAGCCCAAAAGGCATCACGCGCCACTGAAATAAACCACGTCCTGGCACAGTGAAGGCTGTATACTGCTTGCTGTGGTGATCCATCGGGATCTGCCAGTACCCATTTTTTAGGTCGAGACTGCTTATGTATTTTGCGTTACGCAGCCGATCCAAAATGTGGTTAATTTGCGGCAGTGGGTATGTATCAGCAACAGACTTTGCGTTCAACTGGCGGTAGTCCACGCAGAGTCTCCAGGTGCTCGATCTCTTCTTCACCAGTACTATCGGTGCACTATGCGGACTATGTGACGGCTCTATGCACCCCTTATCCAGCAACTCATCGATCTCTCTATTGATGATGTCTTGCATGGCCGGATTCCGGGGGAAATACCGCTGCTTTAAAGGTCGGTCGTCCAACATGACGATCTTATGGCGAGTAATGTTAGCTGGTCCTTGGAGCTTACTTAATTTCTCGAGTTCCTTTTGTAGAAATTTGTTTACGTGCTCTGGCAACCTTTTGGGTTCTTCGCTTATGGTCGTGCATGCTGCTGGGCTTTGGCCGAGTTGTTCGGTGGCTCGAAGACATATCGTCTGTCCGCCGCAGGTGAGTGTCGCCTCTGCCTTTAGTAGGAAGTCCATCCCGAGCAAGAGGTCATCGGCGACCCCGGGGAGGATAAGCAGAGGTAATTCACACCGGCTGGCTCCCATTTCAATTGTGACGATCAGAGTTTCGTTTACGACTTTGAGTGAACCGTCGGCCAGGCGTACGTTGGTGGGTATGAGCTGGCGGTTGGATGTTGTTCTTATTTTGTCTGCTAGGGTTTGACTGGCGAAGCTTCTGGTAGCCCCTGCATCGATTGCTGCCTCTACGCGGTGTGACCCTATAGTGACCTGGGCGCAAATTCTGCGGTCGTCGAATTTCAGGCACTTGGGTTCTTCCGAGGATGTTACTGGCTGGACTCGGTTTTGATCGAGTCCTCTGGCATTTCCCGATGGCTGTTGTTGGCGACCGCTAGTGGTGGCCCCACCGCGGGGTCCTCCTTTTCTGCGATGATACCGTTTTGAGTTGCGGTTGTCCGGTTCGTCATAACCTTGCTGGCCGCATTTTCGACATGTATGACTTGGACTAGTTGTGTTCGAGGATTTGTGTTGTTCAGGCGGAGGGTGGTTCTGCTGTTCACCCCTAGGCTGAACTGGCACGCTCTCTTGTGGGGAGTTCTGACTGGCTAGTCGATGGTATTCGTCTTTATTGCGTGGCCCACTGCCTAAAGGATTATTATCGCCTTTAATAATTTCATAGTCCTCGGCCAGTGCCTCAAGTTCTTCAAACGTAGTAAAGTCTCGACGTCGAATATATAATTGATATTCTTGCCTACAATTCCGAAATACACGTTCCAGCTTCTCCTCTTCGGTCTGATTTGCATGCCGCATGAGGTCTATAAGTTGCAAGCTGTATTCTTTAAATCTCTCTCGAGGCCCTTGCATCCTGCCTCGTATTTGGTCCTCTAGTCGCTCAAAGAACCGACCTGGTAAAAAGTAGGTCAAGAATTTTGTCTTGAAGTTATGCCATGAGTCACATCCTTTTTTATTATTACGCCACCAAGTGAGGGCTCCGCCCTTCAATAGCTCCGGCATTGTTCTGGGTAGGTGATCCTTATCCAGACTGTACACAATTGCGAGCTCTTCCACCCTTTCGATAAATTCAATGGGGTCCTGGCCCCCTTCGAACCTAACCGTCCACTTTCGTACGCGGTCCATAGTGTTGCTGTATGCCGTGGCAACCTTGTGGCTACTTCCACTTGCTTGCGTACCTGACACGATTATCTGTTTTGGCGGGTCTTCTTGGCTAAGCATGCCTGACATGGTTGGTACCCCTAAGTGACGAGGCGAAGTCGATCTCTTGTCCGAATGCCTCGCTTCTAATTCTTGTAGGCGCTTTTCTAGCTGTGGGTCGTCACTGTCTTCTGTAACTATGGCGGAAAACCGCTTGCGCAATTCTTCAACTGTTCCTTCGTCGCTATACCCGAACTCTTGTGCATAGATGACAAGGTCATCCTTTCGAAGGGAGTAAATCCAGGACATCTTAACCATTCTAATGTCCGCTCAACTCGTCACTGGTTAATAGAAAATATTTGCTTTTCCTCTAATCCCGCTGTACTACCGAATGCTTATCGTTTAGTATTCGGTGGAGTATGAAAAACGCTAAAACCCAAAAAATTTAAGCCATTACCTGTATTAGTCTCTGAAATAAAAGTTTGTAATTAATTTATAATAATTGCTAACAATGTTGTTAGCTACTAACGGGCCCTTTATATCGAGTTTGTTTATAATAATAATGGCATAGAATTATTTTATCTATGCTTACTCGATTAACGCATGCAAGGAACAATGTAGTTTTTTTTTCTACTACCCTTGGCTTGTCCTTGACCATGCAGCGAGGATGTAGTCGCCTTCAACTACTTTCGACTCGCTTTTTACCCGTTAACGACACTGTAGTTCTTTTAACTACTTTACCCAATTCACCTTACGGTCAGTGTGCCAACAATCGCTTTAGTTTTTTAGCCATAAAATAGTTATTATCTTGAACTGAGGTTAAGTCTTTAATTTAGCACGTTTTATTGGTTTTGATTTAGTGTCCCTGCTCGGGCGCCATTGTGACGATGCTTTTCCAGGCCGAGGTGTGGCTCGCCGGATTCCAAAGTTCGTGACAAATATTTCTATGATATCGGACACTAAATCAAAACACTGTTCAGATTTTACTTCAAGATAACAATCTTTATTTAATAATATGGCTTATAACTAAACTTAGAAATTACCCTAGGTCTAACCAAAATCTTCACAGAAAATTTATCTTAAATAGTAATTAAATAGTGATAATCATAAAGGAAAGGATAATTGGTGTCCTGCAAGACAGCGCATCGACTGAGGAGATATTTCGACTACAACCCCAGACGATGGCCGAAGAAATATGAAGTCGTGATTCACTGAAGGGAACTGGCGAATCGACTGAGGAGATATTTCGACTACAACCCCAGACGATGGCCGAAGAAAATATGAATGTTGAATATGTAAACGTTAATAACAAAATGAAATTAATAATTAAGTAATTCTATATATATCTGATCGAAGCAAAAGGTAAATTTAATTCAGTTAGATTCAGGACTATTTGGATTAGGATGCAGTTGGCCTAACTGGGGAGATATTTCGACTACAACCCCAGTGTCGGCTGACAGGTTGATTTATGGCGGAAAAGGGGGAAATTTCTATGACCAGGCTGAAGAGATATTTCGACTACAACCCCAGCTTGATCAAAGAAAGGATAGGTAAGGAGGGTTAAGGTGGTGCTAGGTCTCGCTTGACTTTAGCGATTAACTCAGATCTAAACAATACACTAAATAACTATATAATGTGAAATAAATATATAATGTGAAGCTGATACTCTTTTCCTGGGTGGTTTCTTATAGTTGGCGGCGCTTGTTGACGTCTGTGTCAGTGTCGCAATCCATAAAAGCGACTGAAGTCATGGAGGCAGCGCTGCGGGGATTCGGCGGCGCAGTCCACTTGGCGTCTCTGTATATGCTGGCTGCGCGGCTTGCGTGACGTTCTTATCGACGTCGAAGGCTCAGGCGCATTCTAGGCGTCAGCTGAGGCGACGAGGCGATCCGCAGTCCGACTTGACTGTACGCGTACGCGTTTGAACGTTCCCGACTACGTGCTGCACGGTTTGGCAGCTGCTCGTATGATGACTTATTTACTCTCGACACTATTCTGACGATGGTTACTAATTGACTGACACTATGCTGACGATGGTTGTTAACCGACTGACCAAGTTCTCTCTGATGTTGGCCCTTTTATAGCTGTCGGCTGCTTGTTCTTCCTACAAGCATGCATAGTGTTTACTTCTCCCTCTCACTTATGTGAAGTTGCTGTACTGGCCTACGTGACTTTAAGCACGCACTTGGCTGGTGGCGTGATGTCTGTACCTGGTGCATATTTATGTGTGCACATCAGCATCATCCGATTATTCCGTTATTGCTCGTGTCTCTCTCAATAAGTGGAATCCGTTGTACATGCAAATAGAGAAGTAAAAATAATTAATTGGAAGCTGACGCAATAATGACCTACCCAGCGCGAACATTATGCACTAAGGCATGAAGCGCGGATTCTGGGGTAAGGTCTTATGAATTGCATGAATTCCCTTAGGAATCAACAGAGCCCTTGTCTAACCACTATTTTCCCTACTCAATAAGAAAACTGAATGAATCCTAATATGTTTAAATTCATTTGGTTTTATTATTATTCTTTTCCTTTTACGTTCTATATTTAGCTTATTGTAAGTACTGGTCTATATTCATGAGTTCTTAACCTATAACTAATCCTAACTTATTTTCTTAATACTAAATAAATTCTTTTGGCTTTATCCAAAGCGACTGCGTTGGGTAAATACTACCCCGCTCATCTAGAGCCTACAGCGGTCGTTCCCGATCCTCGCCCCATGGTGACCCTGTCGGAAATCTAGAAAAGAACGAAAAACATTAAAACGTGTAATGGCAAAATTCACAGGGAATTTTTGTCCTTACATCTCCCCCTTACTTTCGTAAGCGATAGAAGGCGTAGACGTCGCCCTTGCGGTTCATTACGACTCGGACTTGGTGCTGATCGACGCTCACCATGCATCTAAAAGGTTTGCCCGGTCTCCACAGTTGTCGCTTGGCTGCGATGAGCTCCATCAAGCGGCCATGTGGGATGTCGTCGTTGGGATGACTTGGCTCGGGCACCCATGGGCGGAACGTGTATGGGTTCATATCCGCTGGCCTGACCTCGTCCAGGTCCATCTCGCTGGGTGCCGTTAGCGACAGGCAATCATCGGTGGCTGATGGACATGATCTTTCGATCAGTTCGCCGAGTTGGATTGGCTCTGATGAGTCGCCGTCTGGCGAGCGCAAAAACGATTTTTTGTCTCGATCTGGGTGAAGCGGAAAATTGATGGCCTCGCTCTGAGCCTCTGTTAGAGTTCCCGTACCGATGGTTTGGCTAATACAGGCGGTGCATGAGGTGTCGACGGCTGGATTACCTGTGAATCCGGCAGGAAGTTGGTGCTTCATAATGTGAGCACTCTGCTGCTCTAAAAGGCCCTCGACTATGAAGTAGCGGGGGTTGCCGTGGTAGTAGGCGCATGATGACGCGCCGCTGCAGCTGGCTTCCTGCTGGCTGGGTGGATCAGCTTGTCGGCCTTGGTCGACTTCGAAGGCGTGTGGCGCGGCGTCTCTGTCGACGCTGGCTTGTGGGGCAGGCAAGCCCTGGGTTGGAGCAAAATGAATGACCCCTTGCTTGCGTTGCGGTGTAGTGGTTGTGCTCACTGGGTGGTTTGCATCCTGCTGACGACTGAGGAGTGGGCTGCTGGCGTGATCGCTCTGGCCGTCCGATGTATCTGAATCGGACGAGGTTGACGTTGACGTCGTCGTTGTTGTCTCACTCGACGTTAAACTATCACGCCGAAGTCGACGTGAAGCTGGCCGTTTCGTCGTTGATTGACTTTCTACATCTGGCGTGGAGGTGTCGACAGCCTCGGCTAACCCTGGTAAGTATAAGCGCGGCAGGCTGGCACGAACTGGTTCGCTTACGAGGCTTTGTATGAGCTGAGCGAGTTCGAGACGCTTTCTGGCTGCTGCCTCTGGTGGGAACCACGATCTACCAACCTTTCGCAAGTCTTGGTCAGGATTGCGCAGGAACATGTTGACGAAATGAAGCACAAATGCCCCACAATCGCTACTGTTCGTTTGTTGCGGCGCTTTCACCACATAGTATGGCATGAATTCCTCATCCCACACCATGTTCGACGATTCAGGGAAAGTTGAGTTCCATACGCATTGGAAATACCCTCTCAGTACTGGGGCAACGTGGTCTCGGGGCTTGTTGTCCAAGGAATCTAGGACCCAGATCCAGGCGAGTTGGTTGGAGGCGTTCGGTCTCTGTTTCAGGCAAACGATGGCCACATACCAATGATATGCCTCATTTATTGGCACGATGACGTAGCGCTTGTGACACAGCTGTACCCTCTTGGTCCAACGTCGGACGCGTTCGTAACGCCCCTGTGGCGTCTCATCACCGCCTGGTCGTATGAGCTGGTCGAAGAAGTGGGTACTAAAAATGTATACGTCTGCTTGTAATTGAGGCGACTGTTGGGTGACTAACCATTTCAGGAACACGTCGATCAGTGTATCGTTCAAGAACAGTCCGCACTCAATTCGCCCATAATCGTGGTTGTAAATCATGATGCTGCCAGGCCCTGGGGGTAATTCAGGATTACCTTCGGTTCAACTTGCTGCGAAGCGCCTGCGCTCTGGCTTGCGGTCGTCTTAATCAACGTTGGTGCTGTCGGCGCTATGGTCGTCGTTGTTCCGTGATCTGCCTGGGCATAGCAAAACTTTTCTTCGATTACGCTTGGCCTGGCGCTCCCGGTGGAGCAATCTCTCGCGCGTTTCATGGTAGTTGTTTTTTTTTTCACTGGCACTGTAGTGTGGCGATTATACGTTCGGCCCTGTGTTTTCCTCAATTGGTGCAACGAAAATCAGTTTTTTTTTTCTTGTATATTTTCCTTTTTTTTTTCCTTTTTAAATGTTCAAAAGCTTTCAATGAATTGGTTTAATTTCCACACACACTTGTTGACTACTAGTTGTCGGTTTGAGTTTTGATTTAATTTAACGACTCAGTACTACGAGCGTCATGTCAACAACTTTGCGATAGACTCTGCAGGGCTGTAGATGACTTTTCGTGTGCATGGTAAGTTGACGTTTACATGTAACTTGAGGTTGGTGGTGTGAGTCAATCAATTTCAAACACGAGAATCTTGAGCACGCAATTATGTCAGCCTCAAAATGATGATAGGCACAACATACTGCCCGTGTGGAAAAGTAATATATTATATTAACTGAATTTTCGCCACGAAAATAGTCGACGTGTATAATTGCGCTGGTATTTTCGCTGACGCAGGAGCCGCACATCGTGGGTAACATGATTATGGTTGACATGTTGGTCTGCTAGCGTAGAAATGTTCGACAGTGGCTGTCCTTGGCAGTTGTTTGCGCGGTTGCTGCCGCGGGTTGGTCGAATTTTGCACAATGATAGTCGCCACTTGGCAGTTCTTTGCGCGGTTGCTGCCGCGATCTCTCGCAGTTGTTTGTCGCAGTTGCTGCTGCGCTTTGGCCGACTTTTCATCCGTCCTAGTCGCCAGCTGGCAATTGTTTAAGCGGTTGCTGCCGCGATCTCTCGCAGTTGTTTGTCGCAGTTGCTGCTGCGCTTTGGCCGACTTTTCATCCGTCCTAGTCGCCAGCTGGCAGTTGTTTAAGCGGTTGCTGCCGCCACTGGCAGTTGTTTCGGCGGGTGCTGCCGCCACTGGCATTTGTTTCAGCGGGTGCTGCCGCCACTGGCAGTTGTTTCAGCGGGTGCTGCCACGTCTCCCGCAGTTGTTTCCGCGGTTGCTGCCGCGTCTGGCAGTTGTTTCCGTGGTTGCTGCCGCATCTCCCGCAGTTGTTTCCGCGGTTGCTGCTGCGTCTCCCGCAGTTGTTTCCGCGGTTGCTGCCGCGTCTGGCAGTTGTTTCCGCGGTTGCTGCCGCGTCTGGCAGTTGTTTCCGCGGTTGCTGCCGCGTCTGGCAGTTGTTTAAGCGGTTGCTGCCGTCACTGGCAGTTGTTTCAGCGGGTGCTGCCGCCACTGGCAGTTGTTTCAGCGGGTGCTGCCGCGTCTGGTATTTGTTTCAGCGGGTGCTGCCGCCACTGGCAGTTGTTTCAGCGGGTGCTGCCGCGTCTGGCAGTTGCTTAAGCGGTTGCTGCCACCACTGGCAGTTGTTTTAGCGTGTGCTGCCGCGTCTGGCAGTTGTTTAAGCAGTTGCTGCCGCCACTGGTCCGAGGCTAAAATTATTATTTCATTTTGGTCAAGTGACTCGTCATAAAACTTTTTAAGTTCACTTACGTGTGCTTTCCGGCTACGTGGCTCACCTTTTCGTTTCACTTGGACGATGACTGGCGAAATGTACCCCGTAACACAGTAAGGTCCCTCGAATTTCGGAGCTAACTTGGCTGCAAAGTTATTGACGGCACTGGATAGCGGGTGCCTTCTGACTAGGACTAGTTCACCGACTGCTGGCTTCCAGTCACGACGACGCAAATTATAATGGCGTGCTTGGTCGTGAGAGGCTTGAAAAAGTTTTCGGCGAACGATCTCGAAGATCTCCTGCAACTGCTGAGCACGTGCTGCTGGTGTCTGTAATTCTCGACCCGTTCCAAACGTGTGTTCGTCATACAGAGCGCCTGGTAGTCGCGGTTCGCGACCTTGTACCAGGAAAGCAGGGCTATAGCCGGTGACGTCAGACTTGCTGCTGTTGATGGCTAGCATGAGTTCTGGGAGGTGCTCATCCCAGTTTTTATGTTGGTCTGCGCTGAATTGGGCTATCATCGTTTTTAACGTTTTGTTGGTGCGTTCCGTAGGGTTTTCTTGGGGCGTGTATGGTGCGGTAAATTGCTGTTTGGTACCAATCTCTTGCATAAATTTTCTGAATGAGCGGCTCGTAAATTGGGTGCCATTATCCGTGATGATAACTTTTGGGGCACCGAAACGAGAAAGAATACGCTCTCTAAAACCCTTCCGCAAGCTGTCATTGGTAGCTTTTGGTAGAGGAATGGCCTCGGTCCACTTACTGAACTTATCGAAAAAGACCAATATCATGGTGTTCCCGTGCTTGGAACGCGGCAAGGGTCCGACAAAGTCTGCGCAGACAACAGACCAAGGTTCGTCGGCAATACGCGTAAACATTTTACCCGCTGGGGCCTGCTGGCTCAACTTGTATCGCTGGCAGTTTGAGCAGCGCCTCACATATTTACTCACGTCCCTGAAGAGACCCTGCCAATAATACCGACTAGCCACTCTCGCAATCGTTTTTCTAATTCTGAGGTGGCCTGCGCTGGGCAGGTCATGGTTCTCCTCCATAACCCTGGCACGTAAATGTGTTGGTACGCATAGCTTCCAGGGGGCGGAATCTTCGTCGCCTATTTGATTGGGTATATGGCGATATAAGTGGCCATTCTCTTCTAAATAATCCGCAAACTTTTCGGGATTTTCTTTTATTTCTCTTTTTCGCTTTTCTAGCCAGCGGCAATGTTGAGTGTTTTCTATCGCTTCTGTTACCTTGCATAAATTCTCTAGCGGCTGTCGGGACAGTGCGTCAGCGACCACATTAAATTTTCCTCGTGGGTATTGGACCTCAAAGCTATATTGCTGTAATTCGAGGGCCCACCGCGCTATGCGTCCTGATGGACTCTCTATAGAGTTGAGCCATTTTAAAGACAGGTGATCCGTGATGACAATGAACTTATACCCTTCGAGGTAACACCGCATTTTCCTGATGCCCCAAACTATGGCCAAGCACTCCTTCTCGGTGGGGCTATAGTTTTTCTCTGCTGGGATCAGGTGTCGGCTGGCATAAGCTATGACACGTTCCACGCCATCGAAATCTTGTGTCAAGACCGCTCCGAGCCCGTAATCGCTCGCATCCGTTTGAAGCACGAAGGTCTTACTGAAGTCTGGACATGCTAGTACTGGGGCTTGCGTGAGTTTATCTTTTAAGTTGTCGAACGCTTGTTGTTGCTCAGGTCCCCATCGCCAATGCTTACCCTTCTTCAGCAGTAGAGTCATTGGGTGGACAATGGAAGCGAAGTCTGGCACGAATCGTCTATACCATGACGCTACTCCTAGGCATCGGCGAAACTCTCATAGACTTGTGGGTGGTGTAAGCTGTTTTATAGCGGCAACCTTGTCCGGGTCAGTATAGATTCCATTTTCGCTTACCACATGCCCAAGATATTTAGTCTCCGCACGGAAAAATTCACATTTTTCTACATTTAGCTTTAGATTCGCTGCCCGCAGTCGCCGGAACACTTCTTTTAAATTCTGCAGGTGTTCCTCTTCTGAGCCACCCGTGACGATAATATCGTCGAGATATGCAAACGCAAATGGTTCAAGTTCTGGCCCGATCACCTTATCTAACGCCCTCTGGAATGTGGCGGGCGCCGAGTGCAGCCCAAAAGGCATCACGCGCCACTGAAATAAACCACGTCCTGGCACAGTGAAGGCTGTATACTGCTTGCTGTGGTGATCCATCGGGATCTGCCAGTACCCATTTTTTAGGTCGAGACTGCTTATGTATTTTGCGTTACGCAGCCGATCCAAAATGTGGTTAATTTGCGGCAGTGGGTATGTATCAGCAACAGACTTTGCGTTCAACTGGCGGTAGTCCACGCAGAGTCTCCAGGTGCTCGATCTCTTCTTCACCAGTACTATCGGTGCACTATGCGGACTATGTGACGGCTCTATGCACCCCTTCTCCAGCAACTCATCGATCTCTCTATTGATGATGTCTTGCATGGCCGGATTCCGGGGGAAATACCGCTGCTTTAAAGGTCGGTCGTCCAACATGACGATCTTATGGCGAGTAATGTTAGCTGGTCCTTGGAGCTTACTTAATTTCTCGAGTTCCTTTTGTAGAAATTTGTTTACGTGCTCTGGCAACCTTTTGGGTTCTTCGCTTATGGTCGTGCATGCTGCTGGGCTTTGGCCGAGTTGTTCGGTGGCTCGAAGACATATCGTCTGTCCGCCGCAGGTGAGTGTCGCCTCTGCCTTTAGTAGGAAGTCCATCCCGAGCAAGAGGTCATCGGCGACCCCGGGGAGGATAAGCAGAGGTAATTCACACCGGCTGGCTCCCATTTCAATTGTGACGATCAGAGTTTCGTTTACGACTTTGAGTGAACCGTCGGCCAGGCGTACGTTGGTGGGTATGAGCTGGCGGTTGGATGTTGTTCTTATTTTGTCTGCTAGGGTTTGACTGGCGAAGCTTCTGGTAGCCCCTGCATCGATTGCTGCCTCTACGCGGTGTGACCCTATAGTGACCTGGGCGCAAATTCTGCGGTCGTCGAATTTCAGGCACTTGGGTTCTTCCGAGGATGTTACTGGCTGGACTCGGTTTTGATCGAGTCCTCTGGCATTTCCCGATGGCTGTTGTTGGCGACCGCTAGTGGTGGCCCCACCGCGGGGTCCTCCTTTTCTGCGATGATACCGTTTTGAGTTGCGGTTGTCCGGTTCGTCATAACCTTGCTGGCCGCATTTTCGACATGTATGACTTGGACTCGTTGTGTTCGAGGATTTGTGTTGTTCAGGCGGAGGGTGGTTCTGCTGTTCACCCCTAGGCTGAACTGGCACGCTCTCTTGTGGGGAGTTCTGACTGGCTAGTCGATGGTATTCGTCTTTATTGCGTGGCCCACTGCCTAAAGGATTATTATCGCCTTTAATAATTTCATAGTCCTCGGCCAGTGCCTCAAGTTCTTCAAACGTAGTAAAGTCTCGACGTCGAATATATAATTGATATTCTTGCCTACAATTCCGAAATACACGTTCCAGCTTCTCCTCTTCGGTCTGATTTGCATGCCGCATGAGGTCTATAAGTTGCAAGCTGTATTCTTTAAATCTCTCTCGAGGCCCTTGCATCCTGCCTCGTATTTGGTCCTCTAGTCGCTCAAAGAACCAACCTGGTAAAAAGTAGGTCAAGAATTTTGTCTTGAAGTTATGCCATGAGTCACATCCTTTTTTATTATTACGCCACCAAGTGAGGGCTCCGCCCTTCAATAGCTCCGGCATTGTTCTGGGTAGGTGATCCTTATCCAGACTGTACACAATTGCGAGCTCTTCCACCCTTTCGATAAATTCAAAGGGGTCCTGGCCCCCTTCGAACCTAACCGTCCACTTTCGTACGCGGTCCATAGTGTTGCTGTATGCCGTGGCAACCTTGTGGCTACTTCCACTTGCTTGCGTACCTGACACGATTATCTGTTTTGGCGGGTCTTCTTGGCTAAGCATGCCTGACATGGTTGGTACCCCTAAGTGACGAGGCGAAGTCGATCTCTTGTCCGAATGCCTCGCTTCTAATTCTTGTAGGCGCTTTTCTAGCTGTGGGTCGTCACTGCCTTCTGTAACTATGGCGGAAAACCGCTTGCGCAATTCTTCAACTGTTCCTTCGTCGCTATACCCGAACTCTTGTGCATAGATGACAAGGTCATCCTTTCGAAGGGAGTAAATCCAGGACATCTTAACCATTCTAATGTCCGCTCAACTCGTCACTGGTTAATAGAAAATATTTGCTTTTCCTCTAATCCCGCTGTACTACCGAATGCTTATCGTTTAGTATTCGGTGGAGTATGAAAAACGCTAAAACCCAAAAAATTTGAACCATTACCTGTATTAGTCTCTGAAATAAAAGTTTGTAATTAATTTATAATAATTGCTAACAACGTTGTTAGCTACTAACGGGCCCTTTATATCGAGTTTGTTTATAATAATAATGGCATAGAATTATTTTATCTATGCTTACTCGATTAACGCATGCAAGGAACAATGTAGTTTTTTTTTCTACTACCCTTGGCTTGTCCTTGACCATGCGGCGAGGATGTAGTCGCCTTCAACTACTTTCGACTCGCTTTTTACCCGGGAACGACACTGTAGTTCTTTTAACTACTTTACCCAATTCACCTTACGGTCAGTGTGCCAACAATCGCTTTAGTTTTTTAGCCATAAAATAGTTATTATCTTGAACTGAGGCTAAGTCTTTAATTTAGCACGTTTTATTGGTTTTGATTTAGTGTCCCTGCTCGGGCGCCATTGTGACGATGCTTTTCCAGGCCGAGGTGTGGCTCGCCGGATTCCAAAGTTCGTGACAAATATTTCTATGATATCGGACACTAAATCAAAACACTGTTCAGATTTTACTTCAAGATAACAATCTTTATTTAATAATATGGCTTATAACTAAACTTAGAAATTACCCTAGGTCTAACCAAAATCTTCACAGAAAATTTATCTTAAATAGTAATTAAATAGTGATAATCATAAAGGAAAGGATAATTGGTGTCCTGCAAGACAGCGCATCGACTGAGGAGATATTTCGACTACAACCCCAGACGATGGCCGAAGAAATATGAAGTCGTGATTCACTGAAGGGAACTGGCGAATCGACTGAGGAGATATTTCGACTACAACCCCAGACGATGGCCGAAGAAATGTTAAATAGGGATCTATGGCAAAAGGCTGGCGAATCGACTGAGGAGATATTTCGACTACAACCCCAGACGATGGCCGAAGAAAATATGAATGTTGAATATGTAAACGTTAATAACAAAATGAAATTAATAATAAAGTAATTCTATATATATCTGATCGAAGCAAAAGGTAAATTTAATTCAGTTCGATTCAGGACTATTTGGATTAGGATGCAGTTGGCCTAACTGGGGAGATATTTCGACTACAACCCCAGTGTCGGCTGACAGGTTGATTTATGGCGGAAAAGGGGGAAATTTCTATGACCAGGCTGAAGAGATGTTTCGACTACAACCCCAGCTTGATCAAAGAAAGGATAGGTAAGGAGGGTTAAGGTGGTGCTAGGTCTCGCTTGACTTTAGCGATTAACTCAGATCTAAACAATACACTAAATAACTATATAATGTGAAATAAATATATAATGTGAAGCTGATACTCTTTTCCTGGGTGGTTTCTTATAGTTGGCGGCGCTTGTTGACGTCTGTGTCAGTGTCGCAATCCATAAAAGCGACTGAAGTCATGGAGGCAGCGCTGCGTGCTGCGGGGATTCGGCGGCGCTTCTGCCGGCGTTGGCGGCGCAGTCCACTTGGCGTCTCTGTAGATGCTGGCTGTGCGGCTTGCGTGACGTTCTTATCGACGTCGAAGGCTCAGGCGCATTCTAGGCGTCAGCTGAGGCGACGAGGCGATCCGCAGTCCGACTTGACTGTACGCGTACGCGTTTGAACGTTCCCGACTACGTGCTGCACGGTTTGGCAGCTGCTCGTATGATGACTTATTTACTCTCGACACTATTCTGACGATGGTTACTAATTGACTGACACTATGCTGACGATGGTTGTTAACCGACTGACCAAGTTCTCTCTGATGTTGGCCCTTTTATAGCTGTCGGCTGCTTGTTCTTCCTACAAGCATGCATAGTGTTTACTTCTCCCTCTCACTTATGTGAAGTTGCTGTACTGGCCTACGTGACTTTAAGCACGCACTTGGCTGGTGGCGTGATGTCTGTACCTGGTGCATATTTATGTGTGCACATCAGCATCATCCGATTATTCCGTTATTGCTCGTGTCTCTCTCAATAAGTGGAATCCGTTGTACATGCAAATAGAGAAGTAAAAATAATTAATTGGAAGCTGACGCAATAATGACCTACCCAGCGCGAACATTATGCACTAAGGCATGAAGCGCGGCTTCTGGGGTAAGGTCTTATGAATTGCATGAATTCCCTTAGGAATCAACAGAGCCCTTGTCTAACCACTATTTTCCCTACTCAATAAGAAAACTAAATGAATCCTAATATGTTTAAATTCATTTGGTTTTATTATTATTCTTTTCCTTTTACGTTCTATATTTAGCTTATTGTAAGTACTGGTCTATATTCATGAGTTCTTAACCTATAACTAGTCCTAACTTATTTTCTTAATACTAAATAAATTCTTTTGGCTTTATTCAAAGCGACTGCGTTGGGTAAATTCTACCCCGCTCATCTAGAGCCTACAGCGGTCGTTCCCGATGGGTGGTTACGGCGTGTCGTGTGAGTGTGGAGCGCATCCTCGCCCCATGGTGACCCTGTCGGAAATCTAGAAAAGAACGAAAAACATTAAAACATGTAATGGCAAAATTCACAGGGAATTTTTGTCCTTACATCTCCCCCTTACTTTCGTAAGCGATAGAAGGCGTAGACGTCGCCCTTGCGGTTCATTACGACTCGGACTTGGTGCTGATCGACGCTCACCATGCATCTAAGAGGTTTGCCCGGTCTCCACAGTTGTCGCTTGGCTGCGATGAGCTCCATCAAGCGGCCATGTGGGATGTTGTCGTTGGGATGACTTGGCTCGGGCACCCATGGGCGGAACGTGTATGGGTCCATATCCGCTGGCCTGACCTCGTCCAGGTCCATCTCGCTGGGTGCCGTTAGCGACAGGCAATCATCGGTGGCTGATGGACATGATCTTTCGATCAGTTCGCCGAGTTGGATTGGCTCTGATGAGTTGCCGTCTGGCGAGCGCAAAAACGATTTTTTGTCTCGATCTGGGTGAAGCGGAAAATTGATGGCCTCGCTCTGAGCCTCTGTTAGAGTTCCCGTACCGATGGTTTGGCTAATCCAGGCGGTGCATGAGGTGTCGACGGCTGGATTACCTGTGGATCCGGCAGGGAGTTGGTGCTTCATAATGTGAGCACTCTGCTGCTCTAAAAGGCCCTCGACTATGAAGTAGCGGGGGTTGCCGTGGTAGTAGGCGCATGATGACGCGCCGCTGCAGCTGGCTTCCTGCTGGCTGGATGGATCAGCTTGTCGGCCTTGGTCGACTTCGAAGGCGTGTGGCGTGGCGTCTCTGTCGACGCTGGCTTGTGGGGCAGGCAAGCCCTGGGTTGGAGCAAAATGAATGACCCCTTGCTTGCGTTGCGGTGTAGTGGTTGTGATCACTGGGTGGTTTGCATCCTGCTGACGACTGAGGAGTGGGCTGCTGGCGTGATCGCTCTGGCCGTCCGATGTATCTGAATCGGACGAGGTTGACGTTGACGTCGTCGTTGTTGTCTCACTCGACGTTAAACTATCACGCCGAAGTCGACGTGAAGCTGGCCGTTTCGTCGTTGATTGACTTTCTACATCTGGCGTGGAGGTGTCGACAGCCTCGGCTAACCCTGGTAAGTATAAGCGCGGCAGGCTGGCACGAACTGGTTCGCTTACGAGGCTTTGTATGAGCTGAGCGAGTTCGAGACGCTTTCTGGCTGCTGCCTCTGGTGGGAACCACGATCTACCAACCTTTCGCAAGTCTTGGTCAGGATTGCGCAGGAACATGTTGACGAAATGAAGCACAAATGCCCCACAATCGCTACTGTTCGTTTGTTGCGGCGCTTTCACCACATAGTATGGCATGAATTCCTCATCCCACACCATGTTCGACGATTCAGGGAAAGTTGAGTTCCATACGCATTGGAAATACCCTCTCAGTACTGGGGCAACGTGGTCTCGGGGCTTGTTGTCCAAGGAATCTAGGACCCAGATCCAGGCGAGTTGGTTGGAGGCGTTCGGTCTCTGTTTCAGGCAAACGATGGCCACATACCAATGATATGCCTCATTTATTGGCACGATGACGTAGCGCTTGTGACACAGCTGTACCCTCTCGGTCCAACGTCGGACGCGTTCGTAACGCCCCTGTGGCGTCTCATCACCGCCTGGTCGTATGAGCTGGTCGAAGAAGTGGGTACTAAAAATGTATACGTCTGCTTGTAATTGAGGCGACTGTTGGGTGACTAACCATTTCAGGAACACGTCGATCAGTGTATCGTTCAAGAACAGTCCGCACTCAATTCGCCCATAATCGTGGTTGTAAATCGTGATGCTGCCAGGCCCTGGGGGTAATTCAGGATTACCTTCGGTTCAACTTGCTGCGAAGCGCCTGCGCTCTGGCTTGCGGTCGTCTTAATCAACGTTGGTGCTGTCGGCGCTATGGTCGTCGTTGTTCCGTGATCTGCCTGGGCATAGCAAAACTTTTCTTCGATTACGCTTGGCCTGGCGCTCCCGGTGGAGCAATCTCTCGCGCGTTTCATGGTAGTTGTTTTTTTTTCACTGGCACTGTAGTGTGGCGATTATACGTTCGGCCCTGTGTTTTCCTCAATTGGTGCAACGAAAATCAGTTTTTTTTTTTCTTGTATATTTTCCTTTTTTTTTTCCTTTTTAAATGTTCAAAAGCTTTCAATGAATGGGTTTAATTTCCACACACACTTGTTGACTACTAGTTGTCGGTTTGAGTTTTGATTTAATTTAACGACTCAGTACTACGAGCGTCATGTTAACAACTTTGCGATAGACTCTGCAGGGCTGTAGATGACTTTTCGTGTGCATGGTAAGTTGACGTTTACATGTAACTTGAGGTTGGTGGTGTGAGTCAATCAATTTCAAACACGAGAATCTTGAGCACGCAATTATGTCAGCCTCAAAATGATGATAGGCACAACATACTGCCCGTGTGGAAAAAGTAATATATTATATTAACTGAATTTTCGCCACGAAAATAGTCGACGTGTATAATTGCGCTGGTATTTTCGCTGACGCAGGAGCCGCACATCGTGGGTAACATGATTATGGTTGACATGTTGGTCTGCTAGCGTAGAAATGTTCGACAGTGGCTGTCCTTGGCAGTTGTTTGCGCGGTTGCTGCCGCGGGTTGGTCGAATTTTGCACAATGATAGTCGCCACTTGGCAGTTCTTTGCGCGGTTGCTGCCGCGATCTCTCGCAGTTGTTTGTCGCAGTTGCTGCTGCGCTTTGGCCGACTTTTCATCCGTCCTAGTCGCCAGCTGGCAATTGTTTAAGCGGTTGCTGCCGCGATCTCTCGCAGTTGTTTGTCGCAGTTGCTGCTGCGCTTTGGCCGACTTTTCATCCGTCCTAGTCGCCAGCTGGCAGTTGTTTAAGCGGTTGCTGCCGCCACTGGCAGTTGTTTCGGCGGGTGCTGCCGCGTCGAGCAGTTGTTTAAGCGGTTGCTGCCGCCACTGGCATTTGTTTCAGCGGGTGCTGCCGCCACTGGCAGTTGTTTCAGCGGGTGCTGCCGCGTCTCCCGCCGTTGTTTCCGCGGTTGCTGCCGCGTCTGGCAGTTGTTTCCGTGGTTGCTGCCGCATCTCCCGCAGTTGTTTCCGCGGTTGCTGCTGCGTCTCCCGCAGTTGTTTCCGCGGTTGCTGCCGCGTCTGGCAGTTGTTTCCGCGGTTGCTGCCGCGTCTGGCAGTTGTTTCCGCGGTTGCTGCCGCGTCTGGCAGTTGTTTAAGCGGTTGCTGCCGTCACTGGCAGTTGTTTCAGCGGGTGCTGCCGCCACTGGCAGTTGTTTCAGCGGGTGCTGCCGCCACTGGCAGTTGTTTCAGCGGGTGCTGCCGTCACTGGCAGTTGTTTCAGCGGGTGCTGCCGTCACTGGCAGTTGTTTCAGCGGGTGCTGCCGCCACTGGCAGTTGTTTCAGCGGGTGCTGCCGCGTCTGGCAGTTGCTTAAGCGGTTGCTGCCACCACTGGCAGTTGTTTCAGCGTGTGCTGCCGCGTCTGGCAGTTGTTTAAGCAGTTGCTGCCGCCACTGGTCCGAGGCTAAAATTATTATTTCATTTTGGTCAAGTGACTCGTCATAAAACTTTTTAAGTTCACTTACGTGTGCTTTCCGGCTACGTGGCTCACCTTTTCGTTTCACTTGGACGATGACTGGCGAAATGTACCCCGTGACACAGTAAGGTCCCTCGAATTTCGGAGCTAACTTGGCTGCAAAGTTATTGACGGCACTGGATAGCGGGTGCCTTCTGACTAGGACTAGTTCACCGACTGCTGGCTTCCAGTCACGACGACGCAAATTATAATGGCGTGCTTGGTCGTGAGAGGCTTGAAAAAGTTTTCGGCGAACGATCTCGAAGATCTCCTGCAACTGCTGAGCACGTGCTGCTGGTGTCTGTAATTCTCGACCCGTTCCAAACGTGTGTTCGTCATACAGAGCGCCTGGTAGTCGCGGTTCGCGACCTTGTACCAGGAAAGCAGGGCTATAGCCGGTGACGTCAGACTTGCTGCTGTTGATGGCTAGCATGAGTTCTGGGAGGTGCTCATCCCAGTTTTTATGTTGGTCTGCGCTGAATTGGGCTATCATCGTTTTTAACGTTTTGTTGGTGCGTTCCGTAGGGTTTTCTTGGGGCGTGTATGGTGCGGTAAATTGCTGTTTGGTACCAATCTCTTGCATAAATTTTCTGAATGAGCGGCTCGTAAATTGGGTGCCATTATCCGTGATGATAACTTTTGGGGCACCGAAACGAGAAAGAATACGCTCTCTAAAACCCTTCCGCAAGCTGTCATTGGTAGCTTTTGGTAGAGGAATGGCCTCGGTCCACTTACTGAACTTATCGAAAAAGACCAATATCATGGTGTTCCCGTGCTTGGAACGCGGCAAGGGTCCGACAAAGTCTGCGCAGACAACAGACCAAGGTTCGTCGGCAATACGCGTTAACATTTTACCCGCTGGGGCCTGCTGGCTCAACTTGTATCGCTGGCAGTTTGAGCAGCGCCTCACATATTTACTCACGTCCCTGAAGAGACCCTGCCAATAATACCGACTAGCCACTCTCGCAATCGTTTTTCTAATTCTGAGGTGGCCTGCGCTGGGCAGGTCATGGTTCTCCTCCATAACCCTGGCACGTAAATGTGTTGGTACGCATAGCTTCCAGGGGGCGGAATCTTCGTCGCCTATTTGATTGGGTATATGGCGATATAAGTGGCCATTCTCTTCTAAATAATCCGCAAACTTTTCGGGATTTTCTTTTATTTCTCTTTTTCGCTTTTCTAGCCAGCGGCAATGTTGAGTGTTTTCTATCGCTTCTGTTACCTTGCATAAATTCTCTAGCGGCTGTCGGGACAGTGCGTCAGCGACCACATTAAATTTTCCTCGTGGGTATTGGACCTCAAAGCTATATTGCTGTAATTCGAGGGCCCACCGCGCTATGCGTCCTGATGGACTCTCTATAGAGTTGAGCCATTTTAAAGACAGGTGATCCGTGATGACAATGAACTTATACCCTTCGAGGTAACACCGCATTTTCCTGATGCCCCAAACTATGGCCAAGCACTCCTTCTCGGTGGGGCTATAGTTTTTCTCTGCTGGGATCAGGTGTCGGCTGGCATAAGCTATGACACGTTCCACGCCATCGAAATCTTGTGTCAAGACCGCTCCGAGCCCGTAATCGCTCGCATCCGTTTGAAGCACGAAGGTCTTACTGAAGTCTGGACATGCTAGTACTGGGGCTTGCGTGAGTTTATCTTTTAAGTTGTCGAACGCTTGTTGTTGCTCAGGTCCCCATCGCCAATGCTTACCCTTCTTCAGCAGTAGAGTCATTGGGTGGACAATGGAAGCGAAGTCTGGCACGAATCGTCTATACCATGACGCTACTCCTAGGCATCGGCGAAACTCTCATAGACTTGTGGGTGGTGTAAGCTGTTTTATAGCGGCAACCTTGTCCGGGTCAGTATAGATTCCATTTTCGCTTACCACATGCCCAAGATATTTAGTCTCCGCACGGAAAAATTCACATTTTTCTACATTTAGCTTTAGATTCGCTGCCCGCAGTCGCCGGAACACTTCTTTTAAATTCTGCAGGTGTTCCTCTTCTGAGCCACCCGTGACGATAATATCGTCGAGATATGCAAACGCAAATGGTTCAAGTTCTGGCCCGATCACCTTATCTAACGCCCTCTGGAATGTGGCGGGCGCCGAGTGCAGCCCAAAAGGCATCACGCGCCACTGAAATAAACCACGTCCTGGCACAGTGAAGGCTGTATACTGCTTGCTGTGGTGATCCATCGGGATCTGCCAGTACCCATTTTTTAGGTCGAGACTGCTTATGTATTTTGCGTTACGCAGCCGATCCAAAATGTGGTTAATTTGCGGCAGTGGGTATGTATCAGCAACAGACTTTGCGTTCAACTGGCGGTAGTCCACGCAGAGTCTCCAGGTGCTCGATCTCTTCTTCACCAGTACTATCGGTGCACTATGCGGACTATGTGACGGCTCTATGCACCCCTTCTCCAGCAACTCATCGATCTCTCTATTGATGATGTCTTGCATGGCCGGATTCCGGGGGAAATACCGCTGCTTTAAAGGTCGGTCGTCCAACATGACGATCTTATGGCGAGTAATGTTAGCTGGTCCTTGGAGCTTACTTAATTTCTCGAGTTCCTTTTGTAGAAATTTGTTTACGTGCTCTGGCAACCTTTTGGGTTCTTCGCTTATGGTCGTGCATGCTGCTGGGCTTTGGCCGAGTTGTTCGGTGGCTCGAAGACATATCGTCTGTCCGCCGCAGGTGAGTGTCGCCTCTGCCTTTAGTAGGAAGTCCATCCCGAGCAAGAGGTCATCGGCGACCCCGGGGAGGATAAGCAGAGGTAATTCACACCGGCTGGCTCCCATTTCAATTGTGACGATCAGAGTTTCGTTTACGACTTTGAGTGAACCGTCGGCCAGGCGTACGTTGGTGGGTATGAGCTGGCGGTTGGATGTTGTTCTTATTTTGTCTGCTAGGGTTTGACTGGCGAAGCTTCTGGTAGCCCCTGCATCGATTGCTGCCTCTACGCGGTGTGACCCTATAGTGACCTGGGCGCAAATTCTGCGGTCGTCGAATTTCAGGCACTTGGGTTCTTCCGAGGATGTTACTGGCTGGACTCGGTTTTGATCGAGTCCTCTGGCATTTCCCGATGGCTGTTGTTGGCGACCGCTAGTGGTGGCCCCACCGCGGGGTCCTCCTTTTCTGCGATGATACCGTTTTGAGTTGCGGTTGTCCGGTTCGTCATAACCTTGCTGGCCGCATTTTCGACATGTATGACTTGGACTCGTTGTGTTCGAGGATTTGTGTTGTTCAGGCGGAGGGTGGTTCTGCTGTTCACCCCTAGGCTGAACTGGCACGCTCTCTTGTGGGGAGTTCTGACTGGCTAGTCGATGGTATTCGTCTTTATTGCGTGGCCCACTGCCTAAAGGATTATTATCGCCTTTAATAATTTCATAGTCCTCGGCCAGTGCCTCAAGTTCTTCAAACGTAGTAAAGTCTCGACGTCGAATATATAATTGATATTCTTGCCTACAATTCCGAAATACACGTTCCAGCTTCTCCTCTTCGGTCTGATTTGCATGCCGCATGAGGTCTATAAGTTGCAAGCTGTATTCTTTAAATCTCTCTCGAGGCCCTTGCATCCTGCCTCGTATTTGGTCCTCTAGTCGCTCAAAGAACCAACCTGGTAAAAAGTAGGTCAAGAATTTTGTCTTGAAGTTATGCCATGAGTCACATCCTTTTTTATTATTACGCCACCAAGTGAGGGCTCCGCCCTTCAATAGCTCCGGCATTGTTCTGGGTAGGTGATCCTTATCCAGACTGTACACAATTGCGAGCTCTTCCACCCTTTCGATAAATTCAATGGGGTCCTGGCCCCCTTCGAACCTAACCGTCCACTTTCGTACGCGGTCCATAGTGTTGCTGTATGCCGTGGCAACCTTGTGGCTACTTCCACTTGCTTGCGTACCTGACACGATTATCTGTTTTGGCGGGTCTTCTTGGCTAAGCATGCCTGACATGGTTGGTACCCCTAAGTGACGAGGCGAAGTCGATCTCTTGTCCGAATGCCTCGCTTCTAATTCTTGTAGGCGCTTTTCTAGCTGTGGGTCGTCACTGCCTTCTGTAACTATGGCGGAAAACCGCTTGCGCAATTCTTCAACTGTTCCTTCGTCGCTATACCCGAACTCTTGTGCATAGATGACAAGGTCATCCTTTCGAAGGGAGTAAATCCAGGACATCTTAACCATTCTAATGTCCGCTCAACTCGTCACTGGTTAATAGAAAATATTTGCTTTTCCTCTAATCCCGCTGTACTACCGAATGCTTATCGTTTAGTATTCGGTGGAGTATGAAAAACGCTAAAACCCAAAAAATTTAAGCCATTACCTGTATTAGTCTCTGAAATAAAAGTTTGTAATTAATTTATAATAATTGCTAACAATGTTGTTAGCTACTAACGGGCCCTTTATATCGAGTTTGTTTATAATAATAATGGCATAGAATTATTTTATCTATGCTTACTCGATTAACGCATGCAAGGAACAATGTAGTTTTTTTTTCTACTACCCTTGGCTTGTCCTTGACCATGCAGCGAGGATGTAGTCGCCTTCAACTACTTTCGACTCGCTTTTTACCCGTTAACGACACTGTAGTTCTTTTAACTACTTTACCCAATTCACCTTACGGTCAGTGTGCCAACAATCGCTTTAGGTTTTTAGCCATAAAATAGTTATTATCTTGAACTGAGGTTAAGTCTTTAATTTAGCACGTTTTATTGGTTTTGATTTAGTGTCCCTGCTCGGGCGCCATTGTGACGATGCTTTTCCAGGCCGAGGTGTGGCTCGCCGGATTCCAAAGTTCGTGACAAATATTTCTATGATATCGGACACTAAATCAAAACACTGTTCAGATTTTACTTCAAGATAACAATCTTTATTTAATAATATGGCTTATAACTAAACTTAGAAATTACCCTAGGTCTAACCAAAATCTTCACAGAAAATTTATCTTAAATAGTAATTAAATAGTGATAATCATAAAGGAAAGGATAATTGGTGTCCTGCAAGACAGCGCATCGACTGAGGAGATATTTCGACTACAACCCCAGACGATGGCCGAAGAAATATGAAGTCGTGATTCACTGAAGGGAACTGGCGAATCGACTGAGGAGATATTTCGACTACAACCCCAGACGATGGCCGAAGAAATGTTAAATAGGGATCTATGGCAAAAGGCTCGCGAATCGACTGAGGAGATATTTCGACTACAACCCCAGACGATGGCCGAAGAAAATATCAATGTTGAATATGTAAACGTTAATAACAAAATGAAATTAATAATTAAGTAATTCTATATATATCTGATCGAAGCAAAAGGTAAATTTAATTCAATTAGATTCAGGACTATTTGGATTAGGATGCAGTTGGCCTAACTGGGGAGATATTTCGACTACAACCCCAGTGTCGGCTGACAGGTTGATTTATGGCGGAAAAGGGGGAAATTTCTATGACCAGGCTGAAGAGATATTTCGACTACAACCCCAGCTTGATCAAAGAAAGGATAGGTAAGGAGGGTTAAGGTGGTGCTAGGTCTCGCTTGACTTTAGCGATTAACTCAGATCTAAACAATACACTAAATAACTATATAATGTGAAATAAATATATAATGTGAAGCTGATACTCTTTTCCTGGGTGGTTTCTTATAGTTGGCGGCGCTTGTTGACGTCTGTGTCAGTGTCGCAATCCATAAAAGCGACTGAAGTCATGGAGGCAGCGCTGCGGGGATTCGGCGGCGCAGTCCACTTGGCGTCTCTGTATATGCTGGCTGCGCGGCTTGCGTGACGTTCTTATCGACGTCGAAGGCTCAGGCGCATTCTAGGCGTCAGCTGAGGCGACGAGGCGATCCGCAGTCCGACTTGACTGTACGCGTACGCGTTTGAACGTTCCCGACTACGTGCTGCACGGTTTGGCAGCTGCTCGTATGATGACTTATTTACTCTCGACACTATTCTGACGATGGTTACTAATTGACTGACACTATGCTGACGATGGTTGTTAACCGACTGACCAAGTTCTCTCTGATGTTGGCCCTTTTATAGCTGTCGGCTGCTTGTTCTTCCTACAAGCATGCATAGTGTTTACTTCTCCCTCTCACTTATGTGAAGTTGCTGTACTGGCCTACGTGACTTTAAGCACGCACTTGGCTGGTGGCGTGATGTCTGTACCTGGTGCATATTTATGTGTGCACATCAGCATCATCCGATTATTCCGTTATTGCTCGTGTCTCTCTCAATAAGTGGAATCCGTTGTACATGCAAATAGAGAAGTAAAAATAATTAATTGGAAGCTGACGCAATAATGACCTACCCAGCGCGAACATTATGCACTAAGGCATGAAGCGCGGATTCTGGGGTAAGGTCTTATGAATTGCATGAATTCCCTTAGGAATCAACAGAGCCCTTGTCTAACCACTATTTTCCCTACTCAATAAGAAAACTGAATGAATCCTAATATGTTTAAATTCATTTGGTTTTATTATTATTCTTTTCCTTTTACGTTCTATATTTAGCTTATTGTAAGTACTGGTCTATATTCATGAGTTCTTAACCTATAACTAATCCTAACTTATTTTCTTAATACTAAATAAATTCTTTTGGCTTTATCCAAAGCGACTGCGTTGGGTAAATACTACCCCGCTCATCTAGAGCCTACAGCGGTCGTTCCCGATCCTCGCCCCATGGTGACCCTGTCGGAAATCTAGAAAAGAACGAAAAACATTAAAACGTGTAATGGCAAAATTCACAGGGAATTTTTGACCTTACATCTCCCCCTTACTTTCGTAAGCGATAGAAGGCGT
This sequence comes from Coremacera marginata, assembly GCA_914767935.1. Taxonomy (NCBI): domain Eukaryota; kingdom Metazoa; phylum Arthropoda; class Insecta; order Diptera; family Sciomyzidae; genus Coremacera; species Coremacera marginata. Next base: position 94,414,662 of record OU612047.1, on the reverse strand, counting down.
AGACGTCGCCCTTGCGGTTCATTACGACTCGGACTTGGTGCTGATCGACGCTCACCATGCATCTAAAAGGTTTGCCCGGTCTCCACAGTTGTCGCTTGGCTGCGATGAGCTCCATCAAGCGGCCATGTGGGATGTCGTCGTTGGGATGACTTGGCTCGGGCACCCATGGGCGGAACGTGTATGGGTTCATATCCGCTGGCCTGACCTCGTCCAGGTCCATCTCGCTGGGTGCCGTTAGCGACAGGCAATCATCGGTGGCTGATGGACATGATCTTTCGATCAGTTCGTCGAGTTGGATTGGCTCTGATGAGTCGCCGTCTGGCGAGCGCAAAAACGATTTTTTGTCTCGATCTGGGTGAAGCGGAAAATTGATGGCCTCGCTCTGAGCCTCTGTTAGAGTTCCCGTACCGATGGTTTGGCTAATACAGGCGGTGCATGAGGTGTCGACGGCTGGATTACCTGTGGATCCGGCAGGGAGTTGGTGCTTCATAATGTGAGCACTCTGCTGCTCTAAAAGGCCCTCGACTATGAAGTAGCGGGGGTTGCCGTGGTAGTAGGCGCATGATGACGCGCCGCTGCAGCTGGCTTCCTGCTGGCTGGGTGGATCAGCTTGTCGGCCTTGGTCGACTTCGAAGGCGTGTGGCGCGGCGTCTCTGTCGACGCTGGCTTGTGGGGCAGGCAAGCCCTGGGTTGGAGCAAAATGAATGACCCCTTGCTTGCGTTGCGGTGTAGTGGTTGTGCTCACTGGGTGGTTTGCATCCTGCTGACGACTGAGGAGTGGGCTGCTGGCGTGATCGCTCTGGCCGTCCGATGTATCTGAATCGGACGAGGTTGACGTTGACGTCGTCGTTGTTGTCTCACTCGACGTTAAACTATCACGCCGAAGTCGACGTGAAGCTGGCCGTTTCGTCGTTGATTGACTTTCTACATCTGGCGTGGAGGTGTCGACAGCCTCGGCTAACCCTGGTAAGTATAAGCGCGGCAGGCTGGCACGAACTGGTTCGCTTACGAGGCTTTGTATGAGCTGAGCGAGTTCGAGACGCTTTCTGGCTGCTGCCTCTGGTGGGAACCACGATCTACCAACCTTTCGCAAGTCTTGGTCAGGATTGCGCAGGAACATGTTGACGAAATGAAGCACAAATGCCCCACAATCGCTACTGTTCGTTTGTTGCGGCGCTTTCACCACATAGTATGGCATGAATTCCTCATCCCACACCATGTTCGACGATTCAGGGAAAGTTGAGTTCCATACGCATTGGAAATACCCTCTCAGTACTGGGGCAACGTGGTCTCGGGGCTTGTTGTCCAAGGAATCTAGGACCCAGATCCAGGCGAGTTGGTTGGAGGCGTTCGGTCTCTGTTTCAGGCAAACGATGGCCACATACCAATGATATGCCTCATTTATTGGCACGATGACGTAGCGCTTGTGACACAGCTGTACCCTCTTGGTCCAACGTCGGACGCGTTCGTAACGCCCCTGTGGCGTCTCATCACCGCCTGGTCGTATGAGCTGGTCGAAGAAGTGGGTACTAAAAATGTATACGTCTGCTTGTAATTGAGGCGACTGTTGGGTGACTAACCATTTCAGGAACACGTCGATCAGTGTATCGTTCAAGAACAGTCCGCACTCAATTCGCCCATAATCGTGGTTGTAAATCGTGATGCTGCCAGGCCCTGGGGGTAATTCAGGATTACCTTCGGTTCAACTTGCTGCGAAGCGCCTGCGCTCTGGCTTGCGGTCGTCTTAATCAACGTTGGTGCTGTCGGCGCTATGGTCGTCGTTGTTCCGTGATCTGCCTGGGCATAGCAAAACTTTTCTTCGATTACGCTTGGCCTGGCGCTCCCGGTGGAGCAATCTCTCGCGCGTTTCATGGTAGTTGTTTTTTTTTCACTGGCACTGTAGTGTGGCGATTATACGTTCGGCCCTGTGTTTTCCTCAATTGGTGCAACGAAAATCAGTTTTTTTTTTTCTTGTATATTTTCCTTTTTTTTTTCCTTTTTAAATGTTCAAAAGCTTTCAATGAATTGGTTTAATTTCCACACACACTTGTTGACTACTAGTTGTCGGTTTGAGTTTTGATTTAATTTAACGACTCAGTACTACGAGCGTCATGTTAACAACTTTGCGATAGACTCTGCAGGGCTGTAGATGACTTTTCGTGTGCATGGTAAGTTGACGTTTACATGTAACTTGAGGTTGGTGGTGTGAGTCAATCAATTTCAAACACGAGAATCTTGAGCACGCAATTATGTCAGCCTCAAAATGATGATAGGCACAACATACTGCCCGTGTGGAAAAAGTAATATATTATATTAACTGAATTTTCGCCACGAAAATAGTCGACGTGTATAATTGCGCTGGTATTTTCGCTGACGCAGGAGCCGCACATCGTGGGTAACATGATTATGGTTGACATGTTGGTCTGCTAGCGTAGAAATGTTCGACAGTGGCTGTCCTTGGCAGTTGTTTGCGCGGTTGCTGCCGCGGGTTGGTCGAATTTTGCACAATGATAGTCGCCACTTGGCAGTTCTTTGCGCGGTTGCTGCCGCGATCTCTCGCAGTTGTTTGTCGCAGTTGCTGCTGCGCTTTGGCCGACTTTTCATCCGTCCTAGTCGCCAGCTGGCAATTGTTTAAGCGGTTGCTGCCGCGATCTCTCGCAGTTGTTTGTCGCAGTTGCTGCTGCGCTTTGGCCGACTTTTCATCCGTCCTAGTCGCCAGCTGGCAGTTGTTTAAGCGGTTGCTGCCGCCACTGGCAGTTGTTTCGGCGGGTGCTGCCGCGTCGAGCAGTTGTTTAAGCGGTTGCTGCCGCCACTGGCATTTGTTTCAGCGGGTGCTGCCGCCACTGGCAGTTGTTTCAGCGGGTGCTGCCACGTCTCCCGCAGTTGTTTCCGCGGTTGCTGCCGCGTCTGGCAGTTGTTTCCGTGGTTGCTGCCGCATCTCCCGCAGTTGTTTCCGCGGTTGCTGCTGCGTCTCCCGCAGTTGTTTCCGCGGTTGCTGCCGCGTCTGGCAGTTGTTTCCGCGGTTGCTGCCGCGTCTGGCAGTTGTTTCCGCGGTTGCTGCCGCGTCTGGCAGTTGTTTAAGCGGTTGCTGCCGTCACTGGCAGTTGTTTCAGCGGGTGCTGCCGCCACTGGCAGTTGTTTCAGCGGGTGCTGCCGCCACTGGCAGTTGTTTCAGCGGGTGCTGCCGCGTCTGGCAGTTGCTTAAGCGGTTGCTGCCACCACTGGCAGTTGTTTTAGCGTGTGCTGCCGCGTCTGGCAGTTGTTTAAGCAGTTGCTGCCGCCACTGGTCCGAGGCTAAAATTATTATTTCATTTTGGTCAAGTGACTCGTCATAAAACTTTTTAAGTTCACTTACGTGTGCTTTCCGGCTACGTGGCTCACCTTTTCGTTTCACTTGGACGATGACTGGCGAAATGTACCCCGTAACACAGTAAGGTCCCTCGAATTTCGGAGCTAACTTGGCTGCAAAGTTATTGACGGCACTGGATAGCGGGTGCCTTCTGACTAGGACTAGTTCACCGACTGCTGGCTTCCAGTCACGACGACGCAAATTATAATGGCGTGCTTGGTCGTGAGAGGCTTGAAAAAGTTTTCGGCGAACGATCTCGAAGATCTCCTGCAACTGCTGAGCACGTGCTGCTGGTGTCTGTAATTCTCGACCCGTTCCAAACGTGTGTTCGTCATACAGAGCGCCTGGTAGTCGCGGTTCGCGACCTTGTACCAGGAAAGCAGGGCTATAGCCGGTGACGTCAGACTTGCTGCTGTTGATGGCTAGCTTGAGTTCTGGGAGGTGCTCATCCCAGTTTTTATGTTGGTCTGCGCTGAATTGGGCTATCATCGTTTTTAACGTTTTGTTGGTGCGTTCCGTAGGGTTTTCTTGGGGCGTGTATGGTGCGGTAAATTGCTGTTTGGTACCAATCTCTTGCGTAAATTTTCTGAATGAGCGGCTCGTAAATTGGGTGCCATTATCCGTGATGATAACTTTTGGGGCACCGAAACGAGAAAGAATACGCTCTCTAAAACCCTTCCGCAAGCTGTCATTGGTAGCTTTTGGTAGAGGAATGGCCTCGGTCCACTTACTGAACTTATCGAAAAAGACCAATATCATGGTGTTCCCGTGCTTGGAACGCGGCAAGGGTCCGACAAAGTCTGCGCAGACAACAGACCAAGGTTCGTCGGCAATACGCGTAAACATTTTACCCGATGGGGCCTGCTGGCTCAACTTGTATCGCTGGCAGTTTGAGCAGCGCCTCACATATTTACTCACGTCCCTGAAGAGACCCTGCCAATAATACCGACTAGCCACTCTCGCAATCGTTTTTCTAATTCTGAGGTGGCCTGCGCTGGGCAGGTCATGGTTCTCCTCCATAACCCTGGCACGTAAATGTGTTGGTACGCATAGCTTCCAGGGGGCGGAATCTTCGTCGCCTATTTGATTGGGTATATGGCGATATAAGTGGCCATTCTCTTCTAAATAATCCGCAAACTTTTCGGGATTTTCTTTTATTTCTCTTTTTCGCTTTTCTAGCCAGCGGCAATGTTGAGTGTTTTCTATCGCTTCTGTTACCTTGCATAAATTCTCTAGCGGCTGTCGGGACAGTGCGTCAGCGACCACATTAAATTTTCCTCGTCGGTATTGGACCTCAAAGCTATATTGCTGTAATTCGAGGGCCCACCGCGCTATGCGTCCTGATGGACTCTCTATAGAGTTGAGCCATTTTAAAGACAGGTGATCCGTGATGACAATGAACTTATACCCTTCGAGGTAACACCGCATTTTCCTGATGCCCCAAACTATGGCCAAGCACTCCTTCTCGGTGGGGCTATAGTTTTTCTCTGCTGGGATCAGGTGTCGGCTGGCATAAGCTATGACACGTTCCACGCCATCGAAATCTTGTGTCAAGACCGCTCCGAGCCCGTAATCGCTCGCATCCGTTTGAAGCACGAAGGTCTTACTGAAGTCTGGACATGCTAGTACTGGGGCTTGCGTGAGTTTATCTTTTAAGTTGTCGAACGCTTGTTGTTGCTCAGGTCCCCATCGCCAATGCTTACCCTTCTTCAGCAGTAGAGTCATTGGGTGGACAATGGAAGCGAAGTCTGGCACGAATCGTCTATACCATGACGCTACTCCTAGGCATCGGCGAAACTCTCATAGACTTGTGGGTGGTGTAAGCTGTTTTATAGCGGCAACCTTGTCCGGGTCAGTATAGATTCCATTTTCGCTTACCACATGCCCAAGATATTTAGTCTCCGCACGGAAAAATTCACATTTTTCTACATTTAGCTTTAGATTCGCTGCCCGCAGTCGCCGGAACACTTCTTTTAAATTCTGCAGGTGTTCCTCTTCTGAGCCACCCGTGACGATAATATCGTCGAGATATGCAAACGCAAATGGTTCAAGTTCTGGCCCGATCACCTTATCTAACGCCCTCTGGAATGTGGCGGGCGCCGAGTGCAGCCCAAAAGGCATCACGCGCCACTGAAATAAACCACGTCCTGGCACAGTGAAGGCTGTATACTGCTTGCTGTGGTGATCCATCGGGATCTGCCAGTACCCATTTTTTAGGTCGAGACTGCTTATGTATTTTGCGTTACGCAGCCGATCCAAAATGTGGTTAATTTGCGGCAGTGGGTATGTATCAGCAACAGACTTTGCGTTCAACTGGCGGTAGTCCACGCAGAGTCTCCAGGTGCTCGATCTCTTCTTCACCAGTACTATCGGTGCACTATGCGGACTATGTGACGGCTCTATGCACCCCTTCTCCAGCAACTCATCGATCTCTCTATTGATGATGTCTTGCATGGCCGGATTCCGGGGGAAATACCGCTGCTTTAAAGGTCGGTCGTCCAACATGACGATCTTATGGCGAGTAATGTTAGCTGGTCCTTGGAGCTTACTTAATTTCTCGAGTTCCTTTTGTAGAAATTTGTTTACGTGCTCTGGCAACCTTTTGGGTTCTTCGCTTATGGTCGTGCATGCTGCTGGGCTTTGGCCGAGTTGTTCGGTGGCTCGAAGACATATCGTCTGTCCGCCGCAGGTGAGTGTCGCCTCTGCTTTAGTAGGAAGTCCATCCCGAGCAAGAGGTCATCGGCGACCCCGGGGAGGATAAGCAGAGGTAATTCACACTGGCTGGCTCCCATTTCAATTGTGACGATCAGAGTTTCGTTTACGACTTTGAGTGAACCGTCGGCCAGGCGTACGTTGGTGGGTATGAGCTGGCGGTTGGATGTTGTTCTTATTTTGTCTGCTAGGGTTTGACTGGCGAAGCTTCTGGTAGCCCCTGCATCGATTGCTGCCTCTACGCGGTGTGACCCTATAGTGACCTGGGCGCAAATTCTGCGGTCGTCGAATTTCAGGCACTTGGGTTCTTCCGAGGATGTTACTGGCTGGACTCGGTTTTGATCGAGTCCTCTGGCATTTCCCGATGGCTGTTGTTGGCGACCGCTAGTGGTGGCCCCACCGCGGGGTCCTCCTTTTCTGCGATGATACCGTTTTGAGTTGCGGTTGTCCGGTTCGTCATAACCTTGCTGGCCGCATTTTCGACATGTATGACTTGGACTCGTTGTGTTCGAGGATTTGTGTTGTTCAGGCGGAGGGTGGTTCTGCTGTTCACCCCTAGGCTGAACTGGCACGCTCTCTTGTGGGGAGTTCTGACTGGCTAGTCGATGGTATTCGTCTTTATTGCGTGGCCCACTGCCTAAAGGATTATTATCGCCTTTAATAATTTCATAGTCCTCGGCCAGTGCCTCAAGTTCTTCAAACGTAGTAAAGTCTCGACGTCGAATATATAATTGATATTCTTGCCTACAATTCCGAAATACACGTTCCAGCTTCTCCTCTTCGGTCTGATTTGCATGCCGCATGAGGTCTATAAGTTGCAAGCTGTATTCTTTAAATCTCTCTCGAGGCCCTTGCATCCTGCCTCGTATTTGGTCCTCTAGTCGCTCAAAGAACCGACCTGGTAAAAAGTAGGTCAAGAATTTTGTCTTGAAGTTATGCCATGAGTCACATCCTTTTTTATTATTACGCCACCAAGTGAGGGCTCCGCCCTTCAATAGTTCCGGCATTGTTCTGGGTCTTCCACCCTTTCGATAAATTCAATGGGGTCCTGGCCCCCTTCGAACCTAACCGTCCATTTTCGTTCGCGGTCCATTGTGTTGCTGTATGCCGTGGCAACCTTGTGGCTACTTCCACTTGCTTGCGTACCTGACACGATTATCTGTTTTGGCGGGTCTTCTTGGCTAAGCATGCCTGACATGGTTGGTACCCCTAAGTGACGAGGCGAAGTCGATCTCTTGTCCGAATGCCTCGCTTCTAATTCTTGTAGGCGCTTTTCTAGCTGTGGGTCGTCACTGCCTTCTGTAACTATGGCGGAAAACCGCTTGCGCAATTCTTCAACTGTTCCTTCGTCGCTATACCCGAACTCTTGTGCATAGATGACAAGGTCATCCTTTCGAAGGGAGTAAATCCAGGACATCTTAACCATTCTAATGTCCGCTCAACTTGTCACTGGTTAATAGAAAATATTTGCTTTTCCTCTAATCCCGCTGTACTACCGAATGCTTATCGTTTAGTATTCGGTGGAGTATGAAAAACGCTAAAACCCAAAAAATTTGAACCATTACCTGTATTAGTCTCTGAAATAAAAGTTTGTAATTAATTTATAATAATTGCTAACAACGTTGTTAGCTACTAACGGGCCCTTTATATCGAGTTTGTTTATAATAATAATGGCATAGAATTATTTTATCTATGCTTACTCGATTAACGCATGCAAGGAACAATGTAGTTTTTTTTTCTACTACCCTTGGCTTGTCCTTGACCATGCGGCGAGGATGTAGTCGCCTTCAACTACTTTCGACTCGCTTTTTACCCGGGAACGACACTGTAGTTCTTTTAACTACTTTACCCAATTCACCTTACGGTCAGTGTGCCAACAATCGCTTTAGTTTTTTAGCCATAAAATAGTTATTATCTTGAACTGAGGCTAAGTCTTTAATTTAGCACGTTTTATTGGTTTTGATTTAGTGTCCCTGCTCGGGCGCCATTGTGACGATGCTTTTCCAGGCCGAGGTGTGGCTCGCCGGATTCCAAAGTTCGTGACAAATATTTCTATGATATCGGACACTAAATCAAAACACTGTTCAGATTTTACTTCAAGATAACAATCTTTATTTAATAATATGGCTTATAACTAAACTTAGAAATTACCCTAGGTCTAACCAAAATCTTCACAGAAAATTTATCTTAAATAGTAATTAAATAGTGATAATCATAAAGGAAAGGATAATTGGTGTCCTGCAAGACAGCGCATCGACTGAGGAGATATTTCGACTACAACCCCAGACGATGGCCGAAGAAAATATCAATGTTGAATATGTAAACGTTAATAACAAAATGAAATTAATAATAAAGTAATTCTATATATATCTGATCGAAGCAAAAGGTAAATTTAATTCAGTTAGATTCAGGACTATTTGGATTAGGATGCAGTTGGCCTAACTGGGGAGATATTTCGACTACAACCCCAGTGTCGGCTGACAGGTTGATTTATGGCGGAAAAGGGGGAAATTTCTATGACCAGGCTGAAGAGATATTTCGACTACAACCCCAGCTTGATCAAAGAAAGGATAGGTAAGGAGGGTTAAGGTGGTGCTAGGTCTCGCTTGACTTTAGCGATTAACTCAGATCTAAACAATACACTAAATAACTATATAATGTGAAATAAATATATAATGTGAAGCTGATACTCTTTTCCTGGGTGGTTTCTTATAGTTGGCGGCGCTTGTTGACGTCTGTGTCAGTGTCGCAATCCATAAAAGCGACTGAAGTCATGGAGGCAGCGCTGCGGGGATTCGGCGGCGCAGTCCACTTGGCGTCTCTGTAGATGCTGGCTGTGCGGCTTGCGTGATGTTCTTATCGACGTCGAAGGCTCAGGCGCATTCTAGGCGTCAGCTGAGGCGACGAGGCGATCCGCAGTCCGACTTGACTGTACGCGTACGCGTTTGAACGTTCCCGACTACGTGCTGCACGGTTTGGCAGCTGCTCGTATGATGACTTATTTACTCTCGACACTATTCTGACGATGGTTACTAATTGACTGACACTATGCTGACGATGGTTGTTAACCGACTGACCAAGTTCTCTCTGATGTTGGCCCTTTTATAGCTGTCGGCTGCTTGTTCTTCCTACAAGCATGCATAGTGTTTACTTTTCCCTCTCACTTATGTGAAGTTGCTGTACTGGCCTACGTGACTTTAAGCACGCACTTGGCTGGTGGCGTGATGTCTGTACCTGGTGCATATTTATGTGTGCACATCAGCATCATCCGATTATTCCGTTATTGCTCGTGTCTCTCTCAATAAGTGGAATCCGTTGTACATGCAAATAGAGAAGTAAAAATAATTAATTGGAAGCTGACGCAATAATGACCTACCCAGCGCGAACATTATGCACTAAGGCATGAAGCGCGGCTTCTGGGGTAAGGTCTTATGAATTGCATGAATTCCCTTAGGAATCAACAGAGCCCTTGTCTAACCACTATTTTCCCTACTCAATAAGAAAACTGAATGAATCCTAATATGTTTAAATTCATTTGGTTTTATTATTATTCTTTTCCTTTTACGTTCTATATTTAGCTTATTGTAAGTACTGGTCTATATTCATGAGTTCTTAACCTATAACTAATCCTAACTTATTTTCTTAATACTAAATAAATTCTTTTGGCTTTATCCAAAGCGACTGCGTTGGGTAAATACTACCCCGCTCATCTAGAGCCTACAGCGGTCGTTCCCGATGGGTGGTTACGGCGTGTCGTGTGAGTGTGGAGCGCATCCTCGCCCCATGGTGACCCTGTCGGAAATCTAGAAAAGAACAAAAAACATTAAAACATGTAATGGCAAAATTCACTGGGAATTTTGTTCCTTACAATACATGCAAGATTTCGAAAAACAAAAGCATAAAACACGTTTCCTCGAAACTAGTTTTTTTAAAGCGTTTCGATGGATTACTCGAAATCTATTGACTCAATTTCAATGAATCTTGGTGAATTTTGTTCGTAATTTTGTCCTTTGAGCATCCCCTTTAAATCGCCATAATTTAAAAAAAAACCCCGGTGGTCGTGCGTAAAAGGGATGCCGAATTAGTGTTCTGCATTTTAGATGGCGTTTGAATTTTTTGTTTCTGAAACATGGGATATATCCACCGAACCGATTTGGATGTCTTTTTTTAACGTCATTTTCAGCGCCCTCTATATAGAAGCATGAAAACTGTTAAAAAAATATTTTTATTAAGTACTTTTTATGCACAATAGGCTGTATAAATTTGAAAAAGAAATAATAACTTCTTGTATCTAAAAATTTTTTTTGAAAGAAGCTGCTTATTTTTGGATGTTACACGTATATTATACCTTAAAGTTTTTTTTAACCTTACTTTATGAGCATTTACTACTTATAAAGACTTAAATATCTCTTAGGCGGCTTCTGAATTTATTCTGAAGTTTTCAAAACAATAAAATAAAAATAAAAAATCGAAAATTTTTTAGAAATTTAAACTGGACCTTAAAATTAAAATAAGACTTAAAAAAAATCGAATAAATTTAAAAAAAAAGAGTAATTTTTATGGAAAATTGGATACTTTTTCAGAAAAAGATTCAAATTCTAAACTATTTTCAAAATCAACAAACTAAAAAAACATATCAATTCAATTTTTTGCACTTCAACATGTTCAAATATTTTGTTATTATAATAATATTATAAATTTTAGACTGCTCAAATTACCAAGAATAATATGTGCAAAAATTATTTTAATTCAGACACCCGGTGTAGAAGAAGTTCGATTAAAAGTAAAATGACACACCCACTTTTCCAGTCTAAAGACTTCACATTATGCCGATGTGGGTGGAATTTGGGCACTAGATATACGATGACATTCAGTTCTATATATTTACGAAGGTTTTTCTATTTTGGTGATGTCACTTCGTATGGAGAATCGTGCCCACAGACGGACAGACAGGCGAGCATGGCTAAATGGACTTAGGTGGTGATGCTGATCAAAAATATATATATTTTTCTATACCTGCCCAGCCTTCTTATTGGCGTTACAAGCGGAATGACAAAGTTAATATATCCCGTACTCATTACGCGTTGGGGTATATTGGGTGTATACCTTGAAAACTGAACTTTTTTCTAAACCAAAATTTGGTAATTTTCTTAAGATGTCTACTTTCGGTGACTGTACAAGAAATGGGCGTGGTGACACTATATCCACGCCTACTTTTCAGAAAACATTTTAATTCCTGAGATGTTCAAGTTTTGATAGTGAATCTTAGTATGCGGGTGCTATGGATCCAAGTGGCAGTCACTATGTAAATATAAATTTTGTCACGCCCTTTTTTACCGCCCACAAATCAGTAAAAATGCTTTATATCAGACGGCTTTTGCCGTAGAAGATTAATATTTGATAATTTAGTTCGTATGGTAACTCTCGGCCAATGTACAAAAAATGGACATGGCCGCACTATATCTACGCCCACGTTATCGAAATCATGCTTATTCCTGAGTTGTACACGTTTTGATAGTAAATCTTGGTATGCAGGTGCCATAGGTCCAAGAGGCAGGCACTATGTATACATAAATGTTGTCACGCCCACTTTTACCGCCCACAAATCCGTAAAAATTCTTTATATCAGACGGCTTTTGCCGTAGAAGACTAAGATTTGATAGTTTAGTTCATATGATTACTGTCGGAAAATGTACAAACAATGGCCATCGCCGCACTATATCTACGCCCATCTTATCGAAATCGTGCTTATTCTTGAGTTGAACACGTTTTGATAGTGAATCTTGGTATTATGGTACTATAGGTCCAAGTGGCAGTCACTATGCATACATAAATGTTGTCACGCTTTATATCAGACGACTTTTACCGTAGAAGACTAAGATTTGGTAATTTAGTTCACATGGTCACTGTCGGCAACCGTTAAAAAATGGGCGTGGTAGCTCCATATCTACGCCCACTTTTTCGAAATTATGCTTATTACTGAGCTGTACACGTTTTGATAGTAATACTTGATATGAAGGTGCTCTAAGTGGTATATAAAAGTAATATATAAAATTTGCCACGCCCACTTATACCACCCACAAATAAAAGAAAAAACAAAACGAAATGGCCAATTTCAGCCCTCGAAAGGGCTTTGACCGAGCCTCTTATGATCAATTGTGTTGTGCGAGTTGTGAAATGTTTGAACACAAATGATCGAGAACTGAACCTACCAGGATTATGCCAACTCCGAACGGCTTATGTTCTCAAGAAGCTTTTTCATGGCAGTTTGTTACTCTCTGAGGCTGGCGATTGTTTGCAGAGAGGTGACGACCGAACAGAAAAATTATTTCAATTGAAAAAACTTTCTGTGTCAGGTGAGATTCGAACTTGGGTTCTATGGTATACAAGCCACGCACCTTTACCAGTATGCCACGGAATGGTTTGAAGTATGCTCTAAAAATCGAGTTCTTTGTCAAAATATTTACTGGTGTGGTAGTTAAAAATGGCAAATGGTCAGAAATAATATTAATGAAAAAGTTATTCCAAACTGCTCCAATAAATTTTAAATTTTTGCAGTCGGACTCTAATTCTCTAACTATTTTTTATATTATTTTCACTAAAATTCAAATCAAAATTTTTTTGTTTTTGCTTTGCCATGTTACTTTTAGTCAAATATATTATCTATTGATGATAAAGTGAAGAATTAAGTTGAATGAAATTACAAAAATATGTACACATTTTTTTCATTTTACAATTTACTTGACTAAAAGTAGCATCGGAAAAAATTCATTTGAATTTTAGTGGAAATAATATGAAAAAAGTTAAAACAATCCATAAAAATTCTTATTATCTTTGGTACAACGGAAAAAATTTAAGATTTTTTGATGCAAAAGAACTTTTTCATACCAGCCAATATTTTTAGTCGGAGTATTTTGGGGATCATCAAGGCATGAATTATTTCGAAGAACCGGACGAACAAATTTTTTTTTCTAAGGAGCGTGTGGCAACTTAATGTATATACGTATGTGTGTATATGTGTATATCACGTAAAGACTCCGAAACCGCTAGGCCAATTTTTATACCAAAACCTTGAGAGGGAGGCAGTGAAGTCTGGTGCCGATCGTAAAAGGCACCTTAAATACAGCTAAAATTTTCGATATCGAACAGTTTTGAAATTATAGGTCGAACAGCCTCGGAATTCAGTATTCGACCTCAGTTTACACATGCCGTTCCACTGGTAACATTTTATGGGCTTTGGACGAGGGGCGTGGTACTTTTTCAGCACCCTAAATTTTCGGTATAGCTTTCGAAATAAGTCACACATCAATGAAACTCGGTACGAACTTACTATAAAAGCATGGCTTCACTGAAGCTACGTCCTCTTTTAGGCGCCGTGTATAAGCTAGTTATATATAAAAAAAGAATAAAGTTAAATTTATTAATAAATTAAAAAAAAAAAATTAAATTACGTTCCTAATAATGGAGAGGCGTGGAATAGAAATTTGTAAAATAATAAATTTATACCGGCAATTTGAGTGCTTGTGGAATTTTGAAAGTCCAACCTACAAGCGGAAAATGACAATAACATAACATCAAAAACCCACACGCTGAAAAATAGGACTTCCCAAACACAATTTGCAGGAAGTATAATATGTTTCTGCATGTTTCTTGGAAACAAGTAATCATAACATCTTAACAATATTTAATTGTACCTTAGCACTTTTTGTTTGAATTTAAAAACAATATAAATTGTTTTAAAGAAAAAATATTTTCATATAAATATATTGTAATTATAAATGGACTGAGAACACTTTTAGTCTATTGCTATATGCTTGCTTGGAAATATAATTTAATCAAGAATAATATTAAATCTTCGCGGACAAATATAAGTTAACGAGTGCACAAAAGTGCACTCGAAAAAATTAAAGTTGGGAGCCGGCCACTGGCTCCTTGCTTCTACCTGAAAAGTAAATCAAACACAAAAATTAGTAGAAGATTCAGTTTATTACCATTCTCGATGGCTCTCCCAATTAGAATGACAACTAAATGATTTTTAATTAAACAATAAACTTATTTGATAAGCTAACTTAGCCTAAACTCGCTGACGCTGCGCTTCCCATGCACTTTGCAAGTGACGTGTCTGCATATTCGTTCCCACGTTTGGTTGGCCATGACTTTGAGGATCGTATTACGGTTGCATGTGCGTGGCTGGCGAGTTTGGTTGGCGCGTGTTGAGTTGAGTTGGGAGCGTGTTAACTGCCCCCCCCCCTTTAAAGATCTGCGTCCCGCAGATTCGTTCGTAAGTCCTTTGAGTGGGCAGCTATCTGATCAGAATTTGTGGGTTGGACGAGGCTAGGAAACTTAATGGTTGTAGTTAGCTTCCTCCAAATAGCATAGCAAACAGCAGCAAGGATTGACACGAGGACTCCATCAACGATTAGGGAAGAGTGAAAGTTTTGTCCAAGTTTCTTCAGATGGTGGATATTCGCTACGCTGAGTTCGTGAATGTAGTTTAAGTTCAGCTTCAGACCATCGTTTGTTATGTTGACTAGTGCGGGTGGCAAGGCTTGTAACATACTCGCCGATCTGCTGATGAATGACTGGTTTCCAACTGAAATAGTTTCGTTTATGAACAGGATGACAAACGTTCCATTGAGGTCCCTCGAATCGTGTTCACTTTGAACTTTCCCATCAAAATTCGTCAGGAAAAGTGTAGTCTCGTCAATCAGCTCGATTATTTTACTGTTGTCTGGCTCGAAATGACATCTTGCATCGCCGCCTCTCAGTAATCTGGCCAGACATCCGTCTTCAGGTAATTTGCTTAAGGACTTCGCAGAACATATGGATGTGTTGCTTATGGATGGGCAATCTTCTTTTAGGCCAAACATTTCCCTTTGGTTTATTAGAACTTTATCGAAGATGAGTTCAACATGTTGCCCATTTATTATAGCTGCTCTGGTTATTAATAGGCGATAACTTTTCGGTTCCACTTTAGGCATTGACAGCACATATAAGAGCATCGTTCCATTAGAGTAGACTGACGCTGACCCATATTCAACAGCTTCAATTACATTTTGATATGGTAGCGAGTCCTCTTCTTCGATCAATCGGCTAATTTCTTCTCGATCTAGTAGATTCGTGTTGACAGTACCAGTTTTGGCCATTTGACAAGCCCGCACTACCTCAGATACTTGCTCCTTCAGGATCAGAACTCTACTTATATCCAGCAGCTCCAAATTTTCTTCACTAATATTTTTGCTGATAGAATTGAAGTGGACCATAATTTTATTGGCCTTTTCAATTGCTTCACGAGTGGTATTGAAGATTTTTTCATTCACGAGATATTGTTGGTTGTTGTTTGTTATACGTATAATCTCATTTTGACTCTTTAGGATGTTGTCCTAGTCTATTGCGTCTGGTGAACCAGCGATCCACTTCCATGCAGAACCCAACCAATCGATAGAGCGTGTCCTTCTTGCTCTGCTCATTTGTAGTTCATCGAGGCGCAACCCGGTCTGATTAAGATGAAATAGCAGCACTGATCTGATGGCTTCATTTTTCACCTCGTATCGTGCTGACTCAGTTAATTTCAGCAAGGCTGTGTTGAAGTAGTCGAGATCAATTGTGTGAATTAGGCTGAAGTGCCCGTTGATGATCCAGCCACGCCCATGCTCAATTGTAACCAAAGGAGAATTGTAGCTATAGATGTTGAAGCCGGAAGCCCCGGTTATTAAGACCAATCTATCTTACAGCGATTAAATAATAAGAAAATAAATTTTAATTAAAACATGTGTCAAGGTACATAACTAAATCATTTTTCAAGTTTAAAAAAGCAAAAACTTATTTCTTTATTCTGTGCTTAATATTTTTTATAAAAATTTTCTATATAGTGCTCTTAAAATGTTGTTAGTGCATTGCTTTAAATATTTTTTTTATCGATACATAAGTAAATCATTTTTCATGTTTAAAAAAAAACAAAACTTATTTCTTTATTCTGTTCTTAATATCTTTTTATAAAAATTTCCTATAAAGTGCTCTTAAAATGTTGTTAGTGCTTATTTTTTTTTTTTTTTCCTTTCTTCCTTTTTCTATTCTTTTTTATTATGCTTTTACTTTCAAGTGCATTTTGTATTTTTGAGTGCAAAGTATATTATTCTTAATACAATTTATTTGGTAAAATTTAAATTTTTTTGCTTTTTTCCTTCTCCTTTTTTTTTTTTGTTTTAAAAAAAAAAGGATAATTCAAATGTAAAATTTTTTATTTTTTTAGTTTTCAAAGTTATTTAATGTGCATTTGTGTAAATTTAGTAATTGTGCAATCAGCCATGACCATAGCAAGCTGGTTGTGATTCAAGACTTCCTTTTTTTTTTTTTTTTTTACAAATGATTCTTGTCACCTAATGTTTACTGTCTGCCCGTTGTTTTAAGTTGAGTCTTGTGAATTTTTCTGCCTGAGTCGGTTTCTATAGTTACCCTATTATCTCTTATTACTTTTTCTTTTTTGTAAATAGCTTTCTGTTTTTACTTAATTTGACCGTCCTTTACATATACCACCTCATCAGGTTTAAATTTCCTTTCGCTCTTTCTAGTTTTATTAATTCTGAAATTTCTTGTTTCTTGGTTTTTCCTAATTTGTTCCCTTATCTCTTTGTGAACCTTACCACGGAAATCGTTCAGTTGTTGGTAATTTATCCTTTGGGTCCGGTTAAAGAATATGTCGCTAGGCTTTCTTTTTGTAACTGTGTACTGTATTATTGTAGCGGTCAACAGCTATGTAAATTAATTCTTTTGGACGGGTTTCCCTAAGTTCTTTGTGAAGGCAACGGTATATTTCTATAAGAGTGGAATGGAGTTTTTCGACTTGGCCATTCACTTCGCTCCTTTGAACTGGAGTTTGGTATAGTTCAATACCTAGCCCTCTTATATAATTAGCTACAAGTGAACTCATAAACCCTCTTTCATTGTCCGTGACTATGATTTTTGGTGTTGTAAAATAATGAAGAACTTTTGCAAGTTTAGATCGTAGAGTTGTTGAGGATTTGTTTTTAATATGGAATAGTTTGGCAAATTTAGAGAATTTATCTATGCATGATAGAAATTTATGGCCCTGAATTTCAAAAATGTCGATGTGAACTATTTCGGATGGATAGCTAGGAACAGGTGTGTCTTTTAGTGGTGGTACAGGAGGATGTCTGTCATATTTGTTGAGTAAACATACCTCGCATGCTGTAGTAAACCTCTTTATTCGGCTGGCCATCTTTGTAAAATAGTACTTTTCCAGGATTTGTTCCCTATTTTCCCGTGGATTTCGATGAGCTCTCTTATGTTCTTTTTCGATTATCTCGCAAATTCTTTCTTCCCTGTTAACATCTTCAACAACCCTTTGAGTTATCCTAATTTTGTAGAGTGAAAAGTGTTCTATGTATATGTCCTGAAGTAACTGTAAACGATGTTCCGGAATTTTTACTCCATTTATGACGGAAGGGTTGAGGCGTTCTTTTAAAGTTTGAATTAATGTGTCTTTGTCTATTGTCGCATGAAACCAGGATGTGGGTTTTCCGTTATGATGGTCCCATTTCCTTCACGGATTATAAGTTGGTTACGGAAAACATTTAACGGGACTTCGACGTGTGGAATTAGATCCGATGCATCTTGAGCCGCACTGTGGATAGTCCCAATTTCGCTTGCTGTCTCGGTGGTGGAATCAATGTCGGTGTTTGTTCTTGGATTTTCGCCTTGTGCGCTTGCAATGGCTGAGTCATGTTCGGTAATGAGAGAATCCGTTAAATGGTTTATTTGGCATGGTAATCGTGAAAGAGCGTCGGCCACAGAATTTGATTTACCAGGAGTGTAAATCAATTCGTGGTTGTACTCTTCGATTCTGGCTTTCCATCTCTTTAACTTTGCGTTATAGTTCCTACTACCTAACGCAAATGTAAGAGGCTGGTGATCCGTGAAGATTTTTACTTTTTTTGCCCCATATAAGTAGGATCTCAGATTATTCAACGCCCAGACTATGGCTAGCATTTCTTTTTCGTTGGTGGCGTAATTTTCTTCCGTTTTGTTAAGCGATCTTGATATGTATGCTATAGGTCGATCCTTACCTGGTTCTCCCTGAGACAGAACTCCCCCAATCGCGTAGTTTGATGCATCCGTTGTTAGGTTAAATGTTCTTTCAAAATCTGGAAATGCTAGAATATCAGATGAAACTAGCAATACCTTTAAATTGTTGAACGCTTGCAATGCTTCTGTATCTAGTTTTATGCGTACATTTCTTGACTGATTAGCCTTAACTTGTGCATTTTCGCCTCTAGTGAGATTCGTTAAAGGCTTGGCAACTTTTGCGTAGTCGCGAATAAATTTTCGATAGTACGAGGTCATTCCCAAAAAACTTTTGAGATCCTTCAATGTTTGTGGTGGTAAAAGAGCCTCAATCGCCTTAACCTTTGAAGTATCGGGTTTTATGCCTTCTGAAGTTATGACGTACCCGAGGAACTCAACTTCAGTCCTCATAAACTTGGTTTTTTCTAAGTTGACTCTTAGGTTGGATTCAGCCAATCTTGTGAACACGACTTCTACGAAATATGGCAGGAGCGTTCTTCAATCCGAACGGAAGTCTTGAAAATTCGAACTTTCCATTCATCGTGGAGAACGCAGTTTTTGGTATGTCCGCCTCCTTCATTGGAATTTGGTGGAAACCCGACGTCAAATCGATGGTTGTAAAATATTTAGCATTTCCTAAACTAGCTAACGTAGCATTTATATCAGGAATGGGATAGGCATCAGAAACTGTTACCGCATTTAAACGCTTGAAATCGATGACCATCCTATACTGTTTCTCCCCTGAAGGCTTTGGTTTCTTTGGGACGACCCATATTGGAGAATTATATGGGCTTTTCGATGGCCGGATGATGCCTTCATCGAGCAGTTTTGCAATTTGTTTTTCTACCTCCTCCCTCATATTAACGGGATAAGGATAGCTATTTGTATATATGGGTTCTGAGGTAGTCGTTTTTATTTCTGCCCTAACTGATGTTTTTACATTCGTTCCTGAATTTAATGGTTCAAACAATTTGGAATATCTGTTTATAAGGGATTTGATAGCTGGCAATGCTTCTTTGGGGACTTCTGCAATTTCAACATGGTGAAGGCCACCAACTCGCATATTTTTTAGTGGTATTTTAATATTCTCTAATATCGTAAGAATATGGTTTTTCCTATCTATTACAGCCCCGAATTGTTTTAAGGTGTCGTCACCTATTATCCCGTCGAATGAGTCAAGTCCAGGCAGCACATAAAATGTAACAAGTTCATTACTACCCAGATTTTCGAAAAATTTACCGGAGACTTTTTTATTGATTTGTATTGGTCCTGCTACCGTGTTGACTGCAAACGATGGGTCTACTGGGGTGGACCCATCAGCTAAGCTAGTTTTTATGAAATTTTTATTTGCCCCTGTATCAATTAGGAAGGTTAGTGTCTTACCACTTTTTATTTGGCAAGTAAAGTATGGTATACTGGAGCTAGAATAATTACCTAATATGTTTTCCTTCATATGAGGAACGTTGGTCGGCCGTCCGCTATAAAATTTGACTGTTCAATATTTCCCTGAGCTAAGTCCTGGTATTCGTTTTCAACCTTTTCAGCTTGTAAGTTATACAATCTTGGCTGTTTTGGTATAGTTCCTGAAGAATTAGATGTCTCCCTTTTAAATACGTTATTATTCGAAGGCCGATTCATATAGTTTACATGCCTTGACTGAATCGTCCCATCGACCTCCATTTTCTCAACAGGCTCAGGTGCAAATGGTCGATTTGGTTGTGGCCTATATCCCCCAAAATTTCCAGGAAATCTATTCTAGTATTGCCTGTTTACCCAACTATTGTTGAAACGTGGTCGGGGAGGCAGAAGCGGACGCTGGTCCCCACGCATTATACCACCTGTGGGGGTGATAGTTTTACTTATTGTTTCCATGTGAGTTATCTTATTCCTCAGAGTAAGATTTTGCATATCTAAACAGGATGAATACGCTTCTGGTAGCGTTTTAGGTTTTTGTACGATTAGCATTCGGGATAGGTCGGCATCTAAACCTCTAATAAATACATCCAAAGCTCTATTTCTATACGTTTCCGTTAGGACATCTACAGTTTCCTGTGAGTATTCATCGCACCTTATTTTATTCACTATCAGTGAGAGTTGGTTGTTCACTGTAGCGTAAAAATCATCGAGTTTGGATCCCTTCTGCGTCAATTGGTTCAGTTTGTGTTCCAGTGTGCGTATGTCCCTCTTGTCGGCGTAATGTAGGGACAAAACTCTTTTGATTTCTGGCCAATTACCGTCCAGAATGTTGTACGAGACGAGAGCCGAATCAGCCATGCCTCGAATTTTTTGTCTTATATGTTGAAGTATTGAACGGTACAGAGGCTTCTCTTTAACAACCTCATAATCTTTAAGTATGGATTCGACACAATGAACCCAAGAGATATACTGGGAAGGACTTCCCTCAAAGACCTGCAGTTCCCTGACACAGTCTGGAAGTCTACCTATCTCCTTTAGCTCCTGTTCGTTCAATGGCCCACGCGATATTATAACCGATGGCCTCTCAGGCTGCGCCGACTCTGCGCCTAGTTCTACTTGCCCTACTCGATTGTTTATTCGATGGAGATCCTGTTCTAAAGCGACCCCGTGATTCTCAATTCCGCCCAAACGCGTTTCAATTCTTCTAATTGCTCCATCAGAGCATTTACTCCCCCATTTAATTCGTTAATTTTCGCTGCTAGAGCATCCATTGCACAAAATTTTTCTATCTTTAAAATAAGGAAGTCTGTAAATCACTCACCGTTTGTCAAGTCTGACAGGAAGAACACCTCGTAGCACAGGAGCAGTTAAAAAGGCACAAATTTCTTTTAGGAAATAATTTTTCTTTTATTTTTGCACTATTTTTATTTCTTTGCTTTTAATTTTTTGCACTACATAACCTTTTTTGGTTTATTTATTGTTTTTGCACTATGTTACTTTTTACTATATTTTTTATGCTTTGCAATATATAAATTATTTTTTTGTTTGCACTATGTAACTTTTACTATATTTTTTATGCTTTGCAATATATAAATTTTTGTTAAATAATTTTTTGTTTGCACTATGCAACTTTTAAGTATATTTTTTATGCTTTGCACCATATAATTTTTGTTTGCTTAATTTTTCCTTCTTACGCTTTGAATGTGTCCTGTAAAGAAAAAAAAACAAAAATTAGTAATTTTCGTGAATTCTTACCGTGTTCTTATGGGAACGGTGACGTGTGCCACGAACACACGCACTTTTCGGGTGGTCATGGAAGGGTCATGTGATCCTGTTTAATCGCCTACAATCAGATTGCAGGCAACCTACTGAGGCACGACTTGCTTCACAGCGAAAGTTTGGACCATTAGCAATCTTCAGTGTGTTCCCATGTGAACACTGAAAAAATATTGCAGGACCTCAAACTCGCTAACCAATTGGCTTAATAGTAGAGGGACACCGGCCTAGGAGTTTAGGTGCGCGATGTCCTCCAGCCAATACAATTTCTGCAACTCTCCTTTCTGGCCTGCAAATCCTTTTGTGATCTCCGCCAGTGTTCTTATGAGAACTAGCAGAAGTGGTTAAAATTTTATAGGAATTTCATTTTATAAGTTGGAGTGCTCCTTGGAGATCACAACTTGGATTTGTATTTATAATCACTTTTTTCAGTGTTTCATATTTTTAATATTTTTCATTAAAATTTATTCATCAAGGAAATTACTAAGAGACCCTTACCACTGGTGGGGGGAATCTCTAGATTTCCTTGATGTTCCTGTGTCTGCGAAACCCCTTACCACTGGTGGGGGGAAGTTTTGCTGCACAGGTTTTTTTATTTATCGAGGAAGCTTTTTTAGAGACCCTTACCACTGGTGGGGGGAATCTCTATGCTGTCCTGATAATCTTATGTCTAAAAAACCCCTTACCACTGGTGGGGGGAAGCTTTGTAGCACAAGATATTTTTCATTTATACTTTTATTTTTATAAACTCACTAATCACTTGAATGTTGCAGGCTCAGCACTAGGATCACTGTTGCAATAAAGGATCTTCCAATTAAGGAAGTCTTTTCTGAGAAACCCACATTCAAAGTGGGTCCCTGCTCGGGCGCCAGTTAACGAGTGCACAAAAGTGCACTCGAAAAAATTAAAGTTGGGAGCCGGCCACTGGCTCCTTGCTTCTACCTGAAAAGTAAATCAAACACAAAAATTAGTAGAAGATTCAGTTTATTACCATTCTCGATGGCTCTCCCAATTAGAATGACAACTTAATGATTTTTAATTAAACAATAAACTTATTTGATAAGCTAACTTAGCCTAAACTCGCTGACGCTGCGCTTCCCATGCACTTTGCAAGTGACGTGTCTGCATATTCGTTCCCACGTTTGGTTGGCCATGACTTTGAGGATCGTATTACGGCTGCATGTGCGTGGCTGGCGAGTTTGGTTGGCGCGTGTTGAGTTGAGTTGGGCTGGAGCGTGTTAACTTATATATTAATTGGAGAATACGTAATTTAATTGTAGTCAAGCAATTATTTTCAAAACGATAATTAAGAACAACATAATATATTTACCGATATTTACACTATACGAGTATTTACTTGGAAACATATTTTAGCAAAAGAAATTCCAAAAGTTTTTCACTGTGATTACAAAATATTTGCTTAGATGTAATTGTTGGTTTGAAGCAAACAAAATATGTTTACAAAAGAGTAAATAAGTTTTTCTCGGATTTAATTATGTTGAGAAGTACCATATTATGTTTATCCGACATTACAATAATTTTTATAACACACTTTATAAACACACACCGCTTTATCAGCAAAGTTTCTTCAAAACTCACCTATTTTTACTGCTGAACCGCCTTATTTTTCTTTTATTTTGTTTTTTATTTTATTAATTTGAAAACACAAACACTTTTAATTTAAACAAACATTTTCAGAAACACTTTTCACAAGAGCTAAACTTTTCAACACGTTTGGCGCGGCTGCTTGAAACTTAAAATGACGCCAAGACTTGGCAACTGTTAAAAGCAAGCGCATAAAGCAACAAGGATTCCGCTATTTATCGTGCAAGTGCAAAAGAAACAGATATATGTATGTCTAGGCGAAACACATAAGAGAAAGGAGTTCTGTTTGTTTTAAATTTGCAGAGTTCTGTTCTTTTTGAGTTTAACAGTGATGCAACAATATTTCTATTAGGTAGAAACACACAATTCTATTTTGTCACAAGCATATTAATGTAGACGTTAGTTTTGTAGCTAAGGCAATTATATTAATGTTGGACACAATTCAAAGCTTCTTATATCGAAAAATAATGCTATTGAAGGAAAGTTCATAATCATTAGGTGGTTCGCTCTGAATATTTGGTTTTTGAAACCAAACATATATAAACATATTTTTTCTCTGCGTGCACCAACGAAATATTGCCTTTGCTTGCAATGACAGCTGACATGCAATGAATTATTGCTAGTCGAGACGCCCGTAAGCTACGTTTCAAGCAACATTTTTCATATATTTCACTGCGTATAATTTCAATATCAATTTTTTTGAACATTTATAAGCAAAAAAAAATTCTAAAAATTCTAACACAACAAACAACTGAACTCTGTGATGACGTAGATGTGCAGTAGATTTTATTTTTTGCTAAGGGAATTTGTTACCTTTATATCATTGTATCAGGAACTCAGATGGTCATGCTGATCAAAAAAAAAAAAAAAATATATATATACTTTTCTATAACTGCACGCCTTCCTTATTAGTGTAACAAACGGATCGCCAAAGTTAATGCACCTCTTACGCAGTACGCGTGGGGGTATAGAAATCAACATTTTAATCATCAGAATAATAAATCAAAGAGAAGTGGGCCAAGGTGGCTACATTGTGGTACGTCGGATGTGACTAAGATCTGTTTAGATAAGGTACCTTGAAACTTTACGAATTGGGAACGGCCGCGGAGATAGCACTTCGACCAGTTGAGTGCAGATTCTGAGATGCCAAATTTTTCCAATTTGAAAGCCAAGATATCATGACTAACACGATCAAAGACTTTGCTTAAGTCGGTGTATGCTGCATTCATTGGTCCTTTTTCCATTGAGCTTAAAACATCATATATCATGATCATAAGATTTGTGGTGGTTGATCTACCTTTAAGGAATCAATGTTGCTGTTCATTAAGAAGAGAATTTATAATACATGTTAGTTTATCATATATAATTTTTTTATATCATATATTATCATATATAATTGCCCTATAGTTGTATTTATTAATTTATTAATTTATTTATTCACCGTTTTTGAATTACATTACTCTTGCGGATTACCTAAAAATAAAAATTACAAACTAATATAATAATAAACAATCAACAAAAGGAAAATATTCTATGTTTTAGAAACTCGAAATTAGATACGGAAACAGTTAAGTAATTTCTTAAATACAGTTAAAAAAAAAATCTAAATTATTTTCAGTAGATATTTCATTATGCAACTCTAAGGCGCAAGTAATAGGCGCATTAAGGGCCTAAAAACGAATTCTATGTATTTCTTAATGAAATAACGTGTAATAGCGTAATGTTATATTATATTAAAATAATATTAAAATATGAAAATAAACAAATTGAAATAACTGGGCACAGTCTATATGACCCGACATAAGATCATGGATAAATGTCAATGATTGAATCTTTCTTCTAGGTTCAAGTGTTTTCAAGCACTATAGCATAATTCGTGCATCTTAAGAAGGCAAAGGCTCAACAACGTATAATGAACGAAAAGCAAACCGAATAAATGATTTTTTAATTTTTTTTTTTAATAAAGAGCAGTGAATTAAATAAAATGGACTCCAAATAAGGGAAGCATACTCTAATCTTGGCCTCAAAAAAGAATCCCATATATATACAAACTAGCTGAATACCTGGCTTTACTTTCTCATAGATAATTGCTCTCTTTTGACCTCGTGTCGTAATGTTACTGTAGCGTCTAATGTGTACAAGCTACTAAACTTGTGGATAGTTAATGTGTTGACGTAACTTTTGTGTGTGGTTTTAAGGCTACACAATATTAATAATTCACAGATACCTTCTTAAAGAACTGAATACACATATAAAAAAAAATTCAAACATTCTAAGTATTTTTTAAGAATAAATCAAAATTGTTGAAATCCCAAAAAAAAAAAAATAGTTAAAATAACGTATAGACACAAAAATTTGCACAATAGGTAGGAGGGTGTAGGCGGTTGCTCAAAATAGGGAATTTTAATTAAAAAATGAGTTTTATTAATATAGATAGTACGGAAACAATTAATTTTTTTTTTGTTAAACTGAAACAATTTTTGTTCAAGATAGCGCAACATATATAATTCCGAAACACTCACCGTATCAGAAAACCCCACATACCAATTTTCATACAAATCGGATAAACGGCTTAGGAGTTTTCGACTTTTATAAAATATTTCTACTACAGTGCTCACTGGTGTTCAAGATAGAACAGAGTAAATAAGTTTTAAAAACCGTATCCGAAAAGTTCTATACACAAATTTTCGTGAAAATTGGATGAGCTATTTCGAAGGCAAACTATAAAAAATTCTTTTAACCCGATCGCAGCGCCACCTATTGGGTCCAACAGTAAATCTGAACCATCCAGAGACAAACTTAAGCCCACACAAAAAATTTGAACAAAATCGGTGCAGCCGTCTATGGACAGTTTAATAACATACACACGTACAGAAAAAAACTATTGTTCAACAGCGGCCTCTACTTTTCGAGACAGAGCAAAAGAGATTACTCCAAAAAAGTTGCCTCACACGAAAATCCTTTAATAAAATTTTTCATCCAAATCGGATAAGCGGTTTCCATCTTTTTTTACGATTTTTTAAGAGCTTTGTACTACAGCGCCCTCTAGTGTTAAAGATATCGCAAAAAAAATTTTAAAAATGCGATTTTCGGACTTCTTGTCATCCAAAATGTCCACTGCAAAAATAATTTCAAAAAAACATTTCATGTACAGATGGCAAAAAATCTGAAAAAATTACATTTAAATATTTTTGTTATAACATAACATATGACAATTGCTTTCTTCTGTCCTTCTTTTTCTCTTTCTAATAATATGAAGATTGTTAAAATTGGACGAAAAAAGAATTTTTTGCGGCAATTTTAAATTTTAATGCAGAAATTCCAAAGACTTGTACAATAGGTAGGAGGGGGTAGGCGGGCGCTCGAAATAGGAAATTTTAAATACAAAATGAGTTTTATTAATATAGATAGTATGGAAATGTTAATTTTTTTTTTGGTTAACTGAAACATCAGCGCCCTCTACTTTTCGAGTCAGAGCAAAAGAGATAATGCCAAAACAATTACCGTACACAAAAATCCTTTAATAAAATTTAAACCGAAAACCTCTATACACAAATTTTCATGCAAATGGAATGAACGGTTTCGGAGGTAAAGTATAAAAACAAAATGCCTCAAATACGATCGCAGCGCCACCTACCGAGTCCTATTGTGAATCTGAACCATGCAGGGATCTATTCAAACACACACAAAAAATTTCATCAAAATCGGTGTAGACGTTAAGGAACAGTTTAATAACATATACACGTACAAATTGTACAACAGCGCCCTCTAATTTCGAGAAAGAGAAAAGAGAAAGCACCAGAACCCTTGCCATTCTCAAAAATCGCTATTTACAAATTTTCATCCAAATCAGATGAGCGGTTTTCTACTTTTTCACGATTTCTAAAGAGATTTGTACCCAACGCCCTCTAGTGTTAAAGATAGCGTAAAAAAATAAGTCCAAAACACTCACCGTATCAGAAAACCCTTATCTACCAATTTTTATGCAAATTAGATGAACGGCTTAAGAGTTTTTCGACTTTTTTTTTTAAATATTTGTACTACAGCGCCCTCTGGTATTCAAGATAGAACAGAGTAGACGAGTCATAAAAACTTACCGTAAAAACATTTTTATACAAAGTTTCATGCAAATCGGATCAACATTTTCGGAGATAAGTTAAAAAAAGAATACCTGGAACCCGATCGCAGCGCCCCCTACCGGGTCGAACCTTTTTTACTGAATAAAAAGTAGCCTATATGTTGATGATGGGATATAAGGGACCTAGAGGTCAAGTTTCATTTAAATCCATCCAATGGTTTTCGCGTGATGCTTTAACAGACAGACAGACAGATAAAAATTTTAAACATGCGATTTTCGGACTCCTCGTCATCCAAAATGTCCAATGCAAGAATTTCAAAAAATATTTCATGTGCACAGTTTTTTTTTTAAATTTTATATATATACTAGCTGAATGCCCGGCTTTACTCAAGAGTTGATATAAATAATTTTTGAATTTATTCGACGATTTGAAAAAACTTTTCACAAACTTTAAAAAGACATTTTCGTACATCTTTCAATCTGGTAACTTCGGCGAAATGAGTAAAATGTAGCTTCAACATCTGAAGATTATGAGAAAAAGTTATGGAAATCGTGATTTGTGTGTGTGTGCCGATAGCTTGCAAAAGTATATTTTCAAATTTTATATTTTATTCGATAGATTGGACATTTTTGAAAACATCAGAGCAAAAACTAATTTTCGGCAATCATTTATGTAAATTTTCTCATACATAATTGTTCTCTTTCATATATTCATGTGTTATTATAGTTGACTTAACCTTTGTGTGTTGTTTTTAAGGCTTCACAATATTAATAATTCACAAATACTTTCTTAAAGAACTGAATACACATTTAAAAAAAAAAAATTCAAACATTCTTATTATTTCTTAAGAATAAATCTAAACTTGGTTAATCAAAAAAAAAACATAGTTAAAATAATGTATGGACACAAAGATTTGCACAAGAGGTAGGAGGGGGTAGGCGGGTGCTCGAAATATGGAATTTTAAATACAAAATGAGTTTTATTAATATAGATAGTATGGAAGCAATTATTTTTTTTTTTTGGTTAACTGAAACAACTTTTGCCAATCAAGGTAATGCAATTTTGACTTTAAATTATTCTTGCAATTAAATTTGTTGCACCATTTTAAAAGAAAACATTAAATAATATGGACCTTTCTCGAAAAAATAATGAAAACATATAAATGCTTAACTAACCGCTATTTTTATTTTTATGAAGCACTTTTATCGACTTTTCAGACAAAAAAAGAATTAAGTTAAATGTATTAAAAAACAGCGGAGCAACTTGCATCGAAAGTCAAAACTTTAAATTTCTGATAATTTTTTCTTGCTTCAGGTAACATTGATATGTTCAAAAATTCATTTTACTAAGAATTTCTATTGTTTTGAAATCAATCAAAAATCAATTTGAAAAAGTCAAGAATCATAGGTGCAAAAATTTTCATGGTCAAGAATTCTTTCATACGTTATTTTTATGTATCTTCAATTTTTACCCCGTTTTAGACTATTTTTCTTCTTAATTTTGTGCGAATACGCGAATAATATTTTTTACTGGATAAAAAATTAAATAAGCACTGAAAATAGAAATTAAAATGTCACAATAGCGACAACATACGACGCAACTGACTTGCGTATGTTTTGATGCGTACTAAAATACCACAGAATTCGGCATCAGCTGTCCTGATATGCGAAAAATAATTTTGGATATAAATACTCATAAAGAAAAACAGAAGATATTTATCACCCATCGCACTTTGCTACGTCTTACTGACTTTTGTAGTACAGCGCCCTCTGGTGTTCAAGATATAGCAAAACACAAAGCGCCAAAAGATTCGCCGCACGCGAAATCCACTTATAAAAATCATACTTATCGGATAATTTGCTTTCGCAAATCGGATACAAAATATTTGTACAACAGCGCCCTCTGGTGTTCAATATAGAACAAAATAGATATCTCATAAGAGCTACCTTACCCGAAAACCCATACACAAATTTTCTTTTAAATCGGATGAGCGGTTTTCGAGTTTTTCACGATTTATTAAGGGATTTGTGCTACAGCGAACTCTGTTGTTCAAGAAAGCGTAAAAAATATAATTTCGGAACACTCACCGTATCAGAAAACCACCATATACCAATTTTCATACAAATCGGATAAGCGGCTCAGGAGTTTTTTTAAAATATTAAATATTTAAAATATTTCTACTACAACAGTGCTCTCTGGTG
This sequence comes from Coremacera marginata, assembly GCA_914767935.1. NCBI lineage: Eukaryota > Metazoa > Arthropoda > Insecta > Diptera > Sciomyzidae > Coremacera > Coremacera marginata. Next base: position 94,385,440 of record OU612047.1, on the reverse strand, counting down.
TTCAAGATAGAACAGAGTAGAGTGGTATAAAAACCGTATCCGAAAACCTCTACACATATATAAATTGGATGACCGATTTCGAAGGCAAACTACAAAAAAATTCCTTTAACCCGATTGCAGCGCCACCTACTGGGTCCCTACTGATGCCCAATACAGTAGAAATGGTTTTGGAAGCGTCGTTATTTAAAATGTAAATTTTTTTTTGTTTGTTTTAATAACATACATACGTACAGAAAAAGCTATTGTTCAACAGCGCCCTCCACTTTTCGAGACAGAGCAAAAGAGATAATGCCAAAAATAAAATTTTTCATCCAAATCGGATGAGCGGCTTTCTACTTTTCCACGATTTCTTAAGATATTTGAACTTCAGCGCCCTTTGATGTTCAAGATAGTAAAAAAAAAAATAAGTCCAAGATAGTCACCGTATTTGAAAACCCCTATATACCAACTTTCATGAAAATCGGATAAACAGCTTAGAAATTTTTCAACGTTTTTAAAATATTTATACACAGTGTTGGGATCCTCTCTGTGAGTATACCCGTAGGTCCTTAATCGTGGCCTAAACTTTCTAATTTGGATGGATATGGTTTCTACGGTGGCTACAGGCGATACACCTGAGCCGAGTTTCTGGTGGGCACCTGGCATTTGGAACCAACTACCCAACGTCGAGTCATTTAATCGAGTTAACTGCTGGTATACTCACCAACCATTGCCTGGTCCAGGATCTTCAGTTTGCATCGGTCGTCAGAGCTGGGATCAAACTAGAAAACACACTGCAATGAAAACTCATGATTTTTATTTAGTACTCCCGATGATTAACTTTCAACTGAACTCTTTATTAAGGAGAGACCAGATATTTATAACATATCTGGGCTCGCTTCTTCTTCTTATTATTGTCACATACTTAATTCTAGCTTAACATATTTACGATAATTTCGCCATACCGGAATGCTAATTTGCATTTCCTTATCTTCTGACCGGGATTATCGAAATTACCTGGATGACATTCTTGTGCTTGGGAATTGTACCAATGTTGTTTAATTGCAAACAAAATGCTCATATTGCATTTTGTTTGTAATACATTCTGTTGCTTATTTCGAAAGACGGAATTCCCTTGCACTAAATATTGTCCAATTATTAATTGCAGAAAAAAAATACCAAAAATGCTTGCAATTACAACAATCAAATATTATTAATTCAAAATGCTGTCAATGCATTTTGTTCCCGGTGCAGAAGACGCAATGGTGTCAGTTTATTTCTCACGATAATGGCAACAACAACATGCTGGCGGTATTGCTTGTTTTTTAAGCTGCTCGCTTGTTACTGTTTAAGTTATGGCACGCGTCATAGCTGAAACGGCTTGTGCATTTATGCTGATACTGCATTTTTATGCAGTTGCACTTGGACTTGGCATTGGTTTTGAATTCAGAAATTGAAGGTTGTTGTATGGCACATAAAGTAGTGCCTACAAGTATGCAGTGGTTATTTACTTCGTGTACGATTTCATGGTCATTGAAATTAACCGATTTCAAGGCCATGATTTCTTACACTTTTTATCACAAACAACCTGGGCATTGCACTTGCAGCGTCAGCATTTTTTGACCAACATTCAACTCCAGCTAACGGCGGCTAAGCAAGCGGAGTCATATTCTCTTTTTGTAGTCATTGCACTTTTGCTGTTTTTATGTTGAGCTTAGTGCAGTGCCAAGGTTGTTTGCTGTTGACGTATATTTGTATGTATGTATTTATGTAGTAAGCAAAATAATAATATTATGTATGTATTTAGTAAGCAAATTATTAATATTATGTGCCGCTCTGTGCAATTAGTGGATTATTACTGCAAAATTACATGTGCAAACGGTTCAAGTGCCGTTTTGCACATCATCTATTTTGTCAGTCCAAGTTGAAGTGCTTGGGCTGCAACCAACCTACAACATTCCAAATTAGGATTTAGCACTTCGTTTGTGATTAATTCACAACAACAGAGCACTCTGGTGTTCCAGATAGAACAGAGTAGATAAATCATAAAAACTCACCGTATCTGAAAACCTCTGTACACAAATTTTCATGCAAATCGGATAAACGGTTTGGGAAAAAGTTATGAAAACAAAATGTCTCACACACGATAGCAGCGTCACCTACCGTGTCCTATTGTGAATCTGAATCATGCAGGGATCCACTCAAACACACACAAAAAATTTCATCAAAATCGGTGTAGCAGTTAAGGAACAGTTTAATAACATACACACGTACAAATTTTATAACAGCGCCCTCTAGTTTCGAGAAAGAGCAAAACAAAAAGCGAAAAAAATATAATTCCGAAATACTCACCGTATCAGAAAACCCCCATATACCAATTTTCATACAAATTTTCAAGCCGTCTATGTTTAATAACATACACACGTACAGAAAAAGCTATTGTTCAACAGCGCCCTCTACTTTTCGAGACAGACCAAAAGAGAATACTCCAAGAAAGTTGCCGTACAGGAAAACCTTTTATATAATTTATCATCCAAATCGGATGAGCGTTTTCTACTTTCTCACGATTTCTTAAGAGCTTTGTACTACAGCGCCCTCTAGTGTTAAATATAGCGCAAAAAAAATAAGTTCAAAATACTCACCGTATTAGAAAACCCTTATCTACCAATTTTCATACAAATCGGATGAACGGCTTAGGAGTTTTTTGACGTTTTTTTAAATATTTGTACTACAGCGCCCTCTGGTGTCCAAGATAGTACAGAGTAGACGAGTCATAAAAACTCACCGTATCCGAAAACCTCTTTATATAAATTGTCATAGAAATCGGATCAACGATTTCGGAGATAAGCTAAAAAAAGAATGCCTGGAACCTGATCGCAGCGCCCCCTAACGGGTCCAACCTTTTTTAATGTATAAAAAGTAGCCTACAGTGAATCACAAAACTGATCGGACAACACATTTTGATTGAAACAATTTAAAAAATCATCTAACAAATTGCTTCCAATATTAAAAACTTTTATAGACTAGTAATAAGTCATTTGTAAGTTATAAAAAAACTAAATATATTTCTTTATAAAAATAAGTTATGTTAAAAAAACTTAGAAAAGTACAAAATAACTAAAAATAAAGAGTCACAAAAGTCATCGGACAAAAATTCAAAATAACAAAATAAATGATTCGATTTTAAAAGTTAATATCTTGTAGGGTTTCCTTTGGCCTTGATGACTTCTTTTAATCGGTTTCGCATAGATTTCACTAGTCTTTTTATTGTAGTTGGCTCAATTTGGTCCCATTCTTCCTGAAGCCTCGTTTTTAACTCAGTTTTCGAGGTTATTGTATATTTGCGAATACGCCGCTCCAATTCATCCCACATATGCTCTATGGGATTGAGGTCCGGTGATTGTGGGGGGGTGGAAATGACCTTAGGGCAATTATAGAGTAGCCACAATTTGACAATCTCAGCTTTATGCTTAGGGTCGTTATCTTGATAAAATTTAAAACTATTTTCTATCCCGAATTGTTCAGCACTTTGCTTAAGATTAGTTTTTAATATGTTCAAATAAATAAATTTGTTCATGATTTCATCTATAAAAACCAATTTCCCGACTCCTGCGCTCGCCATACACCCCCACACCATCACCGAAACTCCTCCATGCTTTACAGTGGGACAAAGATTTTCTTTTCTCATTTCTTCGTTGGGCTTTCGCCACACCATGACCCGGCCATCCGATCCAAATATATTATATTTGCTTTCGTCAACAAATATAACGTCATCCCAGTAGCTTTCTTCGTGCTGGATCATTTCCTTGGAGTACTTAAGTCGTATTTTTCAATTTCGCTCATTTACAAAAAACTTTCGTCGGGCAACTCTTCCGTTGTATCCAGCTTCTCGAATAGCTCTACGGATTGTTTCTGGATGCACTGATATTGAGGTTTTTTCTTCGTGCTCTGCAGCCAATTTTGAGGCACTTTTTCTGGGGTTTCGTTGAATTTCTCTTACAATAGCCTGTTTGTCTCTTGAGGTCAGCAAGCGAGGACGCCCAGTTCTGCACTTATTTTCAATTCGGTGTTCCTTCTTGAACCTTTTAATAATATCATGCACTGTTGAGCGACTCTTCTGAACAATTTCACTTATTTGGCGGACTGTCAAGCCATCTTTAAAATGTTGAATTATTAATTCCCGAATTTCAATTGAAGATTCTTTACGTGATTTGCTCATTTTGAAAAGACGTGAAAAAAAGACTTTATGCACCGAAAAAAAAACAAATATTGCCACTTACTAAAATTTTGCGCACTTAAAAACAATTAACGCATGCCTTCCAGCAAGATCAAATGAAGACTAAATCAACATTCTGCACTTGCGCTCATTGTCCGATGACTTTTGTTGAATCATTTTCATGCATGTGCTTAATTGAGAGCTTATGATCCCGTTACAAGCATTTGGTTAAAAAAAAAAATGGGTGTAATAAAGATAGCATGCTGCTACAATTATTGTTTACTATGTGTGTTTTTGCTTTGAGGTGGTTCATTAAAAAAGTTGTAACTTTTTCCCTATTTTGCTTTTTGTCCGATCAGTTTTGTGAGTAACTGTATATGTTGATGATAAGATATAAGGAACCTAAATTTCAAGTTTCATTTAATTTCCTCCAGTGATTTTCGCGTGATGCTTTAACAGACAGACAGACAGACAGACAGAGAGACAAAAATTTTAAAAATGCGCTTTTCGGACTCCTCGTCATCCAAAATGTCCAATGCAAAAAGAATTTAAAAAAAAATTTCATGTACAGATTTTTTTTCTTTAACAATTTATGATAATTTATATCCAGATAATTTATGTGCTCAACAAAAGTGACCTTGGATTCCAATACCACTCCAAGATCCTTGATGGAATTAACCTTCTATAAGGGAGTTCCAGAGAGGAAATATGAAGAAATGAATACATTATTGGATTTTGAGTACGTCATAGAAAAACATTTATTAAAATTTAACGTTAAAAAATTCATTAAAGACCACGAAAGCAAATTATTGAGATCATTTTGTAATTTTCAATCGACCTTTTGTCGCCCTTACAATTGGAGTAAGGTGTGATGTTTTCCAATTCGAAGGAAAAGCACTTTGAAACAGGAATTTATGAAAGATTATAAATAATGGCATGGTCAGTGGACCTACTTACTAATTAGGTGGTCGTAACAACCCGTGTCCGGGTTTTGGCCGACCTCATCATCTCTCGCCAGGCGCCTCTTCTTTGGCGCCCTTCTCCAATCTGATACACCAAGTGCGGTTAGGGCTTCCTCAGCCTGGTCCATCCATCGGAGGCATGGTCTTCCTCGTCGACGTTGACCAGCGACCCTCGCCTCGAGCACCTTTTTCGCTGGAGCTTCGTCGTCAATACGATGGACATGGCCCAGCCAGTGTAGTCGCTGCACAGTTATACGCCAAACTACGTCAATGTCTTCGTAGAGCTCATACAGCTCGTGGTTCATTCGGATGCGATAGTCATCGCCGACTCGAACAGAACCGAATATTTTGCGAAGAACTTTTCTCTCGAACACCCCCAGAGCGGCTGCGCCAGTTTGCGAAACTCCCCATGCCTCAGCGCCATAAAGCAGCACAGGTAGAACGAGCGTCTTGTAGAGTGTTAGTTTTGTCGATCGAGAGAGGGCTCTGGAATTTAGTTGTTTACTGAGCCCGTAGTAGCACCTATTAGCAATTATTGTTCTTCGCTTTATCTCCAGGCTAATTTCGTTGTTGGTATTAATGGTGGTGCCAAGGTATACGAACTCGTTGACTACTTGAATGTTAAAGCTGCCGGATGAAACGTGGGAGTCTAAACGCCACGCTCCCTTGTTTGTAGACAGCATATACTTTGTTTTGCCCTCATTTATCGTCAAACCCACCTTGGCTGATTCCATTTCGATAGCGGCGAAAGCACAAAGAGAGTAACATCTCTCTTGGTTCTGCTGACAATATCAATATCATCAGCGTACGCAAGGAGCTGGACACCTTTATAGAAAATGGTGCCATTACGATACACACCGGCCTTTCGTACGATCCCCTCCATGATGATGTTGAAGAGATCGCAAGACAGTGGATCGCCTTGCCTGAAACCTCTTTCGGTATTGAAGGTTTCGGAGAGGTCATTTCCTACCTTGACGGAGCTGCGTGTGTTGCTCAACGTCATTCTGCAAAGTCTAATCAGCTTTGCAGGTATACCGAGCTCAGACATTGTTGCGTATAAGCAATCCCTTCTCGGGCTATCGAACGCAACTTTAAAACCGACAAAGAAATGGTGTGTGTCAATTTGATGTTCGTGGGTTTTCTCCAGGATTTGTCGTAGCGTGAAAATCTGGTCTATGGTGGACTTTCCAGGTCGAAAGCCACACTGATAAGGTCCAATCAGTGTTTTTGTAATCGGCTTTAATCTTTCACACAGTATGCTTGAGAGAACCTTATATGCGATGTAAATAAGACTGATACCTCTATAACTGGAGCAGATTGTTGCGTCTCCTTTCTTAAGTATAGGACACAGTACGCTGAGGTTCCAATCGTCGGGCATGCTTTCTGCTAGCCATATTTTGCTGATGAGCTGATGCATGCGCCTTATCAATTCATCGCCGCCGGTTTTAAACAATTCAGCTGACAGGCCGTCAGCACCCGCTGCTTTATTGTTTCTGAGTCGTTGGATAGCAACTCGAACCTCTTCATGGCTAGCTGGTGGTACTTCCACTCCGTCATCGTTGATAAGTGGCACTGAACTGCGCTCTCCGTGGGCGGCATTGGTTTAAACATCGCCAGTATGTAAATTGGAGAAGTGCTGTCTCCACAATCTCAGCACACACTGTGTATCCGTATTCAGATCTCTATTTTCGTCTCTACAAGTGGACCCACTGATAGAGTGGATCACATTGGACTAAAAAGTTTGGGGTTTGGACTAAAGGATTGGAGTAAAAGTTGGGGTCACATTGGACTAAAAAGTTTGGGGTATGAGATTTGGGACAGGTCCTCTATTTGCATCAAGTTTCTTGATTGATTTCGGTATCTCATCTCGTGTAAGTTCAATATGATAGTTTTGTGTGGTTATTTGGAAAGGCTGAAAGGGTGTGAGTTTCTGTGGTGGTTACACAGAACACCTCTTTAATTACAAATTTCTTTTATGTGTGAAGAAATTACGTTACCTTTAAACAAGTACGTAGGATATCCGTCTGACTTATGTTACATTTAATATTAATGTAGTCAAATATTTTTTTGGTTCTTCAACAATTTATTCACTTATAAATTGATATAAAATTAACAAACTTCTTTTGAATTAGAAGGGAATACATTGGCCAACTAATCATATCTCGTCTTCACTTTTTCACTTGCATTGATCGTGGTTTGGCATATTTTGTTTAATTTATTTCTTATGCATCTAAGATAAGATTCTGATCTAGCCATGGTTCAGAAAGTTTATTTTTGGGACATATCTGTCAATGATTGTTGTAAGGATACGGTGATTGAAAAATGAAACTGCACTATCTAGATCCAATACTGATAGATCACTAAAGTTAAAATTATTAAGATCGATACAATGGAGTTACTAAATGAGTGGACAAATGTTTTATTGGCGGTGGATAGATGCGCAGTAAGGGCTGTGTGGTAAGGACTGTAAGGAAAAAAGAGGAGCTCACCTTCAATAGTTGGAACGACATTTAGAATATCATAGGCATTAGTAAAGACTAAGTCTAACCATCTGCCATTTTAGTTTTAAGGTACTAAGTATCACTTATACTTATATATAATATATAATATATAATGTTTAATATATAATATATAATATATAATATATAATATATAATATATAATATATAATATATAATATATAATATATAATATATAATATATAATATATAATATATAATATATAATATATAATATATAATATATAATATATAATATATAATATATAATATATAATATATAATATATAATATTAAATATATAATATATAATATATAATATATAATATATAATATATAATATATAATATATAATATATAATATATAATATATAATATATAATATATAATATATAATATATAATATATAATATATAATATATAATATATAATATATAATATATAATATATAATATATAATATATAATATATAATATATAATATATAATATAATATATAATTAATAATATATAATATTATATATAATATATAATATATAATATATAATATATAATATATAATATATAATATATAATATATAATATATAATATATAATATATAATATATAATATATAATATGTAATATATAATATATAATATGTAATATATAATATATAATATATAATATATAATATATAATATATAATATATAATATATAATATATAATATATAATATATAATATATAATATATAATATATAATATATAATATATAATATATAATATATAATATATAATATATAATATATAATATATAATATATAATATTCCGGATTCCGTTGAAAATAATTTGACGATTGATTCCAAGTATAATATCTTGGCTTTTCGGAGTATAAAAGCGTTCGGGCAAATTCATCATTCTGGCACATTTCAAAAAATCTGGTCAATGTTGTCCGATCAACTCGTTGCAATACATTCTCCTCAGTAAAGTACAGTCTTTGACCATTTTCCAGATGTACGGCTAAATGAACAACAGTTGGATGTCTTTCGTGGATGGCACATGAAATAATGCGCCAAATTGCTTCGTTACTGCTAACATAGCGGCCCATTTGAAACTGAGTGATTTTATCGTTGGAATTCGTCGCATTAACTCCTATTATAGCCATGTCGCTGCCTTTGGTCACATATTTGCATATGTATTTGATGGACTTCATCGAATGGCAAGATTCGACGTTGATATGTGCTTTGAATGTTTTGGAGAGTAGTGGCGAATACGGAACAATCCAAC